>CM033791.1:19445286-20045286 GCA_019656835.1 Rhododendron ovatum | reverse complement strand
TGCACAAACGAAGAGAGACCCGAATACCTTTGGATTTTGCGAGCCTCTGAAGTATAATCGTAGGAGATAATTCTAGAGAGAAAGAACAATCAGAATTGTTCTGATTCTCTTCATCTCTTCAATTGGTAGAACCATTTGCCTTTTATAGGCATAGATCGTGACCGTTGGCAAATGATTACACCTCTTTTATTAAATGCAATAGTCATGTCAATTTATAATAGTCATGTCTATTCATTCCACCCCAATGGTCACACCTTTTGGTTTGGTAATGTCTATTCATTTAACCTGAATAGACACACCTTTTGTGCTCAAATCCAATATTCACGTCTATTCATTTAACCTGAATAGTCACGCCTCTTGGATTAAAACCGTTCACCAATATTTACATTTAATATTTATTAAATATTTTGAAAATGTTCCAACAACTTCTACCGGCTCTTTCTTGAGATCTACCTTGCCCGTCTCCTACGAGGGCTTGCATGCTGCCTTAGCTTATTGTGCCCATCTCTTTCCTCCTTGCCTCATCGTTGAACAGCGCATCCTTGACTATGCTCATGGTCAACTTCCCATCCAGCACTAGAGAAACCACCAACATCTCCCAGTCGTCTGGCAAAGAACTGAGCATGTGTATCATCATCGAACTTCAAATCGACACTGGCCAGCTAATTCACCAAACTCTAAAACTCGCTCATGTGTACGACAGTAAAATTCCCACTCTTGAGCTTCAACTTCACCAGCCTCCTCATTAGCAACACCTTGTTCTGCGACGTCTTTGACTAGTACATTGTCTCTCTTTGTCCAAAGAGTATATGCATTGGTCTCCTGAGCTATGTGGTGAAACACCTCCTGTCCAACGCATTGTCTGACGAGTCCAATCATTTTCTGATCGAGCTTCTTCCAATCCTCCATCTTTGTTTCTATCGGTTTGACTCCAACAAGCTCAATAGGATCAAACAAATCCTTGGAGTGGAGCATATCTTCCATCCTCGGCATCCAAATCGCATAATTGGTTGCCGTCAACATGATCATCGAGCTCATACTCACATCCGCCAGCATCCCTCACAGCAAGATACCACAGAAACAAAAGACCCCTAGGCTCTTGATTGGCTCAAAACTCCAAAATGTAGCCCGAACCAGCTATAAATCTTCCACATCAGAATTGTCAGAATTGAATCTCGAAAAACAGACCACGGGGTTGGATTTGGATCATCGAACGCTTTCCAGAATCACCCTAAATTGGTCAATATTGGCCTGAACCGGCCGATAATCCCCTCCGCATATGACCCGGCCAAAAAATGCGAGATGAACCAATACGTCTTGGATGACTCAGCACACGACTGTGCTGCTGACTGGACCTCCACCAGCTGATGTGGTGCTACGTCAGCGTCATCTTCCCTGACCTCGCGCGGGCAGCACGTGAATCCCTCACGCAACGACTTCTTTGACCAGCGCGTGAGGGCCACCCCGTCAACTTCGGCGACAAACTACACAGATTCGTGATCGTGTTGACCAGACAAACAAAACCCAGTGTTCAAAACTTGTTTTTCTAACACTTCTGATCTGAGCTCAAACAGACCAGAACCACTGCTTCCATGTGCCACCATTCAAACCGTGCGTACGGATTTATCCGATGACTAGCCACGATCGCACACCCACCATTACAATTGTCTCGGTGAGGTGCACAAAACCCACTTGTGAAATTGAATTTTTGAGCAACTTCGATTCAGACTAGTTCTTGAACCAGTGCGTAACAATAGAGGCTCCATGTGTTTTTCGGTGTTCCGAGGTTCCCTTGCTCTTATACCAATTGTTGTGCTCACACGCAGGACCTCAAACCAAACACACTAACACACATGAATCAAACACGAGAGAAACACAAGATTTCCAAAGAAAATTTCATCTATTAATAACAAATAGTTAAAAAAAACTCAACCGGAGGAGGAGCGTCAGGAGCGTCCCAACTGGAGCTCGAACTCAACTTCACTAATTCTCTCACACCTCACAAGTGTATCACTCTCACATCCAATTTCCACTAGGGATAAGCCACTTTTTAGTTTAATTGAGTGATTATTCAGTGCTCTTAGAGTTCCGCCACGTGACTATCCATGGCCTTTTTCACCACACATTTGGTGTAATAGACCACGCAAATGTGTAGTGAAGAAGGCCTTGACGGTGCAAGTAATATTTTCCATTGTCTTGTTTCTACTTTCTCATTGCAATTTCTATTTTCCGAGGGACCTCTTTCTAAGTGAAAAATCGCTCCTTGTTTTGGAATCCACAATAAAAATAAAACTTTTTTACCCCACACACGAAATAAAAAAAAAAACACTAGGGAATGGGCACGGGCGAGGGTGCAACCAGACTTTGTCAGTTGTGGGGGTCCAACTTTAAGTATTGACGTAAGGGCGAAAATCTAGTCTCAATGAAATTGTAATGGTAATGGTAATGATGCCATATTGAAACCTTGTCCCATTTCTCCCTTAAACCAAAATTCTTTTCTACCACATGGTGTTGCTCTCTAGTCCGTTTATGTATGTGGTAGAGATGGAGCTGGAATAGGAACGGAAATTCCAGACAGATAATCCAATCTCATGACATTACAACGCTAGAGATGGTGAATGCATGTGAGCTGACAAGTTGTACAGAGAGGAGAAACGAACCAGTTGATTTCTCTGCTGATCTCTATCAATATCTGATTAACCTATCTTTTTAGACCATGATTGGTTCCCTTTTGCATCATATGAGAAACCATTGGGCCCACGATAGACTAGGTCATGAACAAGACTGCGGGATCCTGCAGTGCAACCCACACTGCAAAGCAGCAATCTGGTCGTCCATTTCGGTGATGGACGGCTTGAATCAATAGGAGCTCGGATTAAATTCAAGCCGTCGGAGTCAAAATGGATGACTGGATCGGCCGCCTTACAACCCTGCAGTGCAGGCTGCACTGCACTACAGGATTTTCCCATTGCTCATGAACATCAAAAAAAAGGAGGTCACGAGTACATCTTGGAGGGTGTATTTTAAAATTTTCCGTACAACGTCAAGACTCAAACTCTTGGTCTAAGTTACTTTTTTTTTTATAAGTAAACTCTTGGTCTAAGTTAATAGGCGACTGGAAATCACAAAAAATACTCTGTATCCAACCTTTATTACATACATACATACAAACTACATAGGCAAATATAGGTTCTGAAAAGTTCTGGGCGAGATAATTTTAGCCACCACAAAACCCATACAAATGGATGAGTCATCGAACTCTTTCAAAATGTTACCTTCTAATTACAGCACCACCTGAAAATACGATTCTAACCTTGATGAAGCGTTTGAGGAGAATCTATCTTCTTTCCAGAAGACGTACCCTCGGCTTTTACTCTTGTGGCTATAGCAGTAGAAGATTATAACATTTCCCGATTATTCTTATACCAAAGGCAAAGATGGCATGGATCATCAGCATCTCCAACGGAAGAAATCGTCAGCAAATAATGAGAAATATCAAGATAGATCCCTCCACTTTCTTTGAAATCAAACTAGGCAGTAGGAATTCATCACCACCACAGGGACACGTATATACACATATACATATTCTTCATGTATATGTATCTGCAGCCGACGTATCTTTCAGGGTGCAGAATCATCTCTCAAGCTTTATTAGTAAGGTTCTAGTTTCACTTTCTTCTACTATAATAGACTCCACCACCTGAATAATGCTGAAAATAACGGTTCCGCGATCCAGCACTCCCCCTTCCACTGTGTCCATCCCATGCGTGGCCCCGACCTGAAACTCTGCTTCCCCCGCCACTTTGCATCCATCCTGTCGGTTGTGTCCCCACCCCGTTATGCTCCTCCTCTTCCCTATCATTATATTCCAAAACCAATCTCTTGATGTCTTGTTTCTCTTCCAGCTCAGCTGCTTCTTTCTGTTTGGTGCTTTGCACGAGTGAACAATCCCTAGGAATGTACATCTGTTTCGTCTGTTGCTTGCTCCCTCGCTTTACGAGAACTTTCACCCTAACTTCCTTGCTTCCACCCGGCTCCTCGTCCAACGTCTCGTCACCGCTTTCCACCTCGAAGCCCCCCCTTCCATGATGATCCTTTGTGGGGCCCTCAAAGATATTCATTGGTATCGCCATGTTAAGTGTTGGTCGGGCTCGCAATTCTAGTTTTCGTGAATCCAAGCTCTCCTGCATTTACAGTTGAAACAATGGTTCAGTAACCTTCACCAGCAAGCCCACAAGTCACTTGTAGGTTGGATAGAACATAATACCATCAAGAACATCAAGCCAAGTTGCTTTAATGACCACATTATGGTTTAACTAAAATGACCGACAGTTGTAGAGAAATTTTGATATCGCTTGCTAAATAGTATCTCAACCTAAAAAGCACATACACTTCTAAGAAGGTGGACCGACACGATAGGACACTGAAACTTCCAGATGCATGTTTGGACACACGTCCAAACATATCATGATATCCCCCTATTCTTTTTCTTTTTCTTTTTTCTGTAACATTGTTGAAACTTTGGATGTGCTTCATACACTGAGCGACCACTTCTGTCTATCTAATGCAGAAGACACAATATAAGTTAACTTGGAATACAAGGATAAAAAACTACGAAGTAAATTCTTACATATTCACCTCCTCAGACTTCAGAAGGCAGTGTTCCATAACTGTTCAATATTTTTATTTTAATTAAATGATTCATTACCTGACAAATCATTATTGTTATTGTCAACTATGACATACCACAATTATGAAAAGAATAATATTTTGTGGATGTCCTCCATGGCCGTATACTATACTCCTTGAAAACTTACACATCTACGTGTCGTATCACTAGTCCGTGTCCGTGCACCTTGAATTAATGAGAACTTGAAATTGTCTTCCTTCTATATTATAATTACAAGCAAAAGAAAATGCCAAAAGAACTGTCACGAAAAGCAAATCCCTACACCTTACCTGCCTCTTAAATTAATGAGAACTTGAAATTGTCTTCCTTCTATATTATAATTACAAGCAAAAGAAAATGCCACAAGAACTGTCAAGAAAAGCAAATCCCTACACCTTACCTGCATCAGAGCCTTGAGTTCTTTTTCAAACTCAGCTTCCTCCAGAGGGTCCATCTCTATGACCCTCTGCCGAAAGTGGACTTCTTCATCCTCATCATCCTCTATTCCGTCACCATCATCATAATCATCCTCACTGTCGCCCACATCATCATGATTCTCTTCATCCAAATCTTCTTCCTCATCGTGTCCCTCTGGGTCAATGGTACTACTCTCTGAATTAGTGTCACTGTCCGGAATTCCCTCATGACCTCCCCCATTTTCATCAAGAATACCATTCACAAGGTTTTGTCCATTCACTGAGATGCTGCCAGATGTAGCACTGCTTGGAAGTTTTTCTATGTCTGAGTGCTTCTCACTGTAGGCCTTATCTGTGGATGCAGTACGTTCATGCTCCTCAAGTTCAATCAGAACTGCATTAACTTCTTCAACAGATGAATATCGTGTCATTTTTGGGCGTAAATCTGCAAATAAGTCCTGCAAATTTCAACTATAAGAACAACCTAATAGAAAAAGCGGGTTGTTCTTACAAACAAAAGTATAGAATAATCACACATCAGCTATTTTTTACCCCATCTTTCTTTCGGGGATGAAAGTATAAAGAAGAATATTGGGGAAAGAGCCTGAAATTCTAACTACTTGCAAAGGCGCAAGTTCCTGTGTCATCGAATCAACTTTTCAAGGGAAACTTTAAAGCCCCACTAAATTCCTGTGATAATTGGCTACTAGGGCACAAGCAACCATTCCTGATTCTTATTTCTTGCTGTGTTTGGCCGCTTGGATTCAGGCATTGGGTTTTAGAGTTGGAAATTCCCAAAGTTGATTACTGTTCCAGTGACAGGCTTTCCTGGTCAGTACATGTTCCTCAAAGGAGATCAAATCCAAAGTATCCTATGCCTTCAATAGAAAATCCTCAGCAACTATCAAGTCCACTTCAATTATGGTTACAGAAAGAGAGTTATTATGATCTTTGTTTTGTGAAAAGGGCAGGAGGGGATAGACTCTGAGGTTGTGTCCTGTGCGGGTAAAAGGCCCATAGCCAGACCCTGCTGCAAGAAAGCTTACTTCACACTACCAACCCAACAATAGGTCAGAGTAGCACTGCAACGAGAGCCCATTGAAATCAGACTCAAGCCAATATATCATAGGATGTAACCCCCTACACGACACTTATCACCTTGGGACCTCCATATCCTATGGGGGCAACTTAGGAAGGGCGGTGGCACTTGTGTTTGAGGGGGTTCAAGTGAACCCTTTGAACTCAAAAAATGCCCTACAACTTTGCATTTTATATACAAATAATTTGATTTTTCTTTCATATTATCAGTACTAAATTATTCATAGAGCCTAAGTTTTTGAAAATTCACTTAAATTTGTAAGTAGATAATATAGCTCAACAAAACAAAATACACTGGGCCCAATAAAATTTTAACCAAAACACATATATCCATTTTCTATAGTGCTTCATCTACAAAAAAATTCTTTGTCTGTCACTGCTGAACGAAAATCTGGGAGTCGCCCTTGAGTCCACTGGACCATCTTTTGTGGTAAGTTGTCACTGTTAATTCTATGTTTATCATTGTAATCCTAGCGCAATTGACAATGAGATATTCTCGATCCAGCGGTCCTATCATTGCTTTCAAAAAACGAAAACAAAGTTGCGTCATCCCTCTATTTCTTTCTCGAAAATCTAAGGTCTTACGACATGACCCAACCTCTAATTCATTGAAGGAATAGCTACGAAAGGGGAAAGGGAAGCAGGAGAAGATGCATGAAACAGAGAGAAACAGACTAAAAAACTATCAAGGGTACTAGAACCAATATGAAATTGAATTTTGGCTTTTCCGGGCCAACAACCTTCACCCCCAGCCCCCAAAAAGATGGGTTTTTTCAGCAACTATAATCTTAATGGCTACAGCAATAAAGGGAAACATTAAATGGAGCCAAAGATATGTAAGACTTGCCTGTAAGTCAAATTCAATATCGAGTGGTAATGCGCCTTTGCTAAGGATGTACCTCTGGAAATGAATCAAGAATCGATCGAGTTTCCTCTTTGAAGAACCTCGATCAAAATAATGCCCACAAGTTTCCAGAAGTGTAATGACCATTCTGGCACGAAAAAAATCTTCGGGCGGATCCAACACATCTTGCTGATAAAATGGAAAGCAAAAAAATGTACACACTATTAGGACTTCACAAAATTCTGAAAGCAAAACAGAACAGAGATAAAAGCAAAGATCGTACTGGAAGAGAAGGTGTGTTGACCGGCATCTATTATGTTTCTTCCTATTGTCTTTTTTGTTCAGGAAAAAGGGTGCACTTTTGGATGGCTGTCATTTAGTTGGTACGATCCTGGTCTTGCCAAATCACTCTTGCTATGCCTGAACTATGTCTACTTCCCAATATTCTACAAGACTGCTCCCTCCCTACAATTGAAAAATCTCTTCGTACTTGACAACAGCTATGACAACTACCTTTTCGTAGTTCTTTTGGTTTATTCATTTCAAGTCTAAAGACATGTGATGTGTAGGACCAATTATTGCTTCCATCTCTTTTTCTCTCTACCTCTTCTTTCCTAAAAACCCTTAATCAAGAACACTTTAATGTACTTAGTTGTAACAGACTATTTAATCCAAACGTAATTTTCCAACTTCTAAATAACGAAATCACGTGACTGACAGTAGCAATCACATGCTCCTGTTCTGTTTCAGATTTCTTCAGTAATTTCTAAGTATGGAAAGAGTAGGTACATGATACCAAGTCTTCAGGTCTGAAGGGGATTGGACGACCTCAGGAGTGAAGGGTCATCACAAGGACGACTGCCAGGCTGAAGGGCAACCCATTGCAGGTACATGGACCAAGTCCGAAGGACTGAAGGAAACAAGGTAACCTCGTGAACGAAGGTTGTCACAGCTAAAGGGCAGCCCAGAGGCTGGCTGGCTTAAGGACAACCCACTCCTGAGGTTGGCGGCTTATACTTGGGTTGAGGCATGGAATGGAGGACTGTGGAATGGAGGCTTGAGCTTCAATGGATCGTCTGAAGGCCCAAGCTCTTTTCAAGACTTCGGACTTTAGACCACAGAGAGAGAGACTTGTTGACTGAAGGACAATTCCTCGGTCTCTGCATTATCATTGACTTCTGATCGGTAGACCCTTAGGCCTAGACCTCACATGACCACTACCTACCTTCTGCAAGCTTCAGCCCCTAAATGTGACACATCTCTATGACCTCTGGCCTCATAGGCTTGCAGCCCTCAGACGACCAGCCATTGAGGACCTTCCACCTGTCCTTAGCCCAACTGGACTTCAGGCCATCTCTCTCCTATATAAAGGACCATTGCCTTTGTTCAACACATTACACACATTACTCTTGGTTCAAGCCGAGCAATATTACCATTGCCTTTGTTCAACATATTACACACATTTCTTGGTTCAAGCCATGACCAGAGCAATATTTGGTTTCTCTAGGATCTGCCTTGGGCTCTCTCCTCCTCTGCCTTCAGCACCCTGAGCCCTCAGGATCTCGTTGGTATACCGGATCACCTCCAGGGCTACCATAGCCCATCAATTTAGCTCACAGAAAGTATGCAGGGATCGGGACAGGTGAAAGCATATCAGAATCTACTTTTGAAGAGAAAAGGTTAGAGTGCAGTTTATACAGCAAATGCAAACCAAATTAGACTCTCCTTCGTTCAAACCATCAACTACACCATTTTACATGCACGTTAATTTAATAAAACCAATTCAAGAACTATAAAAATGGAGTTCAAACCAAACCAAACCGAGCCTTACGTCCCAATCACTTGGGGTCGGCTACATGAATCTATTTCCTCCATTGAGCTCTATCAAGGGCCACTTGCTCACACAAATCCATTATACTCGTATCTTTGCGCACAACAGTATCCAATGTCAATTTAGGTTTACCCCTCCCCGTAGCATTGCTACCTAGAGCTATCATATCTGCTCTCTTAACTACCGCATCTTCTGGTCTACGGTAGACATGTCCAAACCACCTTAGCCTATTTTCCCTCAACTTCTCCTCTATAGGTGCTACACCTACCATCTCACGAACTATTTTATTTCTAATCCTGTCTCGTCTAGTCTTACCACACATCCACCTCAACATTCTCATTTTCGCCAAACTCATCTTGCTCACATGTTGTTGCTTAATAGGCCAACATTCTGTTAGATAAAGCATCGTTGGTCTTATGGCAGTTCCATAGAATTTTCCTTTCAATTTTGTGGGTACCCTCTTGTCACATAATACACCAGTAGCGCTTCTCCACTTGAACCACCCCACTTGGATCCTATGGGTCACATCATCAGCAATCTCAATCTCTACTAATAATTGAGCCTAAATACCTAAAATGATCACTCTTTGGTATCTCCTGGTCTTGGATCGTCACTCTTTCTTCATGCACACTACTGGTACCACTAAACTTCCACACCATATACTCAATTTTACTCCTGCTTATCCGAAAACCATTTGACTCTAACACTTCCCTCTAAATTTCTAGTTTCGTATTAACACCTCTAGCGGTTTCATCTACGAGGACAATGTCATCCGCAAATATCATACACTATGGAATATCTTCTTGAAATTGCCTAGTCAATTCATCCATAACTAAGGCAAAGAGGTACGGGCTCAGGGCTAACCCTTGATGCAAACCTACAGTGATTGAAAATTCACTTGTTTCCCCTACTAGTGATCTAATGGTAGTGACGGCACCTTCATACATGTCTCTTATCACCTCGATATACCCTTTGGTCACTCATTTTCTCTCAAGAACCCACCATATGATGTCTCTAAGCACCCTATCATAAACCTTTTCTAAGTCTATGAAAACCATATGGAGATCCTTTTTCTTTGCTCTGTGTTTTTCTATCAATCTCTTTAATAGGTAGATACCTTCTATGGTTGATCTTCCAGGCATGAACCCAAATTGTTTCTCTGACACTATAGTCACCATCCTCAAGTGATGCTCAATAACTCTTTCGCACAACTTCATCGTATGACTCATCAATTTAATACATCTATAGTTGTTGCAGCTTTGAATATCTCATTTATTCTTATAGATAGATACTAAGGTGCTCTTTCTCCATTCGTCAGGCATCTTCCTAGTCATAATAATCTTGTTGAACAACTTTGTCAACCAAGTAACCCTTAAATCACCTAGACTTTTCCACACTTCAATAGGGATACAATCTGGTCCTAAGGCCTTACCCGGTTTCATGCTTTTCAAAGCTTTAACCACTTCGAACTTTCGTATTCTCCGATGAAACTCATATTCTATGTTCTTGCCAGGTACATACACTTCCTCCCCACCAAAGCCTCCTTCATGTTTCTCGCTTAACAACTTATCGAAATAAGACTTCCATCTATCCCTGATCGCCTCGTCTTTCACCAACACCACCGAATCAATACCTTTTATACACTTAACTTGATAAACATCTCTAGCTTTCCTTTCTCGCAGCTTAGCAAGTTTATAAATAATCTTTCCTCCATCATTACTATCGATTCTAGCGTAGAAATTGTCATAGGCTTTCAACTAGCATCCCTAACGGTTTTCTTAGCTTCCTTGCTAGCTTGCTTATAACCCTGAAAATTTCTCATTCTGGTCCTTTTGTTACTTTTAAAAGCACTCTTTTTTTGCTTTTACCATGGTTTGAACAGTCATTCCACCACCATGTCTCCTTAGAAATTGGACATTTTCCCTTTGACTCCCCAAGGACTTCTTTCGATATTCTTCTAATACCGTCAGCTATCGTATTCCACATAATGTCACCATCGCCTTCCACTCCCTACCGTACTTCTTGAGACATTCTTTCCTTGAATACCTCTAGTTTCTCCCCTCTTAAATCCCACCATTTAGTCCGTGGACATCTAGTTTCCTTTCTCCTTCTATTATTCCCCTTGAAACAAATATCTAACACCAAAAGTCTATGTTATGCCACTAGATACTCTCCGGGAATAACCTTACAATCCTTACATGTCAAGCGGTCTGCACCTCTAGCAAGAAAATAGTCGATTTGGCTTCTATTGGTTCCACTCTTAAAGGTAATTAAATGCTCCTCTCGCTTCCTGTAGAGAGTATTCCCAACTATAAGGTCAAAAGCTACCGTGAAATCTAAAATTCTCCTACCACCTTCGTTAAGGTCACCAAATCCAAAGCCACCATGCACCTTCTCATACCCTTACTTATGCACTCCCACATGACCATTGGAATCGCCTCCTATAAATAGCTTCTCACCAAAAGGGATCCCTTGAACCACGTCATCCATCTGCTCCTAGAATTACTCTTTAGTAAGATCATCCAAACCTACTTGGGGTGCATAAGCACTAATAATATTCACTATACTCTCTCCGATCACAAGATTAACTGAAATAATCCGATCTCCTTCCCTCGTTACTGTAACTACCGAATCTTTCAGGTGTTTATCTACGACGATACCTACCCCATTTCTACGTCGATCCTTGCCCGTATAGTAAAGCTTATAACCTGTGTCTTCTATCTCCCTAGCTTTCTCCCCTACTCACTTAGTCTCCTGAAGGCAAGCTATACTAATCCTCCTCCTAAGCATGGTGTCAACTAGCTCCCTAGTCTTACCCATTAATGTCCCTATATTCCAAGCTGCTAAACAAATCCTATAGTCCTGGGCTGGCTTCTTTACCCGCGCTTGTCCAGGCACGCGCGAGGTCTTCGAAAGTATGCACTACTTGTAGTTGACATGGGTAATTTGAAAAGAGGGATAGAGAAACTGGTACACTACCGAAGAAAAAGGAGGGAATGGAACCAAGATGTGGGAATTGGGTACAATCTCAATGGGTAACTTTTGAAGAACCTCTTACAAAACTGAAGCTAAGAGTGCATTTCTCAAAAGGTAGGTGGAGGCAATTGCCCACTCTTGGCAACTCTGCCCTTTGGCCTTGACTGAAAAAAATTGAGCACATACAGGACATTATCCATAACTATGACCAAAATGTTCTAAAATAAGATATTAGCAATGCCATACCTCTAATGTCCCAAGGCCAAAAATGAGAATCAAGTAGAGTGTATCAAAAATAACAGACGAATCCAATTGCTCATAGTTGTACAGCTCCCCTAAGAGCCGCATGTGGGCAAGGCGTTGTTGTTGCATCCCAAAGTCATTCAACTCTAGTCCCACCCTGATTTCCTCCAGGACCTGACAGTAAAACAAGTTGAAGTTACTACCAACGCACAAATTGATTGAAAAATATGACAAAATGAGCATAGTGATGCAGCAACGTTTTTATTTTCTTTGGTCAAAGAGATCATGCAACTCAAATGCATACTCAAAAACTAGTCTTCGATGAAGTGCAAGCATCAAGGTTGAGCTACATTATGATAATGCACAGAACTTATATACGAAAAAAGATTACAAAAGCAAAAAACAAAGCAGCAAAATGCTAGGAACGGCCTTTAACTAATGGTGATCACCCAATAAAAGGAGCATCTTCTTGGTACTGCAAAGCAGGGGACATGTTCAAAGTGCAAAAGAAGGAATCTCACCCTATTGCAGTTAACATGTTTATAAGAGAAGAAACCAAATGCTCACCAATAAGATTTTAAAGAACCAACCTCATCAACAACAGCAACTGCAAATTCATCATGATAGCGACTCAAGCCAGCAGTAAGTGAAGCAATCAAGTGAATCTGACCATACTTGCCCTTGTGAACCTTCGTAAAGCATTTTACAAGGTACGGCTCGCATTCATTCCATGGTAGTTTACGAAGCTGTCTTAGCACATGCTCGATGGAGGACTTATCGAGATCTGAGAAAAGTAGTTTTCTGATGTACTACAATGATTACCAGAAAAGTCACTCAATGATCAGTGATATCAAGTCATATAAGATGCAAAATCATTGAACCAAAATATAATTTATACCTGATGCAATGGAGGACGGACTTTTGAGATTCGTGCAGATCTTTCCGGTGGTTTGCACAAGTAATATGCATTTTCCACTAGTGTACTGTGACGAGGATCCAAATTTTTGACATTTTTTAAGCGCATTAAAATCTCCAGCATGTTAGCCATGCGTACAGAAGTTTCAGGGGACCGGTAAAGAAAACGACCACATGTCTCGAGAAGATTGCAGGCAACATCAATGTTGTGATGAGTAAAGTCATCCAAACAAGTCTGGTAAAAGACAACCACTGTCAGCCATAACACAAGTACAGCAGCAATACATTATAGGCTTTGGTGTTATTGGGCATTTGGTTGTGGTTTTTGTCGGGTAGTCAAGCATTACCTTTACTGTTTTTTTCTTTCAGTTAGCCTCTTTCCATCTTTTTTTATTATATCATTTTAGTTAGTAAAAGGTGAGGCTGAGAGTTATGTTGTGTTTTTGCGAGTAGCAGCACTAGAAAAGTACATTTACTTTTCGAACCTCTCTCATGCATTTCATTTCCTATTGTACTCGATATCGCTTTTTTTCTTTTTTCTTTTTTATCACTTATGATCAATGAAATTCTCTTTGCCGATCAAAAAATAAAAAAGTACAACAGCAATACTAACTAGTTGTCTTGTCTCAACCTAATAGGCTAAAAGTACAAATCTTTCTCAAATCCCAATTGACTCAAAAACTTCCGGTTAATTTTCCAACAAAAAGTGCAATCCACCCCATGTGCAGCTTAGGTCTGCGATAGACTAATTGGTCTCAGTTTTAACAGGAGACATGCATCTATTGCAAAGCTGCAACAACTGCACTATTGAAGAACCACTTCCAGTAATACCTTAAAACAACAAAAAACAAAGCCAGCTGAAGCAATCTTGAACTTGCAGAGTTCTCCAATGAACCGAATATTCCTGATCTTTGACTCAATATTTATTTGATCCTGGAATAAAATTGCAGTCCACAATAATGTCATGGTTGGTAAATCAAGAAACGAAACATTTCCACTATTAAAAGCAGCAACTTTTATCAAGAAAAGGCATTGATACTGAATAGACCTTCTTATTTATCAAAAAGTTGAACTCTTCCTCCAACAACTGCAAGAGCATGGAAGAGACATCCTTCATGCAAGTTGACAGAGTGGCAACCATCCGTGAGTAGTATGGCAGCAGTTCTAGAGATGTTCTTGGAACATTAAACAAAGCCCTCACAAGCTTTTTCCGGTTTGATTTGGAATTTAAATAACAAAACTCCACCTGACAAAATAACATTATCTAACAGTAAGGTGTAGAGAAAAATGGCATATGTTTTAGAAAGCAGAACGGGAAAAAAACATAAACTGTAAGCCTTAAGCAAGAATGGGTCCTTACAGTCAACTGATCAATAAGATCACGGCTCACACAACTGGGTAGCCTCTGCAATAGACCATCCAAATTTGTCCCTTCAAGACCTTTAGTTTTCTCCTTTTCAGTTTCGCCCTTTCTTTCAGCATCTTTGCCTTTTCCTTTCTCTTTGTCTTGGTCTCTGGTCCTTTCTTTATCCTTTTCATCTTTGTCTTTACCTTTCTCATTTGCTCCCTCCTGAGAAGTTCCAGGATCTGCAGAAACTTCTGCCGAATCTAGGCTAGCCATCTGGCCTTGGTCTGATTCAGGTGGCGAATCCTACAAATTGAAGTTTTCTGTATAAGTAGCTACACGAGAATCATATAGAAGATAGAATAAAAACTTCAACATATTTTAGACCATCTCCCATACACAACTTCCAGGATACACAACTTCCAGGAAAACAGATCTTTTCAACATTACATGGCATTAACAACTGCAATGCAGAAGCAAAAGCAGCACATATATACATTGAAACACAGACAAAATCCAGACATAATGGTTCAATACAAATATGGACAGCATCTTTCCAGCAGCACTTAGAATCTCTTTGGTTTGTAATAAATGGGGAGAAAATATTGGGGGGTGGGAGTTGGTGAGAAACAAAAATGAGCCAATAAAAACCTATCACTGCTTACCATTTCTCACCTTTTTTATTCATCATGGTAGGATTCCCCCTTTTCCCTTTTAACACTATTTTCTCAAAATTCAAATGGGCTGTTAGAAAACATAAGAGGCAAATCATCGCCCACGTAAAACGAGAATTGATAATGTATTAAACAACTGATGTCCTATGGATGACCTCACCCTTGAAGCGGTGAGGTAGCAGAACACTTCTGCAGGCGGTGGATTATATATGGTTCTAGTCCCTGTGGTATTGTGTACTTACAAGTTTAGTCCCTGGAACTTCATCTATAAAAAGGGACTTCAGTTCTAGTTTCATTCATTCAAGAACATAGAGAGCTACTATTGTAAAGAATGACGAACGAGATTAAGAGAAATATGTCAATAATATTATGGTTAGTCCAGGAGAATAATCATTTTCTTGATAGTTCCTTTATATTTGTTATTCTGTGCTTCCTTTATTTCTTCAATTTGTAACATGCACATGAAAAAAAATCGTGTTGATGTGCAGGGGCAACAACAGATTGGGAACGGAAGCAAATTTACAGATAAGCTAATGGAACATGACAAACTTCAGAAAGATCAAGACACCGAGAAAGCCCGCAACAGATTGGTCTTCACAAGTGGTTATGACAAAGCAGCTACTATGCAGGACATTTGCATGTGCACACGGGGAAAGAAAAAAAACTAAGGGCAGGTCGCAAAAATACATTCTGCCATGCTGGTGGTAGGTCTTGACACAGAACACTCTGACACCCTCGACCATTTTATTCTATCTAATTCAGGAATTATTCGGAAAAAAAAAAAAAAAATTCCAGATACAATTTTTAGAAATTCCTACAAAATTGTGGAGACTTGAAGCAAAAATAACTGAAAAGTAAGACGATGTATTCAGAAAACAAATGCTTGAAGCCAAGGAATATGTTGCTGTTGCTATCCTGGATGAAATTGCGAGCAATCCATAGATGACAAAGAATAAGTTGCAAATACATGATAAACTGATTCAATAATGTGTGCGACCATAAGCTATTAGAGAAAGCCAAATTCAAAATACAATCAGCTATATAGGTTCTAAGTGACGGAAGAAAAATTAAGGCTGTAAAATGAGCAGGAAGCTAATTCCTTACACATGGTTGTTCTTGTGTCTTCGGAGATTGCTCATTCAACTTGGGTTCTGCTTCTCCCAGTAATACTGCAGGAACAAATGCTCTGGGGAAAAAAACACAAGATGTGTACAATGGCGATGGCAATGTATTGGCTATGGGGTCATGCAACCTTATGGAAACATATTTTTTGACTTCTATTATACTGAGATTTTTCTTAATTAGTAAATGACCCCATTAAAACTTATAGTTGACAACACAATAGATTATTTCTCTCGCTTAAAATTCACCTCTCAAAATATCGCTCAAAACGCAGACCAATAAAAAGTAAAGCATAGCCTTCGTAATTCACGAGCCCTATAACGAGTTAAAATATCATACCATCTCCGTTCCAAAAAGATTAGTGGTTCAAAAAATGAAAAAAAGTCAAAATATCATACTACCTCCATTCCATAAAGATTAGTGATCTGCAAAATGACAATCTTTTTGGAATGGAGGGACCACATTTCTGCTTACATACGGGTTCACGACGACAAATAAAATTTGCATTAGGTACATAAATAAGTGTATACCTCACAAGTAAAAATAATTACTATCTATTTTGGAAAACCTAAAATTCTACTGTTTTTTTAAGGTTGTACATCGGAACATCAATTACTCAACCTTATCAAACCCTTGTGGAGATCTTATCGAACCCTTATCAAGTGCTTATCCAGCCTTTATTGAGCAGATCGATCCTCTATCGAACTGAACCGAACCAAGCTCAGCTCAGCTCATTTACCAGTCGAGCTTGATATTCAGCTGGCTCAAGCTCGTTCTTACAAACCAGGTAGAGCACAAGGCGAGATGAGGCATACCGAGTCAAGCTCGAGGATGGCTCAATTCGTTTGCAACACAATGAACGACCCCATGCTCGCCAAGTTCTGGAGTCACCACTGGTCATGTGTGTCAGTAACCTCAAGTTGGAGACACTTCACTTAAAGTGCCATTGCCACCAACTAGAACTATCTAACCAAACAAAAGATTTTACTTTTTTAACATGAATTACTGTTGACACAGTTGTGTGACAATTATATACCTGAGATCTGGTAAGCTTTCATAAAAAGCCCTAGTATCTTCATCATCCCACATTGCTTCAAGAACTGAAGAATCTTTTCCAGAACCAGGTGATAATGTGTCCTCCCCAGTTGTGACCCTAGTTGTGTGACCATCCTCCGGCAGCACCGGAAGTTCCATGTCAAGAGCTTCAGCTAAACTGCAACATGAAGAAATACAACCACCAAATGAATTATAGGAAATGGGAAAATGTAACTGACAAATAATTATAGGTGATATTCTGAGGAGATAACGGACCCACACAAAAATTACTCCCTTCGTGTTTTTAAGAAGACAGTTTTCTCAATATAGTTTCTAATTTTCATGGAATTCTCATCAACTAGCATGATCAATTGCCTTTCTGGATTTTCACATAACTTTCACAGTAATAACTCCAAGCAAACAAAAACTATGTAAGAACTAGGACACTATAAACATCTCTAATAAATAAAGAATAAAAAAAAAGGTCAAATCAGAGATCACACTACAGTAACCACCAATGACAACATCGATCCTCCAATTGATCTCGAGTGTTGGAATGCACGGTGTTGATTTAAGAGGACCAGGAACAGCATGACATTAGCCTCAATATAGAACCAATATACCGCATCCAGACTACGTAACATTACTAGTTACCCAGGTTTGGATGCAATTTCAATCTTCAGAATCCATGTAGGCCAAACAATCAAGGGGTTCCAATTTCCTTAGTCTTTCATATGACTTTAATCTACGCTAGTAAAAGAACCAAACTCAGTCTATCTGTACGCTCCAGTCACATATCATTACTTAAGTTCAAGATATCTAAGTATCTTAAAACTCCAATTCTCATTTGTGTTAGCACTAACAAAATATAATCAGCGCAACAAGATGAATAAGTTTTCAGACCATGGTCATCAAGAACTATTCCGGAGAGATCTATGTATGAGGACATCATAGACTTAAAAAGAAGTACCAACCATGAAATATTGAGATGTCTAATTTCATAATGACCAGTTCAAATGTCAAGACTCAAGCACGAAGGCACCCTGCTTGCCATTACATTGCACCAAATAAAGGTTACACAAATCCAATCTTTATATTTAATGGCTTTAACCTGATTCATCTAATGGGGGTGGCATGGTGAGCCAGTTTCCAATTCTGTGATGTGACTAATAAGCTTTCAAACTTCTTTCGCCACGCGCAACATGTTCAGAAGAGTAGGTACATTTTAATAGGTACGGCATGAATCAACAGAACGAAAAACTTACGCTGACACACCACGATACAGATGATCGTAAGATTTTCGCAGCTTTTCATATGAACTGGCATTTTCATCACTTAACTCTCCTTTTGCATTCAGGATCTTTGCATTTTCATGCTCCATTTGACGAAGAGACTTCAGTTCAGCGTGGTGGGGGGAACAAAAACAATCACACCAGTTAAAAGAAGACTATAACATGCAGACATCAACCAACAAATCTTCTTAGCGCCTTAACCTAGAAAATGAGGGGAAAACTTTCAGAATGCGATCAACGTCTTACACTATGCTCTGACTGAAGTAGTCCTGCAGCTGCCTCATAATATGCACACAATGACTTCCTGAAAATTTTCTTCTGATCGACAGTGATATGGAGGCCCTTGAAAAACTGCAATAATTTGTCAGGATTGATAATACAGCATAACAGAATACCTACTAAGAGAAAACCCAAAGACAAAAGGCCACTTGATGTCAATGGAGATAACAACAGAGCTGTGCATATTGTATGCTTACCTTGGACTTTCAATAGATGTGCATAATATGCATTCAAAAACCCATGATTTGTTTATAAAAATTGCAGAACAGTTGAAAGGAAGGGGGAAAAACCCCAAAATCAGAAGCATTTATCAGCAGGAAAATTTCAGCTTTAAGAACACAGTGGAGACATAAGGTTAAGATGAATCCAAATTGGCAAGAACTGATTAACATATACTTAAGTTAATCGTGAATAATACAAACAAAGCTGAGTATTCTTAAGGGTATGGAGCACCTTCCAGAGTTGAATATAGAGCACTAGTCCTAGTCTTCAGTTTAGAGAAACACAAGTATTGTACACGTCTTCTCATAAAAAAAAGTTATCTCCACCCAAAGATCCAGATCCAGAATGAACGAAATTTATAACCACGAAACATCATCCACAATGAAGCAACTTTAGACAAATCATAAGGCAAAGAAATAGAAAAAGGAAAGGAAAAATAAAGTGAAAGAAATATTGCACCTCCTCAAGAAGTTCTTGTCCAGACTGTGGAAGTCCCAGGAAAGTTCTCCCTTGTCGTGCAAAACTGGCAAGAAGAGAGAGATTTGTCTGAGTTGCATCTCGATCCTTCAGGTGATCTGCGCTAGTAAGGTCCTTTATGATATTAACGAAAATGCCACTGTCTTCTGTGACACCAACGAAGAAAAGTTCCAAAAGGAGTTTTAAAGAGCTGCGCTTCTTCATGGCTCTTAAATTCCTGTCCACCTCAGAATCATCCCCAGACTTCCCAGGAAAGAAGACTTTTAAGAGGCCCTGAACCAAGCTTGACGAGAATTCTTGGTACCTTTGATGAAGCAAAGAACATATCTACAATGGGAAACAAAGGGAAAAAACGGAAGTAAACACACATGCTTGATACAGAAAATGAGGAAGACCTCACTAAAGTTTTTGGACACAGTTCCAGGGAAATAAAAAGTTCTCAGTAGAAAACGCAGCTGGTAGCACAGTGGTTAAGCTTCGGCATGGAACCCGGAGTGTAATTCTTAGTGATCGGATGTAACGGAACGAAACAACTTTAGCAGATAAAGTTCAGAAAAAGAGGACTTTAAGGGAGAAAAAAGACAGACTTGTGAGAAGGAAAAAACCATAACTCGTATTGTACAAAATGCAGCAGTTCAAATCAACATGTACCTGAACCGCAGCTTGTATGTCTGAAGATCTAAGCTTGGCATCACAAATAGCTGTCACTGCTTCACTAACAAATTTGCTTAAGTTGACACTTCGCAAATCATCCATCAAACTTTCCCGTTGCTCTTCATTAATCTGCTTGAGTTTCTTGATAACTGCGGTGTTGCGCTTAATGCTGGAATCTAATGTCCTGAGAAAACCAGAGTCTGCAACCAAGAGAATATAGTAACGATGTGTGCGAAAAACCATCCATGTCCAAGATATTAATATGTTGTGCTGAAATATACAAAAATCACATTTTCTAGTTGGGCGGCATAATTTGTGATCTTGGAAAAACAAACAAAAAGAAAAGGAATATGGCATGTATAGATTTGCTTGTATTATCTTATTTTATCTCATTTGACTTATTATGTAGTCAAGTAGTCATTTGTTGAGCTTAACAAGCAACTTGAAATATATACATCATTCCAACAAATGAATTGTGGAACTAACTTTGTATAAAAAAAAATCTACGCTTTTATCAGTCGACAATACCCTCAATTTTTTCGGCACTCAATGCCTTTGTTTTCTAAAAGTCTTTTTTCCTCTCTAATATGCAAACTTACTGCATTTAAAAGAAAACCTTTGTAGCATCCAAAAGGGTATTTTCAGCAAGTAAAAATGGAGAAAAAGCACCTCTGCAATTGTGATTATAAGAAACTCTCAATAGTTTCATCAATAGAAAAAGTAATCAAGAGGTTACTCTACTACACTATTACTCAATTAACTAATCAGGAAAAAAGTATTGAAAGATTTGCACCCACTGGGACCAACTTAAAAAAAATCAGAAAATCTTCTATTAACTTCTTTTAAGAACTAGAACACCCCGATTTCCAATCATATCACTCATTACAACTTCCTCTTTCCCACTACACTAAACTGATGGAGTAGTCATCTTCAAGGTACCCTATATTCTACCATACGGCACTATGGGGTTTATGGCTTCTTATTATATCACAGCGCAGACATGTAGGATTTACAACATCTTCTTAAGCACTTAGCCACCTACTTTATTTTCTTGATCTAACCCTATTTCTCTGACCAACATTGTTTTCTATAATTCCAATCAGCTGTCCACAGTATCTATCTTTGCTGACAACAGTAATGGTACAATTCTGAATAAGTACCAAACGTTCCAGCGCATTGAACAGCTGATGCTTCCCACTAACCACCATACAACTTTGAATGCACTCCCAAAAGCATAACAAATCAGAGTCGAACAATACATGAAGAGATTGGGCATCACTATGGACATCCGATTTTGCAAAAAACAATCAACTCGTGACAATATCAGATATGTGGGTAACGTTCAATATAAGGAAAATGCTAAAACAACTACTAACCAGGCCTTTCAGGATTCAAGTTACTTTGACGAAGAGCTATTTTTGCTTCTATTGACTTCTTAAATTCCTCCTGTCGTGCAACAGCATCCTGTAACAAAAAAATAAAAGATCAAACATAAATAGTAGTAACTTTCCAGATTACAAAAGTGGAACTACTAAAATTTTGGGCTTGTTACCTCTAGGTCCAGAAAATAGAAAGTAATTCCCATCAGGTCTCCTCTAATTAATGAAACATTGAAACCCTACGAAAGTGCCTAAAACCCTAAACCCTGAAAGTGCCTAACCCCTAGGGCACCTTATGAAAGTGGCTAAACCCTAGGGTACCCTATAAAAATGCATAAACCCCTAGAGTACCATATGAAAGTGTCTAAACTTCTAAAACCCTATAATAGAAAAGTGCACCCTTAAACCCCTATGAAAGTTTCTAAACCTAAACACTAGGGCTCTATGAAAGTGCCTAAACCTAAACCCTAGGGTATCCTAAACCTATGGTACCCTAAGATTTTAGGGTACCCAATGGTAGTAGAGTAACCTAGTGGGTACCCTAAAACCCTAGGGTGACACTTCCATTAATGGTAAATGTATTTTTGTAAAAGTGGACCTAGTGGTAATTAAGTATTTCATCACTCCTTAATGGGAATTAAGTTTCACTTTCCTGTACGTAGAGGTAAAAATCTCTAAAATTTTAGCCTTTAGGCTTGTAGAATACAAATACATAAGCTCTCATTTGAAAAGCGTGAGAGAACAGGACATACTTAAAACTTAATATCAAACAACCATAATAGCTGAAACGTCTAACCATCGCTGCCTAGCACATAGTCCAACAAACATTTAAAATCAACTTAGAGGGCCAATTTGACAAGAAATCTACTCGTCAATTAAAAGGTGCATATAATATTTGAACAGGAAAAATCCTCTCTAACCGGTATTCAAGAACGTAGAAATGATAATAACCACATAGATTCAATGTACAGTGAAACTGAACACACTTTTGAGAATTCAAGTCATAACTAATAGAAACAATCTAACCATATCAACTAGACCAAGCTAACCTCATCATCTTGCTTGCCATGATGTTCACCCCCCACCTGACATTCATCCTCAGGCTGATCCATATTCCTATAGAGATACTAGCGATAATTACCTGTTAACAAGGAAAGCGAATTGACGGGACTGACAAGCGAAAACAAATCCAAAGGAAGCAAACCTCTGTAATGAAACCCATGGAAAGTTACAAGAAAAAAAAGTATTGTGCAGGAAAAAGCAATCAAACATTAAGTAGACGTTATATTTCCAATATTAAATCAAAACCTATGAAGCACGGGGAAAAGTCGCCAGTATGTGTACGGGGTACCGGTACGCGTACGGATAAGGCAAAAATGGGGTATGATGCGGTATTTGGGGACGGCTTCGGGAAACCATGGGTACGGCATCAGGTACGGGAGAATCAAGGTTCTGTTCATGTGTTTACCTGATTCGATGGGTCTGCGTAAATGGAGATGCTGAATCGAGGCTTGAAAGTTCGATCCAGAGACGAATCACCTGTACTCTCTTCTTCGCAGTTTCTCTCAGCCCCCCCACAACGATTCGCCGTTCCTCCGCTTCGTGTATGTGTAGTAGTGTCTGGAGCTAGGATTTTACTTCGTTGTGTTTGTTGTATGTTGCTGCGGCACGTAGTGTTTGGTTCATACGAAAAATAAGAGAGACAGAGAGACTAAGGGCCCGATTGAGTGCGGATAAGTTTTTGAGGGATTATTTATAGAGGGAGACAAAATAGCAGGGGATTAATTATGGAGAATTTGCCCATATTATTGTGACTTTTATAGAGTAGATATCTAAAAGAGAAAATGCTACGGACACTTCAATATATCACACTCTAATCACATATCTCTTACATGCATGTGTAAGAAATTTACAGCACTTGTTCGATTGTGGGTTTGGAAAAAATCACACATCTCTTACATGCATGTGTGAGAAATTCACAGCACTTGTTCAGTTGTGGGTTTGGAAAAAATCACATATCTCTTACATGCATGTGTGAGAAATCACAGCACTTGTTCGGTTGTGGATTTGGAAAAAATCACACATCTCTTACATGCATGTGTAAGAATTTCACAATATATGCTAGAGATTCACATGTATGTGAGAGATGTGTAATTGAGATGTAACAAATTGATATACATTAAAAAGTAGTTGGTTTGGATGAGATATTACAGAATGGTGATTAAATAATACTCAGTTTGGATGAAGGATAAAATGGATGGCTAAAGAATGGTGGATAATGTAAAAATCTATCAAATGATCACTTTACCCTTGTACAATCTCAAATTTTATTATGTATTACATTAAATATTTAAATGCAAATTTAATTACTTTTTCGCAATTAAGGTTTAATAATTAAGTTTACTAACAAATTAATTAATATAATAATTGAAAATTTAAAATATCATTTTTTATTGTGTTTTATTATACTTTTTTCTAAAAATATATGAAATGGAAGGGCCTTAATATGTGGTAGTATTAGGCCTCGTTCCGCTTTCCAAAATAAGTACTTTAAAAATAAGGACTTATTTTCAAGTTTAAAAATAATAAGTTTACGAAAATAATTTTTTAATTTTTTTTACAGGGTTTGATAGATCTTATCGAAATCTATCAAATAAGATCCATATGGCATATTTTTTTATTTCAGTGAGCCTATTATTTTTAAGCTTAAAAAATAGCAAATAAGTACTTATTTTTAAGGGGTAAACCGAACACAACCTTAAAATACAAAGGGCCTTTAGTATAATTTACCTAATTATATACTTAGGTTTTGCCATCCACACCCCACCGGTTCACCACAACAAATGAACGGACGTTTTTGCTACCCAAACCTAGTTCAACAGAGGTTCAAAATCAGAGTCCGATGGCTCGCCGCCGTCGTCAAGGTACATCTCTCTCTCTCTCTCCCCACCCCCTGCGCTTCCTCCCTTCCAATTTTTTTCCAATCGGGGTGTGTGTGATGAAGAGGATGGATGAGGACGGGTGAAAGGGTAAAAAAAAAATTAGGGGGATAAAGGCGGGTTAGTTATGCCCAGGTGAGATGGTGTCCAAAAAATATGGCCCCGAATTCGGAATAAGCCAAATTAAACAAGAAGGGGGATAAGTCAATTTGCCTTCTTTTCCTTCATTCAAACCGATGCAAAATTGTCCCATCAAGCCCTTATCCGCCTAGATTGGCTCATCCACCTTCCATCTCCTTCATCCAATCGAGCCCTAAAAGTAAAAAAATTCAAAATCATTGGCTACAATAAAACAATATTACATGGGCTGATTAGAAATTACCTAGGCTGTTTAGAAAAATAAATATTTAAAACATGAGTTGTTTTGAAGAAAAATATTAAATGTATTAACTTTTTATGGATAAACATATTTTTTGCTTTTATATGCAATGAAATAAACCTTAGAACAAACATAAAATTTAGTCGTATCTAATCTTATCCTACCTTACCTTTTAAGGTTTTCATCGTATCTCATATCTCGTACCCCGTATCTATGTTTTATTAATCAAAACACACCAACTACTACAACATTCAATGCATTGCCCTCTAGCTGGCTTCCCTCATGGCCTCACCCAAATAATGACCGAATGAATTTTCTTTATACGAGTAAGCTAATTTGTATTATAGTGCGTACTTTGTCCCGTTATACTCGAAGGTGATTTTTTGTGACCGTCACAACCTTGGAGACAAATAGACACCTATGGCTAGGGATGAAAATATTAACTAAAAAACCGAACCGCCCGACCGACCAAATCGGTCATTTTTAGAGAATTCGGTCGATTTTAATAGTGTATTGGTTCAATTCGGTTTCCATTTTTTGAAAAAATATACTTTTGGTACGGTTTCGATTTTCTGAAGAAAATAACCAAATGGAACCGAACATAGCACTTTTAGATGTTATACTAGGATAAGATCTTAGCCGTTCATCCTATACTTGTTCTTTTTGAAAGGCTTTCTATACTAGTTCATCCTAACTACTCGAATCAAGCGTAAACAACCTGAGTAATTTCCACCGCACCACCAATCGTCTTCTCCATCAACAAAGAACCATCACTCATTCCCTTACTCTCTCTCTCTCAAACGCACGTCCAAATACATTGTTTTCTCTTAAACCCAGATCCGAGGTTCGCCTGCAACACAAAATCTGGTACCTCCATCTGGAAAAACAAAAACAGCTCGCGTGTGATTTCTATGGCAATGTCGGCACTGTGGTGTTGCATCGTAACTAGTATTGGGTCTTTCTGGGCTCTCTCAACTCTTGAAGATCCCATCTCTCGACCCCTCAACTGAAATTATTTCTCTAGAGGTTTAAGATCATCCTCTTCCAAAAGTTGGGGCTTTTTAAAGTTTAAGCATTTCTCCAAATCTCTTTGTTTTGTTTTATTTCTACTTTTGTAGTGGGGTTTTCCTCGAGCTTGGGAAATCATACCCGAGCACATGTGATATGTGTAGGGACGTATGAGGGTGCATCATAGAGGATAATAGCCGACCATGTGCGAGGCACAAGAGCACCACGAGGGGTGCTTATCAACAGGACACAATAGCACCACGTGAAGGTGTGTAAGGCTGAGCAAGGTAATTAATCGAGAGTAACGTGTAGTAGTGTATGGCATGAATGCCTAGCAAGGAGACAACCACGAAGATGTTGACCCGAGCTAAAACGACCAACGAGATGGGCGGCTGGATTGATCCGGAATATTCTGGATCGAGTTCCTTACATGATAAGGATAGGTCCCGTGAATAAGGGAATAATTTATTATGCCATGAAAAGCAGAGATACAATTACTATATGGAACAAATTCCATATTAGAAGAGTTTCCTAACAAGAGAAGGACTTCGGTTTATTGGGGGAGAGAATCCCAGAAAGGCTGGGTTTCCTATACGAGATAGGAAACCTAGGGCAACTAGGATACTTGGAGAGCAAGTTGTGCAGAATCTATAAATATGAGGTAAACTTAATGAGAGAGGTACACTATATGCAATTGTGATATTATTGTCTTCCTTACGAAATTAGGGTTTTAGTACGAATACTAACTTAAGTATCAGAGGGCCTTTGCCGACGAGAGGCAAAGGTGCGCTCACCGTGTTTGTGTTGCAGGTCTTAAGGTTTTGGCGAGACTATCACGTGTGGTTTGATCTCAAAGGTGCACTCACCAGATTTTCCCCCTTACAATTGGCATCGTCTGTGAGAAATGAAGTAACTCTTTGAGATCAAAGTCATGACAGAACAGGATCCTAAGACCCGGCGATTGAACCTGGATGGTGGTAGGGATAAAACCCCGCTATAGGCTCTGAAGAAGCCGCAAGGAAAGAAGAGACAACAAATCTAAGCAAGCCCCACATGAGCTTCAAGCTCGTGAAGATGGGGAGAGAAGCCAGAAATCAGGTGGCAGCAAAATGACGAAAGACAAATCTTCGTCTCTTCAAGTAGAAAGGCATGAGAAGTCTGACAAGCATTCCGAGAGCATTTGGGACTGCAATGATAGTCTCGAGTAGAAGGAACGTGAATTAGAGGAGTGCGTTAGGGGCATGAAAAAGTGTAAACAAGAGATACGCAAGTTGAAAAATTGAGCAACTTACGTGGAAAGCTCAGAAAGTACACGGGAGTACCACAGTAGGGACCAAACTCTCTGAAAGCGTAGAAGGGACTCTCGTCATGAGAGGAGGGAAATGAGTCTAACCTAGGATGAGAAACCGACAACGAGGCATCATCGAGATAGATACGAAATGTCTAACTCTGATTGGGAGAGGGAAGAGGAGGGCAGGTTTGGACGGCGCAAGGAAGGGGCTACGACAGCACAAGATGTGGTGCACAAAGCCCTCCGTAAGATTGCGGCCTCTCATCTCTCAAGGCATTAGCAGGGTGCAAGGCTCCTGAGTAGGGTGAAACACAGCACGTTCGTGCCGTACGAGACGAACACGGACCCTGTGGCCCATATACATCACTACCAACAGACCATGTTTATGCATGACAGGGATGACGCTATCATGTGTAAGATGTTCCCCTCGAGCTTGGGGAAAGTGGCCTTGGCATGGTTCCATAAGTTGAAACCGAATTCAATTAGAAGTTAGAAGTAACTTTCCAAGGAGTTCACTACACGATTCTTAACAAGCTGAGTAGCCCCGAAAACCTTCGAGGTGCTATCCTCCATGAAGTAGGGGCCTGATGAGCCGCTAAAGGGGTACACTAAGAAGTTTTGGGAAACGTTTAACGAAATCGAGAATTGCAGCGAGGAGTACGCACTGGCCACCTTCATGACTAGCTTGGTCTTGGGAGGAAAGCTACGAGAGCACCTGAACATGTATCCGGTCGATATCCGTTAGTAGCTTGATTGCTTTGAATTGAGGGTGATTGATTGACTGCTCACTCGAAACCCTAAGAACTAGGTTGGTACTTTGGGAAGTTGATCACTTGGATTGCAGCTGCTCACGAGGAGTTAGGGCTTTTGTAGAAAAGATATGAAAGGTGATTTCTGTAGAGTTTCATGGTAGGAGAGGGTGAATTGAATTATTAATTTTGGAACTCTAAGATCCTCTTTATATAGGCAATGGGTGACTCACTCCGGCTAATTACAATGCACGAATCAATATGGAAGTATAGAGCAACAAGACCTCTTATTTGGAAGTATTTTCCTAGCCCCAAAGCAACGTTTCGTGGCTGTTAGGGTTTGAACTCAGATCAAATGAGGACAGAACATTCTTGAATTCTAGGCAAAACAATCAGCCGGCCACATAGATTTCAACCACACAAATTCCACAGGTGAAAGAAAAAAGTAGTGGCTGTGAGATCGATCTTCGCGGCTAACAGATGTATTTTCCTTAAATACTGTATTTCTGTATTGAAAGGCTTTTTGACTCTGGATTGGGTCCTCTAAGTCGGTAAAAGTACTCATAAAGTCTCTTGGGTTTACGAGAAGTCAATCAACAATCACTGTATCATGTTCATCATCAGGATGGTTCCCAAGGTGGGACTTGAAATACTCGTTCCAAATTGGGGTGTCTATAGTTGTCACGTGCGGTTTGATCTCAAATAGTGTAGTTCCGCATTAAAAGTATTTTCCCCTTACAACATCTGTTGGTTGCTAGATCGATCTCACGGCCACTACTTCTTTCTTTCACCCGTGGAATCTTGCAGTTGAATCTCCTCTACAAAACCCTAACTCTCTGTGAGCAGCCAAAATCAGAGCAATCAAACTCTAAAGTACCCACTTTAGTTCTTAGGGTTTTGAGAGAGAAATCAATCAATCACCCTCAATCCGAAGCAATCAAGCTACTGAGGGATCAAAGTGGTGAGGCCCAAGGCCTGTGCTTCAATTTATTTATATGTTTTAATTCGTAGATTTGTGTTCTAGTTTTTGCATATAACTGCTCGCATTCTGGTGTGAGGAAAAACACAAGTCGATACTTCTTTTAGTCGGCTGGTATAATAATCTAGTGGGATTCTTCGGCTGCAAAATCCATTCGCTAGCCAAGGAATCAATCTGCTGGGACAGATTACGATTATGTTATTTCAACGCATGCAATTTACTTACTGTCTTGGATCACCTATAGACTATTTAAAGGCTTAAACAATCAGTTTAATTGTAGAATTAAATAAAGCAAATATTAACACTTTGCCCAATGTTTCTCTAGCTATTTTTGTCCAATTTGGACACATTTGCCGCTCATTTGTTGAACTTGCATCTTATTTCACTGTCCATAATTGTCATTTAACTTATTCTATTTTGTGGGCTACGTGGCGTTGGGGGGGGGAGGGTGGGAGTGGGGATATATAATGTCTTCTCACCTTCACAATACCTCTCTCTCTATCGCTTCCCTCTCTCCCCTCTCTTTGTCCACTCCCTTTTTGCCCTTCCTACCCACCACCACTACATTGCACCACCGCACCGCCTCTCTTTTCCATCAGTGACACCACCACAAGGTCTCTCTCTCTCTCTCTCTCTCTCTCTCTCTCTCTCTCTCTCTTTCTCTTTGAGTGAAAGATGGTGATCCCATCCATCACTCTCCCTTTGACCCTCCTCCCCCCCCCCCCCCCCCCCCCCGACCTTAAATCGACCTTCATCCAAACCTCAAAACCCTAAATCAACTTCCACTGTAACTGATGTTCAAAATCCTAGCCTATTGATGATGAACAAAACTCTCAATCAACCCTAAAGCCCTTCGAAAACCTATTTCGGATTTGTGTCTTTGTTCGTGTGTAGAATTTGTTGATGTTGGCTGCATATGTCTGGATTTGAGCATATAGGGCTTCTTGATTGAAGAAAGTATCATATCCATACAGTTGGTGTATGTGTCTAATTTTTCTGATATGTATGTCTGTTGTCATATAGATATGTATAATAACTTGTGGGTTCTTTATAATGTAATTTGTGGATTTACATACATGGATTTGAATAGATCGAGAGTGCCAGATTGAAAAAATATGACATGCATCTGTTATACATGAGTGTGTTATAATTTGTCAGTTTGGGTGCATAACTGCATATACTTGTGTTGGAGCAGATAAGATGGTCCAAGTTTGTAATTGGGTCCTCTTTTTTTTTTTTACATTTATCAGTTATATAGTTTTGTGTGTGCTTATTAGAAAAATGAAATGCATGTATGTGTCTATGGGTTTTGGTTGCAGATATTTTTGCTTGAGCAGGTAGAGAGTCCCAAGTTTGAATTTTATATCAATTGACTGAAACTACCATCTTTCTTTCTTCACCTCATCGAGAGAAATCCAGAGACTAAGCTTCTAGAAGAACCATGGGAAAATTTTGAAATATTGTCATCTTTAGCTTCCAATCCCACAGATGCTACTGTCATCTATGCATCTGGAAAAGTTAAACCTCCAATTAAAGTTGCCATAAAAACATTAGAAATAAGGTAAACATTGCAATAACTTAAATTTCATGGATCTGAACTTGCTCTTAGACATGCCATAGTCCATGAAAATCGCATATACAAGTTTCCCTCATGAGGCTTGTACATGGTTTCTGATTTGCTGCATGTGGCTTAGCTTAGGAAAAGAAGTATTTATAAATTATGAACTTAGGCTACGATATTTGCAAATCACTTATTCTTCAAATAGTCCTGACAAATCAAGGTCTTGTGACATTGCTATTAGCTAAAAAGCATTGATGAAATTTGGAGTACTCGAAGTTTTTGTTTGAGTCTCATTTTCCTACATAAGGTTCAAGATACCTCTTAGATGACGTTGTCAATTGTGGAATTTTCTATATTGCTACTCATTGAGTCAACATCTTAATTGAACCTAAAGCCGCGTGAACATCATCCAAGTTGGAATTTTCATCACATTCGAAATGCACTACAAGCTCATAATCTGTTTGAAACCACTTATCTTCAATAATTTCTGGTAGTGTTATTTGCTGCATTGCCTGGCCAAGATATTCTTCAATTTCCAGTCTTAATGCCGCAATTTGTTTCTGTTTACTAATGATGGCGTAGAGCACTACCGTTCGAGGATTCGGATAAAGTATTTGGGAGATCAGTTTGTTGTGGATTTCTATAAGCCATTCAGGAAATGCGTATTCTGCTCTGAGGATCTATTGCAAGGACATTTTTATCAGATGTAAGAAATCTGCTGATTTTTTTAAATTTTGGGTATTTTTAGAATTTTCTGTAGTTTGATGGTATACCTTGAGATACAAGGTAGATATCCAACAAGTAATTCAAAAAGTATGACTCCACATGACCAAATATCTACCGCCGCTCCCTCATAGCTCTTATTTGTAATCAACTGTTCACCAAATCATGAAGATTGCAATGAAGTTAGCTATTTTTCTTCATACAAGGTAATCTTCTTTTATTTCTGTTTGCCTTTCAAAACTTATCGATCTCGATTTTCCTTTAATGCAAGGGAACAAGGTATAAATAGTGTTTTAACATGAAAATTGTTTGTTACCTCTGGTGCTACATAGCTTAGAGAGCCACATGCAGTAGATAGTAGGTCCCCAAGCAGTTAAGTCAGTTATGAAAAGAGGATGACTCTAGGAACCATATGGGGATCACAATTTCAACTATGCAGTCATTTGTTACTCATGGTAAATACTAAAATCAAATTGTGATGGAGTTGATTGGTGAATTTTTGTTGCGAACTGATTCAGGGAATGAACAATGATTCCTTCAGTGGTTGTGATTCTTTCTTTAAAATTTCCTTCAGAAATTCATTCAATTTCATCTCAAGTTTCAAGTGTCATGTTACTGGGATTTTCTGCTTCTTTTGCAGCTCTATGTTCCCTCTTGAAATGTGATTAAAATGATCCATTAATATCAAATTTGTGTTACTTTATCAAGTTATGAATGTTTTATACCCAAATTCAAAATTCATATTTGATATTACATTCAACTCAAAGTGACATACTAAAATGCAAACAGTCAGTTTAGTACTTTTGTCCTTCACGGTTATTTTTCTAAAGCTATAATCCAATACTTAAAAATACTTATATATAGCATGTTTTATTAGAATCAGGCTATCTAGAATAAATGTAATTGGAAAAAAATAATCAAACTTATGTTTTATATTTTAACCTTTTCAAGTTAGGAAAAGAGAAGCCATATATGCCTCGATTTCTCTGTTGAAAAAGGAGAAACCATATCTCCATTCCTCTTCTAATATATTGCTTCCGTTTCCTGATTCTCTCAACCTTCAGTATCTGGTATATGCATTCTTCTTCCATTTCTCCTTAGATTTACAATACGAGTTCAGTTTGTGCATGTTTAAGTATACCATGAAGTTCAGTTTTGCCAGGAAATACATATACCTACTATGCTTTAAATGTTGGTGCAATTTTTTACTTTTGTAATTCCACAAGTTCAGTTCATGCATATGGCATCTGTTCAGAGCAAGCATAATGAGACAACTCTGACACTATCCACTTCTGTTTGAATTTAAGTTTCCTTTACCAATGCTCTCAACTTACAGTATTTGGTATATGCTTTCTTCTTCCATTTATGATCAGATTTGTCATCAGTTTATGCATATTTAACTAGACCATTAGGTTTAGTGCTGCCACGAAATACATGCACCTGTTGTGTTTTTAATGGTAATCTAATTTTTCTCTTGTTATCTCAAGAGTGCAGTTTGTGTCTACGGCTTGTGTTCAGAAACTAGGTGAACCAAAAAACTGCACCATCACATTAAAATCCTACATGTACAGTTATGCAGGGAACAACCAACAACATTCACTCTATCTGCAACAACAACATCACAAAAACAGAAGACTGTTTAGAAACACTTCTACCTCTACCACCAAACACTCTGAATAAGAAAAGCAAAAAAAGCCACCCCGAGCCAAGCTCCTCAACGCCCAACACAACAGTAGACAGCCCAACTGATGCTAGCTCACTAAATCAGGAAACCATTCACATGGCAGGCAACACCAAAGAGTCAACTTCCTCCATCAGCTTCACAGCAATTGGAACCACAACTGAGTAGCAATCCTTCTAGAACCAACCCTTTTGGCAGCAACAACTTCCATTCCAAATTTTTTTGTTTCGTCTAATTTCCACAAACTCTGCTTCAATGCCACACCTTTTGCAATCATATTTATATAAACTTGTCAGCAAAGCCATGCAATTAACCAGAAACCTGGAGTGCTAATGTGTATCAAACTTCTGCATAACAACCTTATGTGTCTTATCTTTTGTGTAACAAACTTATGCAGACAACTTAGGCATATCAAACTTGTGAATTCATCTTCGTTCCACTCACCTTTGTTTACGATTTCGAAAACCGTTCTCCACAACGGGCATGACATTCTCCTAGTCTCTCTATATAAGCATACATATGGGTCAATTTTAGTATTCACCCATTAAGATACTGAAAAGTCCATCCACGCATACGTTTTTTGCATAGACAGTGCACATATCATAACGTGGGGCCCACTATGGGTCTTACAAAAATGATTCAAGTCATTCATTAAATTTAAAATATTGTTTCAAGTGCTCCCATGAAAAATCATCTCAATCCGATGACTGTAAATGTCAATCCAATCTTCTAAATTTTGATTCAGATTTTAGACCCCTAAATTTTGAATGAAAAGTTAGAAGATTTGATCGAGCACTTTAGTTATTGGATTGCGTTTATTTTTCGTAAGAGAACTCGAAAATATATTTTAAATTTAAAACACGAATTCAATCGTTTTGTGAAACTCATAAGGGGCCTCACATTGTGATTTGTGCTCGATCTATGGAAAACGTGTCTGTATGGATAGCACAGGATACTTTCAATAATCTTCTATTTAAATTTTTTATCTATTAGAGAGATGAAATTTTATATGTTTTCGTGATATAGAAATTAAATTCAAATTAACTGAAAAAGAAGAGACTTAAATAAAAATTTCTCTTTCCTATCAACTCTCCATCAAATTATATTAGATTGATTGATATGAAAACATCGATAGATGAAACCACAATCTCATAGTTTTTTAGAATCCTCATAGCTATACATGAAGTAACTAAATCTAATAGAAGTAGGCTCCATTCCGCTTTCTTTCTAAACATTCTATTTCAAAAAGAAGGTAATTTTAAACTCAAATATAACGAAATTGAAAAATAATATTTCAATTTTTTTTGCACCGTTTAAAAGGTAGATCTCAATGAGATCTATCAAACAAGATCTATATTAGTAGGAAAATTATTTGCGTAAACATATGATTTCTGAGCTTGAAATTACCTTTCTTTTTTAAAAGTTCATTTTTAAAGAAACCGGAACAAGGCCATAAAATAATATACTCCTATGTGCATTCACACATGACACATGTATATTGATTTCTCACTTTGTGTGGAGGCTTCGGTTATGACCTCGGTAAATAGACTCCCGATAACCGAGGACTTATGGTATGAACAATCTGTAGTCCTATACAGGCAAGCCCTTGAAGATACACTTACTTTCACCGGCTCGGTATAGATCCTCCTGTTAGCACTTCGGTTAATTACTGAGACATGCGTTCCATTGAGATCTCTGGAAGAAATGTAACCTATCAGGAGGGGACCAAGGGTGTTACGTGGCAGATAGGATCACCTAGGCCAAGTCTGGCCATGTGCTTCGTAACCGCCTTATCCGGTGCATCACCTATGACGTCACCAGAGGCGGTTACCTAAGAGTGACTCCCACGCGCTACCTTGGAGGCCAAGTAAACCTAGGTCTATAAATACAAAGGGACTTTAACCTAAAGAGGTATGCCATTCTGCCCTAACCCTAGACCTAAACTTCTCTCCTTACATCTAACTTGATCGTCGAAGGGTCACTGGGCTGTACAAGCCCTAGTGACTTGTTGCAGGTTCCAAGGCGGGTGAACGGAGCAACGGAAGAGGAGTATTGAGTCAGGCGAAGGTCCCTCCAAATCTGAACCCCTACAATTGGCGACTCTGCTGGGGACCTAGCCATCAATCCAACATCCTCGCTTTTCCTTCTGCTCCATTCGACGATTCCTGGTTCAAATATGGTCGAAATCGATGATGCTCACCACGGAGGAACCACCCACGGGCTCGGTTCCCTCGTGGATCACAGCCCGGCCTCCGGCGGAGCAGCCGCCCTGGGAAAGACCCACGTATCCATAGGAATCGGCGCCGGAGGACCAGAAGCAGGCCCATCTTTCAAGCTCCATTCCTACATCCGCCATCTCGAGCGAAAGATCGATGACCTCACGACGGTGATGGAGCGCGACCGTCACGTCAGAGATGAGTTGGTCGAGATTAAACATCTCCTCCAAATCTCTCCATCCCATTCCTCCGGAAGCCGCGGCAGAAGAAAGGACCGTCGCACATCCCCTCGTAGTCATGAAGTCGGCCACCTGCTAGAGCATAGATCTCGCCCTTCCGCCAAAGATCGTCTCGAGTCACCCAGAGCAGCGAACACTCGAGCCCCGAGAGACGCATCACACAGAGACCGTTCCCGCTCCCCCTTGCAACTTCGAAGGAGACCATCGGCCTTCGAAAGGCTCGGTGCTGGGAGCGTCTCTGCCTCCTTCACTCACTCGGTCCAGGTGGGCAAGGCAGGCCGGGAATCTACCCCTAGCCTCACAAGGGCAGCCAGGGGAGATGACGACCTTGTAGAGATCTAGACCAGGGGATACTGCGAGCGCCTAAAGGGCCCCGAAGCCAGAAGCCCCATTGTCACAAACCCCGCCGGTGCACACAGCAGGAGCCTGATCACCGAGCGCCTCAAGCCCTCTGCTCGGGATAGCTACCTCCACCACCGCCAGGATCGTTTTCCTAGGAAATCGGTTTGTACTGCCCCTGGTAACAAAGAATATGAACGATTGGACAAACTTGTTCCCAAGAAGCGTACAGCAACTGAGCGTCCAGACGGTCCCGACCGTTCGATCCGACCTCATCGCGACGCACGACTTGCACGACCACGACCTCTCCCTTTACGAGAGAGATCAATTCGGTTACCCCACCCAAAGGATTCACCCAACCCAAGTTTGCCAAGTACGACGGCAATACCGAGGCATACACCCACTTGGTTCAATATAAACTCGTCATGTCTCTGTTTCTTCGGAATGAACCCCTGGACGATGCCTTCTTATGCAAAGTGTTTCCTGCAAGCCTCGGTAACCTAGGCCTCACCTGGTTCAATCAACTCCCGGCTCGGTTAATTTCCTCATTTGACTCCCTCTGCGATGCCTTCATGGCCCGATTTATAACAAGCAACAAGCACGAGAAGGAGATCGATTCCCTCTTAGCCCTCCGCAAGAGAAACGATGAAACGCTTCGGCAGTACGCCGGTCGTTACTGGGAGCTGTTCAATGAGATAGAGGGCTGTGACGGCGTCATCTCTGCCCGAGGATTCAAGCTCGGTCTTACCTCCCAAGATGAGCAAGTCTATGACGACCTCGCTCGCCATAAGCCAAACTCTATGAAAGACCTTATGACTCGTATCGAAGGCTGGTGCCAGCTCATTGAATCGAAGGCAGAGAGAGGCATCGGGAAGCCGACAAGTTCAAAGGCAACAAACGCCTCGGCGTCCACTCCGGCTCCCCCACTTGTCTCAACTCCAAAGAAGCAGGTTAACACCATCAAGCAGTCACCGAGAAGAGGACCGAAGCCCAGCGATTTCAACGCTGAGAAAACTGTCTTCACCATACCAATCTACCGGATCGTCGATCAAGTGAAGGATCAGCCTTTTTTCTCCTTCCCAAATCAAAAGATGGGAACCGAAAACGGCAAAATCAAGAATCCCATTGTCCGATGCAGTTACCACAACGAGCAGGGTCACTTCACCACAGCATGCAAGCCCTTCAAGGCATACTTGGAACAACTTGTTGCTGCTGGCCACCTCGGCAACTTCATCGATCAGGAAAAGACGACGGCTCGGGCACAAAGGACCGAAGTAAACACCGAGGAAGAAGTCCAGACAATCCATGTCATACACAGTCCCCTAAACCCCGAAGCCGCCCGTATCATCCGAGTCGACCTAAGCGAAGCTTCCTCCTCCAAACAGATCATGTTGGTCGGCCCTGAACCGAAGCGCCCCAGAACCGACGACAATTCTAAATGGACAATAACATTCACCGAGAAAGATCTCGACCGCATCCAGCTTCCCCACAACGACACCCTCGTGGTCACGCTACGCATCGGAACTTTCAACGTCCGTCGCGTCCTCGTAGACCATGGAAGCTCGGCCGAAGTCATGTACTACTCTCTGTTTAAAGAACTAAAGATTCCCGACACCGACCTCCGTCCCTCCGAAATTCCTCTTATCGGCTTCAACGGAGCTCCGGTCTGGCCCATCAGCATGATCACTCTTCCTGTTCATGCCGGTTCGATGACTCTTGAAATGGAATTTGTGGTAGTTGACGTCCCTAGCCATTACAACGCCATTGTCGAACGCACCTGGTTGCATAGGCTCAAAGCGATTGCCTCCACCTATCACCAAGTGGTTCGTTTCATTGGCATTCACGGACACCAGGAACACTTGTACGGAGACCAAACAACGGCCAAGAAGTGCTACATCAATGCCGTCCGAAGTAACAAACAGACCTCTCGGATTAACCTCATTGAAGTCCCCGAGGCCCCAATTCTGGAAGACGTCGGTAGATCCCCCGACGACAAAACCATAGAGGACGTGGCCACCATCCCAATTACCGAAGACGGTTCCCGTTTCTTCCTTGTCAGTTCCTCACTTAGTGATACTGAGCGGAATGACATGATAGCTTTTCTCAATCGCAACATTGAAGTATTCGCTTGGACCCCATATGAGATGCCTGGAATCGACCCCTCCTTCATTTGCCACGAGCTCAACATCGACCAAGCTAAACGCCCGGTCTTGCAAAAGGCACGACGGTCCTCTCCTCATCATTCCGAAGCCGTTATTGAAGAAGTGAACCGACTCCTGAACGCAGGGGCAATCAGAGAAGTTCAGTACCCTAAGTGGTTGGCCAACACCGTCGTAGTCAAGAAAAAGAACGGCAAATGGCGAGTCTGCGTTGATTACTCAAATCTCAACGACGCTTGCCCAAAGGATTTCTTTCCACTCCCCCGTATCGACCAGCTCGTCGACACCACCTCCGGACACGAGCGTCTTAGCTTCTTGGATGCCTACCGGGGCTACCACCAGATTGCCATGAGTGAAGGCGATGTTGAGAACACGGCCTTCATTACCCCCCATGGCATCTTCGGGTACCTGGTTATGCCCTTCGGTCTAAAGAACGCCGGGGCCACTTTTCAGCGAATGATTACCAAGATGTTCGAAGCACTACTAGGCGACACTATGCTGGCCTACATCGACGACATGGTGGTTAAAAGTTTGCGCGCCGGTGATCATCTTACCCACCTCGCCGAAGTCTTTGAGATACTCAAGAAACACAAGCTCCGCCTCAATGCCGAGACGTGCGTCTTCGGTGTTAACTCCGGCAAATTCCTTGGCCACCTCGTCTCCCAACGCCGTATTGAGGCCGACCCTTCCCAGATCCTTGCTATTACTCAGCTCTCGGCCCCCCACAACAAGAAAGATGTTTAGCGTTTGACCAGCATGGCCGCAGCCCTGAACCGATTTATAAGCCGCTCCTCGGATAAATGCCAGCCATTTTTCACACTTTTAAAAGGCAGCCAACGGAGCTTCAACTGGACAGAAGACTGCGACCGAGCCCTCCAATAACTCAAGGAGTACATTTCCAAAGCTCCCCTCCTCGTCACTCCTCAGGACCAAGAGGACCTGTTCTTCTACCTAGCTGTCTCTCAGCACGCCGTCAGCTCGGTCCTCGTTCGCCAGGAGAATCGAGATCATCAGCCAATCTACTATTCCAGCAAAACAATGACTCCAACCGAGACGCGTTACCTACCATTAGAAAAGCTCGTCCTTGCCCTCGTCTCAGCATCCAGGAAGCTTGCTCCTTACTTCCAGTCTCACCGTATCATCGTCCTTACTGAATTCCCTCTCAAGTCTCTCCTGCGGAAGGCCGACCTTTCCAACCGAATCTCACAGTGGGCCGTTGAGCTTGCAAATTTTGAAATCCACTTTCAGCCTTGGACAGCAATAAAAGCTAAGGTGCTTGCCGACTTCGTCGCTGAGCTCACACCATCCACCACGACCGCTTCGGTTCTAACACCGAGCACCGAGGCATTACTCCAGGCCAACCCTAGCACAGCACGACAGCTCTTTCATGGAGACGTTTGGAAAATGTACGTCGACAGCGCTTCCAATAGCCGAGGCGCCGGTGCTGGCATCGTCCTCCTCTCACCCTCCGGTATTCTGCACGAAAGCTCAATCTCTATTAACTTCCAAGCCTCCAACAACGAGGCCGAATATGAAGCAATAATCTCCGGACTCAAAACTGCCGAAGCCATTGGCATCGAAGAACTCGTGGTTTACAGTGATTCCCAATTGGTGGTTAACCAGCTCTCCGAAGAATATGAAGCTCGGGACGACCGTATGCGTACCTACCTCAGCACCGCAGTCTAGCTCATTCAACGCTTCAAAGCAATCAGAGTCGACCACATCTCCCGGGAACAAAACGCCCACGCCCACGCCCTTACAGGACTCGCCTCGGCATGTTCATCTTCGGGACACCGTTCTATCTCCTTTGATTCCATTGACAAGCCCAGTTTCGAGCTTGAAGAACTAAATACAGAGATACTCAACATAGAGCTCGGCCTGAGCTGGATGGACAAAATTGTCCTTTACCTAAGAGATGACTCCCTCCCAGCTGACAAAAAGGAAGCTCACCGACTCCGAAACAAAGCCGCTCTCTTTTGGCTCAATCCCAACGGCAAGCTTTACCGAAGATCATTTACCGGGCCATACTTATTGGTTGCACACCCCCATCAAGTCCCGGGCATCATCGAAGAGCTTCATGCTGGTGACAGTGGCTGCCACTCCGGTGGACGGTCCCTGGCCCACCGAGCCCTCACTCAGGGGTATTGGTGGCCGACAATGAAGAAGGATTCAGAGGAGTTTGTAAAGCGTTGCAAAAAGTGTCAGATGTTCGCTCCCATTATCCATCAACCGGCTCGGGACCTTAGCCCCCTCACCAGCCCCTGGCCTTTCTCCCAATGGGGCATGGATATCGTTGGAAAGCTCCCAATCGCTCCGGGTGGATTCAAGTTCCTCCTAACCGCAACCGATTATTTCTCAAAATGGGTCGAGGCCGAGCCCCTCGTCACCATCGAAGAAACAGACGTCATCCGCTTTGTGTGGCGAAACATTATCTCTCGATTCGGTGTACCGTTCGCCATAATTACAGACAATGGAAGGCAGTTTACAGGACAGAAGTATCGGGCCTTGCTTGACGAGTACGGTGTTAAATGGGACACCTCCACTCCGGCTTACCCCCAGGGCAACGGACAGGCCGAGCTTGCAAACAAAGCTATTTCATCTGGACTCAAGCGACGACTCGAGTCACGACGGGAAAAATGGGCCGAAGAGCTACCTAGGGTCCTCTGGGGTTACTGTACTACTCCTCGGCGCTCCACTGGTCGCACTCCCTTTTCCTTGGCATTTGGCATGGAGACGGTCATCCCCCTCCAAGTCGGACTCCCAACAATGCACACGGAAAACTTCGATGAATCGGTCAATAATAACAGCATTGCCTCGGACCTGGATCTAGCCGAAGAAGAGTGGGAAAACGCAAGGATCAAGCTCGCCTCGTACCAGCAGGAGGTCGCAAAGGGTTATAACCGAAGTGTCTGCCTCAGGTCATTTAAGCCTGATGACCTTGTCTGGAAAAAGGTGGTGGAGAAATCCAAGAAGAGAAAGCTCATGCCCAATTGGGAGGGCCCCTACCGAGTCCTCAAGCACCTCGGATCAGGAAATTACAAACTAGAGAAGTTAGATGGCTCCCCCATTGCCAAAACATGGAATGCAAACAACTTGAAGAAGTTCTACGGCTAAGAGCTCGGTTACCGAAGCCCGCTTAGTTTTTATTCTGTTGCATTCTCTTTTAACAAGTATGAAAGGCAATTTGCTTATGTATTAGTAGCACTTCAAGTTTGAATGAGAATTCCTTCTTTGGCACTATTCGCATAAATTGAGTTTGGCTGTTTTCATTACTTACTCGGTCCGTTCTTGTCCGGACCGTTTTATATCGACTTCAGGGATATTGCTCTCCCATAGGTGTTACCCTCGGGCAAAATTCCCACCAAGTCGTCCTGGCCTCTTCGGTCATCTAGATTTCTGGTCACTCGCTTTAAGGATACTCGGCCTCTCCCCCGAGCCCCTTAAACCGACCCACCAGAAGTTCCCCACTGCTCGGACTCGCTGTGTTACGAACCTATGGCACAAGCCATACCCCTTCGTACCCTCGGCCCACGTCCCCTAGCAGTAGTACGATCTCGCGTTCACTCGCTAGACTCATTTCCATTAAACGAACGAGCGTACAAGCCCAAAATTCATTAAATAACTACATCTAATTCGGTCCCTACTGACCCTCTTTAAAGCAGGGGCTTCGGATCAGTTCACTTTCTCTTGATTAAACATCTTTTTTTATGATTGGCAAAATGCTTCGGTCGATGCTTCGGTCACACTTGTTTTTACAAACTTCTCAAGTTTCACCAAAGCAGGGGCATCATAGCCTAGGGAGCATGCCAATCATTCAAGTATTCCAAAAAGATGACATTCAAAGACGAAAAAGCATTCATTCACAGAGCATTATGGGTTTTCAACAATCCATAAACAAAAAGTTACTGTTTCAATATCAAATATTTACAAACTCTAGAACAGCAAACTCCCAAATGTTCGGAGCCGTCCAGTCAAAAGCTACAGAACTCAAAGACAAACAAAAAAGAAGAAACTATCCTAAGAGCGAGCTAGGTGGTTGAGCTGGTCCTCGGGCGCAGGGGCATTCGGATCGGCTTGGTTCCCAGGGCCTTGGTCCTCGGACGCCGGCTCCACCACCTCCTCCTCCTCTTCTGGAAGGACAAACTCCTCGGGAGGCGCCTCGAGGAGGGTTCGGAGATCAGAGTCTTCCGGGAGGTCGAGCTTCCTCAACAAGGCTTCATGGCCGTACCGAAGGCCATCCAAGAAACGGTCCCGGTGCAGCTCAGTCTCGATCTCCTGAACCTGTTTTTTGTACTCTACTCCGGCTGCATCCCAACCTTCATCGTAGCCCCTCTTCCTCGCGAAGTCAACCTCTGTGGCCTGGGTGACTCGCAATGTGTTGGCATCCTCCTCAGCCTTGGCGACTCTGGTCTCTGCCTCCATCCTCTCCCTGTCGCACCTCTGGAAGTCCGCCAAGTAGAGCTCGCAAGTCTCCCGAGCCAGTTTGAGGTCTTCCTCCTTCCGAGCCAGCTCCCGAGCAAGCTTGTCGTTCTTTTCTTCCTACTTTTTGCATCAGTCATTGATGGCCAATGCCCGAGCTCTAGCCTGCAAATAAAAATACGAGAAATTCAACAAGTGCAAACTTCAAGATTGAAGAAAATGAAACGCAAACCATTAACTTACAGCGAAGAGGGCCTGAGCTATCTCGGTCGTAATGTCCTCGGTCAAGCCGGTGACAGCCCGGGCATCCCTAGGAAGAATGCTTCCTTGGAGCATCCCGAAGGCCACACCGAGGTTTTTGACGCTGTCGGCGTGGTGGATCGGCCGGCCAGCAAAATGCCGGAACTTGAGAGCTCAGGGGAGTTCCTTTGGGTTGACCCAAGAGCCTTCCTCTGCCCCACCGGTTCCCCCCCGGGGCTCCCCCTGTTCCTCTTCGATCAGGATCGTCTCCTAACCTTATTCTCTGGCTCTCTCCTCCCGCCGAGTCCTCTTCTCCGGGGGCTCCTGCGGTGAGACTGGGGGCGCCCTTGAAGTCCCGACACCAGGAGTATCGGGGACCGTCCCCCTGCCCTGGCCAGCAGGCCTTCGGCGCCTGAGGTTCAACACCTCTCGGGTTCCAGGGCCCGCCATCTCTGCACTTAAACCGGTCCTCTCCGACGTCTCTCGATTGATCTCCTCTCGTATAACCCCCCGAGGCGCGGATGTGCTACCCTCGGCTTCGTCCTCCCCTGCCCTCCTCTCCCCCCTTCCTGCTCCTCTTCCGGCTCTCCCTCCTCGGCCTCGTCCTCGGCCTGCTCGTGGTACCCCCTGTTGCCTCGGCTTCTTCTTCAGAAAGCTCGTGTAGGTTGGGACGTACCCGAGTAGCTCTGGAGCGTACCGGCTGGTGATCGGGATGCCGTAAGCCGCTGTAATTCGGGCTCGGTCAGCTCTTTCCCGAAGCTGTTGAACGATCCCCTCGGCTGCAAAGCAAAATGAAAACAAAGGATTAGCACAAAGTATGCAGAGCATAACCAAAAAGCATAAGTATTTACAGAAGAGAAATTTCTACCGACCGGGAGCCCCGGTCCCATATTGCACCCTCGTAGTGGTATCAGCATTTTCCCCGGGCCCGAACATGAAATTCCCGGTCACCGAGATGTAGATATTTACCCACTCCTCGGAGTCAGAGAGTCAGTCGACGAGGAACGTATCGTACCCCGTCCTGCAGGAGAGATAGTACCGGTTGCTCTCCCGGTTAACTCCTACGAGATACACTTCGAAGAGCTCCTCACCGCCGAAGGTTAGGTTGAACTGCCTCCTCAGTTCAATGATGCTTGTAATAATTCGGTAGGAGTTTACTGTAAGCTGGGATGAGGTAAGAGAAAGGGTTCGGAGGACTCGTCGGACAAACTGGTGGAGAGGGAATCTGATCCCTCCCTCAGTGATCGCCATCAAGGGAAAAATCAATTCCCCTGGTCGGTGAGGGAGGGTCTTGGGATTGTTCTCAGGGAGAAGTCGGATCTCTACGTCCGGAGGGATACTGTAAACCCTTCTGAACTCGGCAAGGGCGGCCAGGGTCCCATTGAAATATTGGTTCAGATAGGGACACGGCCTCATCGGCCTCCTTCGTCCCCGGACCGTGGCCAGAAGTGCTAGGAATTTCCATCTCCCAGGAGGCAAAGGCTGTAACTGGGCGTGAGGTTCTGGAAGGGTCCGAAGGTTCAATAATATCTAATGGGATTCGGTAAAAGGCCTGGGCACGACACTCCGCAAAGATCTCCTCAAGCTCGGCAGAAGTGTTGCTACTGGTACTGTCCGAGGAGACTTCAATGACCATTCGCCCCTACCTAGCAAAAAGATGTGCAAAAACCCGTTAGCTATATGCCCAGGGAAAGGCAACATGACCTAGTAGAAAGGGGCGAAACGGTCGTCGCTCTTCGGTATATTTCAGGAAATCTCTTCCCGAGAAAGGTTTCCGAGGCCAACGTCTGTTTCTACGGTCTCAGGTTGAAGATTGGCCTCGGGAAGAATATGGGCCTCGGGTTGAATTTGGTCCTCGGTAAAACTATGAACAACGCAGAAAACGCCCAGCGCCACCGCAGGATGAACAACGGTGAGCGGCGGAGCGGTTACGACGCGTGAAGAATGTAGATCGCATTAAAGAAAACTGGAAGAAAATGATCAAAACATCAAGACGAATGATTGAAAATCATCATACCTGAGTTTCAAAACAAGAGCCGCATCCAAAACGCTCGAAAATCTCGATTGGAAGCTGGGAATGAATGGCGGCGGCGGTTCGACTTCAGAAGTAGAGAACAGATGGTCATTTCTCCTCTAACTCTCCTATTTATAATGGGGGAGATGGAGACCAACGCGGGAAACGAAGCGTCGTGTACCGAGCCGTCAGATCTTTGACACGTGTAGCCATCGGACGGCCAGAATCAAGGGGTCTGCACCGAGGATAGGCGCCGAATATACGAACCATTGGTGTAATGACGCGTGTCACCGAAGCAACGTTTCATACTAATCAACTGACAGGGCACGTGCCGAGACAGTCTTTCCATTCTGAGACCTCGGCGATTGCTGACACGTGGCTTTCACTACTGGCGTAGGATGAATGGAATTTACCGAGGCGAGCACTCTCATCAAGGTCTGATATTTCGTATGATGGGATCAAGACCCTAAAGCAGGGATGCAAAGCTCCAGGGGCTTGAGGGGCTATTGTGGAGGCTTCGGTTATGACCTCGGTAAATAGACTCCCGATAACCGAGGACTTATGGTATGAACAATCTGTAGTCCTATACAGGCAAGCCCTTGAAGATACACTTACTTTCACCGGCTCGGTATAGATCCTTCTGTTAGCACTTCGGTTAATTACTGAGACATGCGTTCCATTGAGATCTCTGGAAGGAATGTAACCTATCAGGAGGGGACCAAGGGCGTTACGTGGCAGATAGGACCACCTAGGCCAAGTCTGGCCATGTGCTTCGTAACCGCCTTATCCGGTGCATCACCTATGACGTCACCAGAGGCGGTTACCTAAGCGTGACTCCCACGCGCTACCTTGGAGGCCAAGTAAACCTAGGTCTATAAATACAAAGGGACTTTAACCTAAAGAGGTATGCCATTCTGCCCTAACCCTAGACCTAAACTTCTCTCCTTACATCTAATTTGATCGTCGGAGGGTCACTGGGCTGTACAAGCCCTAGTGACTTGTTGCAGGTTCCAAGGCGGGTGAACGGAGCAACGGAAGAGGAGTATTGAATCAGGCGAAGGTCCAAATCTGAACCCCTACAGCACGGAACGAACTGAGAAATAAATAAAAACTTTGATTTAAACGAGAGAGAGAGAGAGAGAGAGAGAGAGAGAGAGAGAGAGAGAGAGAGATTATCCAAAAGCTGCAGGATAAGAGTACCATAGGGATAGGATGAAATTGATATCCTAAACAAAGCTGCAGGATAAGAGTCCCATAGGGATATGATGAAATTGATAAGCAAACAGGCTACGTGAGGAAAGGTTAAAAACATTCAACTCTACTGACTGTTATAGGTATCGATGGGGTTCCGACCACCACATGCAGCCCACTATGAGTCCCGCACAAAAAATCTAAACCGTTCAATAATTTTAAAACAAAATACTAAGTGGGCTTGCTTGGCGGAAAATCAGTTCAATCCAATATGTGTAGGTAAGTTTTCTTCCATAGCTTTCAAGCTTTTTCAAGTGTAATCTCCTAAGAACACCTTAAGGTATTTGTAGTTTGTTATTTTGTCGTTTATTAAAGTTGTTCGTACGGACTAGATTCTCCTTAATATCTAGTTTATTTTCGTTTCCTACGGTTAAATCTTATGTCTTATTTCTATGCTTTGCTTTGTTCTTTAGCTATGGTTGAGTAGTCTTTTTGACTAAGTCTTGGGTTAATCTTTCCTAAAGACTTAGGTTGTTTGGTTCTCAAACCCTCAGGCTTAAAAGCATGATTTTCGGAATTTGATTAACTTAGCCATTTTTGGTCTAAACTAGGGGTGTTAACTTCTTGGCATGCCGTTTAGTCAAGCGGTCAGGGCATGCGGTATGCCTGGAGCTCGTGGCCTCCTACGTGTTTGATTCATTAGTAAAACAAGTTGGTTTAATTCTGATAAATCGCACATTTTGATAAACGTAGTCTTTAAAGCTAAACCTTCCGAGTGTGAGCGCGCAGTCGTGACTCTCGCTTGAGTTATAATCGAGAATCAATAATGGCCTTTGTTAAGGGATGGATGATCCCTAGACTTGCCCTTTTTAAGTTTATCAAACTCTTTTCTAGTCTTTTAGCAAGTCATTCCACTTTCAAAGCAAAACCAAAAGTTGGTCGTCTTAAACGTCAAAATCCATCACATAAAACCTACAATCAGAACAAGCTATTACCAATTCCCTGTGGGTACGATCCCGGACTTTCGATTATTATGCTATCGACGACCTAGCCCTACGCTTGGGGTATTTCAACCTTATTTGAAGGCAAGATTATTGACTAAGCAACCATGGCGGCTTTAAGCTAAGCCTATCAAGAGCAGCGTCGCTGCTTGATCGATAAGGAGGAGCATCTCAAAGTATGGGGCAAAAGATCAAGCACTTTGAATTTGTCCCTCGGGATCCACCAAAGGTTGGGTTTGAGAGCTGTGTGATGGGTGACTATCCAGCACGGTTTGGAGAGCACTTTTAGTCTGCACTGGTGATTGCAAGCCCCCTATCAAGCAAGAAAGAAGCGGCTCTTCCCATGGCGGAGTCAATGGCAGTAAAGTATTCAAGTTCTGCCCGCCCAATTCTAGGGGTGCATCTCAAATCAAGTTTGAAAAGAAAATTCGAGGTTAGAGTAACATATCAATACACTTGTATAAAAAGGTAGAAGGATGTATAGCCAAGCCACATCATGAATTACCCTTGTAGTTTGTCTATGGTGGAGTTGAGATATGGGGGTATTTTAGGCATTTCAGTGATGAGTCTTTTGCTTAGTCAATAAGAAAAGAAAGTATAAAAAATATTTACTTTCCCTAATTTAAGGGATATTGTTCTTTAATCTTTAGTTGGGGTCTTTTACTTGGTCAAGAAGAAAATGGTTGTTCAGTATTATGTCTTGCATATTCTTATTTATGTTGTTTGAAGTTAAAAAAATCCTTTCAGATGCATTGGATGTTCTTTTTCTTTTGTTCCCCTTACCTTCTCTGCTAGGAACTAATTGGTTCTATGTTGACATGGTTTCAATCGTAGGTATACTTTGAAGATGCTTGTAACATATGATTTCGTTTATCTACCCATTGATTTTAAGGCAAGCGAATTTTCGTTCAGAGAAGAAGCATTTTGATATAACCGAGGAATCTTGGCAACCCTACATGGGAAAATTATTTTCCTTCCTTTTTTCTGCAGAACAAGTGCAATAGAGGGTTTCACATTCATCAACATGAATGATCCTTCCTCGATTAATATCCCGTTCTATCAGGTTTGTTTCATCCATGCTGTAAGAAGACGTCATTTCTTTCACCTTTTTTTTTGTTTCTGGTAGTCACTATAGCTTGTTATGTCCACCTAAAGCTAATACAGAATAAAACTTATTTTTACAGGCATTTAATGGAAAGAAATGGGATAAGTTCAGCAGCGAAAAGGTGGGCATCACTTGCTTATGCTTGCATACAATGAAATGCTGCTTTTATCGGTCATTTCCAGAACTCAAGCTTGATGAATGAGAATAAACGGTACCGGCCAATCCTCTTCAACACCGATGGTCCCAATGCAGGTGATCAGGTGTGTGCAAAACTTACTCCATATACTTGTTATCGACATTGTTATAAAGCTTCTAAGTTGGCAGTGGATCTAACCAGAAATGACAAAAATCGGTGTTACTTCTATGGCATTTATTCAATATTTTGTATGTTGCCATATTTATTGTTCTTTCTCTGTTGCTCAAGTGCCAAGGAATCGAAAATGATATTGGTACCAACGGGTACCGTAGGGAAAATGCACTGACGGCCGCGCTGGGCCGTCTCCAGCCACCGGACGACCGATCCGAGCCGTCAAAAACTTAAAAAAAAAAAAAACCGTGTGGGCCATTGCGGGGAATCAATGACATTCGACGTGCGTAGGTGCTCGATCCAAACACCCTCGTATATACATGTATATACGAAAAAATGGAGTGTTTGGATCGAGCACCTATGCATCTCGGATGCCATTGATTCCCGCGAAGGCCCACTCGGTTTTTTTTTTTTTTTTAATTTTGAACGGCTCGGATTGGCCGTCCGGTGGCCGGAGACGGCCCGGCGTGGCCATTAGTTCATTTTCCCTACGGTAACCGTCGGTACCAATAGCAAGACTCCCAAGGAATGGCCTGCACTATGGTGGTGGGAAAGTTTGCGAGGCTGAAATGGACTCCAAATAGATAGGATAAAACTGTAAATACACTTTTTGATGTACAATCTACTATCATCACTACAAGAACAAAAAACAAAAAACATATGTATATTAAGTTCCCGAACACCAATTAAACCAATGAGCATGCAGAAACGTGCAAAACACAAGCATTACACTAGTATTCTAGTCTATTACTATATAAAGGAAGAGCACCACTATGGTGTAGATTCCTTCTTGAGGCTGCCTCACACTTATTAGTTCCTAAAATATCCACAAATACAAGTTAAGAAAATTGAAGGTTAATTGTAAATTGGCCTGCCAATTTCATATAACAGCATCCATGTTCTACAGCAGTTTCCTTCTCCATCGGAGGTCATCCACCTGACATTTGAGATTCGTCCCTTTCTCTTTCTTTCTCTCTTGCTGTGGAAGTCTCAGCACCAACCACTTCCAAATATGTTTGTCTAATTTGTTTTTCCTAAATCAAAACTTGCATATGCATGCCCGCCACAATTTCATATAATGAGTAAACAAATTCATAAGCCAAACACAGCAGAGTGCAAGTTTTGTTCCATCATTTTTATAATTATGCAGAATGCCAGAAACCCCATTCGGGTAGGCTTACGCTTGACTTCCAAAAACTTGGTTTGTGCTCAATTTTTGAACAACTAAAAAAAAAATTAAAAAAATTGAAGCTTCATTCACCTCCTCTTGCCATGCCCACTAAAACTCAATTTTGCTGCTTCTTTCTCCTTTTCTTTGGGCACATATATTCGAACTCAATTCAACCAAACTAAATATGTACATTTCAGCCATTTGACAGAAATTCTCATGTAGACAACACAGGATGGAAACCAATAGTTTTTATAAACAAAGATAAACCAGAGGCATTAATATTCTCCAACCTATTCAAAACTCAAGCGTTGATAAGCAATGATATTTAAATTCTCATTTTGTCAAATGATGCTTCTAATAGTTAACTAAAGCTTACATGTGTAAAAGTCTCAATGTCCGAAATGTAAGTGGAGTCAGGAGAGTTGAATATCAACAATGAATTCTCCAAGATATCTTCAAGTCCGACTCCCCGGATAGAAGTATTCAACATTATTTTCCTTGACCCTGAAGTGGAAGTTAGACTTCTTCCGTAAGGGCCCGTCAAAATTTCTCTTGTTCATTACTGTCAACTGAATATAACAAAGGGTAAATTTATCAGGAAATAAAGTCGCTGAAAGAAAAGTAAAACTCATATTGGTATAGGTGCTGACAAGAATAGAACCAGTTGTGATGTCTATTGATCTCTACCAGAAAGTGTTCTCTGGTCTATTTATCCACAAAAGAATATTGGATTGTAACTAAGAACCACTAACATCTATTACAATCCCAAAACTTCTCATGATATTGTGGCACCACTAGTATCATAGTGTAGTTATTTGGGTTTCTGAAAAAACATAGGAGTATGTTTTTCAAAACACAACAAAGAGCTTCGACATGAGTACAGAACCCAAATAAACTAATACAAGACATAACCTTAGACGTGTTTAAAAGGAATCATCTTAGAAGCTATGCTGCCATACAACACGTTACAAGTGAGACACAATGAATATTTATGAACAAAATAAATTAGATGACGCAACATGCTGGATTACAATAGAAACAAATATCCTTTTTTTTTTCAAACTGAGATCACCATATGAACCATGATCTGCAAATTCTTGCCTACTCTACTTCTCAATTCATAGCTTTGCTTACCCCCAACCCACCCCATTCACCCCGACAGTTCTGGTGATTTTTTCCAACGTTCTAGAATTTCAATGATGCTGTCTAATTTCCTCACAATAGATTCATAGATTGACAAAATTGTCGATGGCACGAGAAGTCAACTAATTGCCTACTGAAAAATTGTGTCTCTGAAACACAGTCTATTCAACAACTCAAACACATCATGTCTAAGATATGCAGCAATACATTAACATTGAGTTGCAATTGTAAATTGTGAAGAAAAAAGACAACTAGCAAATAATGTAAAATCTTTGGAAAATTCTCTGAGAAGAAAACTGGAAATGAGATTGCAACAAATATACAAATCCAAGTTTGGTCAGAACAATATTTATCCCATTATTTACCATTCATTGTGGTACTGACTATTGAGTGCATGTGTCCAGGACTCCAAGGGCAGACCAAGGGGGGTGCAAGCGGGGTCCCGGGCCTCTGCACACCTCCCAATTATCTCATTATTTCTAGTGTACTTTAGACTTGTTAGAAATAACTTATTTTGATTATGTTTTATGACAAAATTGATTTCTTAAAATGCATGGTTAAAATCCTCTTATAAAATTTCTATTGAAAGGGTAAAAGTCTTAATATATGTTCACCCATAAAAAGAAAGAAATCCTTGTTTGTGTGTGGCCAAAATAATATATGTGTACAGCTCATGTACAAATTCATTTTAAAAGAAAAGTCTCCTGGCCTTATTTTTTTTTTATCTTGCTAATAATAAAAGAACTCTTTTTAAAATCAGTTTTTGGCCTATGTGCATACATGTAATCAAAACCCATTTGGCCCAAAAGTAAACTTGCACAGTGGACGTCTTTAATATATGGTCGACCACTTTCTTCATTTTAGTCTGGAGTGTTTTCTTCCATTGTTGACTTGAGAGCTTGGGAGTTAATACTCGACATTGAAAAATACGGCTCAACATTTCTCTAGTGCATTCAAGGAAAGACAATATCTCTGCATGTGTAGATTTTATGGCTCAGCGATCACTAGCAATAAATGAAGATCAATATCAGCAAAAATGAGATTTGCATCTCAACGGACAAATTTCAACGGTCCAAATATTCAAGCTATATAATGGAAGAGGTTCATTAGCTACGAGACACAGAACCTCCAAGCTACAGCAAAGAAAATACACAGAGCATCACAAGAGCAATTTTCACTCTCTCCTACACTTCATTTTTCATACAATTACTTTGAGAGATTTGTGAGCAAAATTGTTGTATCTACTCTTTGAGAAGTGTTGTAATTGTGAGCTACAAATTCTATTATCTTTTGAGAGATTAAGTGTTTGAGAAATCAAACACTGGTTTTGTAATTCCAAAAATAGGGGTTTCGTTTTTGGAAGGGGTTTTTGAGGATTTTGTACTTTAAATCCTTGCAGTTGTCTAGCTCCTCCGGAAAGCTAGGAGCGTAGGTAATTGTAAGCACCCGCAAGGCTTACTGGTGTAATTCCATTTTTATTAGTGGAACCTTCAAGAGATTGCCTTGGAGAGAAGTGGAGTAGGCTAGACCGTGGACAAATTCATACCAAACCACTATAAACTGGTTTTGCGCTTCTTAACTCTCTTTATATATTTGCTAATTAGTTATTTGCCTTGTAGCTTTTAACTGGTGATCCAACCCCCCCCCCCCCCCCCCCCCCCCCCAGGTTGCTATCTGGGTAACAAGACTTTTGTTTGTGAAAATTATGAAGAAAGGTCCATTCAAAATTGTGTTACAATTATATAAGGATGGTATTTTGTTGTTAAGTTATGAATACATGTGATTTGGTCCCCGCGCACTAGGAATCCTGTGTCCGCCACTGCATGTTTCAAGTCATGTTCTTGTCCATGCCACATGAACAATAATTTATTCCCCTTCGAAAATATTTACTTCTACTGTTACTCGTACAAACGCCAAAAAACACAAATCATACCTGTCCATGCACATCAGTTGCCAACCCAGTGGCCAAAGGCTCTACCTTTATGATAACTTCTGCAAGGTACTCCATTTGTAAAATAAGATTAGGTCTCTCCATTCTTGAATATATATCCTCATGATTAAGAACAGCTAGTGAACAACCCTGTGAGAGGGACAAAGTAAAAATGATACAAGGGCAAGACTCAACGATGAGACAATTGGAAGTTGAAAAAAAAAAGTAATTGATCAACACAACAATGTCTTACAATTTCAGTTATTAAAGTGTGACAGTAATGCAGAAAGTCTAACACGTGATTTGAAGACCCTTTAGCAGCAACCTCCAGAAGAGAAATATCATCGATCATAATACTGATGCTCCTACTTCCACCATTTACGATGCTAACCTCCACAGCTTTCTGGATCTTTCCATACAATTCAACAAGTCCACCTTCAAAAGTTCCACCTCCATCTCCATCTGACATTACTCAACAAAAGAGGACTTCTGTTATTAAATTGACCAATTCAAAATCAAAAGGTTTCCACCTATAATTTCATCATTTTTCACTGGAACTTTTGAATTTAAGAACAAACTGAACTTGTATAGTTGCATATTTATTTGCTCATCCGACTTGTACAATTTGGATAAAGATAACTAACTGCAAGAAATTAGATGCCCCTATGAGATTCAAAACAGTTTGGGCCAACAATCTCTTAGTCAAAAACACAATGGCAAAGGGTGTTACTCATGTAACGAAACATCACAAATGTAGGCCATGGTATTTCAGCCCATCTTATGCCAAAAAATCACAAAGGTGTGCCACGTGTCTTGGCTACCGTAGGTACTATCTTATGCCCAATGATTCACTACGTGAATAGATTTCCAATAGTCAAGTAATTATGTCTCCAAGAATCTAGACAGAAAAAAGAAGCGCGACAGGGTTGGACGAAACAACTTATACCTGATTCTCACCTGGACATTCGAATGTAAGCATATCAAGGAAAACGAACCTCTTATTATCCCTTTGAACAGCTAAATTGCAACCCTGTCATATTAACAAGTCGGTATATTAGAAATTGTTAAATAATAACAATTCCAAGTATCATGTGAAATGTCCAGTCAATTTCCATGAACTGCGAAGACTACGAAAAGTTGAAGAGTGTGACATAAGATACAAGAAGGGCATCAACGCATCATAATCACACTACTAGTCCAATTCCTAAATCCATTGACAATTGACACCCATGAGGGCCATAACAACATTTGAACTATCACGTTCACAGAGTCGGAAATGAAAGTGTAATGAAGCAAAATCACAAATTGAGACACACACACACCCACACACAGAGAGAGAGGGGACCATTTTACGTAGAATGCGATCGTAGTGAGAGAAAGGATGCGCAAAGGCGGCGAAGATGATGAGTGCGGCGGAGGAGTGAGGAGGAGAGAGAGTTCGCTTGATGAGGTGGTGGAGCACGAAGGCGGCGCTGGTCTCGACGCAGTCCTCGATGAGAAGCACTCGGCCGCCGCCGCTCCGACTAGCAGAAGAAGCGTCTTCGATGAGACCTCCTCCCAGTGCTTGATCGAGCAGGTTACCATTCTCCATTTGCTTCCAAACAGATTTTAGGGTTTTTCCAGATGTAAGTCTTATTACCGGCGTGTAAAGCTTCTCTGCAGTTCGTTGTTAGCTTTTGATCTCAATTAGAGAATAAATTCTAGGGAGAATTACCGGCAGGTGGAGGATACCCGGTTTTATTACCACTTCAATGGTTTTCACTCTCCAAATCATTAATGATGTGTTCTTTTAACTAAAAAATAATTAAAATAAGTACTTATTTTTTTATTTTTTTTAACTAAAATAAGTACTTATTTTTTGTTTGAATTAAAATTAATTTATTATGAGAGAATGACACGTCTCTTAAAGCAAAAAATAAGTATTTAAAATATAAGAACATTAGCGAAACGAGACCCAATAATACATGGTAAGAGCATCTCGATCCAATCCTTATCCATTTTATTACTCATACCCAAAATTTGAGTGTAAAGCCTAAAAATCCATGTCCAATGTTATACCCATTTTTCTAGCTATTTTGAATTCTACCTATTTTTCCACCCAAATTTGGGGAGACTCAAAATCCATACCCATTTTTCTCAAATCATCTTTTTTACTTTCATTAATTAAAGTGTGTCACTTATTAATTACTAGTGTGCCATTCAGTAATAGATATGAATAAAAATATGAGTTTAGCATTAGAAATGCCACCTTTTGTCTTGGCATGCCATGAGCAATGCCTTGCCTTGCCTTATCCAGTGACAAGCAATTGACTTGCCGTCTTACCCAAATTAAGTTTTTGGCTGAAATCTCATACTCAAATTTGGGGGAAAAAATGGGTAAGGATTGGAGATGCTCTATTTTCTTTTTCTTTTTTTTTTGAAATTAACATTCATTGCCAATATCGAATAAGGATCCAAAGGATCAATTTATAGAGAGAAACCACACGAGCAGGGGAAATCACCTAGAGTACAAGTATCGAAATCTCCAAAATTGAAACCCTAGATTATAATAAGCACACAAAAAAACGATAAAAGACATAGCAGCTACCCACGAGACGGTGAAAATCCGCCACGCCGAGAGAGGATGTTGCCATTTTGATCATTACGATCCCCGTATCTCACGGACGAGGGAGAAGTCACTGAAGAGTAGCCACAGCGAATGCATCCGGCGAATGCACTGCTCTGGAGCCTTCAAAGCACCACAAATCGGATCCAAACAATGACCGGTGATAGGAAAGCCACCCATCCGACGAAAATCCATACAAACAGTCACCAAAACAAAGCCAAGCAAAATATTATTCACCCACCACCGCAAACCCACCAGATCCGAGGAAACCTGAATTGGTACAAGACTGGACTAGAGATATTAGCTGGTGAAACAAGACGAAAAAAATCATTGGAAAACTCAAACAAAACCCTAACTCCACACACGTCTAACCTTATTAATCCCGTCCATCACCACCAGCAACCAGATCTGAGAAACTCCAACGCATGGTTGGACAAGATCAGATTCACACGCCACAGGCTAGAACCCAACCGCTGAGCTCAACGACGCTGGGAGAACCCGCAAATCGAGAGGCAGATGGGAGAGGAGGGGGGAATTAGGGGGAAACGGGGGAAGGAGGAAGAGGAGTGTCACGCCCTCGATTTTCAACATAAATATTGTCACGCCCTGCTCTGCAAACGGCACCCAATGTGGGCCTGAGTCAACCCGACCACGTGGCATTCCACACAGAAGACCAAACCACACCTTACATCCTGTCAGAAATAAATATCCAACGGAAGATTTATCACCTTAACATAACAAAATGAGTCAACGTATTGACCAACCAACTACAACCTCGATTATAACTAAGCAACAACATCTGCATTGTAGAACTTTAAAATTTCTATATTTCAACACATCCACCGACGACTTACTTACAACTTGAATAAATCAAATTCTTGATCAACCACCTACAACAAGCTCGACCATCTACGATGTTTAAGGCTAACCTCAAGTATAACGCTAGCCATCGACCAAACTTAATTACAACTTATACAATTTAAATCCTTTAACTATCCTTAGCTACAACTTCTTACAAATTAAGTTTTGCACCAGCTAAAGCACTTCACAACAACGTAACCAAAATTCCACCTGACGCTAGCAAAATACCTCAACACGACGACCGGTAGTGGACCCACTCTAAGCAACCTGTTGCCTGGCAGACCAAAAAAGAAAGCCAGAATGTGTGAGATATAAAAATGCTCAACATAATACCACAATAACTAAAGGAATATCAACATGAATACACATCACCAATGTAACTGAAATACTAGGATGTATACAACAGTTATAACCAACATATCCACTCAACTGAGTAATAATAATCAATGCACAACAATATGAATGTAATCACATCACATGCAGTGGCACGTCTGCCATATCCCATGAACCCAATACAAGGTGTCCCACATACCATGCTCTCATCCACTGACAATTAGCCGACATGGCATACGACATGGTATGCCTCACACGCTAACCTTCGGCGGTTCAATCAACACCCATCAGCATGCATTTTCATCAAACACACATATCACAACTAAATCTTGTGTCCCACACACCATGCTCCCAACCATCGTCAATTGAACGACATGGCTTACGACATGATGTGCCTCACACGCAAACATTCACAACATATCAAAAGCTAAATAACAATAGCATGATATACACCCCTCACTACAACATCTCATTAAAAATAACCATATCGAAAGCTAATCACGAATAGCATGATATCCACTAACCACCACAGCAATATTATATGAAGAAGAACCATATCAAACACACTCACCTTTGTATCGACCGAGGTATACCAAACTTACGATTTCAGCCCTTCCCAATTGACTGGCTTGACACCTAATCACAAGTTAACCTTACCAGTTTATTGAACGCTTAAACATCAAAACTAACTCCTAACAACAATCTATAACACCAACAATAGATTAAAGATGCTTAACGCATACTAGCATGTCCATCTCAAAGGTTTAGAAGTGTCCCTAAATAAGCGTAACACTCAAACACTCTCTCTCTCTCTACGTAGAAGCAAGATACGTATGGAGAAAGATAAATATCCCCAGGATATTTTGTTATATAATGGTACAAGGGAATTTATCACATGCAAGCGAACCCACGTCCTAACTTATGCTCCAATAACAAATCACACATAGGACTCTCGCAAGTTCTGTTGTTTATAATTTAAACCCCTAAAACACATAGTTCAATTAAAAGTAATTGAAATATCAAAATATCCGAGGTGGGGATTACAAATGTAAATGATTTTCATAAATAAAACCTCACAATAAACCATACGATGCCCCAAAAGAGTTTAACATTTTCACTTCTATAATTGTACCTCCACATCCAAGAGTTTTCAAAAGATTACATCATTGGCTCCAAGGCCCAAATTAACATAAGTACAAAGTATCGAAAGAGGGTTAAGAGTTTACAATATTCCATAGTCAAAAGATTTACAATTATAATTATATACACATCTTTCAAAAGATTATTTACAAAGATGGCTACGTAACTCCTTCAATTAGCTTTCACAAGTATTTTCCACATCTAAGCACTCCAAGCATGTAAGCTATTGTTCTGAGTTAGCACCTGAAAATAATGAAGGGTTGAGCTACACTAGCCCAGTAGAAAATTCTACGTTAACATTATATGCAAATGAAATGCTAGGGCAATCTCCAGATAGGAACAAGAACAAAGACCATAAGATAATCAACAATCTTGGCTCAATAATCTCAAATCCACGACTTCATGATTATCGCACAACTCACACTAGAACCATTTCTATATTCCATGTGTCCAATGTCTTTTCGTTGTAAGTGTCATGAGCCGAAGCTCCTGCCGGACCAATTAACGGATCCCGATACCCCCTGCTAGGTACCATATCCATCGGTAGGTCCTGAAAGCAACCAATACGAGCTTTTGCTCTTGCTGGGCCAATTAAAGGATCTCGATACCCCTGCCAGGAACCCACCCGTCAATGGGTCTTGAATGTTTTCGTTGCGTTAAAAAGTGTTCAAGAATCTTGTATCCTCATAATGTGTCATTCCAATTCAACCGTGGTGCACATGGTTATCAACTTCAAATTCTACCGAACAAGGGCCAAAGATACAAAGATACTCCACAAACTCAACGAGTACGAGTAATCATGCTATAGGGTGATTCAGTGATGTTTAGAACAAGTTATAAGTGATTGAAGGTCAAATGATGGAGTATGGGACAAATGTAGCAAAACTGTCCATAAGCAATTGGTATCGATATCTATGCAAAATGGCATCTATACTAAAGGGCTAAGAAACATTCCAAATGCAAGGGTATCGATACCCATGCAAAATGGTATTGATACCAACTCAGTTCGAGCAGACTTTCTGCAGAATTTTCAAGGGTTCAACAACAATAACCATAGGCACGATTCAAGGTAAGAAAACACCTCTTTTACATATATTGAGAGGTAGAATCCCTACCTCGAAGTCGAAGAACGATTTCCAAGCGAGAGACTGAGCCCTAGCCTCCAAAGTCCACACCGAGCAAAATACGCCCCACTGAGCTCAATCCAACGAGGTATGAGCTCCAATACATGCAGAGATGAAAGATTTAAGGTTGTTTTGTGTGGGTTCTTGAGTGATTGGGTGAGATTTTGAGAGAGAGAGAGAGAGAGAGAGAGAGAGAGAGAGAGAGAGAGAGAGAAAGACACCGAAGGGAGAGAGAGACGGGAGTGAGAGAGGAGAAAATAGTGAGATTTTTCTCTCCTACATAGGTATACATACATATATGCACTCCATTTATTGCACTAACACCCAAATCTTTCCAAATCCTTGCACATTATCCCACAAACGTAATTTCCACATTATACCATCATTTATCCTTTATAAAACATTAACATTATATATATATATATATATATAAAATTACGGTCTCTACAAGGAGGGCGGCGGCCCCCTCCCCCCAAATAGGATGCTTGCGACCTTAATGTGTGTTGTAATTAGAGTACCCCAAGCATAGGGCTAGGTCGGTTGAAAGTATAATACCCGAAAGTCCGGGATCGAATTCACAGGGAGCGCATCCATAACTTGATTTGAAATTTGCTTTGCATAGAGTTTTTAGCGTTAGGATCGCCAATCTAAGTTCGGCGTTGAGACGGCCAACTGAGAGATTTGGTAAATGGCTACTTATCCTAACTACGGCTTTTTAATTAGAGATTAAACTAAAGGTTAGGCTTAGGGATAATCAACACCCATAACACAAAGATGAACTTGTCTTTCTCTTTTTAACAGAGGTGTTAAGCTTGTCTAGGATTTTTGAGACATTTAAACAAACAGTTAGAGTGACATAGCTCCAAGTATCAAATGTGATAAGTAGCCTAATCCTTGGCTACATTTGATCAAAAACGTTAACACCTCTTAGTTTTGGTACATAAAATTAACCCTAAACCATGTTTAAGCTAAAAAAAAAATGAGATTTACAAGAGAAAAACAAGAAACACCCATGGTTATGGGATGTTAACCGTCCCACAACCTAGCCTTGCTACACTACTCACACATATTGAAAGGAGACATGAGATGAGCTAGGGCAAAGATAAGGTAAAAACTAAATATCAAGATTACTTGAAATAAAGATAACATCCTTAAAGAGGAAAGGAATTCTTACAACTTTAATGAAACACACCAACCTCAAAACCCAATAATCAATGATCTATTGAAGAAAGATTGAGAGTTAAAGAAGAGAAGGAGGTAGAGAGAGAAAGAGCTGGTTTATTAAAGATAGAAGATGCCCTAAAAACGTGCAAAGGGGATTACATATATAAAGAATTGGTTTAGGGTCCACTATAGAGAACTTGTAACCCAGTTAGTCCATTTCTAATATTTGTAACCTCTCTAGTCCACTAATATAGTTTAGTAAGGCCTTAAGTCCACTTCTTTTAAAAAAGAAATTAAATCAAGACAAAAATGTCCTCCTATATATGCTGTCATATAGAGAGAAATCCAAACCCTAGATCAAAAACAAATCTGGAGCATAGCCTTCTCTCTCTCTCAACAAAGGGAGAAAAATGTGCCCGCTCAGACTGATTCTGATCTTCCTCTCGGCCATTCTCGCCGGCTTTTTCGTCCTCAGAAACCTTAAATCTCAACCCCAAATCCTTGAAGATTCCGTCAGCGCTACACCAAATCTTCCGCAAAACCCGATTCCGTCAATGGATCTTCCAAGGTCCCGATTTTCCTCCTTTTCGTTAACATCTAAGGTTTCTTTTTTTGTTCTTTTCAATTTCCTTGTTCTATTTTATGAAACTACAAGTTTTGGGGGTAATGAAAACGGGGTTCTGGACCTAGGTGGACATGGCCAGTGGTCACTACCTGTGGAGGAATTTGGTGTCTGCTTCGCCTGCACCTTCCAAGCGATCCAACTGATACGTTTGGCCCCTAGTTATTATATTGATTTGTTCTCTGTTGTTGCGTTTGTTGATTCTAATCCGGTGACTTTACACGTTTAGGTTTTGTTTTCACCTATATTTTACTATGATGCAACCAAAATTGTTGTAGATTGTAGGAATGAACGAGGGGATGGAAATTGTACCAATATATACACGGATTATGTATAGATATTTGTATTTTGTTTGTCATTAGTCATTTCCATTTACAAGGAGAAATAGAGAAATCTAAGTATTCATTTTTTTTTGGTAAGTATACACATAATATTATATGTGATTGTGTTGGCATAAAACACATTCCAGATATCTATAGATAACTTTATATGTCTCAGATCTATCTTCGTTTTTTATGACGTACAAAAAACAGATTGGGACATATAAGATTATACGTGCACTTTTGTTAATGTATTATCAAACATAAAGCAAGAATGTAGATAGTGACATATAAGTTTATATGTGCACTTTTTCAACATGCAGAGAACATATTTGGCATAGTACAAAATTCAGTCTGTTCAAATATACACATATAATATTTATATGTGCTTGTGTTGGTAATACATTTCAGATATCAATAGATAATCTTTTGTCTCAAATCTATCTTTGTTTTTGTCAACGTACAAAGAACAGATTGGGACATATAAGATTATATGTGCACTTCTGTCGATGTAAAACCAAACATGAGACAAGAACGCAAATTGAGACAGATAACTTTATATCATATGTTAAGGTGTGGCGGGTTCAAAAAGAGAATGGTTCAAAATTGGTTAAAAAAAAAAAAAGGATAAATTTTTGTCACACATATAATATTATATGTTAAGGGGTGATAGGTTCAAGAAGGAAAGGGCTCAAAACAGGAATGAAAAAAAGATAATAGAAATTTTTGTAACACATATGTAATGTTATATGTTGGCATTGTGGTGGTGGTGGTGGTTACGTGGTTGCAACAAGATCGAAAAAATAGAAAATTACATATTTGTATTAGCCAAACAAGGCCATTGTTTCTCTTATATAGGGCAGTTTTGTCATTGAAATTATTAGTGAACTAGAGGGGTTAAGAACTTTAAAAGTGAACTAGTGAGGTTAGAAACATGCTATAGTAGACCTCCCAAAAATTCTCCCTTATATATACTACCCCCTTTTAATTACAAAAGAAAATTAAAAATTTGTAAAATCTGGGGATCTTCTTCCAGTAGGAATGGACCTCCTACCAGTAGAACGACTTCAATGCCAAAAAGATGAGCTACTTGAACTGGTTCCTACCAGTAGGCACTGACATCCTACTGGTAGGTCTTGAATGGTGCAAACTGGTGGCCTTACTAATTTGCATTTGTAGCGGTAGGACCAACTTCCTACTGGTAGAGGTTCTGGACTAGGTTGTCCTTCACAACAGATTTATGCCAGGTTTGTTCAATCTCTCCAGGGCTTCGACGATGCTTCCTCGGGTTCAACCATTGCTCTGTTTAGATTCTTCGGGTCTCTGGTCGACATTGGAGTGAGTTTGTGGTGTTAAATACGCCTTATTTCTCAAAAAAAACCTGTAAACACAAAAAACGCACATTTCGCGCAATATCATTCAAAGTCATCAAGTTATGCGTGCGAGTGTGGCAAAAAATGAGCGAGATAAACCCAAATATTAATACTATTGTGGGCTTATCACAGAAAACCCTAGCTAAGAAAGTTAGAGAGAGAGAAGTTTTAGAGGTTGGAAGGGCGTTTTGTGTTGTGTTCTGCTCTATTCTCTAAGTGCATATAAAAATCATGGAAACATGGTACCATGAAATGCCCGGACCCTTTTCACCTTTCAACTGAAATGACATCGCTTTGCTTAAAGTGGGTGAATATCCCGCAGAAGTTTCTCTCTCTTCTTCCACATTCTCCATCGTTGCTCCCAAACCCTAAAATCTATCTCTACCAAAGACTTCGCCATAGCCCTCTCAATTAGCCCTCATCCTGTGTGATCCTCACCTTCATTGTTGATGCTCCGTTCTCAAGATCTAGGGTTTGTATGATTGGCAATCGGCAATCGAAGGAGTAAAAAACGGCAACAGGCAGTAAAAGGAGTCACAGACACCTACGACAAAAATCGAACTCTTTTAGGAAAATTGGTTTCCTTACCTTCACATATAGTGTTTTTCATTGTCGACTTAACTCGTCCTTCCAAACCCCCTAATTATCGTGTTCCAAGGAAACCCATCTGGGTTTTCATTGTTTTGAAAAACTGAAACTGCATGACTCATGGAAAGGGTGAATCTAGGGGGTGAAAATTATAGCTTATGTTGATTAGGCTGTGTTTGGATGTGTAAAAAGGTTGTCTTTTTGGCCAAATAGAAATTGGGCTCACCCTTTTGAAATTTATGAGTTAGAACCGTTGGGTTTTTCGGTGGCTTTAAGCATAACAAACTGGGATAATTAAGGTGGGTTCTATTCTAGAGAATCTAAATTTGAATTTTTCCGTTGCAAATTTAAGTTAAAAAACAAACTTGATTAACCTGATCGTTGCTTGGATGTATAAATGCTAGCTTGTATTGCTTAGAGTGACACTTGCAAACACTTGTAAGATTTTTACAAGTCATTTAATCAAACAGGTAGAATGGCGTACCTCTTTGGGTTTGTATCTCTTTTCATAGAACTCCTCTTACTTGGCCACCAAGTAAGTGTGTAAAGTATATTCTCGGGCCAACCGCTTCGGATGACATCACACTTGACTCACTAGATAAGCCAAACAAAGCACATGACCTGAGCTGGTCGCAATGATGCCCCATGTGCAGCAACCGCCTCGGCCTACGTCATGATGACATACATGGCCGAGGGGCTCAGGCAGGACTTCACTTCCAAATCATTCGGGGGAACAGGAGCCTGATGTTGCTCGGTGTAACCGAGCGACAACGACTTGTCAGTAGAATCCTGAGACATTAATACATGTATCATAAATTTTTACTGAATGTGACATTGAGTCTATACATTTTTTAATGTGATAAATTTTTGAAGTAAACTTAATAAATAAATCATATTTAGTTACTAGACAAATCAATATCGGAATTGACTTGGGAGAGGGGGCCAAGATACGTTGAATTTTTATTTTTTTGGATGGAGCTGCGCTCCTTGATGACCCCACCGGGCTTGTGGGGACACACTTGTCCCTTGCTCGGAAGAGTCCCGAACCCTCTTCTTGGGCCTCTACATAAAGCATGAGAGATAAATTTATTGGGGGAGAGAGAGAGAGAGAGAGAGACGTGTTTACATCATATCAAAGCTTGAAGATGAGGTTAAGGATCGCACAAAAAAGGGCGGCAACTTAAGGCCAAATACAACTTTTCAAGGAAGATGAAGCAATACACGAAGATAAAGTTAATGAGTATACAGTTAATAACCATGAATGATGAATCCTCATTTCCTCTTCTGTTCTATATTTTCTCTTATCACCTATGCTATTATTCTGACTATTATAATAAACAAATGAACAATAACTTGATATGAGCTTTCATATTCTATTACAGAAAAGAAGACTAAAAATCTGTGCTGCTCCCCCAAAACTATATCGATACAGAAGGATATTTCCCAAAGCTGACATCGTGAAAGAATTCCGGGGAGAAAAGAAGGGAATCAACTTTTAACCTTTGCATTTTTATACTTGATGGCCATTCGTGTCTCTCTGTTGGGCAATTTGACTCTGTACCTCACTAGAAATAGACTTGGCATCCGTCGGCTCCTCGGCATTACTTTGCTTTTCCTGTTCCATTAGGAGAACAATGCTATGTCATCAAGAAATGTTACTATATCATAAGGCACCAAATGTTGCCCAACTGCCACAAGAAAAGGTTAAAATAATAATAATAATAATAATATAGTAACACAGTGAGATAAGCAGTTCATTGAGTGAGCAATTCAAGCATCGCCGCATGATTAGCCTATAGGAGTCCTGACTGGTTAACTATACCCTTCAGACTCGTTGAACTGAGTGACACCTACATATTAGACCTCCCACCTGATAGTTTTACAATTTCCTTTCATTGACAGCAGAATAATTTACAATTTCATAATCAAACTTCCAGAAAACAGTAAGATTGCAGCAATGCACAACAGTAAAAATATTTCTAGCTTACAAAGGGCATGTGTAATTCCATGACTAACGAATGAGCTTGGCTGGAACTAGCTCAAAGTTTGGTCGGGGATGTTCAGCCTCAGGTTGTAAAAGGGAGAAAAATTCCAGCTTTGCTCACTTGGGTACATAGTAATTTGGCATTCCTAGGAGCATTTAATTTGTGCAATTAAATATGGGCACATAACTGTTAGTGCTTAAAGAACGGACAACGTGCTAATCCTTGAGATTAAATAGGGTAACATGGCACACAATCATTGGATGCTTATATCAGGCTGGCATGCTGCAGAATGCAGTTTTTGCTGAAGTGTGTTATTGGGGAACTTTTCCAAAGTATTTGTGGTTGGTACACATCCTTCAAGATCCCACAAACCAAATCAGCATACTTAACATCTTCAATTAGTAGCACTTGAGATAGACTTTGCATATTTAATGCTTCTTCTACGCTACCAACTGATGGCTGGTCCAGACTATATCATAGGTCAAAAGGCCCACCCACATGATAATTGTGGTTCCATTAGAAACGAGTGTCATCTTACTTGATGTACGATTGTATGCAAAGAATTATTATAACAGTAAACAGCTTACCTTGTTCCGGTCACGCCAACCAAGTCCAAATGGTCTAGAGAGCAAACCGATCGTCCTCATTGGTAGAACTTGTGTGGGTTCTTGATAGCTCTGCACTGGTGAAGCCTCTGACTGTGCAGATCTACAAGCCACAGTTACCATGACTACAAGAAATTAACACCGGAAAACAAGCATATTGCCTGAACATATGATTGATTACAGAGACAACAAAAGGAAATAGCAAAGCAAATTAGTGCAGAGTACTATGTCTTTGGAGTCGCAATATGAGTCAGTTCAAATATAAGAAAAGAAAATACTAAAACAGAATGGAGATTAGTCTTGTCAAAGGAAATTAGAAAGTTGCACCATGCATAAGAAAAAGGAAAGAAAAGAAAAGAACTGGACCTTTCCATAAATTGACTACCTACCGTGGAGATGGCTGTGCTTTAGTTTGTCCAGATTGGTACTGCAAGGTAGCTTCCAACATTGACTCCGCCATTACCACCCTCTTTTCCATTTCAGATAGTGTAGCAGACACCTCTTCATATTTTTCCTGCATGGTTAGAGTTGTTTTACCAGAATATTCACAATCTAACTGATCTCCCTTAACTGTTTACATATAGGAAAGATTTACAATTGGAGTAGGGTTATATATGCATTAAGATGGCATAAGCATGAATGCATGATCTACGACAACAAGACTCATGGAACTGGCATTTCATTGTACCACTTTACAAGATGAGTATCATTAGTATCATGTCAGGCGAAGGAGAAGGTTTTTGAGTCCAAATCTGGTTCAGAAATTTTTCAGATTGGCTAGGTACAAAATTTGACTGCAAAAGCAGTTAAATGACTTCAATCAATAATTTTCATAAATGAGAAGTTGCACCAATTCTCAGAATGAAATAATTTCCCCATGAATATTAGTAGTGCATAAGGGCTTCAATTCGATATGAAAACCTAAGAGTGCTACAAGAAGTGTAGGAAAACTCAACCATAAGGTTTTAGGCTATGGGCAAAAGTTTTAAGAGATAGCATTACAGAGCATGCGAGTTTTAAGTATCAATTATAAGCTAAATGGTTGAACAGAGCCGAACCATTAAAAGGCTAATTAGTTTGTGCTCCCATGCTTTGAATAATTTGTAAATCTGTGCGATACACCAATATCATAAATGTGAGAAAGGCAAAAATAATACCTGAAGCACCTGAGCAGCATATCTCTGTGCTGCAGCATCTTGCTCAGCAAATCTGCGAGCATCTTCTGTTACCTTTTGTTCCTGTTCTACCCTCATCAAAACCTATAAAACAAACCAAATGCAGATACAATGATAAACGGGCATCGGTATAAGAGTAGACCAACTTTTCAAGTATTTAATCCTTGTACATAATAAAGCAACATGAAACCTGAAGCATGACGTTTTCTTGCTCCTGCTTATCGGCAAAGGCCTGACGAAGCTCAGCAACCTCTTGCTCCAATTGCTCAACCTGAAGCTCATAAGCAGATAGTTCATAAGCAAAGTATTCAATCTCAACAATCCAAACTAGTAATAAATAGGAACTCAACCACTAAATGAATCATGCTTAATCAACTTAATGAGAAAGGAAGTTGAAACTTGAAAGCAGACAAACAAGTCACCAAAAAATCTTAGAGCAGAGAAAAGTGAAAACTATGCCAGGGATTTTTTTTTTCCCTTCTCCATTTGCAACCGCAGGATGTGATGAGGAAAAGTAAATGACATACATTTTATAAAAGGTGAGGAATTTTGGGCGAAACTCAGCGAAATCTGGAAAAATAAACAATCAATAATGCCAAATTTGAGCACAAAATAGAAAATAAGAAAACATGTTACCTTTCTGATGCAGCTGAAACAATTTATTTGCCAAAATGCACAACAGTGTATGTAAACTTTAACCAATAAAATCTTATCCATTTATCTAAGAAGATCAGGTCAGTATGCAAGCTTTTCATAAAGATATACTTTTTTTCTTTTTCTTTTGCTAAGCAGGACAACAGAAAAGGCTAGAGCCTCCTGGCATATGAAAACAGGGAATCTCAAACAGATTGTCCGAATTTAAAGCTCTTCAGCCAGTGTCTAGAGTAGCAGGCACGTAAAGAATCACTAGCAATCGCCATAATCTCAATAATATACAGCTAAAGCAGAGGAAAGGCATCCAGAAAGAAACTTTGATATACCTTGGCACTCAGTTGCCGCCGATTATCCTGCTTGACCATTTCCATCAAAGCTGTTTCCAATTCCTCAGCTCTGAAAAAGAAAAAGAAAAAGGTAAACAGGGTTTCCATAATAAATGATACCATGGTAGCTCCTAAATCATCTATGGACCAAGAAAATTGAACCTTTACTCAGAAAGTCGATTTGGATTATCTTCTAAGCCTTACTATGAACGACAAAGTATAGCACTAATAGAAACCTTATTGCCTTACTCGCTACACACGACGACGGCTTGATGAATACGCTGTCATCGAAACCGAAATAAGGGGGTTTAAGCTGTACTACTGTCATTTTCATTTCTTTTTCAATAGCCTCTTCTATCTGCTGCTCAGTATATAGAGGAGCTCCCGTGTCAAATACTTTCATTCCTATCATTAGACGACGATATGAAGACAATCTAGCTCTAGGTATAGCTAGAACTCGATTGTCTCCTAGTAATGCCAGTACTTCACAACGCACATTAATTGGTTGACCGACAGTATCTCGACCTTGAACTAACAGAACATTATAAACGAATAAAAAACACCACAATAATAACCGTCATTCTTCATTAATCATGTTAATAGCACCTTAACAATTTCTCACAATAAAAGTTTGCTATATTATTGGAGAATAAATCCATTCTTTTTTATTAGCAGAAAATAATTCCCTTGACATGTGATTGCTTTTAAGTATGTTAAGCGCCCATTCTTAAATTGTTCTATGCCACCTCGAAAACTCATTATACCCTAGGAAGTTCTATATATACACTCATAGATATAGCAATCTAGTAGCTCTAATACCCGACTGGGAAATGAGTTCAATCAGATTTTCCAAACGTCCACCAACAAAAATACAAAATTCCATGCGATGTCGCCCATCCATCGAAATCTCAGTTACATGAATTAGCATGTATTCCATAATGAGTCCATGCCAAAGTTGGGACGTTTTAAGAATATCCCTAAGGCTCTGTTTGGAACTTGTGGAAGGAAAGAGGAGGAGAGAAAATAATTAATAAGGAAAATGAGAGAAAATGATGGGGGAAATTTTACTATTCCTAGAACTCTATTTTGCCATTTTCTCTCCCCTTTCCTCTCCAACCAAACAGGGGAAGACAAACTCTTTAAACTTTCTTTCCCTTTCCCTTCCTTCCCACATTTTCCAAACAAATCCTAAATTCAGTGGGAAAGAAAACAAGAGAAAAGAAAATAAGGCTAAAAAAGATAAAGACAAATGTTGCAGCTCCATTGAGATCTTTACAGCACCTTAAATCTATAGAGGGATTTCAAAAGGAATACAACTCCCAAATGTGCTAAACTAAGAAGCACGGATACAGACATGGGACAGACACGTCAATACATTATTTATCTAAAATGTATGACATGGCCACGTGGGGATACGACCAATTATTATATCAAATATATTGTTTATGTATGTACCATAAGCATAACCCAAATTATTTAACAGATGAGATACAATAAATTCTCACCCAAGAAATCCTTAAAAAGTAAGACACGAACACGGTAAGGATTCTTCATTTTTATAAATTTGCAAATAAATTCAAATACAATTACGTGTAAGAACTATCTGTCGTACTTTTCATATCTTAGTGAAACGTCGAATAACTGATATCTTTAATTATTACAACTTACAAGTTAGCAAGTGTCTAGAGGTGTCAATAAAATATATATTTCTTAATCATACACAGCAAAGAATCCAAATTAAGATTTTTATTTTCTAATAATGAACACAGAAAAAAGAGTATCAGCCATGGTCCGAGAGTGTCAGACACAGACACACTACCGTCCTTTTAAGTGTATGTGCTTCTTAGGTGCTAAATACCCGAAGCATATACTTTCCATACTTCAAGAATATTCCTTCCTGTTGAAAGATCTCCAAGTCTTGTCGATCAAGTTATCTGCTTAAGAGCACATCTAGTAGCATCTCTTCCAGGTCAAGATCCAGTCCCCTGCTTTGAAGCTGTTGATTCTCCATCATTCGAAGCTAGAGCTTTCTGGCCATCTCATTGAATCAAATCCCTCAGGCTCTGAACAACCTCATTCTAGGGCCTAATATTTTTCTACCTTCGATCATAACCATTTGAAGATGTCAGATTGCAGAGGCTTCTGGAATCTCCTCTGTCTTGTCTCATCGGTAGGTCTCTCTATATATCTGCGCTACACCCATCTCTCTCTTGATCCTCATCCTCAACTCTGGACGGTCATCTGTCACTTGTCCTCCCTCTCTCAACCTCATCCCCTAACCCTTTCTTACATGAATCTAAAGATTTGGAGATGACGATGGTGATGACAATCTGCGCAACGAACCCTGTCTCTTCAAGATCAAAATCCCGAAAACAGCAATCTGCACCCCTCATGGTGACATATCGCTGAATTTGTTTGTGTATTTTGTTTTTAAAGATTATTGAATTAAATTTGTGGTCTTGGTTGTGAGATCAGGTCATCATTTCTGCGACTCAATTTTGAAATCAGTTCATGAACATGGTCTTTTCATTCTTGTTTTCTTGGATGTGAGCTCCAGTCATTGGATTCTTTTCATGGTTGTGTTATTCTACAGGTAAACCTAGGGAGGGATCAGTTGGTTGATGTGAATTTAGGCAATAACCTTGCTTCAAAATTTTGCACGACAAATGGCACTGTCAAAATATGGCAAGAAGTTTGGCTCACCGTTGGAGCTGCTGTTTTGGTGTCATCTTGCCAAATTTTGGCATTGGCAGACAGGCAGTTGTTTTGACTCACCATTGGAGTGGCTGTAAGGAACAATGATGATAGACAAAACTTCTTTCTCATCTTCCAATGGAGAAAGACCATCTCACAAGAATTAATTAGATTCAAAGGTCAAAAATAAATATTTCCTATTCATTTCACACAATGTCGAGCTCAAGTGTGCAATCACTGCGGAGAGATGAAAATCTATGTTACAAATAGGCTTAGGAGGATGCAGAGACAAAATCCATGTCAACCAAGACTACCACTCCCCCAAAACCTAAAACCCCAGAGTATCGCATATAAAATAAGGAGTATAGAAGCACTAAGGTGCATTATACTTTCAAATTGAGGAGTTAGGATAACTGAACACAATATCCAATAAAATAACCTGAGAACTGCAGATCGCTTTTCCTCAAGCAACTTGCACAATTCAACCTTCAACCACACCACCTGCACAAAGTTTTTATGTTTAAAATTAGACAGTAGTATACTATACTGTTTGCAAGTTTAAGCCATTAGACTAGCTGCATTTAGAGACATACATATGGGCTGCAACAAACTCAGTCTATAAATTACAAATATAGGTCACCAGAGGTTTCTTCTCAAAAGAAGACCTTCCAAACTTTCTTTAGTACTCCATATTACTGACAACGTAAGCATGAATTGTAAAATCTATACAAGATCTGACAAGAAATGTAAGTTTGCTGGCCCATGTAATATAAAAACCAAGCAAACTCACTGTTGTGGATTTCCAGAAGCAGAAGCTCTATATCCAGCCTAAAGTGTATAGATGTCAATTGTGTACTACGCAATTTGGACTCGGGTACGGGTATCGGCCTATAGGGTGTGTGTCCAAGCGTTAGATCTTCCTAAACTTAATCTGAGGATACTGAGATGTTTCCAAAGCCGTGGATGTGTACGTTGATAACTTACAATACTTAGTTGCCGATCAAAAAAAAAACTTACAATACTCAGTTGGAGTTTGTGTTATCATGTTAATCCAAAATTCTTCGATAATATGATGTACATCATACAGAAAACTACTTGAAATCAAATGGGATAAAGAATAGGTACAGAATTCTATTTCTCATCCACGTGAAAGGTTATAATATTTCTTTTCCCCCATCTATGTGAAAGGTTAATTGTAATTTACCCAAAAAAAAAAAAACTGGTTAATTGTTCCTTTCTAACTAATGTGAGCATTTTTTTTTTCTACAATTGCAAAAATAAGAGGATCCAAGTGCCCAATTAGGTCAGAGGGTTGGACACATGTCCCACACTCTCACCCAATTGTTGAGTGTTTGACACGTGCAATTACATGTTTAAAATAGTCCGTGTACCAAAGATTGTTGATAAAGTGACCATTTGATAGTACATGTAAATTATTGGCATTATTTACAGCAGCAATGAATCTAGAATTAGAGTCATTTGAAAATAGGCTTAATGTTGTGACTTCAAATAAAGGCCCAAAAAACATTTGAAGCTGTAGGAGAGGATATGGCATTAAGCTACCTGTTCTTGAAAATCTGGGACAGAATCTATCTCTACATCATCTGCCATGCCCATAACGAATCCATCCACATTATCACAGCCAGAATGAGCATGAGATATATCACCATTTGTATGGGTATCAGCTAACTGGTCTGATTTATTGGTGTCTATTATTGTTCCAGGATCACGCTTGAAACCATATAGCTTAGATGCCAGACCCTGGGAATCCCTCAAAGCTCGAAGCCCTTTCGACCTTTCCTCGATTAAAGCTCTTATGGCTGGTCGATGATTATTCCTCAATTCTTGTAATCTAACTTCATTTACATTGTGATAACCCATGCTAGCTGTTAAAACAAGTTGACTGCTATCAAACGTAGAGCCAGCCAATGACTGCAGCAAAGTAACTGCGTCCCCAGCATCCTTGGTTGTAACCAGTGCAGGACCTGCATGAGACTGAAGAGAATTAAATATATTCTAAAAGATAGATACATAATAAGAAACCTACTTTTTATCCCCATTTCGAAACAGATGAAAATCAGAAAATTTGAAAACTTTTACCCAGTACCATATAACTCCATCAAGGCAAGGGCAGTTCTGAATAGCATCACACGATTTCCTTCGAAAAGCAGCACATCCCAGACTCGAAGAACTGAAGTCAAGAGAAACCCATCAGATAGCAGGCCAACTTATGACTAAGGAACAATTAACTCCTAACATGAATCGAGAATGTATATGTAGAGAATGATTCTATGGCCAAGTCTTGGCAAATTACGCAGACAATTCTATTTGCCTTGCAAACAAACATTAAAAGTTGAATTATGCATGATGAAAAATAGAACCTGACCACTTTCCCATGGAAGCATATTCATGAAAATAGAGAGAAACCAGGGTCCAGTAACCCATGCCAGCTGCACTCCAAGGTAATCCAGATGATTGACTGCAATGGCCAAGTAAGGAACAATAAATCCAACGAGCAGGTTTTAGGAAAGAAAAGGTTGAGGAAGGCACACACACATAGAAAAACAAAACAAAAAAGGAAGAAAGAAAACAAACCCAATTTAGGAAACCTCTCGCGCACCAGCTCCTCGAAAACAAGTTGGTCAACCTGAGAAAGCAAAATGAAGTAAAAGGTAAGTCTTAACCATCTTTGATCAACCTGTTAGATATTTATACTAAAAGTCATGCTTTTATGTAATGGATATTTATTTATTTATTTATTAATCAATTTCATCCATTTTGATGAGAATTTATGGACAATGTTTACATAATATTATTGTATGTTGTGCATGTGTCTCTTTTATTTTACAAAGTAGATGATCCAGTGTGTAGAGTTCAGCCTACACACAGAAGATTGGATCATCAGTTATTGTAAAATATAAGATATGGTTCACGGTCTTAGATGGAACTGGACACACTCCATCGGTAGGACTGTAGCACAATGTTTTAGTAGGTATGTGTCAACTACGGGGAACGGTTTAGTTCCAAATCATTGTGTTTATACACTTTGTGTGTGTGTTGACTAGGACCTCGTTGAGGTAATTGTCTTTGTACTGACTTCATAAGACAATTAGAACCTCATGGTTATTATGAATGCTTATACTCTTAATCCAAAGATAATTAATAGTGTGTGTGTGTGTGTGTGTGCATATTTAATGTTGATAGACTTTGATTCATTAGAGAGCGAGATCCACTTTAAGGTCAATAGTCTTGGTGAGTTGGGTCACAACATTATTTGTATGATAGCTATTAATTATTAGTGGAATCCACGTCCCAGTACGGATTGATGATAGCTATTAATTATTAGTGGAATCCACGTCCCAGTACGGATTGATGATACCCCCCATAGTAAGCTTATAAGTTTCGATTATGTCAAACCCTACAGATGAATATTTGTATCTGACATATCGAATAAGTTAAGTGGACAGTCTTAAGGAATTTTCTAGATGTTGATTTTATATGATTGTCAGTAATTTAATTTGATCAACAAGTATCTGTAATCTTAACGTGGGGAGATTAATAAGTATTTTAAAACATGGAGCTCGAAATATAATTGAGATAAGGAAAGGAGTGAAATTATAATTCTTTAGTGGTACGAATTATAATTTGTCAAATAAGAAATATAATCTTCGTGGAGTTGGGAATTATTTCTCCTTAGGCGCCTGCCTTAGCCCTATAAATATACCGCAATATTCTCTAGGTCTGTTTGAGAATACCAACAGGTGAGCTGTGAGAGAGAGAACAAGGAGACCACATAGAAGTCCACACTGGGCTACGTGATTAAGGTATAGGGGAATACGGCAGAAGATCGTAAGATACGATAGATCGAAGTTCATCACGTACAGAAATCAGGTCTGTTTAATCTACAAAGAAACAAGTCTACCAGTGTTCGTGTTGCAGAAGTTTAGGTAAAACCCTAATTCTGTCTTGTAGGGTTTTGCATTTTTTTGTTGTCTAATCCGTACGCGTCATTACTGGGTTCTGGGATTTGGTTCCCAACACACCAATCAGTTACTAATAACTCATTTGCATTCCTTAACTCGACTATGTTCCTAAATCCAATTCAAGAGATGAATGGCATAATGAAAAAGGAATTAACGAAAAATTCAGCAAGGTAAAACAAATGACTACGAAAACGAAAGAAGAATACCTGAGACTCAATCATTTCCTCTGAATAATAGCCATCAAAGTAGTCATCAAGAATGCCCATCAAAGTCCTGTATATTCCCCAAGGTTTAGGTAGCTATATAGCTTTATACTTAGGCAATCATGAAAAGAGAAGACTAAAGAAGCAGAAGAGGTAGATGACAAAAAGGGACACATTTTTCCATGAAAATTTTGCAACATGAACAAAAAGCCATCCTCAGAACGAAAGTAGGAGCTTTTACAAAACCATTCTCCTACAACTTGCCCAATAATTTATCATTTCTCAAACGTAAAATTTTGAGAAGTTTCTAAACCCACCAAAAGGCATTTTCCTCAGGCATTAGAAGGAGTAGCAAGCCTGCAAAGAAATTCATGGCCTGCATGATTTGAATCAAACATAACAGACAAAGCTAGATTGTCAGTGAAGGACAACTAATTTCAATTAGTAGAAAACCCAGTGTATGATTGGAAAAGTTGCACGTCAGATTAAAGGGAAAAATATACAGCAAGCATAATATCTCTGGCACATAACAGTTATCTGGCAATTGGAAAGTAAATTTCTCATTACCAACTTAAATTACAACAAATAGTTCCTAGAAATTCTGAAGGTTAATGGGCAATACATCGTAAAGGAGAAAAATAGCTATAAGTGGAGTTATCAGACAAGGATGGGAGGCTATTACTTAACTGTGGTCCTCTGAATCACCCTAAAACAAACTCCTCCTACTTGGCGAACTCTCTAGACATCATGGATAATGCAAATATAATCGCTATGATATCTCCTTTTAAGGTTCTCCTGGAGGGTAAAGTAGTGTTGTCCATGGATACATTGTTCCTCTATCTCACCTGCAAGGATAGTTACTTATGTTTCATTATGTCCTTTATGCTTTGACTTCCTTTGTCGTCTGTTCTGGTTTCGGTCTGTTAATGCAACACCAAACAGAAAGAGTTGCAATTTCACATACAGTATTTTCAAGGTAAGTGTGCAATAATTTGCCCAAATACAAATTCTAATGACTGCACTGAACCATAAAACTATTATCTTTATGCCCATTGACCCGGTCATCACTCTGTAACTTCATTACCGCACGATAATCCTTCTGTCACTCTCCAAGTCTCTATGATTAAAACAATGACAATCGAAACCTAACACTAAACACTCAATTAGTCTTCTACTAGGCATAAAATTATTACAATAAGAAATACAATACCATATGCGTATATAATAGGCACTTATTTATACTAAGGGGCCCGGCTAGTGGACTGTGGGATTGGTCCCCCAGGGTTAGTAGAGGGGCATAAGCTGCTCGAACACCTGAGGTATCAAATAGCGCGCGCGCGCGTGTGTGTATATATATATATATATAAGAAAAACTGCTCAGATCAAGCCCTTCCCGGTCATATTTTTTTTCTAATTTCTCACGTATACCCTTAAAATTACGTTTTAAACACATTGAACGATTCGGATCATCAAAATTTGATCAGGAAACATGTCAAACTCATGAGGTCCTTAACTTAGGAAGTTAAGGGCGCCCATAACTTGTTAAGGACTTCCCCTTTTTCTATCAAATTTTGATGATCTGAACCGTTCAATGTGTGCAGAACGTGATTTTAAGGGTAAACGCGAGAAATCGGCAAAAACTATGACCGGGAAGGGTTTGATCCGAATAGTTTTTCATAAAAATGCATTTATGAAAAATTGCCCGGGTTAAGCTCTTCCCAGTCATATTTTTTTCCGATTTCTTGCGTGTACCCTTAAAATCACGTTTTAAACACATTGAACGATTTGGATCATCAAAATTTGATCGGGAACAATGTCAAACTCATGAGGTCCTTAACTTAGGAAGTTAAGGGCGCCCTAAGTAGAAGGGGATTGTGTATATAAATATATAGTACCATATAATTATAGCAAGAGAGACAATAATATATTGTAATATACTAATAGGGACATATAATTCATAAAAATCAGATTTACTATACAAAGTTTTGATATGAAAATATACCGAGTAAAAGAGTTAAAGGCACAGTGTGTGTTTCATATGTACCATACTGTGTACATAAGGATGAGTAGGCACGCTAGTCTGCAAGTGTATAAACAGACTATATATATGAACAAATAGCGCACATATACAAATATAGAATACAACAACACTATATATACAAATATATCATGTATAGCTTTATATTACACAAATTATACGGACGTGGGGGGAACGTGCGACTGTGTATGAGCGCGAGAGAGAGACCAATCAATCGATCGATAGAGACAGACCAATTGAGAGAGAGAGAGAGAGAGAGAGAGAGAGAGTACTTGTAAATCAATGAATCTTTGAATGTAGATAACCACGATCTGGGAATGTATCTATCCATTCTCTCAAATCTCAATATGTATCCAATTTCCTATTGTCTATAGTTTATGACATTACGTTTATACTTTATTACAGTTTTCCGCCTATAATTTTTACTTGATTCTTTAAAAAATGTCATTTTATCCCTGCTGCATCCCCGCTGTATCTCTCCATATCCCTCACGTATCCGAAATAAATAAATAAAACGTATAATTTAAATACAAGATACTTATTTTCCGTCTCCAACACGTATCGGGTGCATATCGGTGTCTGACATGGATCTGATACCCATACTCGACTAGTTTTGAAATATCCGTGCTTCATAGGGCTAGACCTACACATGTAAATTTCAGAACTTTCAGAACTCAGACGTAACTTGGCGAATATGATGCCATCTTGCACAGATTGTCCATGTGCAGTGAGTGAAATTTAACACTAAAAGCAAGCTTCAACAGAGTGAGGATATCGAGCCTGAATACTAAATTAGTCTTGGTCACCAGAACTGCTCAATATAGAACAGGAAATTGAACGAGAAAAGTTGCACACCAGAAAACAGATTATTAAGAGAGAATTCAAAGTGGTTTAGCATTCACGGAATTGATTATGCTGATTTAAACTCTTGGTCCATAATGCTAACGCATACATTTAAATCAGTATTTAGAAGACTATCCACAAATTCTTCAAAATGCAGGTACCTGACAGTACCCAACAGAGGGGTTATGTCGAGCATAAGCTGTAAGCAAACGCCTCAAAGCATTTCTACCGCCCTCATCCAAAGCAGGATGACCTGGGAAAGTTCGAGGCAAGTCCTGTGCAGAAAAAAGTACAGTACCAAGTTCAAATCTATAAAACATAAACTTAATTAAGTTCAAATCTCAGGTATGTAGTAACCTTCTCAATCTGCCCTTTCCATTTCTCAGGTACAGACATAGAATCTGTATTTGACCCTTCAATGCTGTTGTGCGATTTCAAACTTTTTTGTTCCATGCGGTCACTAGAATAATTTTCTTCACCTAGCAAATCTTGATAATAATTCTCCACCCTACGAGCCCCCGCACCCACAAATGCTTGCCAAAGCTGTTATTGAGATCCTAAATCACATATGAAGTTTATTCATGGCAAAATGAATATAATTAGAACCAAAAAGTGTGATGTACCTCTCCCCTCAAAGCCATTGGCACTCCCCCACGAACAAGAGACTCCAACTCTTCTTTCCAGGGAAATAAAGACTCAGAGGGGGCCATAACAGTGGCAGCGGCAGGCGAAGGGACAGTCACACCGTCGCTGGAAGAGACATCTTGAATTGGATCTGACCTCTCCACATCATAAAACTCCTCATCAGACTCATCTTCTGACACTCCTTTTGCAGATATAACCTCTACAACAGGAGGAAGAGGCTTTCCTATACCAATATCTTGCTTATCTTTTGCTTCATTGCTCCTCTTCACTCGAATACTCATCATATCCTCGATGACACAAAGAGATGGTCTAATCTCAGACCATAGTTGGACTCTATGAGTTTTTGTCACTGTTGCTGCTGGCAAATCATCCTTATCTTTTATGTTTTCAGTCAAACCATCAGAAATTGGTTTCTTTCCGCTTAAATCATCTCCTGCCAGGGCTTTCTCTGAAGTAAGGTTTGCTTCCTGTTCAGTAGCTTTGGCAGGTAATGTCTTGTCATCTTCCTTTGAAGAAAACCCATTTACAGGCAACTGTGCAGACTCTACATGCAGTTCCAGAAAGTTCTTCCACCTATCTGATCTTTCCTCCTCTTCCTCCTGAAAGTAGGCATAGTTTGTGTCTTTGGAAATACTTTTCTAACTAAAACTCCACAAAATTTGTGGCAAAGCCTAATGAAGGGTAAAACAGCATATATTCTTCAAGGAACTACTAGCCTTAATCAAGGCCCCTTTTCTGCTGTTCAAAAACAAGGTCCCCTTTTCACTTCTTATAACAGAGAAGAATCCAAAAAAAAAAAAAAACACCACCACCACCACATAGCATAGCACATAGAACTCATCTGTATATTGTTTTCAGGATTCTGGGGTCATCGAATACAGTTTCTGTCAAGATAAAAATTTTGACGTCATAAAAGAAAAACATGAGTACAAGAATAGAGAAAAACCTTGTATATATTAGCATATTCACGGTATCTTTGCACATGCTGCGGTCTTACGGCAAAACCATACGCATCCCTGCACACAACAATGACACTATTAAGTTACCAACTATACAATCCCCATGTTCATTCAGATCACTCTCTGCTAATTACATCAATAGGACTGAAGCTTAAGCTTTAACCGCCTTACACAATGTAAGTCAGCCTCCAATAATTGCCGACTTACATTGGACGACAACATGTTCTAGGTAGACTCTCAATTCTACGGTAACCCATCGCGCTTTTCAATGCCTTCTCAATTAGAACAAAGTCAAAATTACTAACTTCACGCCACATGCATTACTTGTTAAACCCTCATCTAAACCCCAGATATTGCGGATCAAAAACAAAAAACAAAATCCCAGATACCATGAACGAGTCAACTCAGCATCAACGAATGAAGAAATTCTTCCAATTGAAACCACATAGAAGTCCGATCTTACTCTTCAGTAAAATCAAGAGTGGCCAGATAAACATACAAATCAAAATCCGCAGTCAAACGCAGTTCAACATCAAAATCTACAGATCAAAATTGGCCACAATTGAGAATATTGGAAAGAGATCGAACAGAGGGATTTGAAAAAAACCTAGAGAAAGAGAGAGGCGTGGAGAGAGAGAGAGAGAGAGAGACAGAGGTAGTTGTGTTCGTTGTGGGGAGAAGTACGGTACCTCTTGTGTTCGAAAGTGAGTAGAGGGGGAGTGAGGACTGCTGTTGATGATGCAGCAGATGCAGCCTTGGCCTTCATTTTCGGACTTTGATTTTGGAGTATCAGTGAGATCGTCGGTGGATTAGACTGTAACTTGTGATACAGTAGATCTCTTCCAAGTTTCACTTGATTTTCTGCAACTGAATTGGTCTGGTCTGGTCTGGTCTGTCCAAAGCCAAAAGGAAGGAGAGAGAGAGAGAGAGAGAGAGAGAGACTCGGATCGTGCTCTTAGTGCAGTGATTGGCGCCGCACTCCAACACAAGCGAGAGTGTGAGAGTAGTTTGACCCAAAAAAAAAAAAAAGAGTGTGAGAGTAGAGAGAGAAAGGGAGGGGAGGGGAGGGGAATGCCACATGCAAAGTTGCGAGTTTACCGTCACGTACGCATGAAAATGTTTATAAACTCTTGGCTGCGGGCGTGGAACCTGTGGGTATGGCCGTGTGAGTGGGGGAGAGATACAGCAATTCGACCATCACACTCGTACTCATAATAAAATGGGCACACACGACCAATATACGTGGGACCTATATTTATCGTGCGTGTGAAGGTGTAGGTTTCAAGTTTTGTACTATATGGGAATGGTTTTAGAATTTTAGCCTTGGGGTAGTCGCTTTAATTGAGGGAGGTGAATGACATTTAAGATACATTAAGAGAAATTCTTGTTTTTGTCAGAAATTTCAAGAGAGGTAAGTGAAATTTATTCTAAATTTTACTACTACATACTTTTTGTTAGGAAAAATTTTAAAATAGCCCCCAACTTTTATACCAAAATTCAATTAGACTCTCAATTTTTTAAAAACTTTAATTTTACTCCTAACGTTATATTCCGTTAATCAAAACACCATCTTCCATCCAAATGACTAATAGATTCTGTTAAAAGCTTCGTTAAATGTCGTTCCAATCGAATTTTGATGATCCGAGCTATTCAATATTTTCAAAACGTGATTTTAAAGGTATCCTTAACAAAATCAGCAAAAAAAAATAACCGCGAAAAGTTTCATCTGAACAGTTTTTTATTGAATAGTTCAATAAAAAACTGCTCAAATCAACCCTTTTCTGGTCATTTTTTAGTTGATTTTTCATGAGTACTCTTAAAATCATGTTCTAATCATATTGAGCGACTCGGATCATCAAAATTTGATCGGAAAATGGTAGGTGCAGACCGAAGCAAAATCTGGACGTCTGGACTTACAAAATCCGAATCGATCCGCACCTCCCCTTTCCCAATCGAATTTCGATGATCTGAGCCACTCAATATAATTAAAACGTGATTTTAAGGGTACCTGCGAGAAATCAGCAAAAAAAAAAGGACCAAGAAAGGCTTGATTTGAACAATTTTTTTATTGAACTAACCATTAAAATCACGTTTTGAACATATTGAGCGGCTCGGATCATCGAAATTCGATCGGGACGCTATTTAACAAAACTTTTAACGGAATTCATTAGTCATTCGAACAGAAGGGAGTGTTTTGATTAATGAAATATAACGTTGGGAGTAAAATTAAAGTTTTTAAAAGGTTGGGAGTCTAATTTAATTTTGATGAAAAGATTGGGAGCTATTTTGAAATTTTCCCCTTTTTGTTATACCACGTGTATCTTTTTATTTTTTAAATTTAATTTTCAATCCTGAAATGGAGTAAATTTTTGTTGTGGTTTTCAACTTGAATAAGTTTTCCTTCTTGAAAATTTCTTATGATTTTAGCTGGACTTAGTTGGACTTAGAAAGTATAGAAAGGATTTTTCTTAAATGAATTTTCACACTTCTCTTTTAGTTATTTTTCATTTTAATTTAATGTTGCAATTTTGTAAAGATGAACGAAAAACTGTTATAGACGTATAGGAATAGATAGAAGTAGAAAAAATGAATAAAAAATGGTGGGACTAAAAACTGTGGTTATCATTCTCTTTTTTTCTTTATTATTATCTTTACCGCGTGGTAAATACTCCTACTGTACAGTAGTACTCCTAGCTAGCTGAAACGAAACTGGTGTTTACTGTTTACCAGGAGCTTGGATTTTCTTTCTTTCTTTCTAGTATATCATTCCGAGCACGAATGACATTTTGTTTCTACTCCCAAGTCCCAACCAAACAGCCCTCGTCTCGTCTTCGTCTTCTAATAAGGTCGACCCCAAACTCCAACAGTCTATATCCTCATCCCAGGTCCGTAAAGGTACTAGCCGTCGCCGCCCGCGAGTCTACCATGGCCAACTCAGTCCGAGTCGCCGCAGCTCAGATGACCTCCATCAACGACCTAGCCGCCAATTTCGCCACATGCTCTCGCCTTGTCAAGGTACTCTCTCTCTCTCTCTCTCTCTCTCTCTCTCTCTCACACACACACACACACACGCAGATTTTATGAGCTATGTTTTTTTTAATTATGATTTATGTTAATCGCGCGATCGAATTAAAAAAAAAAAAAATCAACGACGCATCAATGGCGTTAATTCTGGTGCATTGAAAAAGTGTGAATAAAGTAACGGCAATCTAGTTTGGCCGTGCTTTTTCGAGTAATTTAGACCCACTCCTGTAAGGTTCTTATTTTGCAAGTACAATATATTATCTTTAATTCAAAAAATAAATATTTATTTTAGTTAATGGAAGGCGAACAAGAGTTTTGTGCCACTCTATGTGTGTGCTATGCTCTTGGCCAATTGTCCAATTTGTTTATTCGGACCTCCTTGTGGACCTCCGAGTACGGATCTGGATGTCTAGACCTCCCTCTACTTGGGTTTGCAAGAAAGAACCACCTTCTGTGCCTGACCCGCCCTAGTAAACTAGGAGGCGCTCTGATGGCCAAGTAAGTCTTAAGGCACTTTGAGGGCTAAGTAAGTCTCTTAAGGAGGGGGAAATAAACTCTTGAGTGAACAGTAAGTTGGCAATGGTGACTGGTCATGTCAAGCTTTTGTGCCTCCAAACGGTTAATTATATAGGGAAAGACTTGCTTTAGCCTCCAAGTTAGCTCATGTCGAGCTTGTGCCTCCCATGACGTCTTGAATAACTACCTCACGGTTTGAAGTCATGCATGACAATTGCCAAGCACCATGTAGGCAAGTATGAGTGGCAGAACCATTCCATTGGTGACTGGTCTGACATGGCTCGGCATCCTGTTGTACGTGGCTTGTAATTCCCTGACCCAAACAGTTTGCTCGGCTCACAATGCCATGGACCGAATGGCCATCCTGCCATTTGGGCTGGGCTCAGCTGCTGGGTTGTCAGGCCTCTTAATTTGGATGGCCTAACTGAATGGAACGGGTATGGGCCATCGGTCCGGTCCAATACAGTTGGTATTCTAATCAGTTCTTTGATCTTGTTTTAAATACCAATATACCATCAAATAAAATTTGATGGAGTCCCAATATATTGACCAGCTAGACAAACTGATCATAGTTGTGTGCATGTAGAGTGTAGGCATTTCTGATCGAAGATTTGAAATTGTATTTGCATAGGAAGCATCTGCTGCAGGGGCAAAGCTGCTGTGTTTTCCTGAGAATTTCTCCTATGTAGGTGCCAAGGATGGGGATAGTCTTAAGATTGCAGAATCCCTTGATGGACCTATTATGAAAGGTTACTGTTCTCTTGCCAGGTGAGACTCTCTTATTAGCTCTCTCTGAATTTTTTACTTCTAGATGGAAAAAGCTTCAGTTGTCCAGCGAAAAGGTTGAGAGCTGGGTGTTAAAGCTATGTTCATTTGTTGCTCAATCAAATTTACGAGTTTGTTTTCTAGTATGTCAATTCGTCACTTGAATTGTTAACTATGAATGTTGCCTTCTTGACTGTCATTTTTGTCGAGAGCTTAAATTTTTCTGACTACAACTAGTTTGGTTATGTGTAGGTTTGTTTTTGTCAGACTTTTTCTAATATCACATAGCTCGCATAATTTGCAGGGAGTCGAGCATTTGGCTGTCACTTGGAGGATTCCAAGAAAAAGGATCCGATGATGCGCACTTGCGTAACACCCATGTATTAATTGATGATGCCGGGAATATTAGGAGCACATATTCAAAAATGTTCTTGTAAGATATTTGATATTCAGTTCTAAACTTTTCACGATTGATTCTTCTTTCCATTCTAGTAGTGTAAATGGAATTTAAGCATGAAAACATGCTGTCTTTGGCTTGTTAAACCATGTTCATCAGAGCCAGGTTGATTGTGCTTCCCATAGACAGCTGAATTGACATGATATTCAAGAGCTATTTTTGGTTATTTCTGAAGGTTTGATGTGGATGTTCCTGGTGGTATGGTATTCAAGGAGAGCAGCTTTACAGAAGCAGGTATGCACTAATTCACGATATAGCTGATATGCCCCGGTGGTTTGATGAATTTCTTCCTCTTCTGAAATCCTCCTTTTTGTTTTATAAAAAAACAGTTAATTTAGTTTTCTGCACCATGCATGTGATGCATATAACTTATTTCTATGGTTCTCTTGCACACCTCTTGGAAAAGATGAACATGTGGATGAAGCAACTATGCACTAAAATCCAACTCCGCCTACCTATCGCTTAACTACACATAATTGCAAACAAAAAGATGTTCTGATGCTTTGGTTTTCCTAGACTATTGAAACATATTGATACCTTCTGAGTATAAGATGTCTAACCATTACTAATATGCTACCTGTGATAAATGAGCGAGTGGGTGTACTAGAACCAATGTGTGGGTTTTTGTGTCAAATGATTTTCTTGTTTAATTACATATAAATGTGCTTTGTGTTCTGTTTCATGTTTCTCCAGGTAAAACAATCCCCTTAAATATAATTGACCGGCATAACTTATGTCTACCATTCAAGCAATTCAAAGAGGTGAAGTTTTATAGGGAAGGACATTGTTGCGGTAGACAGCCCGTTTGGACGTTTGGGTGTCACTGTTTGCTATGATTTGAGATTCCCAGAGCTCTATCAACAGTTGAGGTTCAATCATGAAGCACAGGTACAAGCAAACGAATTTCCTCTATTTTATTAGAGTAAGGGGTTTTTTGTGCCTAACATTGACTGATTGTCAATATCTAGGTATTGTTGGTACCAGCAGCTTTCACAAAAGTAACTGGTCAGGCACACTGGGAAATTCTTCTTCGTGCGCGTGCCATAGAAACTCAATGTTATGTATGAAATTTCGATCATCTGTTTTGTTTGTATCATTATTCATGAAGAAATCATGCTTGAATTGTTTTTCACAAGACATTACTTTTTTGATTTATTTATTTTTAGATTTTGATCCCTGTAAATATGCTTAATACAGCATTTCTGTATCGTTTAACTAAATTTCCTTCGACCAGTGAACCTATAACGATGTAGGTGCCTTTTACTGACCGATGACCCTGATGCTGTAAGCAAGCAAGTCTAACAAGTTACTTTAATTGCTTCCCATAACGTTTTTTATCTTTTTTTTAGTCTCAAGTTATCAACTAAAGTACCGACTAGCCACTAAAAACTTGTGCTCATGGAGCTGGTACTTCCACCCTTACTGCTTCTTTGCAGTTGTTCTGTTCATGTTCCCAATGGTTTATACTCTTAAGATTAGCAATTGAGGATTGAGTAAATTTCCTACATGAAAGTTCTTAGCTGGAAAACTCTTGCTTCAGTTATCAGGTAACAGCATAGAATGCTGAAAATTTCCATGTAGGAATCTTTCAATGGCCTTGTTGGGTTCAAAAGCAGTTAAAGAGAACAACTCGTGTTTGTACAGGGTCGCACAAACATCATTTAGTATCCGATCTCCCGTTGTGGCACACTTTTGTCTAGTGGTCACTATTTTTAATTCTTTGTATCTATGCCAGGCTGTAGCTCTGAGCCAGCATTCATGTGTGCTTTTCTTTGTATTGGTGTTTTTTTTTTTTTTCCCGGGAAATGATGATTATAAACGCATAAACAGGTCATAGCTGCTGCACAAGCTGGAAAACATAATGACAAAAGAGAAAGCTATGGTAACACCTTGATAATTGATCCATGGGGGACTGTAGTTGGTCGGCTACCTGGTGAGGCTGTTTCCCTTGCATAGTTGCATATTTTGGTGCTTCATTTGTGGTTCCTTGTATTGCTTCTTAGAATCATAATTGTAAATCACTCTCTGAAGAGCTGGGAGCACATCAGAAACTACATTGGTGGCAGTAAAAAATATCAACACGTGAACTACAAGTTTGTGCTTTTGATATTGTATTGCCGTTGTCCTTTTTAATGCAATGTGCATTACATGGGTTCTCTATCTGTAAAATGCTGAAGCTGAATTGTGACTATGGTTGTGTTGATATGTAACTCGTGTCTACTCTTTCTATCTTTTCTCAATTCTTCCCCTCATGACACTAGCTCCTTAGGACTGTATTTGCCTTGGAAGCCCATATTAACTGGAGCTAATATAACACGAGTGGTTTACCTTTGAAACACAAGCCAAATTATGCCATGAGGGCAGTGGCGGACCCACCTTGGGGCACGTGGGGTCATGTGCCCCCACCCCATCCCCTCCCTTTTTTTTAAAAAAAAATTTACAGTTTATTTTTTAGGCAAAAGTGAGTTTCTTTTTTTTTTTTTTTTTAAGCCAAAATGAGTGGGAGAACGAAAAACCTACATAGAAAACTCGACGGACGCTCGGTTTACTTCATCGTTGCCGGTCGCTCGTCTCTGTGGTCGTCGCCGATCACCGCACCGTATCCCTCACCAATCATCAATTAAATTTGGGGCTACTTATATATTTTTGATCGCCAAAAGTAACATTTTATTGAAAGGACTTTTTATTTGGGGCTACATAAACTAGGACCTTCTATTCTTTCCTTCTAAGTTTCGTAATATATATTTTGATTGTTTGGGAAAATCAGGCCTTCATTTCTTTTTTTGGTTTTTACTCAATGATTGAAATTTACAATTCAATTTCCCATAGTTTGTGGCTTTGCGCTTAATTTCAATTTTTGCTTAAGGTTATTAGCAAAATGTGCCCCCATGTGAGGCAAATCCTTGGTCTGCCACTCCCTGAGGGAGAGATAGGATTGGGAAACTTTCTATGCGGAGTTTGAAACAAACTATTGTTTCTTGAACTATCTCTACTAGTTACCTTTGCAGCTCTAAAACATACGGATGGATCAATCTTTTGCAAAATGGTTTTAATGTTTTTCTTGTTCCCGCTACAGTCAACGACCAAATAATAACAGCAGATGTGATCTTCATTCACTTAGGAGTTAGGACTTGATCTAATAGAGTCAATGGTCGATCAAATATACAGTTTCTTGCGGGGATATTTTGCTATTGTCTCTGCTTAGAAAAATGTCTCTTTCTATAAATTGGGACTTGGGTATCTTTTAAATCTGCAGATCACTCGGAGTATGGTAAGCAATTTTCTGTGCCGAATGTTCTTTGTGGCACTCGTAATGGGATGTGGCCAACTTTAGCAAACCCTTTTCTCTCACAGTCACTCTTGATTTTTCTGTCTCAGATCGGCTATCAATGGGTATTACTGTGGCAGATATCGATTTTTCATTGATCGATTCAGTCAGAGCAAAGATGCCAATTTCCAAGGTACAATTTGGTAAAACTTTTACCTGAACACAATGCCGAATTCATTTGTCATGAGATATTAATAATAGCCCTAGCTGTCTTTGTTACTGGTAAATAGTCCTATCTTAATCACATAATTGTAATGCATTCTTTATATAAATAGCATGTCTGGTACTGTTACATGAGTGCCTATCATATTTGTCACTCTTTTAGCCATAATATCTAATTTCTATCCTAACCAACCTAACTTGTAAGCTTTTCACAAGAAGAGGTAGTGTAGTGAGTACATATGCATTATACGATGTACGTTACGGCATTTTCAAATTTTGTTTGTCTGGTGCTAAGAAGCACGGATACGGATACGATACGGATACGTGGTTTTTTCAAAAAGTAGGATACGATACATTAGGGGATACGTTGAATATAAAATTAAATAAAAAATATATTATATATATTATATAAATATAATTTTGAAAAGTCTCAGACTGACTGTTAAAAAAAAACGAAGTATATATATGTAATATATGAGGGTTTCAGTCTCAGACAAGAACGAGAGAGAGAGAGAGAGATGTGACTGACGAGAGAGAGAGAGGCGAGATATATATGTAATATATATACACACACACACACACACACACTGTATATAGTAGATACACACAGCAACACAGCGAGAGGACGAGAGGCGAGCAAGACGAGAGAGAGAGAGAGAGAGAGAGAGACAAGGGAGGAGAGCGACGAGCAGGTCGGAGATAGATGAGAGGAAATCACCTTCTTTCTTCCTGCCTTTTGGTTCGTTTCATCGTTTCTGATTCTGATCGATAGGGTAGAAGAAACATATATAGCCCCAATTGCACTTTACCCCATATGTTTTAAGAAAAAACATATTTACCCCACGCGTATCCAAAACATATCCTAGCGTATCCGAATGTATCCGAATACCAAAAAATAAAATAAAAAACCGGATACTCTAAAAAACGTATCGGATACGTATCCAGAGCATATCCGAGTGTATCCGTATCCGATATGCATACGGTACGTGATACGGAGGCAAAAATAGAGTATCTGTGCTTCATAGGTCTGGTGGATCACATAATTCTGCACCCACCAGGCATTTTTCCTCGAGTCTAAAACGACTAACAAGGTGTTGCAGTATGTTGAAGGAAATAAGCTTACACATAGGAATGTGCTCGTACTTAAAGAAGTTGTTGGGAAGGATTAGATGAGAGACAAATCTGACCTTTGGCAATATTTGGACGAAACTGAACCAATGTTTATCTCAAACCAGCATTTCTATTCTGGTATAAATATAGGGTTTTCTCCGAGTAGTGGCTTATCAGGATGCAGTTGTAACAATACAGGAGAGAGACTACAGACTCTAGGCTTTTGTTTTACAGATTTGTTTATATATCCATGGTGGCCATAACCGGATGAATATGATTCACATGTGCTAAGATTATTATGTCATTTCCTTGTATCACTGCATCCAGTTTAGATTTGCATTTTTCCCACAGTAAATAACTTATGGTTTTAACTTTTACCCTTCTCAGCATCGTAAGCCTGCAGAGTTCTGGAAGTCTGCCGGTTTGTGTTGAATAAGGTGGTGGTTGCTTCTGATGACCCGGATGGAAGTTCAAAGCTGGTTTAAATTGCACTCGTAATTGCATGAATATTTTATGTTATTTGAGGTATTAGGGTGAGCCATCAGCCGCTGCTTTTTGCTCATATATATGTACCTTTCTTAGAGGTCATTTTTCATTTCATAACTTGGTATGTTGTCTGGATTGGGATGCTTTCATTCACTTGCCCTTTCAATTTGTTGAATAATTTGATGGGAATCCATGCCATTTGATTGATTCAAGTTCTGCGCCGCTTACCACTCCTTGAGGCCAAGGATGGGGTTGGTTTTTTTTGTTTTTTTTTTAAATGTTACGCAGGAAAGAAATCAACTGCTTTTCAATATTTTGGCCTAATGTCTTCTCTCTTTTTTTGTCTTTGTTCAATTTTTTCCCGCATTTGTTAGTTTTTCCTTGATTTTTTGTGTGTAGATTATTATTTCGTTATGACGAGAGGAATATAAAAAGTAAAATTAAGATTGGAACCATTTTTTTTAATAAGTTTTTGTCTTTATTAAAAAAAATTAAATTTCGATTGTAATTTTTTAATTCTTTTTGTTATGACAAAGTAATAATCCATTAAAAATCGACAGAAAACTAACAAATGCAAAAAAAAAAATAATAATAATGACAAAAAAATGAACCATTTGACTTGGGCCAAAATAGGCCAGCTTTTCTGACATTTGTTTCAATGATAAACCTATTTAAAGCTAAGTGCTAAAGAGCTTATTATTTTTTCTCGCAGTATAGAACCAAAGAACACGTGCTTAAGAGCTTATGGGACAGCTCATTCGGTCGAAATTAGAGGTTGCAATTAAACCCATATTTTTTAACACGTTCAAATTCGCCCACTATAATCTAATTCAACCCACTCATATTGTATAATTACAACAGTTAGGCATACATAACAAATATATCATAGTTTCTGGAAAATGGAAATTATAGCATGCTTGAACAATGTGAATGTCGCCTTTGTAAACTCATCGATTACACCATTATCAAATCAACCATCTTTTGTTCAATAATGAATGAACAACTTATCGGATGAAGGCTTGTCGAGAAAAAAAAAGGCATGATCTTGATACATAATGTGAGAGCCCATAATGGGCCATAGTCCCTCATCACCTAATATATGGTATATAAAGTTATTTTGACAAACTACTGTATAACCTGAGATTAACCTTTTAAGTCACGTGATTAGGCTAATGGTTAAGTAAGTCAACTGACGCGAATCGTTACAATTGGTATCAGACCATAACCCTGGTCTACATGGTGGGAGTCACCTCTAGAATCTGATACGAGTTTTGTGTATTGTACAAAATTAAGTGCCACATCATGACCACCAGAGGACCTTGCATCACAGGGTGGGGAAATTGTGATAGCCCATAATGGGCCATAGTCCCACGTCGCCTAATATGTGAAAATAGAAATGACGGGGAGTGATTTTCGCACTCCCCAAAGTTAACAATTTGGGGAGTGCAAAAAACTTCATATTGATTTTGAATATACAATCTGTGAATATTAATGTTGTCCATTGGCTGTATGATAAATAGCTTAAAGGATGAACGACTTAGAGAATGAACCTCTTACTCTGGATAACATTATGGAAAACTTGGAGCAGACCGCGCTCGCGGGGGACAGCACAGTGCTGCCCGGCAGCACCAACCCCAGATCCGGAAATCTATTCCAAAGTCTAAAATTTGAATTTTATTCTCTCTCATTAATCTTCTTCCCATCAATTGAGGTAGTAATCTTTTCCAAATTAATCTATTGAATATTGTTGTCAACCAATTAATGCGATTCGTTATTTCACCAATCAATGTTATGAAATCAATTAGGATCGATTAAAAAATATTCACTACATTCGAATATACAAAGATGAATGATATTTTAGGTGAACTCTAAAATTATAGGATGATAACTTAAGTCAGTGTTAGAACTAGGATGAAAGCTTACACTAACATTTCACTTTGGACTCAAGATTAATTTACATAGTAATTGAGAGTTAAAAGTATTTATTAAAGATAAAAATAAATAAATAATTCTGATTATTTTGTTTTTAGTAAGTTTTTTTAATTTTTTATCATAATTTTAGACTTTTAATTCCCTCTCGTCGTCAAAAATATTGTTAATCTAATAATAAAGTTAGGCAAACTCACCTAACAAAATTTGTGTAGTGATTAGGGGCGGACCAAGGGTGCAAGGCTGCAAGCAAGAGTCCGGGGCCCTACACACCTCCCAATTATCCAATTATTTCTAGTCATTTTGGGTTTTGTTTATAGATATTATGAAGAAAGTCCATCCAAATTGTATCATTATTGTACAATGATGATATTTTGTCGTTAATATATGAATACATATAATTTGGTCCCCTCACAATAAGAATCTTGCATCTCCAACTATAATGATTGTTATTTTTTTTCATAATTGATTTGTTTGTATTACGGGTATTACTATTTAGAGAAAAAGAAAATTGATACATCCAAAACACTCTGAATAAAATAAAAAATAAAAAATAATAACCCACCAATCTTCTCTCTTCTCGCAGTTAACAATAAATAAGAATCTTCTATCCTCTTCACATTTCGATGTAGTAAGCAAGAAATAATTCTTATGTGGCCTTTTACAACTCATTTCAATTCAAGTCTAATATCATCTTGCCACTAGTAAATCACGAACCTGATTCAAACAAGGATTCAGACCCAATGGTCCAAAATATCAATCGCAAAAAATGCCCCTATGAGAGAACTAGAGAAGGATGTGTTTGGAAGGATTGTGCAAATAAGGGACATTCCAAGTTCATTCAAATGACGAAGAAATCTCCCATGTACCAAAACCAAAAAGAAGAAAAGAAAGAAAATTAAGAAACCCAAGAAAAAACCAGCATAAGAGATACCGATAGTTCACTAATCAATGACGCCAACATTTGGAGTTGGGCACCGTTGCTTGAGGGTGAAATTTGATATGCTTAGCTTTATTGCAAAAGGTAGATTTCCAAGTAAATCAATACCGAAAAGGAAAACAACTTTCCTTGCCTCTCAGCAAAACAGAAAACCAACCCCATTATGATCACAGTTTACAAAGGTATTGTTTGTAAGCTATCAACAAACTAAAGAAACAAACTTGCTTGTACAAGTATGAAGCAGTAATTAACCTTTAATCAAACCAAACTAACCCAAGAGGATATAAAAAAAAAAAAAAAATTATCCCCCAAAAACCTTCACATACAATCTGGACTGGCAAGAAGGTCGAAAGGTTTGCCTATGGTGTCTTTGAGGATAGAGATCTGGCCTTCTTTGAGAAGTATATCTTCATCAAGCGCCTCTATCTTCTTCTTCAATCCACTGATCTCGGAATTCAACAACATGTTCCTCTCGCTGTACTGCTTCACCTCCTCCCACATCAAGTTTCTCTCCTCCGAAACCTTTGGTAGTATTCCTCTCGTGATAGTCAATTCTGTTGTGCATTCTTGGAGATCATTTTGAAGCTGATTTACTTTTTCATCCTTCTTAATCATCTATTCGAACAGAGCGAGTAAGAATTGAAACACGAGAAATTAAGCAGTTGTATCAAACATCAATTGGTTGGAATAGTTTGTACTTTGTAATCCATCATTAGGTTCAATAGCTAAGGAAAAGATAATTTGCAATAGAAAACAAAACACCACGAACGTTACAACTTATAAGTCCCTTCTGAGGAAGCCATTAAGGAAATATAGTGCAACACAAATTCAACTTCAATAGCATACACCACTAAGAACAAGAAACTAAGCAATTGTATCAAACATCAATTGGAAAAGTTAGTACTTCGTAATCCATCATTAGGTTCAATAGCTAAGGAAAAGAAAAGTAAAAGATAAGTAGCAATAGAAAACAAAACTACACGAAACATTACAACTTATAAGTCACTTTCTAAGGAAGCCATTAAGAAAGTATAGTGCAACACAAATTCAACTCCAATAGCATACACCACTAAGAAATATTTCACCCATTTGTGAAGTACTTAACCCATCATTTAAACCTACTATCGATAGCAAGCATTCTAACCTTCAACTTAGTGTCACGGTAATCAAGAATACTAAAAGCAACTCATCGTTCAACTATCTGAAAAGATTTGTAACTGAAAAAAAAAATATCGGAAAAGATGAAAATAATCACCATCGATAGCCTCATGTTAATCACTGTTCCTTCTTTCAACTCCCAAGCAAATATGCACTTATCCCCTTCTATTAGATTAATCTTGATATTACAAAATCAGCCTTCAAAATGCACTAGTCTTCTAAATCAAACGAAGAGTAAAATCAAACACCATAATCAGGGGTCCCTCTTCCTAAGTATGCTCAATAGTTCTCCAGGAACCATTGCAAACTCTCGAGGCTCAAGTGCTCCACTCAATGCTGTGTTTGCTACAAGTGCAAGTGCAATTACATATAAGCACACAGAAAATAAATTATAGGATATCAATCATTAACTTCTAGAAGATGAGCTAATGACATTGTCATTGGCTTACTTGAAGTTCAAAATCTTTATTGCAACAGATAAAATGACGACACTGACCATTAACTTCTAGAATATGAGATAATGACATCTTCATAGGCTTACCTGAAGTTCAAGATCTTTCGTCTTATGGGTCATGCAAGAAATGTTATCCATTGCATTTTGGACTTCAGACCTGAGCATCCCATTACCTCTAACAGCAGCTGCCAGTTCAGCTTGCAGTTGCTCCACCTCCACTTCTTTGTGGTACAGCTTTTCTCGCAATAAACTTGTTAGCAAAGTTTCTGCTTTAAGCTCTGACCTTAGAAGGTCCTGCATGTAAAAAGGGGGGGTCAAGTGTCAAACCCTCTGTACATGATCAACATGAAAGAACATTAGTACTATGAAACTGTAAAAAGCAGCGAAAGTACTTCATTATATTTTTGCATTTTTAAACTGGTCTTAAAAAAGTGGGGATACTTAGAGACCTCAGTTGAGGTTTCTGACGATTATAGGGGGCTCCTTTAATTTAACAAAAGGAACTTTAGTGTATCTAATCAGAAATAGACTACGGGGGAGAACCTTGTTTTGTCAGAAACCTGAGAGGAAATTGTAATAATTATCTCTGGAGAGAAATGTTAGCAGTAATATACCTCTGAGCTCTGATCAATGTGTTGTTCAGATTTATCCCCCGAACAATGCGAATGAGAATCCATTACAACTTGGTTGGACTTCTCATTCAGCGCACTGGAAATTGTATGTAAACTTCTGGTAAGGCTTGCAGTTCCCCTCTTGAAGCCTTGGAGTTTCACCTCGGATTCAATAATAAATTGTCCATCAAAACCATTCATCATGAACTCAATACCCTGCTTAGTTTCTGGATTTGGGCCTGCTTTCACTTTGATGTATTCCAACAGCTTTGCACAAAGCTGGTTGCTCTGGTTAACCAACGACATCCCTTGATTTTGCATGCAACAGACGCAGCTCAACAGTTCTTGATCCAGCTTGAAATTCAAAAAGTCGCCACCTTTTCCGCAAACTTTTAAACGGTGCAATAGGTTTACATTCTCGCGCCGAAGAGAATCAACTTCAAGCCTATACGACTCCACCTCCTTCCTCAAAGCTTGCTCCACGCCTGTCAACCTTATTTGCTCCATTTGCAACTTCCCCGTTTGGTTATCAAAATTCTCTAAAGAACCCTTCTTCCCAATTTCCTCGCGAAGTCCTTTTCGCAACCCATCTATTGTCTTCTCTTGTTCACTACAAGTTCTCAGTAACCTAGTAATAGACCTGTGCAAATCCTTGCACTCTTTCTCCTTCTCTCCACAGTTCCTTTTGATACAATCTAGATCTTCTTCTGCCGCTCTATACTTTTCTTCTAACTTGGAAAGTTTTTTCTGTAAATTTCCATTCTCCTCACTTATTTCCTCCACCCTTGAACTCAGTTCCTTAAGTTTTGAATCTGAACCTGAAATCTTGCTTCTACTCTCCATTTCCCTTTCGCTTAATGAAGAAAAGTCCCTTTGGAGAGATACATTCTGCTCCGCAAGCTCCCTTACTCGTTCACGAAGCCTATGCTCTTCTATTCGATATTTCTCGAGCTTAAATGACCAATCACTTGATCTTCTATCTAACTCCTTCTCTAATGCTGATTGCAGCTCATTTTTCTCCGTTTCCAGCCTCCGGGTCCGAGAATCCAATTCTGCCCTCAAAAACCTTTCTTCTTCATTGGCTGAAGCCCTCTCAGCAATTTGAGCATTCAGGACAGCTGAAACCTCATGTGCCATGCTTACCCTCTCCTCATTCAGGTTTCTAATTATTTGAATCAATTCCGGAACACTGAAGCCTCTGTCCTCAAGAAAGTCCTCTTGCTCAATCTCTTCTGAAAGTAACAAGAACCTCTCCTCCGCTTCCTTTGATTTTCTAAGTAGTTCTGCATCTATATCCTCTTTAGGCTCCATAGGATTTGCAACTCTACAATTATCATGAGAAAGACAGTTTCGCTTCTGAAAATCTGCGATTTCTCTACATGTTTCATCTGCATTTGAACTTGGGCATCGACTCAAGGATCCCCCATAGATATCCTCGATCGTGATAGGCATCTCAGGGTCAAATTCCTTTAAACTTGTTTTTGAAAACGCATGAGATTGAGAAAGTCTTTCAATCACATGCTTCGCAAGACTCCGAGGAGATTCATGGCCAAATCCACTCACCACACTAGACGAAAAATGAAGTTGAGTTCCCTTGGTTTCCCTAAGTGAATGAGCTCTTGATTTGTCTTTCGTACTATCAGTTGGTGAAGCAGGTGCTGTATGCTGAACTCGTGGAGGACGCTTCCCGTTGCCATTTCCATTTCCAAATTGATTCCTCTGGAAAGGATTGTTATTTGATTCATGGTTTTCATGATCTTGTTCCCCATCTATATACCGATCCACAACTTTATTTGAGACATTACTAGAGCAGTATGAAGAGCTTTCTGAGGAAGAACTACGTTTATCTACCACATGTGCATTTTGAACAGCAGCCATTTCATGGCATTTTGACCTGGACTGTCTCTCAGGAGTAAGAGCACGACTACACAAGTCACAATACAGTAAAATTAGTTTCAACAAGGAATTCCATAGGCATGTTCATATGTAATTAGGGAGTGTTTGCACTTGTTTGTGAAAGGTGAATTTATATAGAGGCATTTCAGAACCTGTGCTACTGTATTTGCCTCAACTTCTGCTTAGGTTTCTTCTTTCGGGTCAGAAATAGCTTTAAAAGCTGATTCTGAGAATCATTGTTTTCTCTGCTTTTAGATTCTGATTTTCAGTACCAGCTTTTGTAAAATCGAAAGTTTGACGGACTCCCCTTAGACAAACAGGATTGGAAAATGAAATATGTTTAGCCTCCATGTTCTGGAAAAAAGTGTCAATCAAAGCCCTCACCGATATGAATGGCGATCTGCTCCCTTGCGTGGAATGTTACTGCTACTACAAGGAGACTCATTCTGATTAATGAAGAAAGAAGAATATTTCTGTCCTTGCTCTCCTTCATCTAATGCTGCTGAGGAAAATGAAAGGCTCCTTCTAAGGCGTGGACTGGTACCAGAGGTCGAGTTTTCAATTATTTGTTTTCGAGTTCTTGATGGACCCCTGGGACTTCGGAAACTATTCCTGGCTCTGTCAGTTGCTTGATCATCATTTACTCCAGTGAGAGATGGATTGTTGTTAGCACTAGATCTGAAAAAGAAGAGCTTCTTCATCTTTTTATGCGTTCAACTGGAATTGCTGGCTGATGGTCAGAAGGAAAATTTTGCAAGACAACCACCACCAACCCTTGAGCTCTGATCTGTTGTGAGCAAAAAGAAAACAAATTTAAGATTAACAAGGATAATGATAAATTAAAACCTAGTGGATGAACTTCAGTAACAAAATTTCTCATATTCTTAGTTTCTGGTAGTGATAATACATATTGTATTACAAAAATATCAAATGTGTATGGAAGCTCTAACAAAAGCAATCTTTGGGATGATAAATTGAGAACCTAAATACAATAAAAGAGCCCACAACAAGAAGCCTAAAAGAGAACACTTAAGGGAAGAATAATGTGTAGAAAAGCCTATTTTGAGCATGTTCATGTTTCTCATATGAAAAAAGAATAGGAAACAATTCCCACCATTCAGTCACTTCATTCAAGGACATATCATATCACAATATTCGGTGCCAAAAATAAGAAATATGAACAAGTTCTCTCAATGTTCCAGAACAACTCATAGCATTTCGAAGGAGTAATTCGGAACCTCTTCCTCCAAAATAGATTCTTGAAGCAAAGATGAATTGTAAAGCAGCAGACCAGGAAGACGAATCAAACCTTAATAAACAAGTACAGTAAAAATAACAAGAAATAATATAAGGGGCCTGTCAAGAATTAAACAACAGAGCAAAAGGCCCAACACTCCCAACGGGCAACATATAAAACCTCAAAGAAGAGAGATAAAAAAAAAAACAAAATATGAACCTATACGCCACTAGCACTAAATTATTGATTTCAGTGACTGAGAAGAAAGTGAAGCATTGATTTCAGTAACCTCGTTGCTGTGGCAGAAATCATGAACCCCCCAAAAAGAAGCAATCAATGTGTTTCTCTCTGACCCATAATTGCAATTAAATATATAAGATATACCCCCATCACCGTTTTTAGCGTACCTTTTCCAATAAAACACTAGTACAGTAGTACCTAAAAGACCCTTTCACTCAAAACCCTAGATGCCTACAAAATAAACAAAACAAACGTCCTTCCCCACAAACTACTATATTTAATTTTATAAGTAACCAAATTCAAGAATAACCAATTTGATTGCACTCTAGTAATCTCATGCTCAACAAAACAAAAGACAAATTTCCAAACCATCACATGAAGTCTCTCTCTTTCTATCTCTAATCAAAACAGTTTCTATTGTTACGAGTGGAATTCCACTCTATACCACCACTACATTAATCCCTCTCGAACTTTTAAGGAAAACCAAAAAACCAACTGAGATATACTTACGAATTTGCAGCGCCTCTCTCTTTCTAGCTTCAATCAACGAGAAACAAATGATTACACTACATACGCTCTTTCGCAACACCCAAGAAGCCAGAAGAAACATGATTCCACAGGGAATTCAAGAATTTTACAGAATTATTATCCGTTATCAATTTGCACTTCTGGCATGATAATTACCGTTTCACTTCAAAGATTTTGCCCAGAATTCAAATTATAAAAAAATAAAATTGAACTAAAGCATCCCAAAATTCCAGGAACACGATACATTGATAGACCCTACATAGATAATTCAAATCTTTCCAAAGAAGATATACAAACGGCGCATAAACCTGTATGTATACAGAGACTTACTGAAGGGGTTGTTGACTTGTAGTTGAAGACGTCAGAGGGCGGCGACTGAGAAGAACCGTTGGGAGAGAGAGAGAGAGAGATGCCCCAAGCCGTTCCTTTCCTGGACTGTGTCTTTTAGGGGAGGAGTATCAGAGAGGGGTAGAATCGTCCGATTAAATGAAGTTTAAAATTTTCGACCCCGCGTATAAAGTGGAGAAGGGGAGCGTACTTTTTGTTTTGAGAGAGGGACGATCCCAGGCGGTTTGGTACACTCGGAATGGAGTGGACCTTCCTCTTCTCTCCTCAAAATTAGGTTGATGTCTATTTGAGAAATTTGGTATGGTTGATTTAATCTATCCATGAAAATATACTTGTATAGGAAATAAACGCTACATATTCACACTACCCTGCCATAACTATATCTCTCTCTTGAAGGTGTAGTCATAAATATGTATTGGGGGTCGCAACTCGCTTGCAACCCAATTACTTTCTACAATTCACTCCGTATTTCTATTAACAACACAATTTACTCTATACAACCCCAAAAAAATCAAGAAAAGTTACCAATATGCCCTTCCCATTCTAAGACTCCCAAAACTATCTAAACAATTTCCCTTTAAACTAATTTTTCTTTTGTAAACCTATCTCTCTCCCTCCCCTAAATTGATCTCACCCTCGCTCCCTCTCAGTTGATCTCTCTCCCTCCTTCCTCTCTATTCAAAAAAGACATTAATGATAGAGTTTTTTTTTTTATCTCCTAAATTGTGCACATTTTTTCTCCTTAGTCAATAAACTATCAATTTGACAATTTCATCCCCTCAACTATTATACCGTTACCTACTTAGTCCAATAGATAACGAAAATTAGGAATTCAGACGGAAAATGCCATATAAGACCTTGTTTGGATCTTGTAGAGCAAATACTTTATTATAAGAGTCTTAGAGATAAAAATAATAAGGGGAAAAAACTGAAATAGTCCCTATAGTTAAGTATTTGTGTCAATTTGGTCCCAGTAGTTGTAATTAGCTCAATTTACACTCTGTACTTTTCATTTTGTTTTAATTTGGTCCAATTATTAACTTCCGTTAGTCCGCCGTTAGTCCTTTAAATAACAAAATCATATGGCCCCCTTTTTTGGGGTTAAAATAGACTTGTTTGGCTAAATAAATCAATTGGCTTATTTTTTTATCCTTATTTAATTCTTTTTCGTATTTGTAGTTTTTCGTCAATTTTTTTGGGGTTATTGTATCGTCATAACGAGAGGAATCTAAAAAGTAAAAAATTATAATCGAAATCCAATTTTTTTAAATAAAGACGAAAAAATTGGCTTATTGGCTTATTTTTGTCTTTATTCAAAAAAAATTAGGTTTCGATTGTAATTTTTTACTTTTTAGATTTCTCTTGTTATGAAGATACAATAATTCTCAAAAAAATGACGAAAAACTAACAAATACGAAAAAATTTGAATAAGTACAAAAAAATAAGCCAGTTGGCTTATTTAGCTGAATAGGATTACTCATTCCCTTCTTGTCCTAATATACCTCTGAACCAAAACACAGCTCATTCTTTCATTTTCCATTGATAAGGAGGCACTTAGGAAGAAATTTGGTTATAATTTTCTACAAAATGTTGCTATCGAATTCAACATTTTCATGATCAGTCATGAGGCATCATAACCACTGATATTGTCTACATGTTCAACTTGTGGACAAATACTGAGATGCCTTATTTTTCTGCATAGTACTGAAAATACATATAGAACTTTGTCCAAAAGTTGCAATATGATATAGATCTAAAAGTCACAACATGATAAATAACCATATTCAAAAGTCAGAATATTATATAAACTCAGTTCCAAATTTACCATGTCATAACCTAATACATAGACATAACAAACCACTCAACTAGTTTATAATAAACCTAACTTAACAGCCCAAGTAGTTACAAAAAATAGTGCCCTGTCATTTCATTCATTTTTCTACGCTTGGCCCATGCACTGATTCCTGATTAGAAATATTGAAAAATAAACCAAAGCCAATTTTTTCGTCTTGATTCAAAAAAATTGAATTTCAATAATAATTTTTTACTTTTTAGATTCTTCTTATCATGACGATGTAATAACCCTTAAAAAATTGACGAAAAACTAACAAATACGGAAAAAAATTTGAATAAGGACAAAAAATAAGTAAGTTGGCTTATTTAGCCGAACGGGTCTGTTTTAACCCCAAAAAAGGAGGCTATATGATTTTGCTATTTAAAGGACTAACGGCGGACTAACGGAAGTTAGTAATTGGACCGAATTGAAACAAAATGGAAAATACAGAGTGTAAATCAAGCCAATTATAACTACAGGGACCAAGTTGACACAAACACTTAACTACAAAGACCATTACAGTTTTTTTCCCAAATAATAATTATGATTCTTGAGGATAAAATGATCAGAAAAATAAGATCTTCGCACCAGTTGAAATGGATTGAAAATTGGAAAACTTAATTTTCTAACCATTTTTTTTAATTCATAAACTATAATGACATGCGCCAGCTGACTTGCTAACCATTCACCTAACCATGTGATTCAAAAGGTTAACCTCAAGTTAATAGTAACTAGTGGACATTTTTCTTATATTCTTCATAATTTTCCTTTATATTGCCGATGTGGGACATTACAATCTCCCCCACTTTGGCCCTGTAATGTTGTAGAGACCCATAAATTTCTTATATATAATTTTAATGTTTTATAAATGATAAATGATGGTATAATGTTGAAATTACGTTTTTGGATTAATGTGCAAGGATTTGGAAAGCTTTGGGTGTTAGTGCAACAAGCGGAGTGCATATATGTATGTATACCTATGTGTAGGAGAGAAAAATCTCTCTTTTCTCCTCTCTCACTCTCCCGTCTCTCTCTCCCTCCGACGTCTCTCTCTTTCTCTCTCACTCAAAATCCCACCCAATCACTCAAGAACCCATACAAAACAACCTTCAATCTTTCATCTCTGCGCGTATTAGAGCTCGTACCTCGTTGGATTGAGCTCAGTGAGGCGTATTTTACTCTGTGTGGACTTTGGAGCCTAGGACTCGGTCTCTCTCTCTTGGAAATTGTTCTTTGACCTCGAGGTAGGGATTCTACCTCTTAATATATGTAAAAGAAATATTTTCTTACCTTGAATCATGTCTATGGTTGTTGTAATTGTTGTTGTTGAACCCTTGAAATTCTGCAGAAAATCTGTTCGAACTGAGCTGGTATCGATACCACTTTGTATGGGTATCGATACTCTTGTGTATAGAATGTTTCTCAGGCCTTTGGTATCAATACCATTTTGCATAGGTATTGATACCAATTGCTTATGGATAATTTTGTTGCATTTTTTTATGCTCCATCGTTTTGACCTCCGATCACTTCTAACTTATTCTAAATATTACCGAATCACCCCGTAGCATGATTATTTGTACTCATTGAGTTTGTGGAGTAACTTTGCATCTTTAGCTCTTGTTCGGTAGAATTTGACGTTGATTACCACATGAACCACGGTTGAATTGAAGTGATACATTACGAGAGTATGAGATTATTGGACACTTATTGACACAACGAGAACATTCGGGACCCATTGACGAGTGGATGTCTGACAAGGGGTATCAGGATCCCTTAATTGGCCCGGCAGAAGCAAAACTCATATTGATTTCATTCAGGACCTACCGATGGGTATGGTGTCTGGCAGAAGGTATCGGTATCTCTTAATTGGTCCGACAGGAGTTTTAACTTATGACACTTGCAACGAAAAGACATTGGATACATGGAAGATGGAAATGATTCTAGTTTGAGTTGTATGGTAATCGTTAAGTTGTGGATTTGAGATTATTGAGCGAAGATTGTTGATTATCCTATGGTCCTTGTTCTTGTTCTTATATTGAGATTGTCCTAGCATTTCATTTGTATATAATGTTAGTGTAAAATTTTCTACTGGGCTAGTGTAGCTCAATCCTTCCCTATTTTCAGGTGCTAACTCAAGACAATAGCTTGCATGCTTGGAGTTCTTGTGGTGTGGAAAATACTTTTGAAAGCTAATTGAAGGAGTTACTTAGTCATATTTGTAAATCTCTTTTGGAAGATGTATTTGTAACTTCATTTATACTCCAATTCTTTTGACTATATATGGAATATTGTAACCCTTAACTCTCTTTCGATACTCAGTACTTATGTTAATTTGAGCCTTGGAGCCAATGATGTAATCTTTTGGAAATTATTAGACATGGAGGGTATAATTATGGGAATAGAAATGTTAAACTCTTTTGGGGTATTATACAGATTATTGTGAGGATTTCATTATAGAAATCATTTATATTTATGTTAAAAATAGATAGCGTGACAAACGTCTTCTGTAACGACCCTGACCCATCCCTGTAAATCTTACCGTAACAAAGCGCCGGGTGAAACCATCACCAAGGCCATATCCAATATACGACTTCTCATAATCATAAAATCAGAAGGGATAAGAGTGTGCAACGAACAGAAGTATATCCTGTGAAATCTAGTAAAATGACAACTTATACCTACAAAGGACCAAGATTCCTAAATACACTTCGGAGCTGTGATTAATAATAAGGTTTAGCAAGTTTAGCAAGCCACTTGCAAGTTACATAGTTCAAACACGTAACTCAAAAGCACAACTCATATCTTCAAAATATCCCATATCGATTGTTGTAGCATGTCCATTAGATGTCTAAGTAATGGCAAATAAGCTTTATGTCTATTGGTCGTCATTCGTGAACAACCACAAATGCATAAGTGTTTCCCACACTTTTCCTACACAAAATACCCCTTAAGAACACTTGATATAACTTGTCCACCCCAAGTTACAGATGCTCGCACCATTCACTAAAGATGATACTCAAATACCAATGCATGCCTTTGATCTACACCATTCTCTAAGGGCACCCAATTGCAAAACAAATTAACCCAACTGTTGCGCCTCTAAACTGAAGTAGTACATGTTGGGAAAATTTCGGCAGTAACGTAAAATCCAAAGAACGGTTTCATTAATAATGTAACAATTACATATTCGAAACAAAATACAAATATAGAACAGATTGAAACAGTCGAGATACAAACTGAATTTCTAGAATATCGAACCGAATCCTGTGTGATACCACAGTCTCCTTAAGAAAGATTCGCCGCCTACCGTCGGTGTTGTAGGTTGCTTCGGCGACTTTCTCTCAGGGTTGGCTCAGCTAAACTGCAAGCCGTCGGAACACCACCATCGACCGCCTTGGCGAACTGACTACCGCCTGTCTCTCTCTCTCAAAGAACGAATATAAGAACTTGTTAGAATTGCTGTGAATTTTCTGGTGATTTCTCCAAAACGTGAGCCTCCTTTAAATAGAGTGGAGAAGGTAGGAGAGGTGAATGCAGCCATCAATTGCTGAAATGAATTCAGCCATTATGCTGCCATCAAATGTTGGAGGTTACAAGAATAATACACCATCATGGGGAGGGGTTACGGAAGTTATAAAATCAACACATCAATACGTCTATTGATTGTGGTGCGTTCAAATACAACAAACTTGAGACATGCATGGTTTGCCTCGGGAGACCCTCTGGTAGGCCCGATTTCATTTATCCAAAATTCCGTAAATTTCCAACAGTACATACCTCTCTTCCACACCAACCGACACCTATCAATTGCACTGGTTCTCCACAACCCACTTGCGATGGTCAATAAGGCATGCATTTGCCATCGCCCTCCATCCAAAACCTCTTGCAGTCGGAGTTGTACAATTTCACAAGGTAAGCGTCCCCAAAGGTGTTAATCCTATGTTGAGTTGTAGATCATAACGTAATTGGTCATAATGAAAATTTGTTGAACTTAAAGGTGTTCGATGAATTGCTTCTCTCGGCATTGAGTATAATCCTACCATGTTTCACAAATAACGTGTTTTCCTTTTCTGCCTATCTAATGGTAAATCACATTCAAGATCTAACTTCGAAGAGAAACCAATTAAAGAGAAAGCGGAGCCAACAGTAGATGTTATGGGTGGTGAAATCAAGGTTGTGTTCTCTTGATTGCTATGAAATAAGAGATAGACCTGGCTTTGGGCCAATGCTTATGTATTGTAGAATACAACAATCAACTGTCTTTGAATCACCCACCCGTCCAATCCCAAAAGCATAGTTCTTCACATATGTGACATTTGTGGATGTGTGTATCACTTATATGCATACACAAAAAGTTGATTGGATATATATCTAGGCATGCGTTTGAATTAATTTAGGTTTGGGATTTTTGGAGAGATTTCTGAATTAGTCTCTTTTTTTCTTTTTCTTTTCTATAAGCATTTTGCAAATCCTAGATGTAAATAGCCTTGCATTGATTGTTTTGAATTTGTAGCACCAGTTTATTGCCCATGGAAAAATATCTCGTGGTCCAACCAATATAACCATACATTGCCAGAGTCACTTTCGTAGGGAAAAAATTCTGGACTAACCAAACAGATTCTCTGGGGTCCACTTACAAGATATTTTGGCAAAACTAGTAGGAGTAGAACGACTGTAGAATTCATGGTCCATTCTCCTCTCTCTCTCTCTCTCTCTCTCTCTCTCTCTCTCAAATGAATACACGGTGCATGCCTTGTTCTTTGTATCCAGATATAAGTGCATCATGGAGAAGTAATCATAAGCAGAGCATCACTCTAAGCTTCAAATCCAGCATGTATGATGTCTCTCTCTCTCTCTCTCTCTCTCTCTCTCTCTCTCTGATTTCAGGAGCTTCCATTCCAACAGGAAAAATATGATAAGCTTGTTGTCTGTAATTACTTGTAGCATTCACCATAATGCTAGTGCCTACTGCCACCTGCAAGGGAAAATTCCATCAAAAAGTTGGAAATTGCTCTCAGTTTGTAGATCAAAGAAGACATGGAGATGTCTATCAAAATTGGGAGAGGAGCCTCCCAATTTGTCCAAGAAAAAGGGAACTATTGGTGGTGCAGTCGCTCTAATTATCGGGACCAGTATTGGTTCTGGGATACTTGCTCTTCCACAGAAAACTTCCCCCGCGGTAACTTTTCCTGATCTCTTTCTCTAGCTCTCTCTGTCCATATATATATATTTGATTGGCCGAACTATTACTCCTTCTGTCCCAATTTGTTCTTCCATTTTCCATGTTTTTGCCATTTTTCAATCGATAATATTGGGACGAGTATTGGTTCTAGGATCAATGTAGTGACCCTCTTGGATATGTAATTCCCTTCATTAATTAATTGTTGACTTCAAACGTTGGAAATTATAACCAACGAGATTCATAAATCATATACCAATTTGAAGCCTAATACTTTACCTCTAGCTAATCCGGCCAATCAAACAGACCATCGATATGTGACTACAATAGGGGTATTTTCGCATTGACGTCCTGCATGAACCAAAACATAGTAGTACTATACACTAGGAATGACGACCAAACAACTTTAGGCCACTTGTGGATGACCTTATCTAGGAACAAATATTAGGTTTAACGGTCACTTGCCAATAAAAGAAAGAAAAAAAAAATTTATTAGGTTTAACGGTGACATTGTGTCACCAATTTATTCAAAATCAAGAATAGAATTGATCAGGGCAGGTTGCGCCTCTTCCTAACCCATTCGACCCAAGGATGCTGCCGAGCAACACCTTAACGAGCGTGTGCAGAGCAGCCGATCTGAGTCATCTGTGCCAAAATATCCGGCTGTTCATTTTAGCACGGACAACTCAGATCAAATCTAAGTGCATGCAAATCTAAACCTTTCATTGCTCAGTTAAGATCCGAGCTGTTGATTGTCAAGATAAGCGGACAGATTGGCCGCTCTACACCGCTTTGCAAGGACGCTCTACACTGCTTTGCAGAATCGATCTCCCATTCTGTGTTGTAACACTGAGACAAAGAGATCTGACAATACACTCTACAGTAATGAGATACATGTTTGGGAATGGGGGATCGATGCTGCCATGCAGTACTAACCCAACTATGTATGTCACTAGTGTCATAGCCAGAGACTACCCGTGGCTGAACAATCCAACACATGCGACTTTGTTGTGCAAAACAAGACATCTCCTACCTTTTTTTTTAAGAATCTAACACACCTTCGTTTTCTTTCTTTTGAACTATTTCTTCAAGAACCCTATTAGAAAAAGCGTTTTAGTATTCACATTATCTTAAAGTAGTGTGTATATCCGTTTTTTGCACCAAACCTTGAACCAGCGCTGGAGGGCCATTTAATTAACTATTAACTAAATTGGACAGATATTTATGAGTTTCTCGGGGTAAAAATTAATGGGCCACATTAATTTTGTGATTTAGAACAAGATCCGATTAACAAAATTCCAAGTGAAGCGATATGCACCAAATATTTTTCCATAGATTTGAATTAATTGGAGACGTTATTGTCTACCTGGCATGTGTTGCTTGGGATCCCTTAAAATTATGGGGAAAAGCAAAAAAAAAATTGTACTAAAGACGAAAAAAATCCCACTCCCCTTAATTCCTGCCATCCAAATTATTAATTACAATATCTCTTCCACAATGCAGGGGTTACTTCCAAGTTCAATAACCATGACAATATGCTGGGCTTTCCTTGTAATCGAAGCACTTTTGCTAGTAGAAATCAACGTCGGGCTTCTAAGAAAGCAGAAAAGGACAGTACCAGAAGAAGAGGATGACCAGTTGGAGGTAATCTCCCTCAGAACCATGGCCCAAGAGACACTAGGAGAGTGGGGTGGAACTCTTGCTACTGTGACCTATGTTTTCTTGGGCTACACTTCCTTGGTTGCATACAGTTCCAAGTCTGGAGAGATCATTTATCATCTTATCAATCTTCCAGAGTCGTTTTCGAGCTTCTTCTTCACTGTCCTATTTACTGTTCTGATTTCAGTTGGAGGGACTCGAGCCACTGACCGAGTCAACCAGTGGCTCACGCTTTCCATGATTGGTACGTACCAAATTCTTCTGCGCGCTTTAGGGTAAATGTTTAATGTTCTATTTTTTTGGGTAAATGTTAATGTTCGGTTTATGTTACATGCACATGTCTTCGTGTTTGTTTGAAATACCCAGACGGTTTCGAATCTCGCAACATTGCCATTTCCTAGGCTCATGGAGTTGGAGATTGCAGCTGTAGAATACTATGCGAGAAGTGAATATGTTCTGTTCTTTTAGTAGACGACTAAGGCCTGAATTCACATTGTATGAAAAACTGATATTGAACAGGTTTGCTAGTTTCAATTGAGGTTCTAGCCGTTGTGTTTGGAGGGTGGTCGGGACTGGAGGGAGGCGGTGACTGGGGAAAAGTTCCACCTACGATTCCTGTGATCATATTTTCTTTGGTCTATCATGATCTAGCTCCTGGTAAAAAAAATAGAGATTCGTCATATTTTGATTTTCTGTTTGTCAAGTACTGTTAATTTTTATCATTGAATTGAGTCGGCTAATTTTATCAACAGGTGCTCGAAACTGTTTTGATTTTATGGTAAGCGATTTCTTGCAGTTCTATGTGCTTATTTGGAAGGTGATTTGCGAAGGATTAGGGCTTCAGTTTTGCTTGGTAGTGTGGTGCCATTGCTAGCATTGCTTGTTTGGGATGCAATTGCACTTAACCTATCATCCCAATCTGATCACCAAGTTGCTGATCCTGTGGAATTGTTGATCATGAGGTAACTTCAACCTTTCCAAAACATAGTTAACTTAATTGTTAGGCTCTAACGCAGCTCAATCAATTATTATTACTCTACAAAAGCACCAAAGTACTTGAGCTGGTTCATGATCGACTCCTCTTCTGAAATCAACTAGAATGATAATTGTTTCTAGCATAGAAAATTTGCCAAATTAACCCCAAATTCATGACACTAATCCAGTGGGAGATGGAGCGGGGTTTCGTTCATGGTAGAGGCCTTCTCTCTCCTGGCAGTTGGGACATCAATGATAGGCACTCTCCTAGGATTTTCAGAGTTCTACAAGGAGCAACTTAATAATATTTTACTGAATTCTCCTTCAACGCAGGTATTTTCCCACCTTTCCATCTCTAACTCTAAGTAAGTGATCGATTGGGTTTTATTCAGGATTTTTTTAGTTATATATAACTTTTCTGGCATTTCTTGTTCTGTTTTTAAAGCACTATTGTGACAGACACCAGACCATCTATTCGTGTTACGAAAATGGTGGGGAAGAAATAAAGTTAGCTTCACTGCGATGGCCATGGTCATTGCTCCACCGCTCTTCGTATCAACGGTAGTTCCAGATGCATTTTCTGCTGCAACTGACATTGCTGTAAGTTTATTTTCTGCACTTGTACGCATGAGCTTTTTTCATGGTGGGAGTGTGAGATCGTGGGTAGAACACAACTACTTTTGATTTGGAAATACTTGATTTTTTTTTTTGTTTTCTTCATTAATCTTTTTCTTTTACATTTTTCATGTTTTCGGAAAACAAAAGCTAAGAAAAACACAAAAACACTTTTAATCTCCACTTTGTTTTCATTATTTCGTGAAAAGAGTGGCAAAAATCTGAAAACATCTCTTTTGGTGCTTCTTGAAAAATGGAATTAATATGCTTCAAAAAAAAAAAATTTTGCCAACTAGTATTAATGTTTATTTCAAAAGTAATATGAGAAAATGGATACACGAAGAAGGAAAACAGGGCAAAAGCCGGAAAGGAACAACAAGACACAGAAGCTCCTTTCTGATGTTATTTCGAAGATACTACAAGCCATGAAGGAAAATGTGAAACAGGGTGGCTATTGTATGACAATGTTATATGGAGTTCTTCCACCGGCGATGGCCTGGGCAGCTATGACCAACAGAGAAAATGAGGAGAAGAAAACAGACCAGAAGGCGATATCAACCACAAGGCCTGTGCTTCTCGGGGTAGGGCTATTCGCGTGTGGGGTCATTTTGGAGCAAATCTTTCACGATCTCTCAATGTTGCATTTCTAAGGTAGTTCAGACGGAGCATGACTACTTTAATGTTACTGTTTCTTTTTTTGGTGGAATCTGGAATGTGGCAAGATTCGAACTCCTGATTTGCTAACAGTTGTGGAGGGCCGTTTTATAGTGAGAGAAATAGAATGAGTAATGCATTGCTCTAGCATAAGATATCGCGTTCGCGTGTATTTTCCCTGTCAATGCCTTCAGAAGAATCAACCGTTTGTGTATATAGGATATAGGAAAACGTCATACAGAGCGGTGTAAGGATCTGGAATGAGCATGCATGCCCTCGCTAAACTCTAAAGATGATTAAAGAGTAAAGAGCCAATAATAATTCAGACGTTTGGGGTACCACTAAGTGGTGCTATCAGAACACCCAATAATTTTCCAGACAAGGGACAAACAAGATGAATGAAGGAAGACCAGACCATGAAATAAGAAAACGCAGCACAAAAAACTTGGCTCGGTTTCAAGCACTACTTTGTTTGTTTTATAAGTAGTAGTATATAGTGTATATAGTTGAAAAACAAACAAATGGGGAAAGCACAAAAACCGACGTCCCGAGAAAATGGTACCAGTGGTGACTCCGAAAATTCTTGGAGATGGGTCATATACAAATACGTATAATATCATAGTAAAAACCACTCTACCATCTACGAAGTATAATTTATATAGAAAAAATAAAGTTTCAAATATTGTCATTGTGTGTATGGTCAATTTATATTGATCTCGCCAATAAAAATTAGAAATCATAGATTTTAAATAAATGGATCCTAAAGACTTCTCTAAGATAAATCGTCCTTTTTGTGCACTCCTTTTTGTGCAGTTTCAGATGCAAGGAAAGTATACGTATCTTTTCGGTAAAACTAAATACTTGAAATCCAACAATTCCCTGGTTTTCTTCCATTTCATTTTGTGAAATAAAAACCTAGCAATACTCTAAAAATTATTATATATTATCTCTATTTACATAGTAATAGTATTGTTTTGGGATAATTATCTGTCCAAATTAAAAGCAATAAATCGTTACTTTGTAATTAAATGAAATTACTCCCATAAAATAATCCAAATTGAACCAAATCAATACATTTTTCTTTTTTTTTTAGGAAACGAAAACATATCATATATAAGAAAAAAAGGAACAAAAGGGACACTACAGGTTTGAAAATACAAGAATCAACAAAACAAAACAAAAAAACGAAACCAAAAAGCCACTCAGCGTCGGGTGGAGGATCGTCATCAGATCTGCACTAAGACACCACAAGATCGCCACTCCCGCCGCATGATCGCCACCGGATCTATATTAAGAGGCCTTCGTCGTCGCTGTTGAAGAGCTCAGGAAACCGCCGTCCGAACAGAAGCCGATCAGGATCTCTGTGTAAGAGTCATAACCCAGACCTAGAACTCTAGATCTGAGTCTCCGAAGCCCAAAAATGATGGGGAGAGTGGGAGATTTGCTCACCCATAGGAGAGCATCTCAACCATCTCACAGAGGAGAGGAGAGACGGAGAGAGAGACCAGAGGAGAGGGGGACTGAGAGGTTGAGTGGCAAGAAGAGAAGAGGAGAAGAGAAGAGAAAAGAGGGGGAGTACAGGAGCGGGAAAGAGGGGAATGGGGAGTGGCGGGGGGAGGGGGGCGGACAAAGAGGAGGAGGAGTACCCTCCCAGGGTACACACTCTCTCTCTCTCTCTCTATCAATACATCTTTCAAGTTTACAAGACCTTTATTGAGAGAGAGAGACTAGGTGCTGGGAATATCATTTGGTACTGTAGTGTCTCATGGGTTAGAGAGAGAAAGTTTGGGGTGGGTTCCCCCTCCTCCACCCCTCAATCCCCCATCTCAAGAATCTCTCCGCTCCTCCCCTCTTTTCTCTTGGCCCATGGTTGCGAGGTGGTTGAGATTTTCTTCTTAGGAAAATAAGACCTCTCATTCTTCCTATCATTTTTGGATTCAAGTTGAGAGTTTTAGATTTGAGTTTTTTGAACCAGCTCAGCGGTGTCAGTTAGCGGCTTCGGCCCTGCCTAGGATCTGGTTGTTTTTTTTGTATTTTAGACCAGTAGTATCCATTTTATATTTATATATTATATGTTTCTGAGTTTAAAAAAAAGACCTAGTGCCCCAAAAGAGAATTAAAGCATGATAGTAGGGGATAATTTTCCTGCCATGGGCCGACCCCAACAGTTCATATAGTATCGTCGCCACATGAATGCTAACATCAACGTTTCTTTTCTTTTCTTTTTTTATCTGAAACACATTTCCTTAAAAGCCATAAAAGACAATTATAGCGCTTTCATCTGAATACAGAGAAAGGAAAACCTACAAACAAACCATCATAGAAAGAATAACATGAAGCAGGTGACAACGGGACAAAACTAGTGACAAGATCCTAAGCACGTCTCACTGCATCAAAAGATCGGGTCACAAGGGGGCCAACAATCTACCAATCTAGCCGCCCCGGGCCGGTGCATGTTCCCAATCAGAGACAAAAATACAGAACCGATGGAACCAGGGGTAATTACGAACAAGGAAGAAAAAAACGGTCATCCTGAATGGACTCCACTGAGCACGCCGGCCAAACTCTAGCCGAGAGGAAGCCACGACGATGGAGGCACCAACTCGATATCGAACCGAAGCAATGGAGAATCTTCTTCAGCAAGCCCCCGTTGACACGAGCAGGCTCCGAGCATGGAGATCGAAGTAGAAATCTGCCTAGGCTAAAACTCCGATCAAACCAACTGCATGGTGCCGATGACTGTGAACCTCCCTTGCGAATCCCCTCCCCTCCAAGTTGAGACTGGATGATCCAGCTTCTAGGGCCAAGCCCCGGAGCCTTATTCTGCCACCACCAAATCCAGAGCAACGACCGCGGTCCACCATATCAATTGGGGAAAGATGCCGACGGACACCGACACCGACCAAACCACTAACACAGCACCACCACCACTGAAAACCAAAACCAACATCTAACTAATTATTTATCCACCACCAAACCCACCGGATCTGGGAACCAGACCGGTACAAATATCGAGCTAGGGAGACTAGCCGGTAGACCCCAAAAGAACCAGTAAAAGGAAGGAAAAAACCCTAACCCCAACACCTCATTATTTCCTCGCCACCGGCCACTAATCACCAGATCTAAGAAGAAGTGGCAGAGTCCGGTCGAAAACAGGCCCACTGATCGCCGGCCGAAAGCCCGAACACCGGAAGCTTGAATGCCTAGATCTTACATCCACCTGCCAAAACAAATCGAGAATAGATACACCAAGAACGGAGAGGAGAAGGGGAGGCGGTGGGGAGAGGGAGAGAAAAGGATGGGGAGGGAAGGGGAGGAGGAGGCGGCGGCCCCCCTCCCCCTACCATCAACTTTTTGAAACGCTAAAAATAACATTTCTTAGAATTATTTATTTTTCTTGATAAGTAACATTTCTTAGTCTTGTTAGAGAGAGGTTGTAGAATTTTGCTCCAAGTTGTAGAGTTTTGATTCTCCCTAGGGACGACTTCTTGTACTCGTCTCTATAGAACCACTTCTGACCGCAGCCGCCGCTCCAGCAAAACCTCTGTTTTTTAACCCTAGCCTTCTTTCCACCACCCAGACCCTTCTTTTGAATCGTTTGGTCTTGACAGTGGCGGTGCATCAGCGAGCAAAGGAGGAGGTGGCGGAGTTGCCTCCGGCGCCACTGATGTGGTGGACTAGGCAGTCGTAATATGAAGTAACTACGTAGTTGTAGTGCCATAGCCCAAGAAACATTGACTGGGTTATTTTTTGGAGAGAGAGAGTTGGCAGTATTGGTCCAATTGGAAGAAGATTGGTGGGGACAAGCAATAAAGTAATAAATGGAATTGGAAAGTCTGTAAAGAAAGTCTGTAAATCAGGTAAAGTCATGCCTAGTAAAGTCATGTCTGTAAATTTAGTCTTAGGGTAGTAAATACCCTGATCAAAAGTCTTAGGTGCAGAATGACGGGCACCAATTATGTACCCTTCTGTAAAGCCTCCTTACTCCGTCTATAAAAAGAGAGCTTCACCTCTGTAAAATCTAAGTTAATGAAAACCAAGAGGAAGAGAGATATACACAATTATGCAGCCGAAGTACAAAACTCACCAGTTCAGAGGTGATTGTTTCTGTGAAGTTGGAAAATTCGTCATGGGAGAGAGGTTTTGCCTTAACACTGGCATGGTATTTCGTTTCAACTAATCTCCGAGCAACAATGTCCAGTGCATTGTGTAGAGCCCTTAGGCTGTGTAATGGACCAAATATGACGGTTCAGTCACGGCCACTACGATCGGCAGAAGGCTGGGTTTAGCCCCTAGGTCCTGCTCAAAACTAACGAACCTTTGAATCGGCTTATAGGCTCGGCCATACGATTCGGCATCGTTAGAGCTCGGATTGACAATTGAAGGCTGTTAGCTCATCTCATGTATGGATCAATCTTCCTCCGTTCGACTATGTAATACAGCTAGTAGGCTGGGCCTCGGTCTCTTGCCCATGCGCATATAACCGCCTTATCCAGAGTGATAGGGATGATGTCACTTAAAGCAGTTATGGGGTGACAGCCGGAGCTCATGAGCAGCAACTACCTAGTCCATGACGTCAGGTGTGAGTAGCTGAAGGCACTAAGCATGCTTGGCACATGCCTGTACTTGGAGAGCAAGTCAAGACACTATATAAAGGAAAGGATGTAACCCTAAGAGGTACAGTCTCTTCCACCCACAAACCCTAGTACTTTCCTTTCTTTGTTACGCACTTTCTGACTTGCTCGTCAGAGAGTCATCCCGGTAGCCGTCTGGCATGATCTTTTAGTCGTGCTTGCTTGTGCAGGTCAGGCAAGGTACCTAGGTGTGAGCCACAGCCGAACTAGAGGCACGAGAGGTTATCTAACCCAGATCTAGAGCCCCACACTGTGTGTTTTAAGTGCACGAATATGTATGTGGTTTAAGACTTCCAGTTCAGCAATTTTAACTTTTCGTTCTCCTACACAAATCTGTTATTCTGCTTTCGTTGACATTTGGAGCTCCGGCAGAAATTGCAGTTTAACCAAGTTCAACACAAACCTATGAGAAACCATGCTTGGTGAGATGGTTTGTTCATATCCCCCTCCGTGGAGACCAAGGTTCGAGTCCCACGAGGGACAGGGTTTGGGGTTTCAAAGCTATGAAGTCTATGGGCTCCCTCGTTGACTAACTTCCCACTAACCCCCGCTAACTATAAAATATGGCAACCAAAAAAAAACCACAAACCTAAGCTAATTAAGAGAAGCAAAATTGAAGCATAAGTTTGAGAGCCCATAATCTGTTGGCATTTGTAATTTCCTTCTAATGATGATACCAATGCAATGTCTGTTCACACTGAGAAGAAAGTTCCTAAAAGCGGCACCACTGCCATGTTCTTATTGGGGTTGACCAACTTTTATTGCATCATCCTATTGAAACTTCCAAAGGGGAAATGAGCAGTCAAAATTTGTAAATAAAGAAATGAAACAAGAAGAGGGGTGTTAAAAAGGCATGAAATTTGCAACCCCAACCTCATCCCAACTCAGTCTTTCATCTATGTGAGTAGCATTTTTAGGGTTTCTTATCTTATCTAAAATAGAACAAAAATGATATATATGATGTTAAAACCTCACAATTCGTCCTTTACATCTTCACCGCTGCTCTTTTGGGTCTGAATGTCTTCAGAGTCCTTAGGTTTCTGTGTTTCAGCTGGTTTTTGGAGCTTGAAAGGAATCGAAGCATGCTTCTTCAGGAACTTGTAGAATGCCACCACTGTACGGTCAGTATCAACGGTGATCTGCAAAACAAGAACACAAAACAAGGCAACATTGGAAAAGTAATCACAATAAGATATGCTGATACTTGACAAAGAAAGTCAGCAACCTAAAATTTTTGTATCAGAAAGAAATAAAATTTCACTAACCGGGTCAAAGCTCTTATTGCCAGCTGGGAAAAAAAGAAGGGTCGGAAATCCATCAGGCTGTAAAAGCAAAGCAAGCAAAATTCTTAAAATCCTTTCTACTTTTTCCCTTTCAAAGATCTCCCTTATCAGGATTTCCATATTGAAACAGAAATTTTATTATCAGTGACAGGAATTACCTTCAAATGCTAATGGCCAGCATGTCACTTAAAATGGCGTAGAAATTAAACAACTTTAAAGTTACAAAATATACAGAACTTGTTGGATAGAATGCAACTCCAAACGAAATCAAGTATCGAAAAACATCCCAAAGGAAATTCCTCTGCCATTCCCGATCGGCACAGTTCAGTCAAACCCAAAAGTCAATCAGCAAGTTGAATTTCAAGTTCAAGTCACGGCAAGCATTTTAGGGAGAAGTGATAATGAATCAAGCCAACTATTGAATCACCTTAGTCAGCCTATCTTTCTATGTATGGGAAAATAATCAGAAAGGAAAACAAATTAATGCCACGACCGGGAAAGAAAGTGATATTCATTAATGAACAAAAAATAAAACTGTACCGTCGCCCTGGGGTGCTCATTTGTGACCCCATCCATCTTGGCAATAACAAGCGAGTTGATGCCCCTCAAATGTTTTCCAAGCTTGTTGTATATTGGCTCCAGTGCTTGGCAGTGCCCGCACCAAGGAGCATATATCTGATTTAAGAACCAGAAATCAATAGTCATAACCGGCCATCAAAATAAACCCCAACAGTTGCTGATTTCATTTAGATGAAAAATATACCTCAAGAAGAACATCCTTCGACTCATCAAGAACAATTTCATCGAAGTTATTACCAACCACTATTTTCACATCCCCATCATTCTGCATCAACCATTACATGTCAAAATATGACAAGAGGCTTGAGAATGCAAATCAAATGCCAGTAAGATTTAAGTCCAATGACTTACTGTCTCTGGAATTGGATCCGACTTATAGAAAGGCTTAAGCTTGTCTTCCAGAAAGTCTTCCGCAAATGACTACAGCATGACAAGGATAACATATCATGAAAACCATGTTTACAAAATGAAAATTCAAGGCAGTTGAAGCAAACTATCAATAAGTTAGTCCCTCGCCCACTCATCCAACAGAAATTAAGAACTGCGCATACGAACCTTAATGCTGAGTAAGGTTAAATCTCCATCTAATACAAACTTCCTGCTATCATCGTTTCCTGTGTATGCTACAACCTGCATAAACACGGACAAAACACCAAAACTGATGTTTATATTTGTATTACGAAAATACAATTAACAAGGATGCACAAATACTTGTGATTTAAAGGAGAAGAGTGGGAAAACTCACTCTTGGAGCATCTCCAGAAACTCCAAAGTACTCTGAAACTGCTTTCCCATAGTCCTCATTGTCCATTTCCACGTAGACAAAGATAAGCTTCAAAATAAAATAGAATATACCATTTGTTTTAACAATAACGACATGGATAATCAGTTTCTGCAAAAACAGGGTATAACCAACATATGGAAAAACAGGGTATAACCAACATATGGTGCTCAGATCAAGCACCTTACACACCTCGGATGCCGTTGATTCCCGCGCAGGCCCCCTCGTTTTTTTTTTTTTAAATTTTTGGACGGCTCGGATCGGCCGTCCGGTGGCCGGAGACGGCCCGGCGCGGCCGTCCCTACGATTTCAGTACCGACCCCGTCGGTACCAATATCATTTCTGAAAAAAGTGAGATACATGAAAGTTCACTTCATTAATGAACAATGAGACACCTGCTAATGTCAGACTCAACGGTAAATTCCACTCTACTAATCTACCATGAGAGGCGAACTTTCCATGCTCCTCACTTTTATATGATAAAAGATACATAGGTACCTGGCTTTTTTATGAGAATTTTAAATCTCAAAAACAGGAGACAAAATTGAGAACCTGTAATATGCTTTGAGAATAATGGAACGTAACAATGAGGACAACGTTAGTACAAAAAAGTACAAAGACATTTGAGAACAATGACATTTGACAACTTCAGTCTCATGGGGCTTTATGTCTGAAACTATTTTACACGGACACGGGTACGTGAATTGGGTGCGGGTACATATCTAAGGGTCGGACACCTCAAAACTGAAAATAGAGGATTCGGGGATATGTATCCAAATTTGGATACGGGTGCGGGGATCCGTTGATTAAATATTTATATATAGAAAATTTTATATTTTCTATATAAGTATATGTAAAATTATATCATAAAAATATCCTTTTCTTTATACAATACTAATATACGTGTAATTTCTCTTATAAATGTGGCCCAACTCCAATATGTAGCCCAAATTCATAATAGATGGATGCATTAACTCCACACAACTTATTAACTGTGGACTATACATTAAAAAGCCCAAAAAATAAAGAAGCTCAACTACATTAGTAGATAAGCCCAATACAGAGCCCATCACTTCTATTTAGTAAAGAGGCCCAATAAATAAAGAAGCCCAACTACTCCATTAAATCCTACATCGTTCTTATTCTCCAACGATGGCGACTGCGCATCTTCTGGTCTCTCTCCGACTATGGCGACTGTAACTCTTCTTGTCACTCTTCGACGATGGCAATCGTGCACCTCTTCTTCCAAAGCAGGTACGACCTTACTTCTTCGATCCTTCTTCTTCTTCGATCAGACTCCCAACAAAACCCAACGTGTCCGATTTTCTACCACTGTATCCGACACATATCCCACACCCGTACCCGTGTCTTGTCGTGTCGACACGGGTACTCCGCCCAAAATTGCGGATCCATGTATCATAGGTCTGAAATGATGGTTGCTAGGCAGTTCCCAGCTCAATTCGTAAAATGGATCATCTACTGTCCAAAATGCTTGGTTTTTACTTTTTAGTGGCTTTAAATGGGGATCTTGAAGGCATTTTCAAAGGTGAAAGAGGGTTAAGGCAAGGTGATCCAATCCCACCTTACCTTTTTCCAATAGTTATGGAAGGTTTCTACTCTATCTTGCACACTAAGGCTAAAACTGGCCCTTTTATCTTCCAACCTGAGTGTAAAGAACTATAGATTCACCATCTAGCTTTTGCAGATGATTTGTTTAACATTTGTGGGGCTGATCAGGGGTCTTTCACTACAGTCAAAGCTGCCTTGGATGATTTCTATTCCTTTTCTGGCCACAGTCCCAACCTCCATAAGAGTGCTGTCTTTTATTCTGGTGTGAGCAATGATCTTAAAGTGGTGTTGTAAGCTATTCTCCCCATTCCCCAGAGCAGCCTTCCTGTCAGGTATTTAGGGGTTCCTCTCATCACTTCCAGACTTTCCTACTCTGATTGTGTTCAACGCAAAGACAAAATCTTGCAAAGGATCAACAGCTGGACAACAAAGCTGTTTTCCTTTGGGGGTCGATCTCAATTAATCAGTTCTGTGTTATGGAGCATGCAAGTGGTGTTCGATTTTCATCCACCCCCAAAGTTTGCTCAGGGCTTTTTTGCGGACAGGAGTTCAACTAAGGCAGGCTGGGGCAAAAATTAAGCGGGAATGGGTTTGCACTCCAAAAGGTGAAGGTGGTTTGGGTTTCAAGCCTCTCAAAGACTGGAATAAAGCAACCATGATCTATGTAGCATGGACACAAATACGGACTCGGACACGGATACGGACATAGACACGAGACACGGGATTTCTTACAAAATGGGGAAACGGACAAGGTGGGGGCACGGCAAAAATAAATAAATAAACAATATTTCTTGTATACCAGTGAAAATATAGTTAGGTGTATAAACTTGAAGCTTCAATATTTGTAAGCAAGCATCATGTATACATCGTACAACAAAATATTTATTCTAAAATATTGAAGGCAATTACACATTTAACCCCAAAGTTTTAAAGAAAAATTGCATATTTAACTCTTGCCGTGTCCCCATACGTGTCCCTCGCGTCTCCCTGCCATGTCCCCCTAAAAAAATTAAGTAAATTTGTTGGACACACCAAGTGGCGTGTCCCATATGTATTTTGTCATCTCCCCGTGATGGACACAGGGACACGCCGGCCTCTAGGAGTGTCGGTGCTACATAGACCATGATTAGGCACTTGTGGGCTTTGAGCAAGAAATCTGACTCTTTATGGTTAAATGGATTCATTCATACATTATAAAAAGAAAGTGTCTTTGGCAGTTGTGTTTGCCTCAAGAGTCAAGACTCTTCTTGGACCATTAGAAAACTTTTTAATCTTAGAGAGGTAGTGCAGCCCCTCATAAAGTATTTGATTGCAAATGGGAACAATACTTTTCTTTGGCTGGATTACTGGCATGATGTGGGACCTCTCTATAAAGTGTTTGGTGAAGGCATAGAATGCGGGCAGCTCTTCTGGCCAAGGTTTCATCTATAATTCAAAATGGAGAGTGACGCTGGCCTAGAGAAAGAAATAGGGCCATTATGCAAATTATGAGGAGTGCCCCTTCAAACCTCAGGCCTAACACAGGTGTTGATGATTCTGTAATCTGGATTCCTGCCTCAAATGGCACATTCTCTGTTAAAACTGCTTGGGAGGCTCTTAGAAATCCACTCCCTAAAGTTCTGTGGGCTCCGACTGTTTGGTTCAAGCAAGGTATTCCTAGATGGACATTTATTATGTGGCTTGTTTGCTGGGGTAGACTTTTGACAACGGATAGACTTCTCTCTTGGGGACTGATGGTGGATCCCCTATGTGTTCTATGTTCTAATGTGAATGAGTCCCATAAGCATCTCTTTTTTTATTGTTCTTTCTCAGCCTACATTTAGGGTAAAGTTCTTCATATGTTTGACATTTCTAGAAGTTCAACAGAGTGGAGGCAAGAAATGGATTGGGCTATTCAGCACCTCAAGAAGAAAGGCCTTTCATCTGCCCTCTACAAGTTAGCAACGGCGGGGACAGTGTAATACATTTGGAAGGCTAGGCATGACACTGTTTTTGCAACAAGCAGTACACTTTGGTTGCCATTTATGATATGATTGTCAAGGTTCAATGTGCGGGATAGGCATCTTCTTGGCAGAATTTTGGTCATAGCCCTGTTAATAGAGCTTTGTGCAGAGCATGGAACATCTCAGAAAAAAATTTGTAACTAGCAGTAGTTACGCTTTTGTTTTTTTAGTTGTTGCTTTTCCTATCTTGTTCCCAGTAGATGGCTGGACATTCTCTGGGCTATGCCCCTTGTTTCTTGTATTCATGTCTCTTTTTTGCTAATAGAATCTCTCTTTACCAAAAAAAAAAAACTTCTCAACAAACCCGATTCCCAACAAAAACATCACAGGTAACACCCATCCAAATATCAAGCAAAGAGCAAGATATTCAACGCTAATTTACGCTTTTAAAAAAAGGATCAGGGACTCTTTCCCTTTTGACATAAAGGACTTATCTGGAATGCAATAGTTCAAATTGACTGGGCCTTCATACTATCAAAGATTATTAAAAAAAAAAAAACTACCTTGGCCACCAGTGGCCTCGTATTCCTTTTCACAAAGTTTGCATTTAGAACTGATTCTTACCATGCAAGTATGCTTGCAGCTTGGACTAATTGTTTTAAGCTGTAATGTGACTCCATGGATAATACTGAAGACTAACCATGAAAATATGACTCGAAATGATGTAAATAAAAAGCACAATAAAAAAATGGTACTATAACTGCAATGTGACCACTCTTATACTTGGGTTGCCGATGAAAGACATCACTAAACTACTTGTGGACTCAAGAGTAGAGTCCGTCATTTTGCTCTGACATTTCCAAACTACCCAATACAAGAGGAAATTTCTCACCAAATAACAATGTCCCAAGGCATTTTGATAAGCAAGTCTGCTAGTTTGGCTGTTGGTGTTGGGTAAGATTTGATATGTATTCTTCTTCAAGGTTTGAGACAGCGCCATAGGCCCATAGTTATTGTGTGACTTTAAAGACATAGGAGAAACGTACCAAAAAATTCCTTATCAACATGCAACAGAATATGAAAACATTAAATCCTATAAAAATTACCTTTCCTTTGAAACCTTTTGCTGCCTCCTGGAACGCAGGTAGAAGATTCTCTGAATCGTTGGAAGTAGCAAAAAGCAGAAACTGAAACAGGAAAAATATGTACCTAAATCCAGTGAACAGTTAAGAACACCATATTTAAGATAAGTGACACTAGTATGAGGTAACACCTGCATCTTAATTGGATTTTCAAATATTACTGAAGCAACCTCCCTGGTGAAAGTAGTCACCAAAGGAAGCTTGTTCTCTTTAACAAATTGAGCAATTGCTGATTTGGTGAATTGACCATCTGTACGCCCAATTGAAAGAGTAACCAAAATGATTGAGCACCGTAAATTTTTAGAGTCTTCAATCATTACAAGGATGTCAAAACTAACCAAAGTGGCTGATCATTTCAGCCTCCTTCTTCAGCAAGACAAGAGCTGGACGTTTGACTTGGGGGTCAATGTGGAAAAGTTTTGCCACTTTGGGACTAGCAGTTTGATAGAAGCTGAGATCATCTTCCAGTCTTGAAGCAGCAGCCAGCTCGTCAGCTTGTGGACCCTACATATATTGTAAAATGGGGTTCAAGACAAGATACTGAAAAGAGCAATCCACTGAATAATTCACTTCATAGCATTAGTCAACTTTGAAATTTCAAAGTTCAGGACATAATGTTTTGATACAGTACATTATAGAATGAACCCTTTTATGGCTGTTAATTGTTTCCCAAATCCCAAGGCTTTAAAAACATTCAATCAAAACAAATCTATTAGAACAACCTTCAATTTAAAATTGGCTGTTTTGTTAAAGTTGACTAAACAAGTCCATAAGTCGGCTAGTTAACTGATGAGATTTAGATATCAAATAAGAAAAATCTTTTAGTTAGCAAAGAAATGAACTTCTAAAGTCCACCTGAAATCAGGATTAATAAATATATGCGCTCAACAGATAGGCACAGTTAAGTTGGTGAACTGCTTACCAAGTGGGAAACAAAAATCTGATGAACAGTTGCAGGCAGGTAAAATCCATCAAAACAGAAGATTAGAAGCGAAAATTGTGGAAAGGCATTAGCAATAGTCAATGCAAAATATCAAATTCACAATGTTAGAATTTCTTTTGATTTGGACTCTCAGGCATAGCATGGTCAAGGTGTTTGAGGGCATGCAGAAGAGCGGCAGATTAGTGATAAAGAACTTGTGCAGATTCCAAATGGGTAACTAAGAAACTATATGCTAGTCCATGGAATCACAACTACGTAACTACAAATAGAAGTCCCAGGTGATAATGAGGAAATACCGTGAGTGAGTCAAGGAAGCCCAAAACTACTTTAGATCCAGCAGTCAATACTTGCTCTGCTTCCCCTAACGTAGTTAGGTTGTAAATACCAGGTCCTGTCTTCTTCTTCACCCAAGTCACAATACCGTCCCTACAAAGTTAACTGTAAGTTTATGCACAAAAGAAAGCAAAACAAGCTATTATTTGTATTCCACCAAATAGGGGAAAGGAAAGCGACTACTTACTCACAAATCATCAATATAATTCATTATCCCAATCGATGAATCTCCTCCCCCAAAAGAAAATACTTGACAGAAATTTTTACATAGGGATATTGCACCCAAACTTTCATCACAAGGGCATAGATAATTTTGATAACTGGTTTAATTCCTGAGTAAATAAGGGTATGTTTAGATGCAATGAAATAGTTCTATTGGGCGTTTCTTATAAAACTACCATTGAGTTTCGCAGTGTAACAATATCCAGAAAACCAGCTGGTGATCTAGTCCTTAGAATTCACAATAAAAACCTCAAATCTCAACATCATTCAAAGCATAGAATCCCCGCACTCTGTGATTGATTAAAATTGCACTTTCAATTTCAGTTAGTATCACGAAGACCCTACCAGCTACCAGTGGTCTTCATAACAGTCAATTTTACACTAAAAATTAGACACCCTCTCATTTACCTTATCAATTTCATAAGTTGCTTACTCTAGTAATGCCCTTTGAGGAGGCCTAATGGTGGAATCACCTTCCATGGGCAAATCAATTTTTGGCAAATCAACTAGGATCGAGCTCTCACTAAAATTTAGAGAACAAGCAACCACAAGGTGTTGGCTTGGTGACCAAGGCCTAAGACTTAGGGTTCGCTCTCTAGTTCCTCCTAGTTCTCAGGTGCGAAACCTCCTAGTGCAATCAACTCTTATAGGGACTCTTACAGGGCAAGTCCATGGGGGCTTTGCTTTGGCTTTAATTTGTCCCACGCTAGTAGACGGTGGGATTGGTCCCCAAAAATTAGTTGAGGTGCACACAAGCTAGCCGGATACTCGGTGTTATTAAAAAAATTAGAGAACAAGCAACCCGCTCTAATACCAACTTAAATTCTCTTTGTTAAAACTGAGTAGATTTTATTTTATATTATTTTATCTGAAAACTAGTTTTGCTAATATGAAATAGCTTAGTGATTTATCAGACAATTATCGCTTGATCATAGCTAGATTGATTAACTTTGTAATCGATCATAGCATTAAGCCACCAGTGATTGATAAACTAAGCAGGCTATTCCACAGCAGCAAAATCTACTCAATTTTTAGAGACGGAATTTCAATTAGATTTGACGCACATTGTTAACTTGGCAGCATTTTTCTACACAAACAAAAAAAATATGAGAAAATATTTTGTGTTTTTCGTCCTTTCACCATTTTCGCATAATCTGTGGATAGCAAGACTAAGGCCTTGTTATTACTAATATCTATAAGAAAGATTTTCAGATTATGATCGTTTTGATTAGTTGTAGATGTGTTAGGTGTAACTTTTCGTAATCTAGAATAAAAGTTCAAACTGAGATTATTACCAAGAAACAGCTATTTGACAGTTTGACCTTAATTATTCTATACAAGCACTCTTGAATTAAATATTTTTTTGTTAAACGTGTTAAATAAGTTTCTCCAGATTTTAAGGATTAAGAAACGGGGTCCAAATAAGCTTTGAAAAAACAAGTGATCAATTTATGTTAAACAAATAAGTTACTCCAGGTTTTAAGGGTTAAGAAAAGGGGCCCAAACACAATTCAAAAAACGCAATGCGATGATTAAAAACAAACAAAACGCAATGCCCAAAAAGAAAAAAATAAGAAGGATACGTACTTGCTCCTCTGACCAGGATAATCCCTGTGAACACCGTCGACGAAGAAGTACACAGTAGGAAACCCCTGAATCTCGTACTTCTGCGCCAGCTCAGTCTCCTCGGTGGCGTCCACCTTGGCGAGCACCACCCCCTCCTCCTTCAACTCCGTCGCCGCTGCCGCGTACTCCGGCGCCAGCGCCTGGCAGTGCCCGCACCACGGCGCGTAGAACTCCACCATCACGTACCGATTCCTCTCGATGAACTCGCTGAAGTTGGAGTCCTTCAGCACCACGACGTCCTTCTCGTCAACGGCTGGGATCGAATACGACGACGACCCGTGGTGATCGCCCGAAGAATCGGAGCCCTCGTCGTCTTCGAGATCGTCGTAATTCTCGAAGTCTCTGTGGTCGTAGGGATCTGGATCGGAGGAGGGAACGGCGTCGTCTTCCTCTTCGAGGAAGCTGAGATCCTCGTCGTCGTCGCTGGCGAAAGTGAGGGAGGAGAAGCCGTTGAGTAGGATGAGGAGTGAGAGGGAGAGAACGAGGAGAGCTTTGGCCGCCATCGCGATTGGCGGTTTCAGACAACGGAGAGAGAGAGAGAGAGAGAGAGAGAGAGAGAGAATCAATTTGAAAGTAATAACGGGACTATGGGACTATAGGGACGAGAGAGAGAGAGAGAGTTGCGACCCCCTCACACTTTGCTCGTTGACTGGGATCTAAAGTGCATGCTTGTGACGTGGTTATGTGGGAATGGTATGGGCTGCGGTTACGAGAAGTGATAGCCAATAATAAATTGCCACGTGTGAAGTGTGAGTCACCGTAGTCATGGTTGACCGTTTGGAAAGGCTGAGGTCCCGTTTTCACTGAAAACTTCTTACTATCCCTATTTAATTGTCCACTACAATTTTACGTATATTTTCAATAATTTATATCTCTCAACGTATATTACTAAAAATCATTATCTATATTATTAAAAATATACAATATATATCTTGTTTGTTTGATAGATTTCAATTTTTTTTATAAGATAATGATTTTAAGAACATAAAGTAAAATATACTTAGAAATATATAAGCCGTTGAAAATGCACGCAAAAATGTAGTGGACAATTAAATAGGGACCAAGAGAGTAACGCATTTTACCATCTCGTTTTTATTAACAAAAAAGATTCAGATTTTACTATCTTGTTTTCACTAATAAAAAAATTATCAACAAAAACGTTTTTTTCTGCAATAACTCTAATTCACTACTGGAAATAGTTGCTGAATTTAGAGAAGCCAAATCCGATTACATGATTGGAATTTATGATATTTATAATAATCCATCCATAAACAGAATGAATAATTTTTTATGTCGAATTAATTTCAAAATCCTCTCAATCAGTAAGAGTAGGAAAGAAATATTTTCTAAACTTTGAAGTCCAATATTTTCAAAACTTTCCGTTTTAAATATTTTTTCCTAATTTTTTTCACTTGGATTTTGTCATGTGGTTAGACTCTGCTAAGTTAAGGGGAGATATGTGTATTTATATAAAATTTAAATGGCTGAATTTAATATTGTTCTTCGGGACGGTTCTGAGGATACCTAAAAAAACATCTAAAAAAATACCCCAAAGTTTCCGATAGAATTTTGATGATTTGAGTAGCTCAATGTAATTAGAACGTGATTGCAAAAGAACGCGCGAGAAATTAGCAAAAAAAATGACCGGAAAGGGGTTCATCCGAATAGTTTTTTATTGAACGGTTCAATAAAAAACTGCACAAATCAAGCCCTTTCCTATAATTTTTTTTTGCTGATTTCTCGCGGGTTCCCTTGAAAATTCATACGAATAGTTTTTTATTGAACGGTTCAATAAAAAACTGCTCAAATCAAGCCCTTTCCGATAATTTTTTTTGCCAATTTCTCCCGGTTCGCCTTAAAATCACGTTCTGAACACATTGAGAGACTCGGATCATTAAAATTTGATCGGAAACTATGAGATTGAGATTTGAAATTTTTTTAAGATTTTTTTTAGGTGTTCCTGAAACTACCCCGATCTTTCTATTGGCTGAACTTGAGGGAAGATGAACTAAATTTCCTCCTATTTTTTTGAATTCACCAGCGTTCAGGTCACAAAATTTTAAACTTATACTATATACTATAAGTATATAGTTATCTAAAATAAAAATGAAACTCTCGATTTAACTCTCTCTTACAAGAGCGTCAACCCTCATCTAACATAAGAAGAATGCACATCTATCAATAAGCACCAATCGACGTCGGACGAACCAAGTTTTCTACCAGAAAGTCCAACAGTCACTTGGTATGACAAATATTCTAAGGGGGTGTTCCACTTTCTCTTCTTTTTAAAAAAGTATTTTTTTTTCAAATTTCAAACTCAAATATAATGAAAATAAAAAAAAAAATTAATTTTTTTTGCACCGTATAAAAGATCTCAATGTGATTTATCAAATAAGATCCATATTGATAGAAAAATTATTTGTGCAAATGCATGATTTTTGAGCTTGAAATTACCTTCTTTTTCTAAAACTTCCTTTTTCAGGAAACCGGAACACCACCTAAAACATTTGAATGTGCATAGCCAAGGTATGAGACATGACATCTTTGAACAAAGGCAGTCCCTCTCTAGTTAACAAAAAAGAAGTAAGGTTCCGGTAAACAGTGATATTATGGTATTCTAACCTCCAGACGAGTTTCATGCATAACGGAGTTGATTTGATATTCGCACATCGCACTTTCCAAATCGGGCAGTATTTTGTCCTTACACTTTGATACGCGTGCAGGCAAAACGGTACGCTGTTGCACTAGCTAGCCAGTCCAGAGCCCGAGAGTTGGCCTGAAATCAGACACATCCTCCCCCCTTGGGACGCCTAGATATAAAAATCTATTTTGGCTTCCAAGCTCTGACGTCAAACATTTTGTTCAATATCATACATATCAATATTATTCTAGATCTCTTAATTTATTAAAAAAGGCACCAATAAGGACTCACAAGCCAGCCACCACAAAAGAGACTCGCCCACTAGCACCAATAAAACGATAGGTCCCTCCAAAATTCTCTCATAAAATATATAAGGTGAAGAAAATAGAAAATAAATTATAAAATTTTTCATCAATATGTCACATTCATTTTCTACTTAAAAAAATAAAAATAGGTTCAAGATGCTCTATGAAATCGTTATATGGAAGGAGGATAAGATTTTTGCTCCATAAAATCATGGCCAAGATAATAATAAAAAACAAAAACAAAAACTCCTGAATATGGGCCCTTCCCAGGAGAGAGTTGAGGATTACGAAGTGAGAATTCATGGCCAATTCAAAAGCTAACTTCCTCGGAGTATTATTTGTTCTTGAAGTATCGTCACGCGGTGTACGGTGTTCCAAAAGTCTTTACTAGTATACCACTGATTTACCTAGGATCCAGAACTAAATGTATGAAATTCACATTAATGCATGATGATTAAGGTCTATGAAACACAATGCGGTGGTGTTCCAGAAGCCGGTACCAAGTTGCAGCATTCTAGAAATTACTAAATTGATATGACGTGATTCCAATAGGAAGTCACCCTGCCGAGCCAAAAATAAAAGAATGAGGAAGCCACCCACGTTATTTTTGCTTGCAATTGGAAACTGATCTTTTGCTTCTTGAACATGTGGAATAAGGTGCACCATTCTGAGGCGCACCATTCTAAAAAAAACAAATTTATGTTCCTGACAAGCCTTTTTAACTCCCGACTTCTGGCGAGAAAGGCTTCTTCTCTCTACGATTTGAGCTACAATTATTTTCTTGCCATATTCTCCAACTTAATTTAATAACGGATAAATGTTCAAGCCGATCGACTTTCGATTAGGAATGCCAATTTCACCTGACCCTGATGAATACCAAAGTAACCGAACCTATCCGCATTGGCAATGTCACTTGAAACAAATAATTAGATAAAGAACTGGTTTAATCTTCTTATTTTAATTTCAAGAAAGATATATTGTTGGGTGCAAAGACCATGTTTAGCTGAGAAGTAGGTTCGTCAGGGAATTGCATGTGACTATATAAAACATGCAGTAATTGCCTACAATTTACGTAAAAGACTACTCCACCTAGCTAGCTATTAGATAAGTAACAAGCCGATCACGAGTAGTTGGAGGACATGGGAAGGGCGTGTAATAGCAAACAATTCCCCATTCCTCTAAACACTACCTACTTTTTTCACCCATTTTTTCATATATAACTGTCATGACCAAGTTTCTCTTGACAAAATTCTGAGGACATCATCATGGAGCTAAATGCTCATGTAAATGCTGATGAGCCGAGTCTATCAGGGGAAAGGTACGTTGGTCTGGTTTGATTATACAAAAATGCTACTTACACAACCGTTGTGTGCGTAATTCTGACCGTCCAGATGCATTTGGATGGTCTAGATTTTATAAAAACTCTTCCAAGGAAAAGTTTAACTTTTATGGAGAAGAACTTGAGTGAATCCTGGCCATTTATTACAACAATGGATGGTGAGAGATTGGTTGTGTGTTGTGTTTTACGCAACCGTTGTGTGTGTAGCACTTTTGTTGATTATATATCTTTAATTGGCTGAATATATACTCTCTCTCTCTCTCTCTCTCTCTCTCTCTCTCTCTCTCTCTCTATATATATATATATATATATATATATATATATATATATATATATATAGCAGCCCGTTTCCTAATTTAATTGGTCTTTTATTTTACTGTATTTATTTGTGGATGGATGTCAATGCCTTTTACATGTCTGTTTTGACAAGTACTCAAAGTTAAAATTCTGATTGATCTTTTTATTTTTCATCCTTTCTTTATTAAATTTGACCAATAGAACCCTTTTTTCAAATTTTCAAAATAACAGGTAAATTTTGAAATCTTTTACATGCATAATAATTCATGTTGAAATCATGTATAATGATATCTCCTTAAAAACAACATATAGATTCTCAAAGAGAAACTATAACCAAAAATAATTTAGGCACGGATGTCTGGATATATATGGGATGTGTTCGCAACCATTCGACGTGTATAGGTCCAACTGAACTATATACATCTAACGGTTATGAACACATCCGTGTCTGAGAAATTTTACGTCTGTAGCATTACTCAACTAAAATTATTGACGGGAGGGATTATTGTATTAATTAATGTTTATGTGTCAATTACATTACCGTTTTCTCATCTTAGGGATAAAATGGTAGTGATAATGTCAAAACTGTTTTTGTTTGACTATACATAGTATAAGCCTTTTGTGCACTAGAATTTTGGTATCAACAAAAACAGTTTTGGCATTATAATTTCTCAAAAAAAACTTTGTGGCTTATCCCAAAAGCTAGGGGGGGAAAACAGTCAGAAACTGAAATATGTGCTCATAGTGAGGTGTTCATGCCTGTGTGAAATGGAGTAACTGATTGATCAGTTTTTGAAGGAATTTGAAAGTACCAATCTCAACAGTGCGTTGACTTTCTTATCTTATGACTCATCTTCTTTTCTTGCTGAGAAATCAAACTTAATTAATACGTTGATTTTTCAAAGATTGACAGGAAAAGTTGCAGTTATAACTGGTGGTGCAAGAGGGATTGGTGCAGCCACAGCAAAGGTCTTCGCTATAAACGGAGCCCACGTCGTCATAGCCGACATACTCGACGAACTGGGGGCCACCCTGGCCGATTCCATCAGAGGCCGGTACGTGCACTGCGACGTGTCAAAGGAATCCGACGTGATAACCGCCGTGCAACTCGCGCTGACATGGAAAGGCCGAATAGACATCATGTTCAACAACGCTGGAGTCGGGGGCCCCAACGGCAGCATCGCCTGCCTGGAAATGGACCAGTTGAAGACTCTGCTCGATATAAACTTAAACGGGATAGTACACGGGATAAAGCATGCCGCTCGAGCCATGATCCGTAGGGGGGAAGGCGGATCGATCATATGCACGTCGAGCTCAGCTGCCATCAAGGGGGGCCTAGCTGCCCACGCTTACACGCTTTCCAAGGAAGCCATAATTGGTTTAGTGAGGAGCGCCGCGTGCGAGTTAGGCATGCACGGGATTCGGGTGAACTGTGTTTCGCCACACGGTGTTCCTACGGAGATGCTGGTGAGTGGGTACCGGAGGTTCCTCGGGAACACAGATTTGGGATCGGAAGAAGTGAGTAGAATCGTGGGGGAGAAGGGGAGTTTGTTGCGCGGGAGATGCGGGACGGTGGAGGATGTGGCGCACGCAGTGTTGTATCTAGCCGGTGATGATGCTGGATTCGTAACGGCACATAATTTGGTGGTTGATGGTGGGTATACTTCTGCTTCCAATCAAATGAGTTTCGTCTACCAATGTTAAGATTGGAGTACTCATAGTCATTCGACTCATTCTCAACAGAGAGAGATATATCCAGAGAGACAGAGAGAGAAATAACTAATTTGGCCTCTTCTCTTTATTATTATTGTTTTATGTTGCCGATTAATTCGGGTTGAAAATATTGATGATTGAGACATGTGATCAGTCACCTCTGGACCGAGCATTGCCATGGAGTAGCTTATAATCAGTATATAGTCATAGTAGTAGTCTGTAGAACTTTTTTCCTCGGGCATCACTTTTACATTTATTTTCACGCAATTATCATGAATGCATGCATGCATAAAACGGATTAGTAAAGTACAGAAGGTACAATTCTAATGATTTCGATTCATGCAAATCATATATACCTCTTATGCATGCACGTACGGAGGCCTTGTGCATGCAACAACATGAATTTAACTATATGGTGGATCCCTAAAATAATTAGAACCAAGCTAACTGCAAGTATATGTTATAGAGTATGTAATATAGTACATACTAGTGAATGCCCGTGCCTGAAGGCACGGCTCAAACAATCAGCACATGCAAATAAATTATGAACTCACATGCAATATATCAACTCATATTCAACGAATCCAATTATGCAAAAAATAATAACCTAAGCATATACATTGACCTGTTTAACTTAAATCAGCAAATAAAGAACAAATAATTTTCTAATCCCTTTTGCTAAAACTTTAGTATTTCTGTTTAAGAATAGAAGAAGAAAAATAAAAATTGGTCAACCATATAAATCATCCACCCATTAGAGTAACACAACATAAAGATATAACAAACATACCTATAACATCAACATAGAGAACTAACCAATTGTACTCCATAGTATAGTTGAATCCATAAGTTATAGATTCCCAACTGCATAATAATAGTTATATTTTTTTTAATAAACAACTACATTCACTATGAAGCTTTGTCTATCTTTAAAACTCCTACAAAGCTGCTTTCAACGGTAAAATAACTCCAGCCTTCCATCCGTGAAATTTCATCCTATCAGAGTCAAACCAAAGCTTTGTAAGAAAGCTAGAGACATATTAGCTTCCAACGCAAATAGCATCTTATTAGAGCAGATAGTACACCCAATTTTTTAAAAATAGAAGTGGAAGCATACCCTCGAAAAGTGTTCAAGGCCAGACCTCTACCACTTAATCATGCCTGGAAGTGATTCAAATAAAATTATGAGAGAACTCGAATTAACATGAATTCCTAGAACTTGAAATCAAATCTCACCATCAAAAGAGTATTCGGTTCACACCTAAAAGAAATAGACACAGAGGCACATTGATTTAACCAAGAACATGTAAACTTTTGAAGCTGAATTTTATCCTTCTATATTTTCAAGACACAAAACTCTAAAGCAAAATTTTTCTCAAATTGTGCCCAAAAGAGAGTAGAGAATAGAATCATTTATCGAGTTGTACTCAAAGATAAAACAATAAAGTAATGATCGATGCCATATAAAAGTCAATATAGCACCTGATTTCAATGGCGTCCATAGCTTTCCCATTCACAACTTCGGGAATTATGTTCGATGGTGTCCATAGATTTTTCAATTCTTCATCAATTGATTTCATAATAATTTCTATACTTTTGGGAAATAAGGTCAAATTTTATTTTATTTTTTATTTTTATTTTTTTAGACAAATAGAAATATTTAAGAGGAAAACCAATGGTAATAGCATAAGGGTAAAAGAAACCAGAGCAAACTATAAAAAATTAGAAGTAACATTCACATCTACCTCTCAAACAAATTAACTGAATGACTTACCTATTCAATGGTGTCCACAACATTTCTTTCTCCATTTCCTACTACCTCTGTATCGATTATAGACTCAATAAATGCCACATCTTCTCAACTTTTGTTCCTTTTCCACATGGTCATAAAAACATGAGACGATATAATGAGATTTTAGGAGAGGTACCTGCAACCGAACAATGAGAAATTTGGACATTGAAAACTACTTTTCCCTAATTAATGCTCCACCAATTCCTTAAGGATCTAAAAAAGATAAAACAAAATGAAGTTTAAAGGAACCATGTATATATCTTGTTGTTTGTGTGTGTTTCAAGGATCTTATACGTACAGTCAAACTTCCATGAGAAAAACGGTGGGCACTCCCCTTTAATCATGCGAAATGGTGACAAAAAGAAATATTTCAGTTTTTGACAAATACTTGGATGCCCCACCTGTTGTTACCACGTACCCGTTGTTGCTATAAAACACAGAGTCATGTGAAATCCTCTAACCTAATTAAGCAAGATACCAATGACAAATTAACGAATTTATCCCAACAAAAGTGTACTGATGAGTTACCTGCTTAATACCAAAATCAAATGCTAGAGACATCTCTAGCTTTTGCTAAAATAAAACACATCAAGCTACAACATAAATTGGATTTTGTTAATAGTAGAAGAACCCAATATAATTAAATTATTGTGTTACCAAAATATAATTGCGTTGATGTCTTATAAATTTGTTGCATGAATTTGGTTGGGCTTGGTCCTCAAAAGAATAATTTTCTCTAGAATATTGGTTATTATATACAGTACATGTTAGGGCCCTTGTAAGGAGGTATAAGGAGTAATACAGATTTATCTATTGAAACAATACCATAGGTTATTAGATGGGTTAGTAATATGATTTTTTAATGTACTCAATCCGAGACCCACAAATGAAGAAACCGATAAATGTTGTCCATTGTAATCCAACAAAAGGGGATAAGGTAGCATCATTCCTTCTACATAGCATGATTAAAGTGTAGCAATCGACAAAGCAAAAATAGTAGAAATGGAGCATAAGAAAAACTCAGCCGTTCTAAAAGGAAAAAAAAAATCAGCTAGATCAAACCATCAAAATACACGAAACTCAGCAAACCACCATGAGCATTGACACTACAATGCGATAAACAAAACCCACCAATCTTCCTTACAAACTCATGTCAAGAAACCTGGAATGAAGCATAAATCATGATAAAAGGAAAGAAAAACTAAAGGAATAAGATCGGTAATAAAAAGAACAAATACGTAGTTTCCACATCATTGTTATTTCTCATACACTGAAGAAAAAAAAAACTAATTCGTATTTAATTTTTTTTATTGTTCATATTTTTACACTCTCCCTGCATATATAGCACGGGTTGTATATACTCATGATTAAGATTAAATAATCATGATTTTAAACTTTCGATTGCGTCGGGCAATGTTAGGATTAATATTCTCACTATTCATCTTGTAAATGGGACACAATAAAACGAAGATACTTGCCGGAAACAAACGAACAAACGAAGAAGAATAGAATCGGAAGCAGTAGTGTAAATAACCAACTAACCTGGAATGGGTTGAAGTAGTGGCGTTGGTGGTAGACACGTCGAGGAGAGAGAGCAAGAGGAGGGGTGAAATACTTTTGGTTCTATAATTTTAGTAGAGGTAACTTCCAAAAATTTCCCATCCTTTTGGCGATTTCCGATTGTCGAATTGCTTCAATTGGTTTAAAAAAGAAATGTTTGTAATTTGTGTATTGGTCAGCCTGTGCTATCCCACAAATTGAGATAGGTATACGGTTAAATTGTTTCAATTGATTTGAAAACGGAAATGTTTTTGTATATATGCCTTATACTTAAAACGTGAGTATAAATTATGCCTTAATTAATTGGATCCCACAAATTATGCCTTAATTAATGGATCCCACAAATTACGTTGTTTGGAAAGTTATCCCACAATTTAAGGAATTAGCTAACATACGAAAAATTAAGAAAAGGGAGAGGAAGAGAGAATGGGTTATTCATGATTCTACCCGTATAAGCCAACGGTCTAGATTTATGCAGAGGGATAAATCTGGAGCGTTGGTTGTCTTTTGGATTCAAACACAGCTCTGTTTTATTATATAGATATAAAATATATATACATAAACCAAACATTTTACATTTTACACAGCAGTAGTAGTAGCCTAGCTAGCTAGCTAGTGGACTAGGAGAGTTGTAAGCTCTCTTATACCATACCCTACCGCTTTTCCATATGCTTCATGCACTTGATCCCTAGCTACATATTCATTTTGCGTAAAGAACAATTACAATAAATTAACAACCGACCTAACTTATTCTCTTCGAATTAAGAATGTTACTGCCCTCTTGACGTTCCACCAACTCGATCTCCATGTTCCTCCTTAAGAACCCATGCTATACCTGACCGAGTACAATCCATTTCGATCCCATATGCACCACACACACACACACACACACACACACACTAGCGCATGCCCGTTCCTGAAGGCACGGCTTGAGCACATGCAAATAAATATTGAAGTCGCATCCGATATATGGCTCAAACAATCAGTACAAAAAAAATACTGAACTCATGTGCAATATATAAACTCATAATCCACTGTCCAACAAATTCAACTATGCGAAAATCAATAATAACTTATCATATCGATTGATATGGTTAACTTGAATCAACAAATAAAGACAAACAATTTTTCAATCTTTGACTTTTGCATACACAAACTCAAACGCATATAAGGGAGACCGTTAAATGGAGACGAAGCACAAAGGGAGTACTAGCTGCACACTTCTAAATAGTTCGTTCCAACCAATATCTCACAAATATATAAATCCAACTATAATTACTGTTCACATAGCAACCTCAACAATGTTCAAATTTGTATGCATGGCAGCATTGGAATCACAATCGACCCCGAGTTTCCAAATAAAACCAAACTGTGGAAAAAGAAAGTCAACTAAAATAAGAATGCAAAAGAAAGCAGAAAAAAAAAAGATTATATAGCAATATGCAAACTATTGCGGGTTTCGGGAAGCCATGTCGTACCAAAACTCTCTAAGAAAACTACAAATATGTATGCCACAAAGCCCTAGTTTCCGAGGTATAAGGTTCAAGAATAATGATTATATATTCAGGCCTATTCATAGTTTCACCAAAAAAGAAAGGTATTTGTTACATTTCTTTCTTCCATATGGACTTGCATATTTACCGTGACCAAGTTTAAGACAACATAAAAAAAGCATTGGTCAAATATTACAAAGTAGGAGGAATGTTTTTGAACTACGAAAATAATATCAACACTAATAGAAATTCAGGGACCTATAAACAGCAACTAACAACAATTTTTTGTAGTAATAATTTTTATCATAGACTAAATGATGAAATAATTTTTTCCACAGTCCTAAATGTAGCATGCCAAAGACCAAGATAGATAAACAATATTCCTATTTCTTTCATTTCAAACATGACATAGGGTAATCGGAAAGAGAATACACCAAGGAAATACACATTGGTACTTATTCTTTATTTTCATGCATCCAAGTTGTGAGTGGGGTATTTAAGTCACGCTTATAGAATTGCACACACCATTCCTTTGCATTTGTACATATATAAGTTGAAGTATCCATGTTTAGATTATGGTTAAGTCCAAATGCATATAAGAAAAAGAAAAAGGCATGCAGTGCTTCCTTATGCTTCAAACAATAGCAATATTGAATGTAAACCGAGACTATCGAGCCAATGAATCAAAAGAAAGATACGAAGAGGTGAGTCCAAATATCTCAAAAGAATTGATGATAAGAACCGCAGGAAACTATGTTGTGAAGCATAATAGAAGCAGGTACTCAAGGTAAGTTTCTTCAAACCCCAACCCATGAAAACGAAAATTCAAAAAGATTAACACCACATGCCATTTTGAAATCAACTTATCCAGAAAGATAAACTTTTTTCAATGAGGGTACCTAATCATACCAATTAAGTAGATTCTACAAACTTCAACTAAAAAAACAAAGATGTTTCTAACTCAATGTTAATGATGTTGTGATACTTCAGAGGTAGAAAACACACGTGTGCCTTAAATATTATCCAATTCCTCCAGCCCATTGAGCAAAGTATGACATAACCCATTGCCCGTCGTACTTACTACTTTTGATAGTTAGACATTAGCATACTAAAAGTAGACTGCTATGCGTTGGTTTATGTAAACTAAAATAAAAGTAGACTGCTACTTTTTTGATAGCTAGTAAATTAATCCGTCTCAACATCTTTTTAGAAATCCCACATTCGTATTCGTGTTTTTGTGCGTGCTATGTAGCAACAAATGATTACAATCAAAACTGAGCTACTTTCAAAGCCAGCTGCGTTGAAACTTCAGAGGTCCTAAAAGGAAAATGAAGTCAAAAAATGGATCACAGTAATGGCCTGTGTCAAATATACTATTTATTTCACTCTTTCCCTTCTTCTTTTTTCGTTTGAAACTTTCAGTTCATTGTACATAACCACGATCAAATGAAGAGGAAAAGATCTCTGTTTTTTTTTTTTTTTGTTCTTTTTCTGTGAGGCATATTGCATGTTCATAACTAATGGGTAATGACATACTATTTGTTGAGCTGACAACCATCTAACCTCTTCGTCACAATAAATGAATATATCTCATATAGAACTCTTCAATATTGTAAACCTCATTAAGTAGAGAACTCAAAAAGTATGAGCCGAGTCAATAAATACGTGGTTGGAGTTGAGGTAAACATTAAACCAAGACTTAAACAACCGCCCGTACAAATAAAATGTGTGTAGAGGTCCATCCAATGTAACACACAAATGCTTAAAAACAAATTAGTTAACATAAAAGGAGAAAACGAATTTACTAATATTGATTACAGTAAGAATTGAATTTAAGTTGAAACATAATTTACTGTACCTGGGTTTGCAGCCCCTCAGGTAGAATTTTGGTCCTCACCTCGTTGGAAAGTTTGAGCCTGCAAATCTTTTGAAAAGAGAAAAGTAAAGAGTAGTTCTATTCGATAACTAAAATACATTGGTCTATTGTATTCAAAATAGCATTAACCTCTAAGCCCCATAAATTATGCACATAGATTTTCCTTTACCTCTACGGCATCGATGCAGCCATTGAATTTTATCTGAACATATAACTCAGAAATCACAAACAAAAGAAGTTGATCATATTGCCCTAATTATATAGTAGTAGTGGAAATCAGATCTCACAACTAAAACAGCTTTCTGTTCAAACATGAAACAAAATAGCGAAACATACATATGGAAATAAATCAGTTGTGATGTTATTTTACAACTTTTAAGGTAAAAATCAACTTTTAACAAAGAGCCCCCAAAACAAAATCCATAGAATTGATCGCGGGAGAATCATGTGCAATGGGAGACTTAATGAAGGAGCCATTAATAAAAAGATGGACTTCAGAAAATAATCAAAGAAAGAGGCAAAATCTTTTCCCATAAACCACATTGACAACTTGAAGTAGAGTTTACATGGGCAAAGATGAGTTATTGAGCAACATATTTCATCTGACAACCAATTCCGATATTGAATCATGCAAACAATCACTGGGTTTGCGCGCGCGCTCCTTACTGATAATTGCCATGGGCCTTCTGTACATTTCTACTTTGGTAAGGCCATAAGGTCCTAAGAAATTTCTCTTACTTTTTTTTTTCTTTCCCACGCACAGACATGGAAAAGGGAATCACTTAAAGAGTAAATTCCATTAGAGGTAAGCTTTATATATTAGAATCACGTGGAATTAGAATAGATTTTAGTTAGGGGTAAACTTTTGTAATTGTGCAATAGAGCAAGCTTCAGTGTAATTCTCAGTACGTGTGTGTATATCTATTTAGATTAGAGATAAGGTTACGATACAAAGATATGTCTCTTATCTACCCGTTTAAGCACTGCTAATCTAAAAACCTAACAAAAAGACCGAAATTGCGACGTGAACAATATATGAAATAAACCAAGAACCAATATGGATAGACTAAATCTCAATGTCAGCCAACTTGGAATGATAACTATGAGGGAAAAAGGAATGGTTTGTGCGTACCTCAAGTTCATAAGATTCTGATAAAATTGGTTTAAAGTGAGGGGCCGATTCTGCTGAAGATTCTGGAAAATAACTATACAAAAAAATGAACGAAAGCATAAGGCTATTGTAGTTGGTACATTTCATCAAACACTTAGAAGGCAATTGAAGTACATGTTCAGAAACGCCAAAAAACATATCCTAAGAACACAGCCATGGCCATTTTTCACATACACTAATAGAAGAGAAGTCCAGGAAACCAAATTCGCATTAATGGGTCCATATACCTTTTGAACAATAGCATTAACATTTCTATTGCTAATAAGTTGTGAGAGATGGGAACAATAACGTAAATGATGGGCAGAACAATATTGATACAAAAAATTCAACAAATTGCAAGTAAAACTTTAAAACAATCACAGAACTTCAAAAAATATATGCATATTGGCTAATTTTTTTTGCCTTAAAAGAAATAATAATCAAAACTACTTACCATCCCTAGATAGGTCAACTCACATGTAAACAACTCCATACATCAATCCCCAATCTAACTCTGTGGAGACCAAATTTTGGCTGAAATCAAAGTCCAAATCAAGAAACCCAAAGTAATCTGATCGTTGTAGCTAATTTTTTTCTCTTCAAATAAAAAATCTGGATACTTTATATACACAAACAGTGGGTTTACGGTTATGAATTTCGGAGTTTGAGGATTGGGGTTTGGGATTTTTCGAAAAATCCATCACCACCTTTGACACACGCAGAGAGAGAGAGAGAGAGAGAGAGAGAGAGAGAGATACCTAGAGAGGTGATGCGGTGATGGAGAAGACTGGTGCCGCTGATGGAGAGGCGATACGGTGCCTGCTGGTGGTAGATCGAAGGGAGATTTTGGCTTACATGAATACATGGTGGTAGATGAGGCAAGGGAAGCGATGGAAGATACAGATAGAGAGTGTAACGCCCCCAATTTTGGGTACGTTAAAAGGCAAATTTCATTGATAAACTAAGTAGAGTCTAGCTCAATATTACAACATAATTCTCCCAAGAGTACTTTATTAAACAAAAGGAGGGTAGACTAGGGTTCCTATCTACTGCTCCGCCTCTTCTTCCATTCTGGCCAGCTCCTCGGCTCCAAAGGCTTCCAAGGCGTAATGCTCACCCTGTTCGTCTATGAGGTCTGACACATTATACCGGCGTCGCCACCAATATAATATGTCAGGGTCACCCAAGGTAACACCGTGAGCTTACAAAAGCTCAATAGAATATCCAAACCCACTAACCCTTAACTTACAACAATATATCATAAAATCAACAGAGTACAAGCAAGTTTATCAAAAGCGATTAACGATAACACATTCATATTCACCATTCAAGTATCGTTGGTGTCCATATTTTTCTATGTTTCTCCTACGCGACTCATCGTAGACCGTGTCTCCATTTTCACTTTTCACAACCAAATCAACATTTTCAAAATCCGTTTTTAACACACCCAACCTCGGTTCCGCCGTTCCGGGTTCCCGAGTATCCTCACAATGGTTCCGCCGCACCGGGTTCCCATTGGCACACATTGCATTGGCTCCTCTCCGCGGATAACCAAGCCACATACCCAACCTCGGTTCCGCCGTTCCGGTCTCCCGAGTATCCTCACAATGGTTCCGCCGCACCGGGTTTCCATTGGCACACACTCACACACACATTTCCCATAATGCCATCAAAATTGGTCATTATGTAGTTTCAAAATATTTTCGTCCTCGAGAAACATTTCCTTTCATTAATCACACCCTAGGTGCCATGTTTCTACTTTTTCGATTCTCGTGTCTCGTTTTCATGCATAGACTCCGCGGTAGGACTTATCACAAAAGTCAACATTCACAAAGGTAAACATAAATCATTTTTTTTGAAATCATGAAGCTAAACCAACAAGATCATCCAACTCAATATTGCTAAGCATGCTTGAAAAGATCCAAATATGACTACTTCAAATCATGCGTTAAAATCTCCTTTTTCGAAAATCGTTCTATCTTGCTTTTTGAGAAATTCAATACAACATATGTTTATTTAAGGTAACGTCATTTATCTAACATGCTCGTACTCCCATTAGCAAGATAAACTTATTGATAATCATGCATTTTAAACGATAGATAACTTTATTTACTTGAAACTTAAATAATAGATAACCTTATCTACTTATGGAAAACGATAAGGATATTGATATTTTGAGTCGAGAACATTCTACTTATACTTAGGGAAGTAAGTAGAGAAAATCTACCTTGATCCGAAACGTAGTCGGGGCCGAATAAGCTAGTTGAAAAATTTCCTACGAGCAGTGAAAACTTGCAATCTGGACCGAACTTCGGATGGCAGTAACTCGGTCAATATTTGGCCGAATACGATCGTTCTTGGGTTGAAAATGAAGCTCTCGAAGTGCTCTACGACTTTCGGGAAGGAAGTTGGTCCTAGAAACTACTTTAGGTAGGAGAAAAATGGTGATAATGAGAAGGCAGTTTGCTGTCTGGAAGTAGAAAATCTGAGATTTTTACTGAACTTCGGATGCCGATATCTTTGTCATTTCTTCACCGATTTGGATGGTTCTTGGGTCTAACTTGAAGGTTTCGAAGTGCTCTACAACTTTTCCGAAGGGAGTTGGTTCTAAAAACTACTCTAAACAGGAGAAAAATGGAGATTCGTGGAGGACAGTAGGCTGCCTGGAAAATGGAAATGGCAATTGAGTGAGGGTGTGAGTTGAATGGAAGGCATGGGGTGCTATTTATAGCCAACACTTGAGCTCCCCCTCCCTCCTTTATGGCCAGCCATATCTCTCTCTCTCTCTCCCATGGATTTCCTCCATTGAATGGTCATTTCAAGCCTTTAATCAAATATTAGCCTTCCATGACTTGTCACTTCCATTCTAGGCCAAATCTTAGGCCATCATGAAGGATTTTTGACTTGTCAAGTCTATGGGGAGGTTGCTTGCAAGAAAGAATAGAATCATTGTACTTTGGAAGACTAGAAATGGGTTGGCATGGTCAAAAAATAGGCTTAAGGCTATAAGGTTGCTTGTGTAAGTATCCAAAAATTGCACACACACACTCTCCCACTCTCTCCCCATTCGGCCTCCCTCCTCTCTCTCTCTCTTTGTACATATATATATGTGTGTCTAGGAAAGTAAGTCTAAGGTTATTAGGTTTAAGGCTAGAACATAGGTGTGCATGCATGACAAATCTAGTCTTGCTTCCAAAATGATGAGATTCCATGAATGACTTGTCTTGTCATGCTTATTGGCAAGTCAAAGGCCTATTAACCAATGAACAAAAATTCCCCTAACAATTATGGACCAAGGGGTAAAGGAATATTGGTAATAATTAGGGTTTGAAGTGACTTGTCATGGGATATAATGATTACCCCTAAAAGTCTAAGGGTTCAATTAGGGTTCGGGGGTTTAAAAGGCTCCGAGACGGTCGAAAAGGTCCAATTAGGGTTCGGGAAGTGTAACTAGGAGAAATGGTAGTTTGGTTTGTCCAACTAGTCGGTTGGAAACTAACTCTACTAGCCAAGTAGGATTTCCAGCCAAGAAATATGATTTAAAGATTTTATCTAACTCACTAGAAAAAATACAAGTGCTTCATACTCGTCTTTAGAAAATGACTAGATTGCTCGGCGTGAAAATATATAATTTTATAAATCTCAAATCTAATTATGACGGATTATTAAAATTAAAAAGAAATTTTTAGTAGCAAATCCAAGTAATTAAAATAAAAGTTAAATTTTTAACGAAATTTTTATTTACCAAAAATCAGGGTTGTTACAAACTATCCCCCTTAAAATAATTTCGTCCTCGAAATTAGTGCGTCGCTATGGATCAGATCTCGTCACTATACTGGTTTTGAAATCATCGTCTATCCCCCTTAAAATAGGAGCAGGTCACCACCAATAGCGTGATATTGAGATGATCAACTTCGCATTTGAGGATATCTTCATCACGTAACCTTCGTAGACTAGGTTGACCGCTATTCTTCCTCTTGAAGTGATAACAGGTTCAACAGCGATCCTATGAATTCAGTTTCTAGGTATGCAGTGATAAACAGCTGAGGAAAAACCTTCTCATTCCAAGGGTAGATTCTCGATTGGAAGAGGATAGAATACGCTACATGGGTATAGATACCCTTGTAGTGTTGATCAGGCTCGAAAATTAGGATTTCAATTTATGACTGAACGGAGAGGGGTGATGTCAAGAAATGAAAGAAATGCCCCTGCAAAACCAGGAAGGACCCTGTAGGTATTTTTTTAAGCCAATCCGCAATCGAATCAAGATTCGAATACTCTGGCAACCCACAAAACGCTTTGGCATCGCATGGCTACTGTCTAAGGCTCCGGCAGGTCCTAGAAGAATCTCGAAGTAAGACGACAGCGTTTCAAGCATCTCTCACAATCTTTTGCATGTTTTGTTAATCAAATTAAGCCTCATCACTTGCTTAACAAGACAGGGTTGAAGTTGCTTCTGCAGTCGAACAGCTTGCCTCGTCGTACGCCTTTGATGAAGTTTCCATCGTAGATACCAACGTCAAATGCAAAACTTCTACTAAATCATCACGCAGACTCGTATCCCACAAACGTTTTCTTAGCACGCTTCTTCTCCACCTAAGCATGGTCCTTCTCCATCTAACGATATTAAAACCCATTTCTAAACTAGGAAACAACGGATCGCTTGGGCAGAATCACTCCATTCTCGTAAGGCATAAGTATTCCGTCCTCATTCAAGGGGAAATCAAATATCAACAAGCAAGCCCTAAAAAGCTCGGATATTATTAACAAAGGCACTGAAAGAACCTATGCAGTCATGGGAAAAAAAACCTGGGCGGTATCGATTATCGTGAAAACAAATTTTCAAAAATCTGATATAATACTAGACGTCGGGATGGAAATGACTGAGTCAAGCTATCCTCAAGTAGCGCAAGATTTTGATAAGGAATTGATGATATCTGGTTAGTTCAAGGAAAGGTACTCATCTCCTAAGGAGATTAGTTTCAAACAAATTTGAAGAATCGTACCTTAAGAATGAAACAAGGAGTTTTTCCAAAATGATTTGAATATCATCAAGAGATGATCCGAATTTACTGATTACGAACGAGGTGGAACAATTATCAATGATTGAATGGACCAATCAGCAAATCTCGGTTATGGCATTGCCGATCATTATTGAAAGTGTCAGTAAAAGTTAGATCAAAAGATAATGGTTGCTATGATTCTCAAGGTTCAAAACTCAAGAGTCAATATCAAGAGTTACGAGAAATTCGAGGAATAGGGAAAGGTTATCCAACAAGTGATAACGGTTAGAATCAGTAACACCATAGAAGGTACTGCTGAGTTGAATAGCTAGCCAATAAGGTTGGGTCACCAAAGATACCCAAGATTACGCCACTCTTGTCAACAAGTGTCGTAAAGAGTAAAAATGAATGATTTCATCACTTGAAGCAATGAGGGTTTTCTTCAGAAGGGTGTCAATTTTAAACAAAGATTTGAGAGAAGCAATGTAGTTAGGAAATAGTACGGATATAACTAGCCAATTGGTATATGCTTCCTACCAAAATTTAACCGGCAGAAGAAATTGTCGTTTCCTTCGAGTATTCCCAATCTAAACGAACTCTTCGATCTAAGTGTTCCCGGTTTGCATCCGGTATAGGTGGTTTGCGTCCGTAGCCCTCGAACAGTTTCACGCGTTCCTTTGTCGGTCTACGATTCTAATGAATCTTACGGTGTTAAGGGTTAGAATGGAAGCTCTGGGGGTAATGGTTGATCCTGCTGGCTTCAGACGTTGCGTTGGGGTGCACTTTCAACTTTTGCATCGATGTTGCCCTTGTTGCCGACGGTGGCGGCTTTATCGTAGGTGCTAGCATCTTGACTTGCTCTCGTAGTCCTTCCTTTTTAGTGTTAGTAGGGAGTTATTTACAATCTAGTCTCCTAACGGCGCGTAACTCGAATCGCAAGGTTCTTACTCCTAGTGGAATAGCTATGAGGTGAGAAAAGACAATCGAGATTTTTGAAACGCGAACCAATTTTCAAAGCAGCAATGGAATAGGATGCAATTTGAATTCGGCTATTGTTTCGGCTGCTTAGGCCTAGGATTGGTTAGTGCTAAAAATAACTTAGTTAGACCTATTCTGCGTCAGAGGGTCCTCTGTTATCGTATCCAAATCAGTAGCGCGTATTCACCATCCATGAGTACAATTTGAAAGGGGGAGTTTTAGTCTATTTAAACAATTTTCTTTTTGCAAATGGCGTATATTTCTAAAGGTTAAAAGCAATTTATCATATAGTATGAAACGGTACTCTTTAAAATAAAGCAAGTTTTCCATAAATAAAAGGAAGTTACAATCATAAACATAGAGTTCTACTATAAGGCAAGTAGGGACACGTACGTGAATAGAGATCAAGAAACATATAGTAACTGAAATAAGCCCTTCATTAATAACATAGGAAGAGTACAGATTTAAACAGACAGGAGCGATCCTAATTTTTGACATCCTACATCCCGAAGGATTACAATCGGCCTAAGATATGCCTAATTGGCGTCGTTGGTTTCGGGTCTCGCCCATCCTCGAGATTCTCTACCATCGTTCGTTGTAAGCTTGGCGCAACCGACGTTCGTACTCCTTTATGAATGCGGCGAGTGCGACGGCCACGACGAGAGTCCAATACCAAAAGGTGTTGAGACGGTTATTCACGGCGAACCACCGTGGCATGCCTATGGTGAGTACCGCACAAAATATGATGAGGCCGAAAAGTTGCAGCCATAGGGTTTGGATTGTTATGGTTATTTCGCCTCGCTCGATCTCTCGGAATATGGCGTCTTCCGGAAATCCTCGTCGTCGGTTTGCCATGGCTCGGCTCGGCTCGGTTCGGTTCGGGTTGATAGGATGGAGATTTAGAGGAGTGAAGATGGTGAGAGAGATGAAGAAATGAAAGTGGTGGTGGGGTATATATAGGGGCCGAAAAGGTGGGGTGGAGGAGGGAAAAGGTATGAAGTTTAAAATTTTGAAATTTGAGTTTTGGAGGTTAAAATTTGAAATTTGAAGGTTAGGGGGGGTGCGGTTTTGCCGGCCTAATGGGGCTATGCCCGGCACTCACTCGGTGCTAGGCCCCCACTCTCGTCCCTTAAAATATTAATTCAAGAACGGCTCCTCCACAAACTAGTAAATAAAATTTGCTCAATTAGCAAAGGTTTACTAACACCAAAAATATATTTCGAATTTCTAGGTTCCACATTCGATTTTTGATTTAAGTCATCATCCAATTGTTCGGGAATTCCCAGCTCGGCGGTACTGCCAATTTCCGCGCCTTGCTTCAATCCGAGGATTGTTTTGACAGAATTCCACCCAATTTGGGACGGTAAACTTAAACTCAATTCACGTTTGTGCAACGGTCAATCTATCTCATGGTTCTACCCATTCTACCCATGGCCGAGGTTTTGAACCTAAAGCTTTGATACCAAGTTGTAACGCCCCCAATTTTGGGTACGTTAAAAGGCAAATTTCATTGATAAACTAAGTAGAGTCTAGCTCAATATTACAACATAATTCTCCCAAGAGTACTTTATTAAACAAAAGGAGGGTAGACTAGGGTTCCTATCTACTGCTCCGCCTCTTCTTCCATTCTGGCCAGCTCCTCGGCTCCAAAGGCTTCCAAGGCGTAATGCTCACCCTGTTCGTCTATGAGGTCTGACACATTATACCGGCGTCGCCACCAATATAATATGTCAGGGTCACCCAAGGTAACACCGTGAGCTTACAAAAGCTCAATAGAATATCCAAACCCACTAACCCTTAACTTACAACAATATATCATAAAATCAACAGAGTACAAGCAAGTTTATCAAAAGCGATTAACGATAACACATTCATATTCACCATTCAAGTATCGTTGGTGTCCATATTTTTCTATGTTTCTCCTACGCGACTCATCGTAGACCGTGTCTCCATTTTCACTTTTCACAACCAAATCAACATTTTCAAAATCCGTTTTTAACACACCCAACCTCGGTTCCGCCGTTCCGGGTTCCCGAGTATCCTCACAATGGTTCCGCCGCACCGGGTTCCCATTGGCACACATTGCATTGGCTCCTCTCCGCGGATAACCAAGCCACATACCCAACCTCGGTTCCGCCGTTCCGGTCTCCCGAGTATCCTCACAATGGTTCCGCCGCACCGGGTTCCCATTGGCACACACTCACACACACATTTCCCATAATGCCATCAAAATTGGTCATTATGTAGTTTCAAAATATTTTCGTCCTCGAAAAACATTTCCTTTCATTAATCACACCCTAGGTGCCATGTTTCTACTTTTTCGATTCTCGTGTCTCGTTTTCATGCATAGACTCCGCGGTAGGACTTATCACAAAAGTCAACATTCACAAAGGTAAACATAAATCATTTTTTTTGAAATCATGAAGCTAAACCAACAAGATCATCCAACTCAATATTGCTAAGCATGCTTGAAAAGATCCAAATATGACTACTTCAAATCATGCGTTAAAATCTCCTTTTTCGAAAATCGTTCTATCTTGCTTTTTGAGAAATTCAATACAACATATGTTTATTTAAGGTAACGTCATTTATCTAACATGCTCGTACTCCCATTAGCAAGATAAACTTATTGATAATCATGCATTTTAAACGATAGATAACTTTATTTACTTGAAACTTAAATAATAGATAACCTTATCTACTTATGGAAAACGATAAGGATATTGATATTTTGAGTCGAGAACATTCTACTTATACTTAGGGAAGTAAGTAGAGAAAATCTACCTTGATCCGAAACGTAGTCGGGGCCGAATAAGCTAGTTGAAAAATTTCCTACGAGCAGTGAAAACTTGCAATCTGGACCGAACTTCGGATGGCAGTAACTCGGTCAATATTTGGCCGAATACGATCGTTCTTGGGTTGAAAATGAAGCTCTCGAAGTGCTCTACGACTTTCGGGAAGGAAGTTGGTCCTAGAAACTACTTTAGGTAGGAGAAAAATGGTGATAATGAGAAGGCAGTTTGCTGTCTGGAAGTAGAAAATCTGAGATTTTTACTGAACTTCGGATGCCGATATCTTTGTCATTTCTTCACCGATTTGGATGGTTCTTGGGTCTAACTTGAAGGTTTCGAAGTGCTCTACAACTTTTCCGAAGGGAGTTGGTTCTAAAAACTACTCTAAACAGGAGAAAAATGGAGATTCGTGGAGGACAGTAGGCTGCCTGGAAAATGGAAATGGCAATTGAGTGAGGGTGTGAGTTGAATGGAAGGCATGGGGTGCTATTTATAGCCAACACTTGAGCTCCCCCTCCCTCCTTTATGGCCAGCCATATCTCTCTCTCTCTCTCCCATGGATTTCCTCCATTGAATGGTCATTTCAAGCCTTTAATCAAATATTAGCCTTCCATGACTTGTCACTTCCATTCTAGGCCAAATCTTAGGCCATCATGAAGGATTTTTGACTTGTCAAGTCTATGGGGAGGTTGCTTGCAAGAAAGAATAGAATCATTGTACTTTGGAAGACTAGAAATGGGTTGGCATGGTCAAAAAATAGGCTTAAGGCTATAAGGTTGCTTGTGTAAGTATCCAAAAATTGCACACACACACTCTCCCACTCTCTCCCCATTCGGCCTCCCTCCTCTCTCTCTCTCTTTGTACATATATATATGTGTGTCTAGGAAAGTAAGTCTAAGGTTATTAGGTTTAAGGCTAGAACATAGGTGTGCATGCATGACAAATCTAGTCTTGCTTCCAAAATGATGAGATTCCATGAATGACTTGTCTTGTCATGCTTATTGGCAAGTCAAAGGCCTATTAACCAATGAACAAAAATTCCCCTAACAATTATGGACCAAGGGGTAAAGGAATATTGGTAATAATTAGGGTTTGAAGTGACTTGTCATGGGATATAATGATTACCCCTAAAAGTCTAAGGGTTCAATTAGGGTTCGGGGGTTTAAAAGGCTCCGAGACGGTCGAAAAGGTCCAATTAGGGTTCGGGAAGTGTAACTAGGAGAAATGGTAGTTTGGTTTGTCCAACTAGTCGGTTGGAAACTAACTCTACTAGCCAAGTAGGATTTCCAGCCAAGAAATATGATTTAAAGATTTTATCTAACTCACTAGAAAAAATACAAGTGCTTCATACTCGTCTTTAGAAAATGACTAGATTGCTCGGCGTGAAAATATATAATTTTATAAATCTCAAATCTAATTATGACGGATTATTAAAATTAAAAAGAAATTTTTAGTAGCAAATCCAAGTAATTAAAATAAAAGTTAAATTTTTAACGAAATTTTTATTTACCAAAAATCAGGGTTGTTACAGAGAGAGAGAGCCCTGAGAGCCTCGAACGGTGGTAGTTCCGATGGTGACTCGTCGCGCCTGTCGGTGGTGCTAGAAGAGTGATCAAAGAGAGGGAGACAGAGTCTGAGGGAGAACGGGGAGCGTGAGGTATGGGGCTAAAGTTTCCACAATCTATGTTTTAAATTTGGAAAATCAAATCAAAATTTTACCAAAATTTCATTTAGGATAGCCCTCAGATAGATTAGGTATTTACGGCATGCCATTTTGTAGAATGGAGGGTGGAGATTTATGCAGAAAAAGGGAATAAATATTAAGCGTTGGTTGTCTTTTAGATTCAAATACAACTCTGTTTTATTATATAAATATAAATGTATATATGTTACAACCAGACCCTTGTGCCTGGAAGAGTTGCTCTGCAAAAATTTCACTTGGATTGGAAAAGGTTAACTGTTCCATTGCTTCCTCCAAATTCTGAATCGTTCTTCCTGTCATATGAGAATTCCTATATATGTTGTGAAGCCAACAGAAACAGACCATAATAAAGTGAACGGAAAATGATACTAATCGCATGTGAAATTATTCGGGTATCACTTGATGTAGTGCCTCAAATGACACAAATTGCACTTGTGGTTGCGGAGCTAAGATTTCACCCGAGAGACATATAATGCTCATCAAAATCAACAAACTAATAAAATGCTAAAGTATACGTAATTCCCAATTCCTCTATTAGACTAAACATTCAACGTTTTGAAATCTATCAAATAAGATTTATATTAAAATATAAAATTCATTACCAACTTAAAGATATAAAAAAAAAACTAACTGTTTAGAATAAAACGAGGGACTATTAAATAAGGGTGGAGGGAAACAAATTTTGGCTATGAAGATCACACAAGCACATGTATACTATATAGCACTAAACTAACGATGACGTATATACAAAGAGGCGAAAACATAATCAACATGCAAATTTATTACAATAAGTCTACTGCACCCAACTTTAAAATACAACTCTAGACACAACTGTGTCTGGAACAATTCGACACATGTAGACTCGTGTATCGAACTATGGGTGCTATGTTTTAAAGTTGTGTTTGCATGTCATTGCTCAATTTATTAGTAACTAAAAACATAGAGGGCGAACTATATATCTATATAATATGACAGGGTGGTTTTCAAATCCCCTATTTTTTCTGCTATATTTTGGACCATAGGATCGGTACACATTTTTTTCTACGGCTGAGATTACAGTATAAGAAACCTAGCGATAAATTGGGAAATGATGCTTACTACTATAATGCCACATTTTCTGCTGAGATTGGTTCCCTATGATTCCAGGAAATAATGTTACCACATTTACCAAATTTTTGGAACTAAAGGAAACCTCCAATTTGATTATCACATAAGATTTAAACTTCTATTAACCTAGCTGAAAATTAGGAATCATACGTGGAAAGCTATACGTGCGTGGAAACCTATAAGGAATATACCTTCTAAAGGATAATGAGATTTTGGGTAATTGATTCCCTGTGATTTCGGGAAATAATGTTACCACATTTACCAAATCTTCTATGAACCTAGCAAGTCCACGTTTTTTATGGTTTGTTTGTCATAAGCATACGTTTTCCACATTTTCCAACTTCTGAACTACCAGTACCGATATTGAGGTAAGTTCAATTTCTTGAACGATTTTTTTTCAGTTCTCATGCAAGGGATTCAAAACATCAAAGGATTTTTTTCAGTTCTCATTCAAGATTGATTTTTTTTAGTTCTTATTCAAGATTGATTTTTTTATTGAACGATTTTTACTCATATTGGATTTCTTTTGTCGAAAATTGGGAGTTTCTTGAACGATTTTTTTTCAATTATCATGCAAGGGTTTCAAACATTGAAGGATTTTTTTTCAGTTCTCAAGCAAGTTCAATTTTTTTCTTGGACAATTTTTACTCATATTGGGTTTCTTTTGCTGAATATTGGGAGAAAAAATATGAGTGTGAGAGAATAGTTTTTTTTTTTGTTGACAACCTTGGGTCTTTTACGTTAATCCTAATTTTGTTGTTTTCTTGAACGATTTTTACTCTTTTTGGGTTTCTTTTACTGATAATTGGGAGTTTCTTGAATGATTTTTTTTTTCAGTTCTCATGCAAGTTCGATTTTTTTCTTGAACGGTTATTACTCATATAGGGTTTCTTTTGCCGAATATTGGGAGAAAAAATATGAGTGTGAGATAATAGAATTTTTTTTTTGACAACCTTAGGTCTTTTACGTTAATCCTAACTTTGTTGTTTTCTTCTACCTTCTTCTTACTTTCTAATATTTACTGCAGGAAAGATCAACAAAAATATATTTAGAGAAATTCTGCGTCGAGCTTAAATTTCAAGGTATTACTATTTTTTTTTTTTTGGATTGGAATGTTTTCTTTTTAATCTTTGTTTTGGTGTGTCGGTTCTCTTCACAATTGTATTCTAAATCTGCGTCGAGCTTAAATTCGAGGTACTACTAAGGTTTTTTTTTTTTTGGATTGTAGGGTGTTCTCTTTAATCTTTGTTTTGGTATGTCAGTTTTCTTCGCAAGATTGGTTGGTATTAACTCATGTTTTTAGTACCACATCAATTTATCAAGAGTGTTTTCGATCAGCGTCGAGCTTACCTTCTCATTCACTTTTCTGTTTAAGCCTCTGTCTGTTTGCATTTTCTATTAATATTTGAACGTGGGTGGTTGGTTTTGTTTTCTATTTCCTTGGTGAATATGGTCCTTCAGTAGAAGCTACTACTATCTTTCCAAACACCCGCTAAGTCACGAAACCATCTATATAATAACAGAAGAAAGGCATTTCCTGCTCTATGTTCCCTGTTATACAGTTCAATTGGTCATGTTATAGATTTGTGGCAAGTGCTAACCTCTCTTTAAAAATGGACTATAAATATGTGCGCCACTTTGACATTTTTTCCTCTGGCTTTTTTGAAATCGGCAAAATTTCCGAAATTGCCGATTGTAGTTGATTGGTTGGACATTATTCAATTATGGACTTAAAAATCCATATTTGCAGATTGTAATGATTTTCGAAATTTCCGAAATTGTCAATTGTAGTTGATTTGGGTGGACTTAAAAACTTGATTGTAAAGACTTGCCGTTGATTGGGTGAGTATTTCCGAAATACAAATGGGTGATTTCTGAATTTGCCGTTGATTGGGTGAGTGCTGTGCTGTAATGGAAATACAAATAAATTCGAGGTACTACTATTTTTTTTATTTTTTTTGTATTGGAGGGTTTGCTTCTTCTTTTTTTTTTGATAAGCAACAAATTTTTATTAGAACTCGACAAAGGGTACTTCGAGGTAACCAAACTCTAGATACAATAGAACCTTGAATCCTATAAAAGGAAAAGAAGAAGAAAAACGTTTTACAAGGGATTGAAATAAGCCAAATAGGATAAGCTCTGCCTCTACCAAAATCATCTTACACTAGACTTCATCCAAATCAACTATCAAAATTATGACCCCTATTTTTTCCCGGCCGAATCCCATGATTTATGAGGTCATTTACCTATTTTTTTAAGATTGTGATCGAGAAGCCTCGAAGCTCAAAAGGATCAATATGCTTGAAGATTTTTAGTTTTGAAATGTTTTATGTTCTCTTTTTAGATGTCTCCCCGAGGCACGCATTTTCATTAATGTATATCATTTTTTATTTTCATCGGTATTTTGGATGGTGTTTATTGATTTGATCAAGATTTATGCGTTTGAATTTGTTCTATGCATTTTAGTTGGTTAAATTTGTTGTTTAGTTTTAATTTGCGTGTGTTGAATGTTCGAACCGTGCCTTCAGGCACGGGCATTTGCTAGTATAGCAATATGCGAGGTTTTGGATGAGGGTTTCTATATTTTGAAAATGAAAATTTTAAAGTCGCAACTTTTTTTTTTGATCAGCAAAAGATGAAATTTATTAAAAATGGGGAATAGGGGAAGGGAATCCAACAAAAAGTTGGATGAACATCACAAGGCATAAGCCCGAAACACCTGAAGGTCTATAGGGTCCACAACGAAAATAACAATAAAGCCCAACCCACACCCAAAATAAACAACAAAAGCCCAGAACACCCAATCCCGGCCCAAACCATGGCCGGCCCATCCAAACCGGACCCCAACCCTAACCACATCAGCCACCATCGCCGTACAAAACACCGAAAAACAACCTCGCCGTTAAGCCGAGCCGACCTCTCCCAGATGTAGAGGTCGGCGGCTGGATCCGACCTACGAAAATGAGGACCAAAACAATCAGGGCCTAGGGACACCAAACCACCACCAAAACAGCCTAACCCAAACTAAACCCCAGGAACCACGATCAACACCAGCAGCAGCAATCCAACGTGACGAACTGACAGCCCCACGCCCGAAAGAGAACTCCGAACAGCCGCCGGCCGGACTTCGGCACACAAAGACAGCAAGAGATCCCAGCCATGGGGGCCGCATCCACCTCCCCAACACTGGATTGAAACCATCACCGATCAAATCGCCATCATCTCCGATCATTTTTGAAAATAAGAAAAGAAACCTGCAAAAAACATTAGAAAAAGCAGCTACAATACTCCACCGCTACGACCATACCACCGACGACCACCACCACACAGTCGGCCCAGATTTGCGTCATCAACCACCAGCACCCACAGCCTCTGAACATTCCGGACCACCCAACACCGCTAGGCTCTCGGAGGAACCAAGGGACCTCCGGCCGGAGGAAGCTGGGCAGAAGCCCCGCCACCACACCCTCCCACGCCGAGGAGGGTGGAGGCCCAAAAACACAGACGAAAGGGGGAAAACCGGGAGGGATTTCGATCTGGGAAGAAAGTGATAGAGATGAGATAGCAGGCGCAGAGAGGAAAGAGGAGCCCGGGGGGAGGAGGGAGGGAGGCGCCTCCCCCCCCCCCACCCAAGCGGCGGCGGCGGCAGGCAAAAAACGAAGCCCTGACAGAGGGTTAGAGAGAGAGAGTCTCGAGGAGGGTTCAAAAAATTTCACAACTATTTAAAGTCGCAACTTGTATATTACAACTTCTATAAACCCAAGCAAATACGTGAAGCTTTGACAGCTCTATTCCACCTCTCAAGAAAATCTATAAAAAAAAGTATAATAATAATACTCCTTCCGTCCCACTTTATTATGCCTTTATTCTTTTTTGGGATGTCTCAAAATGATGTGCTTACTTCAAAACTTTCCATTTTTAAATGTTTTTATTACGATTTTATCCCTCATTTTCTTCTACATTAAAAAATGTTAGAAATTCAAATTTTGAATCTGATTTGAAAGCAAGTATGGCACCATGCTCCTCATCGACATGACAACCTATCAAATTGGATTTTGCTCCAATACCATACTTGGGTTCAGTTTTTTTTTTTTTTATATACATAATTTTAAATATTTTGTTAAAGGGGTAAAATGGTAAAATTATCAAAAAGTCAATGCAATTATGTTGTTTCCTTAAATTAAGGAAATGTCAATATAAACGCAACAAAGTGGGACAGAATGAGTAATAATAATAAAGTTGGGGTCTCTGGCCCCACCCAACCTTGGATCCTGGAATGCTGCAAAACAGCTTTCTGTAGATCATCCTGCAGAGCGCATCCAAACCATTCATCTTGGTAATTAATGGTCCGAATAAAAAACAAACTCTTTTTTTTATCAGCAAATTTTTTTATTAGTCACCGAATTCGAAAATTACAGAGATTAAAAGGACAATGGCACAAAAAATTAAAATTACTTAATCTTCATAAGTATATGAGACCCAAACGTTGGTCAAAGACCAACAAAATCCTAAAACACCCCAAACCCGAAATGCCGGCCACCTGACTCCCGATTTGTCACCACATTTGAACAAACCCTTGTCCAAACTGCCAACTCACCGAAGAACCAGAAACCGAAGCACCGCCGTCGCTGCCCCTCAATACCCATGGATACAGACCAAACCGAAACCCCAGCCAACACTGCAAACCCATCCACCGATCGAAAGCCCAAACAACCACAACCCCACTCCAACAACAGCAACCAAAGCCAAAACAAATTCTTCCAGAAAAGAGTTAATTTTTTCCTGGAAGAATTCAAAGAGGTGTTTTGCTACATCTCGGATCCCACCCAACCCCTGAACAACTCCGCCCATGCGCACTTCAAATAGTAGAGTGTTGTGACTCATAACAGAATTTGTTGTGGCATTGGCATTAGTGCGACCTCATCAATTCGAAAACAAAAATTCTACAACCACACCCAAAATCACACCTAAGTACACACTCTCTCACAAAACACAATGGTCTCACACACACTATATGTAAGGGCAGTGTGTGTGGAACCCTTGTATTTTGTAAGATGGTGTGTATTTGAATGTGTAATTTTAGGTGTGGTTATAGCATCTCTCTTTTGAAAAATGTTATCCTAATGCTTATGAAACTATCTTAAATGACATTCAAAGTTTTAACTCAGTAACGTTTAACTCTACTTGTTTTATTTAACTCTACTTGTTTTATTTACAGAAAAGATTCCACCTTCCAACAAAAAGCTTTTAATGTCTAACTTTTAACCTAAATTTTACAGGAGATAAAATTCTTTCCAAGTTTTCCACCACCGTCCATTATGGACTCCACCGGGCATTTTTTTGTTATAATCTGAACCGTTCATTTTGTAGGGCTCGGAGAAGATTATATTCACTCAAAAAAATGAGCTTGATCGGATATCAATAGGTATATTAAAAATTGAATTTCGATTTAGGAAATGGATAGTCATGGATAATTTAACTTCAAAATCTATGACCATTCCTTGTGTAAACCAAAATTTAAGTTTTGATATACCTATCGATAACCAATCAAGCTGATTTTTTTCATGGATATACTACTCTACTTATCCTACAAAATGAACAATTTAGATTATAACAAAAACAGTTTTGTGGGGCCCATAGGCGGTGGTGGAAACCATGGGATTTCCACCCATGGTGGATAGAATTTACTCTCATTTTACAGATGCCATAAATGTACTAAATGACAATAAAACACCCATAAGCAAAAGCTAATTAATTTCTCTTTATAACAATCATGATGCCAACTTAGCAAATGCAAAATTCTTGTTCGTACACTCATTCATTTCAATAGTACGATCCGGATTTAATCTAAGTACAATTGGATAAAAAAAAATATCTAAGTACCAAAAAACGGTAAGGATATATGCAAAATTACTCACAAACACTTGTAGACACATTCACATTGTGAAAGAGCGTGTATGTATAGTGCGCAGGCCCTGCTTATTGCGATAGAATGTGAAAGTATTTGTACAGTTGATGTGTGTCCTTAGCACTATTATTAGGCACCACATGGATTGTGGTGGATACCATCCTATGGCACGTTAATTATGTAACCTATTTGTCAACTTGCTCAAGAAAATAAGCAAAACGATACTATATATAGTCCATTTGATGATGGCAAAATAACATTGTCCAATTAATTTTCAGTTCAGTAGTAAGAAAAATAACAAGATTGCTCAATCAATCTAATTAATCTCATTATAGCATAATCAATTTTGATTTAGTAGTTGCATGCAACAACCTTTCTCACATTTTAAAGGTGACCATGGCAAGTTTGGTAATCGCCAATTTTAACGTCAATAATGGTATTATCGAAATGACATTAAAGTTAGCATAAAAATGATGAGGCTTTGTCATCCTTGATGCTAAGCCTTAACTTCGGCATGATATTTGACACAATTGTGAACTTGCTCTCGCTTATGTTTTCGGATTTGATAATCTCAGGCTAAGAGCATCCGCAATAGTAATAATCAAAATCAATAACCAAAATATATCACATCAGTATTCGATTATCCATTTAGTTCATAATCAAATTTAACAACTTCTGCCTTCACATTGGTTATTATTGCATCTCTAACAAAAAAAAACCTCACAATACACAATGCAGATTTGTTCAATCGTATATGAGTTCCAATAATACACCCGACCACACTAAATTATTCGAGACGATTCCAATATGGGGTGTTTTTGAGTTACTGAGTTTTGAGTTTGGTTATTGAGTTTTGGTTATTGATAAAAGTTGTTAAGTTTGGTTATGGAATGTATAGAATTTGGTTATTTGTTAAAAAACTTGTAACTTTGCTTATTACAATGTGAGATATTTTTTTAGCATTGTTGTTAAATTTATTTATCCACACCCATTTGCTTATTATAATGAGGATGCTCTAATAGGCAGGAGAATAATTTTAAAAGAAAGTGAACATTACTCTATTTGTGATTGGTGAAAATTGTGTGAGTCTACACAAATTAACCCATTATTATCAAAAATTGTATTAATTCTGTGGACTCTATACAATTTCCACCAATCTCAGAAAATGTAATAGTCACCCTTTTTAGGAAAGAGTGAACAAAATTGTTCTCAATAGGCGGCGGACAATTCACACTTAATGCCAAGAAGTTAAAGTTCAATGTTCTTTTTATATATATCAATGCATTTTTCCGAATTTCGGATATCTACGCATTTTTCACAGATCTCAATGTATTTTTTTTCCCGCATTAATCATTGTCTGCCGAACTCATTCATGAGATTGAGTAGTGCTGCTGGTACAGCAGCTGCTGTACAGATCCCCTTTGCGCCCGCCTCGGGTCCCGCAAAGATGATCGGAGCCGCTCATTTTGTTCAAAATAGGCTAAATTTTGAAGCAAAGTTGGATGATTCGTAAACACCCTTCCCGATATCGGATTGAGATGATTTTTTTCAGGGACCTTAAAGGACGTATTTTGAACAAAATGAGTGGCTCCGATCATCTTTGCGGGACCCGAGGCGGGCGCAAAGGGGATCTGTACAGCAGCTGCTGTACGCAGCTGCTGTACCAGTAGCATTTTTGCATGAGATTAGTGGTTGCCTTGTTTTCTTCTAATGTGTCATCCTCCCATTCGCTTCCCAAGCCGGCTATTAGAACCGACCATGTGATGTACATACGATGCACATCGTTGTGCGGGGCTCATTATAGGTTTCGCACAAATAATTCAATCCATTGATAAATTTTGAAAAAAAATTCAACTGACAAAAAATTAACTCAATTGAATATGTGTAAGTACTTAATCTAATATTCTAGTTTTTCATTCAAAAGTTAGGTATGTTTTACAGGCCATTTGAAAAAAAAATTGCTAAGATTTGAAAAAATATTTTACAATTTATCAATGAATCGAATCATTTTTATAGGCTCACACAGCATATATGTCGTATGTACGCCATATGATGGGTACTCTTAGCATTTCGCTTTACAATAATATACACAACACAAAAGTAGTGGTAGAGCATCTCCAACATGCATGGTCGGTGCTAATATTTCAAAATTCACATTTTCAAATTTAAAATTAATGTAAATGAAAAATAATTTTTTGATTTTTTTAGTATCGTTCAAAAGAACTCAATGAAATCTATCAAATAAGATCTATATTGTTAGAAAAATTATTTGCATAAACACATTATTTTTGAGTTTGAAATTACCTTATTAAAAACGGTGCGGTCTGGGAACATCTAAAAAAACTCCTCATAGTTCCCGATCAAATTTTGATGATCCGAGCCGCTCAATGTGATCAGAATGTGATTTTAAGAGTATACGCGAGAAATCAGTAAAAAAAATTGACCAAGAAGGGCTTGATCCGAACAGTAAGGGCTTGATCTGAACAGTAAGGGCTTGATCCGAACAGTTTCAAACAGTTTTTTATCGAATAGTTCAAATAAAAATTACTCAAATCAAGCATTTCCAGGTCATTTTTTTTTGCTAATTTCTCGCGAACACCCTTAAAATCACATTCTGCACACATTGAACAGTTCAGATCATAAAAATTTGATCGGGAACTATGAGATCGAGATTTAGGGTGTTTTTTTTAGTGTCTCTTAAACCGTCCCGTATTAAAAAATACTGTAAGTGTACTTATTTTGAGTCCCGGGACGGGGCCTCAGCATTTCCCCATTTTCTCTACTTTGGATAGCCTAAACACCAAAAACAGTAAAAACACAAATCCAGCAGCCTCAATGGATGCTCGGCATTTAGCTTCAGTGCTAGAGTAACACGCTACTCTCGGCGAGGTATTGCACACTAGCTTCACCCCCCCCTCGCGCAAAGCAACTGTTGGGAAGCCATTGTTTTTTTTTTTTTTTTTTGATCCGGTTGGGAAGCCATTGTTGCAAACAGCCATGGTCTCTTGCAACTTGAAATTGGGTGCACATCTTCCTACTCGTCTCTCTCTCTCTCTCTCTCTCTCTCTCTCTCTGTTTTATGATTTTTCGTTTCTTTGAAGAAATTGGCTTTGGTGGCTCCTCGCCCAACCTTTCCAAAAGGGAAGGACCTTTCCCATGATCATAACTATAGACTTAACATCTTACCCGATAATCGGTCCCGAGGTCTTGGTTGATTTGGTTGTTGAAGGAGAACTCCTATTGAAGAGTTCTTTTCGGCTGGGTCTTCCCTCTCTTCTCTTTCAACATTTGGTTTTTTATTTTTATTTAAAAAGAATAATAAAAAACTAAAATCAGGGTTTTGGCATGTATTGTTCGGATCAAGTTTTGAAAAAAAAAAATTCAACTCAAAAAAACACTTGTTACCTCTTCTTTTAGGGAGACTTAAATATTCATCCTCAGATTGCATCTCACTAAAGAATTCGTCCCGATTATTTTGAACAGTTATGTTTTCATCATTTCAGATGGTGAATTACCTATCTTATCCTTTTAATAATATATTCATATATGTTTTATTAAATTGACATCCTAAATTAGTGGGATTCAACAATTTTTTAATTTAGTAAGATTCAACCATTTCCTAATTTAGTAGGATTCAATCTTAATAATTACAAAAGATAATTATGAAAGATGATTTCAAAACTTAAAAGATTCGTAATAACTAAATTTCACCGATTTACATTCAAAAACCATATTTATTTTTTCATTTATACCACGTATTATTATGAAACCTTTTGGAACATGGTGGATTGACCAAATTTTTATTTTTTGCAAAATTATCATAAAAAATATTCTGAACATATACAATATTCGTACTAACTATATTTTTCATGATTAATTTGTCATGAAAACAATAAACCAAAATCATGCTTTCTCAACGGAACTTGAAAACCCATAATATTCCGGAAAAATAGCTCTTTTTTGCAGCATGGTGGATTGACCATATTTTTATTTTTTGCAAAATGATCTTAAGAAATATTTCGGAACATACACAATATCCAAACTAACCATTTTTTTCATGGTTAATTTATCATGAAAAACAATAAACCAAAATCATGATTTCTCGACGAAACTTGAAAACCCATAACATTCTGGAAAAATAGCATGAAAAAACATGAATATAAAATGTTTTATTCATGAAAATTCAACAATATGAAAAATACATCACGTTTGAAACAAAAAACACCATGAAACAAAAAAGGTACAATACTAACGGAGCTAACCAGCAAAGATGTCGAACACCACTCCAGATCTTGGGCCGCTCTTTTTGCGATGCTACCTGAACTCATTATTCTTTATCCCAAACTCATCATCTCTGAACCCGTCGATTCGGGCGGAGGCGAAGTTGAACGGCAACGACATTGGAGCACCGTTCGTCGGCACAGAGGTCAACGAAAGGAGGTCGACGGGGGGAGAAGGGGATCTATTCAAAGCTCCTGAAGCTATTATTGAAGAACCGGGGGTAGGCTTTGATCTCATGACAACTGTCATTTCAATGATCTTATGCAAAAATGGACAAAATGGAAATGGTGTTTCAAATATGGTAGGCTTTGATCCCATAGTTATGGGATTTGGTTTATAGGGCAAACAAATTCCATTAATTATGGGATATGATGTCAATTACAGGATTTGATTTTTGGAATTGGTATCTCTAATAACCGTTAAGACCCTAGCTTTAAGATTTCATCCCAAATTATTTATCTATATATATATATATATATAAGGGCAGTTTTGGAATTATTTTAAGATGGGGATAAAATCATAACTGTTTAAATTGCGTGGAATGAATTCTTCCATGGCATGAATAAAGAGGATGAATATTTAAATATTCCCTTCTTTTAATCATTACTCTCTCTACTCATTACTCTTATTTCCAATCATTATTCTCATTTCTCTCTCTATCTCTTTTCACTAATGACTCATATCTCTAATTATTATCTTCATTTCTCTTTTTACCCATTACCCCAAAAACTAAACCCAAATATATTCAAAAACTCATCCAAACACTTTGGGGAGTGCTCTTAGAGTATCTCCAACAACCTCAACCTGATTCTAAGCAAATTGTCTACCCAAAACACCAAAACTATACTTTAACTAGTCACAAAATACATCTCTCTTCCAGCGGCCTAAGCAATTACCTATTCAAATCACAAAAACTCTTTTGAAAAGAAAAAAAAAAAGATAATAAAAAACCTACACCCATCGAAATCAAAAAACCTACCGAAAATGTCAAAATCCAAACCCACGATCACAAAACCCACCGGAAATTCTATCAAAATTACTGGTGCAAGCCATACAATCACAAATCACAAAATCCGCAAATTCAAACCCATACAATCACAAAACCAACCGAAAATCGCAAAACGCATACAATCACAAAACTCGTCGAAAATCTATGCTTACCTTCGCCAGAGCCAAGGGCGATGACGACGCAGTTGTTTGAGGCACAGATCTTGTGACTTTGAGGGAGAGAGAGAGAGAGCCCGAGGGAGTGCTACAGTGGCTCGTTGGGAGTGACGAGTTACTGCAGCAAAGGGGAAGTGGTGATGGTTACGACAAGGCTGCTGGTTCACATTTTCAGCCCCTTTCCTTGGCAAAGCCTCTAAATCCGACGAGGATGGTAGTTCCGACGAGTCTATTGGAGATGCTCTTATTTGATGCCTAGCCAATGAAGGAAATTACACTTTTGCTAAGCATTTTGCCTAAGATTTGCTTGAGGTCTCCAAGTCGTAACGCCCGAGTCCCTGACACCGTAATTTACATGTACCAACTTATCTCCTATAGTATTTAAAAAATCTTACTCCCTCTGTTCCATATTGAAAGTCTCATACTCCCTCTTGTGTCATTTTTTAAATGAAAAAATCAACTACTTTCGTATATAATTTTTTGAACCGTACTAAAGATCTTGATTAATCATTTAATTTGGTTTTAAAAAAATTTAAAAATAATACACGTAAATAATTAATTTGTTAATTTAAAAATTGACATAACTTTTTATAGTTAACTCTCAATATATAGAGAACGAAAGAAGTAATATAAAAAAAAATTATTAAAAACCATGACCTCAAAATGAACAGGCCAATATGTACAAATTTCAGATTAATCAATAAATAAAACAAAGCTACATCCACCTGTACTCGCTCCCACCCTACATCAAAACCAAATCACTCTCAATTCTCAACACTGTATCAATCCAACGGTCAGTGTTCTATCAACCCAAAACCCTATCATGAGGGCGACCACTTCCTAACTTACCAGAAATCGAGTACAAACAGAAAAACACAGACTGTACTTTCTTCTCTCTTTCTTTTCGTTGTTTTCTAAGCTGCAAATCTCTCTCTCTCTCTCTCTCTCTCTCTCTCTCATTCGTTTGCTGAGCTCTCCAATCTCTTTCCCCCTCTCCGCTCGCTCTCAAGAGCTCTTTCGCTCTACCGCTCAATCTATATGTATGAATCGAAACCCTAGAGCTCTCCGATCCAGTTGGATGGTCCGCATTACAATCAGAGAGCTCGACGCTCCGATCTAGAGAGTTGAATAGTTTCACGGAGTTCTAGAGAGAGAGAGAGATATGTATAAGAATCAGCTGCAGGAGCTGGCGCAGAGGAGCTGTTTTAACTTGCCGTCGTACACGTGCATAAGGGAGGGTCCGGATCACGCGCCGAGGTTTAAGTCGGTCGTGAATTTCAACGGGGATTCCTTCGAGAGCCCTAGCTTTTGCACCACGCTCAGGCAGGCCGAGCACTCCGCCGCCGAGGTCGCCCTCAATGCGCTCGCCGTCAGTGGACCCTCGCATTCACTTGCCGCCAGGATTCTGGTGAGCTTTCACGTTAGGGTTTCGTCTCAATTTTTCCGTTAAGATTTGTTAATGGTCATTTTGGCATGCAGCACTCCAATGGGAGAATCCAAATCTAGGCACAAATTTGAGTAAAAGTTTCGTTAATGTAATGATAGTAAATTTGAGAAGGAGAAAAAACCCTTGCAAAAATTGGAGTCTCCCTTGATTTGAGCAAAACTTAATTTGGTATGGGTTTGGGTGAAAGGAGTGGAGTGGAGTGGGTTTTTGGGGATTTCCGCTGAAATTTCGAGTTTGAGTTTAAAAAAAAAAAGGTAATGATTCACTGATGGAATTGAGAAGCGGGAAATTAGTAGTGATTTTTTTTTTTTTATTAACTCAGGTGTCCGGGCCAGCTTACGGCCACCTCAACTAATCCAAGAGGCCCAATCCCACCACCCTCTTGCGGGGACTAGGAGCAAAGCTTCGTATGGACTAGGCCCAAACGAGTTGATAGCACCTGAGAGGTTCGAACCTGAGACTTTAGATGAGAGCAAACCCTTAAGTCCCAAGACTTGACCCTAGGCCAACCCCTTGGGGTTATTAGTAGTGATGTTAAGAAGATGTTCTGTTTGATCGAGTTCATACTCATTTTGTTTACTTTTACGTTCTTTTTTTTTCTGAGTTGTTTACTTTTAGTTGGTATTTGGTGGACACTGAACTAGTGTTGAAATTTGAAAGGGCAAAATTAACAATGCCAAGAGTTTCTGTAAAATTGTTGAGTTATGCACATGTTTTTTACTTCAGCGGGGATTTCGTGAACAAAAAATTGAGAAGGGGAAAGAAATTAGCAATGCTTATGTGCACAGTGTGCTACTTATGCTGTGCACTGCTAATACATGTAACCATGTGGTTTTGCAACTACCCTACTGATCTGTTGAACTTTTTCTGGAGCGTTTTTTTGACAGTCTTAGCTTCTCAGGAGAGATTAGGTGAATGGCTTTTCTGGCTGGAATCCTGGTATTTTTACATGTTCTAATTTGAGAATTGTATTGAAAACCCACAAAGCGGAATTGGTTGGTTTCTGTTGATGCAACCAACAAGAGATGGTTTTGCCCTGCCTCTTTTGATTTAGTATTTCCTTCTTTTATTTTCTGTTCCCATCTAGATTATACGGGTTCACAATTCTGAAACTCTATCATGGGATGGGTCTTCCTGTTAGAACTTGGATCACAATGCTGGTATTTCTACTCAAATAAAGATCGAGAAATTGATGTTTTAATCACTGGCTCAAACCCTATGTAGAACTTTGTGACAGGCTTGATTGTTAAGACAGAGGTAGCATCAAAGTTAATTTGACCATAGAGGTTGTTTTGAAGTCAGAACGTAATATATTTTGATCGAGTTACAGATGTGGCTATGGTGCTTGTTGTGGATGTAAATGGAGATGTCCTGTGTTTCTAATGTATACTTCATAAGGTACCCATGTACGGTGTATTTTTTTTGCAGCATGATTTCATTGTAAGCTCTAGCTCGTTGTTGCCGTATATAAAATTAAACGCCTAATGCAGAGACTTATATTTTTAGACTATTGGTATGCGTTTTTTCATATTTTACATTCTTCCAACCATTCTGGTAGTGAACTGTCTTTTAGCTGACTATATGAAATTATTCACAGGATGAGACAGGGGTCTACAAGAATCTTTTGCAGGAGGTTTCACAAAGAGTAGCAGCATCTTTGCCAATATACACAACTTTCCGGTCAGGCATTGGACACCTACCTTTCAGTTGCACTGTAGAGTTGGCTGGCATTAGGTTTACTGGCGAACCAGCCAAGAACAAGAAACAAGCTGAAAAAAATGTGGCTATGACAGCTTGGTCATCTCTGAAACTACGTAAGTCGTCCTTGCATTGAGATGTAGCCACAAGAGGCTTTTCTTAAGAATGATTTAATCGTCTTCCCAATAGCGAGATACATGTGGAAAAAATGGAAAATCCTGGCCTTGTATGGTATTCATGAGAAACTTTACAGAAACCTTGGAAAATAAAGGAGCTCCAGTTATAGTTGTCGCCGAATACATATGCTATCAGAAATATTTTCTGGAATTCGGTTCTATAATTTTTGGTCACACTGATGATGTATATACATAAAACATTTCATGAATTACGGTGTTATTGGAGTAAAGTGCTGCAGGCATGCATATTGAACCCGTTTGTAGGATCTTTAATGTCAATGCTCCAGTTTTGCCTGCATGCATATTGGACCTGCTGGGATGATGGTTAATGTTTGCGAATATCCATCACCAATTCAGAAGATGGCCTATCTGGTTTTGCATATTGTATCGGAGGAAAAATAAAAAATTCTTCCAACACCAAGAACTATTTTGAATTACTTGTCAAAAAAAAAAAAAAATGAACTCGTTGGCAGTTTTTTGGTCAATAGGTGCTAATCCTTACACATTCACAAGACGATTGTCATGCTTCCATTGTTGATGAAACGATCTTATGCATGTGCATTTGCATATTGACATTGCATTTCCTCATAATTATATAAGCATTGTATGAATGAGAGAAGAAGGGAGGTGCGTATGGAGACAGGATTTATAAGATAGTATATGTAAACCTTGGGATTTTGTGTATTGCCAGGTTGGAAGGATGGTTGTTAAGGCATTACCTTCTATCTTTTGTAGTTGTAGTGATTTAAAAAACAGACGTATGTAAGTTTTAAAGCTAGTGGCCTGCATTTGCGCAAAGCTAACTTCCTTGCAGAGAAACTGTCCCAGTTCATTCCGCTTACAGACTGCAACTGAAAGACCCTTTTTCTCTGCCTCTAAATTTGCTTTCTAGGTTATTTGCGTATCTATCAGACTATAACTGGTGGAGTGTGGAACTTGTGTGATGCATTGAGATATTGTATTCCCTAGTATAAAGGTTCTATTTTTGGTACTTCTGAATCTAGTAGAATCCAATTAACCTCAGGCCAAGTTTATGTTTCACATCACAAATCTTGTATTAGCAGATCTTTCCATCTTCATCCAAGTGTTTACACCCTTTCCATATCCTTAAAGATCCTTCAACCAATGCGCCTGGACAGGTCTTACCAATGTAGTCCAAGTAGTTTGTCAATGCATCCTTCTAGTCTTTACCCAGCCTCAGTTATACACCTGACAAAGCCAAACCTTTCCAGTAATAGTGATGGGTTGCAAAACACAGGAAGGGCGTCCCCCTTCCAAGAGACTTTACAGGTATGAACATGTACCCTTCTGAAAGTATAAACTACCCGTGTTGGGACACTCAACAACTGGTACAGTGTAGGATATGTGTCGGACAGTTTAGTTGGATATTCTCTTGGGAAGAATTATTAGTACTTCAAGTTTCAAGTAGAGCTATGCGTAAAGCTACCATAATATGCATGAAATGCTCTATTGCACATTGTTACAATATTTACCCAAGAAAGTTGGATCAAATGTATTACACATGAATATTTGCAGTGTCCCTGTGTCCTCGAAATGAGAATTATATTAATCCTTACACTTAGACATGTACCCACCACAACACTAATAATTATTCCATGTAACATGGCTTTAAAGACTATGCTAGTTCCCCATTACCATGTTTCTAGGGTAAATATAGTTTGGCACTTTTGAGTAAAAGCATGTTCATGAACTCGTTAAGAACATGACCACAGGTATAGGGCTTGTTGAAGTAAACAGAAGTTTTGAAAAATGAATTTAGAAGTATCAACTATGTAAATAACATGCTTCTTTTTTTTGTCTGTACAGTAGCACAACAATCTGAGTGTTCATCATCCAAGAAGGCGAATACCGATGCTCAGGAGCATGTCGCTGTATCGCGTGCTTTGCAGAATTTTCTTAGGAAGGCAAAAATGCTTGATGTATCCTTTCCCATTCAGTTCCCAACACAGAACCCTAGTCCCTTGACCACAACGAAGCCCCCTCCTATTAGGGCATCAAAAATCCTTCCCCTCATATACTCCAAGGCTGCTCGAAACAGACATGTTGTTACACCTGTAAACAACAGCTTGATGTGCCCAAGCATCAGCCCTCAAAATAGACCATTAACCCCTACAATGAATGAAACCATATTTCCAAGGGCGCCTGCTGAAAGCCAACCGGTTATTGCTGCATCATACGATGTCCCGCTACCGTCACCAGAAAGCCCCAGAATCCAGCCTCTGAAGTTCCCTGCAGCTGGAGCAGCACCCTACATTCCTGTCCATAAGTTCAGGGCATACCATGGAATTGCACCACCAGTGACGATAAGAAATGCCATACCAGTTTTCTCTGCACCACCGCTTCCTCCACCTAGCCAGTCCGCACAGCAGAGGCAGCTCTCACCGGCTAGTATTGCTCCACCTGTTTGTATAAGGCCAACATTGCCAGTTTTTGCTGCTCCGCCAGTTCGTATAGAGGAGCCACCTGTTTCAACAGCTCCTCCCATCCTGCAAGCTGGAAATTCGGTGCACATAGAGAACAAGGTCCAGAATAACCAGAAGGTATCTGTGGTGGTGACACAAGAGTTGCAAGAGTTGAAGATTTGATTGCAAGCAGGGAGGTTTCGAATTGCTGGAACTTGTATTAAGGTTTTGTGCTGGTTTTGTTTTCTATACCTGTTGTGGGTTCTATGTAGGTTTAGTCATTCCAATTTTCTTCTGCTAGGGTTTTCGAGCTCTTGGCACTGTACTGTCCACCTCAGAAAATGAATATCCAAACTGCCAGATACATGATAAGATGACTGGTGGTTATGGTCCAACTGAATTCGAACCCTACTAAGAAGATGAGTGAGGAATAGAAAACTATAGCTGTTTTTCTAGTTCTAGTTGCTTACGTACTTCACTAAGCTGGAGATGCTAACAATTTAATCCGTAAGAGCATCTTCAACGAACGGTATCCTATATGACATGACTTCTTTATTGTTATCCTGATCTCTTACCTGGAAAAAAAAGGCTCCTCCACTGGGAAGAGGCTCTCCTGTGGTCCTCTATCAGAGCCTATCACCTAAAAATTTGGCAATTTGCAATATTTTAATAGGCTCCTCTTTATTTGATGGAGTTGAAAAATAGCATTGCCATTTTGATTTTTTCGAGGAAAATGAAAGATATGGTACTTGCACCTCTGCAGTGCCTCAAGGTCATGTATCTCTGTTTAAACAGGGTTCCTTTGAGGACTATGTTTACTTATAGAAAATCGGATCATTTGGTTTGCAACTAACATCTCACTTTCTGTATATATTATACTATTGTGCATATGGTAATTGAGCAAATCAGTTTATGGTAAATTGATTTGACTCTCGGTTTAGACTGAATTATTGTTTTTCTAATCATGATTACTAGACTGGAAAACATATCCACGCTTTGCAATGTATGTATGGGTATTGTTTTCGTTATGCCTATATTTCAGTCAGTAAATCCGTGGCGGTGATGATCCAACATTCTGAGTATTGTGACTTCAGTGATTTACGGTTCCTTTAGGGTTGTTGTGCATTTGATGGCTTTCCAATCTAAAGTTCTCGATTTATAGCCATTATTCTTCTTGTTCCTGCTCTGCTGGTGTAAGAACAACAAGAATATCTTCTCTTGGAAAGCCATCCAATGACAGGAAACAAAGGGAACATCTTCTCTTGAAGCTGATGGAGGATTAATGGGTTTATACAACTACGGCTCAAACTCCCATTCCCTTTTGAGTCAATGAACCATATGCAAGCAGTCAGCCAATATAATGGGCAGTTCCGACATTTATGCTAAGTACTAAACTAGAAACCAACAAAAGAAACCTGATTCAAGCATTTGCCAGAAGAGTTTCTGCACAGAATATATACATATATCTCTAACCTTGTAATCATTTACAAAACAAAGTCAGCACAGCTACCAAGCAAACACAAAGAGGTCATAAATGCTGTCGAAAAGATGCATACGCAACAGCTACAAACTCAACAAACCATGTGGTTGCATAAAACTCGTCCAGTACAAACAGCGATTCAGCATCACGAGAAGAAAGCAGTTTCCATTGCTTGGATTATCAAATTGGTATCAAAACGGAAATTTCTAAAGCTTCTGCCAGGACCTGTGTCCATGGAGTTGGCATCTACTACAGGTTTAGTTGGTTGATTTTCTGTTATTATTGAGCTGCTCCCTGTGGAACTGTTCTTCGCCTTCCATATACTAATTCCTTCAGAAAAAAATAAACGAAAAGATCGTCAGCAAAATGAATCAGAGGTTGATCGTTTTAATACCCAACCATAATGATTTTTTTTCATCTTGCAGAAAACCTTCAACATTCTAGCCTTCTCCAATTCGTTACAATGCTATCCTCCATGCTCCATTTTGGGCCATATCAGAGACCAAACTAGTTGTACCTTGTCCAATGAGTCCAACTAGGCCTATCAATGGGCCGGATCTGATAAGACCCGAATCCGATAGTAGTAATTCGAATCCGAAAAATCCGGATCCGATCCGAAAACTTTTGTACTTCAAAAATTTCAGCAAAAATATACAAATTTTTTTTGAAAAAAAAATATTTTCCAAAAAAAATCTACAATAAAAAATACAACTTCTTAAACAATTTTTTTTTTCAAAATAAAAAATTTACTGTTTTTTTTAAAAAAAAATTAAAAAATTAAAAAAAAATAAAGTTCGAATTCGGATTGATAACGGATTTAATTCGATCCGATCCGTATTTGGATTATCGGATTCAGATTATCGGATCGACGTTATCGGATTCGGATCGGATCCGGTCCATTGACAAGCCTAAGTCCAATACTTTTCTTCCAATTTTAATATAGCTGGAAGTACTTTGGACAAGTGGCTCATGTGTGCATAACCATTTTACATGAGAGGACACGACAACAGACATACGTACTTCTTTTTGTACCTGAAACTACTATCTAAGCATTCTTAGTTCTTACACATATAATACACGTCTAATTTCCTACATTAAAATCGCAAAAGCTTACTTTCTGCTGCAAAGTATCAAGATAAGGTCTTAATAGCACAATTAGACTAGTGTATCATAATGTCTGGAGCATGGGGGTAGAGACAGACAGATACACCGCCTTCTTACCAGTGTATTTGTGCCAGTTAAGGTCCTTGGACACGAGTATTAGATAAATCCAACACTTCAACGCATACATCTGATAGTTTTTGCAAAAGGGCAGCTCTAGGATTTTAATTCAGCTGTGACAAAAATGTTCAGAAATTTTTTCTATACAAACAATATATAAACTTATTTTAGTTGAAAATTTATTGGGTATGGTTTAGTTTGTTTTGCTGAGTTACAATGTCTACTTACTAACAAATGAAAGTAAATTTTCATCTAATTTGTCTTCATACGAATGATCCAATGCTGACTATATTAAAGAAAATACAAATTTACATGTATGTATGGAATATAAAATTTCAGTGCATTTTTTGAACCAAGGTAGAGCCGCCCTTTTTTTGTGTGCATATACTTGGCGTACATCACAAAGCCATCAACCAATCTCAGCCCAGCTTTACAGCTATGATTTATACCAAAATGCAATTCTTTTTTCAAAATCAAAAAAATTAAAAACTCCCCCAACTGCCAAGTTGGACAGCCAGGGTTGTACTCAACCTGGCCAACGTGCAGCCTTATTTCTATCAACAAGATGAACTGAACTAGTTATTAGAGGTTTTACAATTCATGTCACTGTAATAAAAACAAGGCAAAAGGAAAGGTCCCAGTTTCTTAGTCGACTTTTACTCCATTTCTCAAATTAGCTAGTAACCGAGGCAACTAAACAAATAAGGAGATAGTTTTGCAGTTAAAGGGAAAAGGAGACCGCAAACCTTTCAAAGGCATATTAGGTTTTGAAGCTACTGGGGGCTGGTGTGTTGAAATCCACGCTCTCAAAGATCTGCAAGAACAAAGCAATCATATACCAATGTGCCAAGTAAAAAAAAACTCGTTACTCGCGAGATGCTTTACGGAGACAATCGACAATCGACAAGGTTCTTACGCCAAGAAAGGAGCAACCATGTAAAGCTTCAGGCCAGTAATCCCCCGAGATATAACATCATCATTCGCTGGTAGAAGTTCGTCAAGCCGATGCCATGCAATTTCCTGAAGCAGACAACACGAAGCTCAATGCAAACATCACAAGGACAAGAATTTGGAGATTTAATTTATATCACCCGAATGGATTCAATTATGCAAGTGCACATACTTCTACCAATTCGACACATGAACAACATACAAGGACTCCTTCCTTCTTTCACGGACAAGTATAACGTCCGGCATATAAGAACAAAAAAAATAAACCAATTGAACACAAGTAGAATATCAACCCAGGGCCTGGAAGAAGAAAATTGCATCCGCTAACCCAAGGCCCGGAAGTCATATACTGTATGATGATAAGAATTTCAAACCAACAAATCTAAGACATGTCTTTTGAAAAACATAGGGAGACCTACTGAAAAAGAATGTAAATCAAAACATGTAGCTTCAAAGGTCCTGTCAACAAAAAAATTGCGCAACTTCCATTAACAAATTCTGTGGTCACGCAAGCAGGTCTTGCACTCAGGGTTGCCATAATTCAACACATTTGGAACATTGAGTGTTTCTCTCAGGTATCAAGGGTAAACTTAATGCAAAACTAGAATTTTTCTGTTTTGATGAGCAAAGAAATATTTGTTTAGACAAACCAGTGTATATACCAGGAAGTTAAAACTGTTAAAAACCCTACAGGTGACCCACGTAGGATGAGCTGACCATGAGATTTAGGCATTAATATTAGTTTAGGACATGTAGAAAGAAGCTGCAATCAAATTAGACACCCACAAGGCCACAAAAATATACCGAAGGAGCAATTCAGGAGAAATTTCTATCATGCGAAGGAAAAAATATAGTAGTGGACTCAAAGACTTAATTTTTCCACAACCATGACAGTTTAGATGGAGAGACCGCATACACTGATCTCCTTTTTGGTGAGTGGGGCAAAGGCAGTATCATCTTTCACGCCAGCAACAATGTAAAGCCGCACCCTCTGCTGCCCAAATATCATCTCGATATATTCATCTTTGTTTAAGAGTTTTGAAACATCAAAACCTGTTTCCTCAAGGACCTGCCATTAAATGGAGAGGAAGAATGCAGCATCAGAATCTAAGAGCAGAAATGCAACTTTTAGGGAGCGACAGAGAGGAGATGCATGCAGCTACCATGTGACATTCTGATTTTCTAGATGGGTAGCAGTCAACTGCAATTTATATCAGGAAATTACATTCGGCCAATAGTCCTCGATCCTTAAGGTCAGTTGTCTTCTCTTATTTAATTTTGACAAGTACCGATATTCCATATCTTAGGTAAGAATCATCTGATGAGCAAAAGCCTTGGATCCCAAAATGACCATATACACACCATCTTATATGGAAAACCATTCAGAAGAAAACAAGAAGAACCATTCATCTTACACTTCAATAGGAGAACCAATTCAGCTGAGAACCATTCAGAAGTTATAGTAACACTTAAAGAACAGTGGAAAACAAGCTCCAAGAAGATGATATGCCTTCCTTAGATGATTCAAAATAGGAATCCAAGAAGAGCATACCAGCCAAGATTCTCTGAGAACCCAAACAAAGGACAAAATCCTCCGCGGAAAATCGAACAAGGTCTCGGGCAGAACTCAAGCAAACATTCTCCTGCTTAGTGGAGCCTGAAAATGCTGTCACTGCTGAATCCCCAACACCATAACACCTCAGTGAACCATGCACAATGTTGAACTATTGCATGCAGATAACCCTACTGCAATGGGAACTCAAAACAAATGCTTGGAAACCACACAACTCAGAAAGGATAACACATCCAGTTGCAAAGGACTGCAGGCAGTATGTGTTGGTTCATGAAAGCAGTAAGATGGTAGTAGTGACTGAGCAACGCTGTTCAAAATGACAATATTATGGTGAAATGCTTCCAGAATGGTGGTTGAGGGGGCAATGGAAACAACATTGCTGGGGTGTATGAAGGTAGCCATGGTGACCAAGGTGGTAGCAGTCACCTCGGTAGCAGTGATGGGAGCAAGGGCAGTGGTAATCCAACAGTGGCAGTGAAATGACGACACACAGGAAAAATAAGAATTCACATAAAGACCAAGGATAAATTCCAAATCCCGACATCTCCAACCAGCCTACAAGACATTGACTAGCTCATCAGAAGATGGTAACGAGAAAGGCTGCCTAATGATTATAACCGATGTTCTGTGATTAAGAAGAAGAATCCAGTAGAATCTCGCTACCATCCGAAAGAACCTTGCTTCCAGCTGGTATGGAACCTTTCAAATATAAGAATCTAGCAATATAATAAAACTACAAAGTAAGAGGAAATGAGAATATTGAGATGGATGTGTGGTAAGACTTTGTGAGACAGAATTAGAAATGAGCACATTTCAGCATGATCAGTGTATCAACCATGAAGTCAGATGAAACAAGTCTTACCAATGAAGAAAATATTGTTTCATACATCACCTTTTTAATTGAGCTGACCTCTTTCTGGCCTAAACTAGAAAGTAACGAGGAACAAAAATTAAATTTCTCCTGTTTGAACTCATTTCCATTAGTTTAAGACTTTAAGTCTAATTGTAAAAACTAGTGTTTGGTAGGATTTGGTATTTACTGCACATACAAGAACATTTAGGAATACCAAATGAAAAAGAAAAATTACTTCTCTGACTGCACATGTGTGGTCTTCCTCGTCTTTGTTCTTCTTCCCACGGGGGAAACTCCAACTTGTCCCCTTCCATCCCTTCACTAATAAGCACTGCAAATTTCACAAACTCAGCATGTATTACAATTTAGTACTGTTGCAGAATAGAAACGAGTGGTTACTATGCATTAAGGGAACAGGGAGGTTGTTTACATTTATTTGGCAGTGGGTTGTTTGGTTCAGAGAAGGCTTTGTGAGTACCACTACGACCACATAGTTAGAATTGAAACCAATGCTTGTTTTCATACTCCAAGCTGCAGATCACTCCACTAAACACAGACTCTCAAATTTCAAACTTCTGAAACGGTACATAAGACAATCCAGTTAAAAATTTTGTCCAATATTTTTTTCTCGAAAGAATGGCAGCTTGAAACTGCAAATTTGGGAAAATCTTCTTTGCCAGCGACACAAGCTTATTATGCTCCAGGTTTCGGGACTATGACCAAGGGCTACTCTTCAATCTACACAAATTACTGCATTATTTTGAGTTATAAATTGTCTGGTCATTTTTTCCATAGTTCATCTTCACCCTATTACAAGTCCAAACCTATTTTTGAAACCAATTAGGTCCTAATTTCCTTTACCCGTCGTACTCCTTTAGTTCAAATCCTCACTGTCCTGGCAACATTCAAGTTCTGATTATTTGAAAAGTACTCCCTCCGTCTCAAAAAATTTGGTCCTTTTTCGGGAATCCAACATTTCAACGGGACACCATCATTCTCTTCAAAATGTATAAGGTTTCCAAGATTCCTTCAGCTATGCAGTGGTAAATTTGAAATCCATGCATTTTTCTCTTTATGGGGAGGAAGGGCAGTAAATGAAGTGTTTTCAAAAAAAAATCCTTGACTAGTTAAAATTGACAAGTAACACGGAAGATCTAAAAAGGAAGTATTAGATTGTCAACCACCAACTCATTTAAAAGCTTAAGTTGTTAAGAGAGAGGGGTAACTTTATTACTTATACCTTCAACACGCCCCCTCACATGTAGCCAGGCTCTCCTTTATAAGCGGGCTAAAACGTGTAAATATTTTAATATTAGGTAGGCAGTGAGGTTCAAACACAGGATCTATTGCCTGCTCTGATACCATATTAGATTGTTAACCACTAATTCATCTAAAAGCTTAAGCTATTAGAGAGAAGGGTAACTTTATTACTTATAGATTCAACAGGAAGTATGGAAAATTTTTGGGACAAAGGGAGTAATACTTCATTGACCATTTCTGGATCCATGGACACATAAGTTAAGACTATTCCAATTTAGTTCCACTTCAACCAAGAAACGCCTACTAGAAGTGGAGAAGGTTGTAGCTTGTACGAGAAACAGGAAGGACAATGCACTACTTAGTGAAGAGTGTGGGTGCGTAAAAGTATATCCAACCCAGGAATAGAACTGTCTTAACATTTTAGAGAGGTTTCCAACATCCAGTTATGCAATACCTAGTAAAAACATGCATCTCTGACTCTCTGTGGTTGATCAACATCATTGTCAGTAGCTTGAAGCTACGAAAACAAACGGTGCTTATAACGATTTTGTTAAGTATATACAAGCTTTCATTCAATAACACCTTACCCGTTCATATGATTCATCTAGAATGATAGCTCCAGTGACAGGAACTCGAACCTTGTATGAAGTGAAGTCCTTGAATATGTCATCTATGTGAGCAACATAAGGTCTCAAAACATCACAGCTGTTAAACACTGCAATTCATTAAGGGAAATGGGAATTTCAACAAAATCTATATGATGAAAGAACCAAAATATGCTCTAAAATAAAAATAGAAGCTTGCAAGAAACAACGCAAATAAAATCACAAACTTTAGCCAGCCTACTTGATGGTACTTTAAGCGTAAGCACATCCAAACAAGAAGTAATATGCAACAAGGACATCATCAGATTATGTTGTAATAGCCTTATTGAAAACACAACTGAAAATAGACACTGATGAGGATACTTAAAGATGTAAACTCCTTCAGAGTGAATGATTTCAGCGATGGATTGTTTTCCACTGAGTTGTCCTCATAGAACCAATGTGCATACTCCACCAGAAACAAAATTCTCTCAAATGACTGTTGATCTTCTTTTGGGACATTCAAAACAAACCGACTACAAGAAAATAATAACAAGAATAATGAAAAAGTCAGAAACCATCCACAGATTGCCAAAAATAAGTGCTAAGCAACAAAAGATAATAGCATTCAAAGCATAAACTTCAGTAGATGAAAGTGAGTTAGACTAAGAGAGATGGGGTCTACAGTTCTAAAGAATGGTCTATAAATTAATGACGTGTGAAATGACAACCACATTAAACGATCAATGGTAATGCATAACCACACGTGGGGTATGTTCAACCACCAAAAAAACAATGGTCAAAGTTAATATATAAATCAAAAACAAGAATTATAAGTCTTTCAAATTGAGGATCAGTATACCGCAACCCACAATAACTTTAAGTCACGTTTTCAAGCTCTTAGAGCATCTCCAACAGAGGTAGCAAATGTCAAAAACTAAGAGATTTAGAGGTTCAGTCAGGTCTTAGGAGTAACAGCAGAACCTTCAAAAGTTAACTGACACTATAGAAATTGAATGTGTATTTACTATTCATTTTTATCCTTTTTCCACTTTTTAATGCCTATGAATACTAATTGTTCTTGGGTTTTTTGACTACCAAATTTTTAAAACTTTTTCACTCTCCTAGATTTGTTTTAATCTTCATGAGTTCTATAAATGTTCCAAAAAATGGTTCTTATATTCCAGAAATATATTTTCCTACATGTATTGATGATGGACAATCTAAACTTCCTTCTCAATCCTCTGAACCACATACACAACATGTGGGTAATTCATTGGCAAGAGGTAAGTTTAGAAAAAGCAAAGAGGTGACAACTAATAAATAGATGGCAACAACAAATTGTATTATCTAAAAGAAAGAAAGGTCAATTTTTTAGGAGTATTAAATTAATAAGGACCTCTAAAGTGCACACTACTAACACATCCTTCAAATCACGTAGAAAGGTAGTAAAGTTCAATTTTGAAGCTAACTTTTGTAAATTCTGCTGGAGATACTCTTATAATTTCTTATTTGATCCTTGCAAAGAATAAACAATACTGATGCGCATGATGTTTGTGAAGATAATCACGCCCATTGAATACAATGAACCCACTCAGATTAAGAGAAACAACAACAAACTTATTGCACGGTGATTCCTGAAACAAATTCCACCAGCATCTCTGTCACTTTCAGAACTCCAACACAACCAACAGATTGGATCTTTTTTCCCCTGCCAGTCCATAGATTTGCAAAGAATCTACAGAAACACACAAACATATGTCCCCATTTGTCGACAGTTTAATGGAATGAATCCCTACAAATTTGTTTCCACAGCAATTATCCTATAAACCCTATCACTTGATTACCACACACTTGTGCAACTGATAGACAAAAACATTTCCACGTATGAATCAGAATTAATAGGAGTAAGAGATTGAACAGAAGAAATGAACCTGCAGAGATCGTCGAGGAGTTCTTGAGGAGGGAGACCGTTCTTCAAAGGAGCGCTCGAAGATCTATGGAGACCTGACATTAGAGTTCTCTCTGTTTGGTTTACAACCTAAAAACAAAAAACTAGTAGCAGAACAAACCCTAACTTGACAACTCTTTTGTACTGGGGAAAAAAACCCAAGAAAGAGCTCCGAGAGATTTTCACGACCAGAGAAAGCAAAAGCAGTTGTTGATCTTCGCTTCAGAACAAGTATGCGATGTCAGTCCAGTTGGCTTTTTACAAATTACAACAGGCATCAAACGACAGCCAGCAGTGCGCCCTTCCCTATTTGTAGATTTTCTCTTCTTGTACCAAAGCTTTGATTTCCCTTATGGTGCATTTGCCCCTTCAGGGTTCGAGCTATGATGGTACCTCTCTCTCGACAAACTTTTTTTTATATCGGGGATACCAAGGTTGTTAGTATTTCTTTCGGTTTATTTCTAATGTTTTGGCCATTTTTTGATCACATTTGGATGATCGGCTCCATTCATTTTGTAGGGTTCGGCGAGAATCATAATCATACCAAAAATTGTATTCATCGGATTTTTGTAGATACATGACCGGAATACATGAAAATTAACGAAAACAAAAACCAGATCCAAAACCACACTGAATCACAACCTAGTTTTTTTTTTTTTACAATTTTCCCAGTTGCTGATCATGTATCAACTATAGTCTAATGAACACAATTTTTTGCATGATTAAGATTCTCGCCAAACTCTACAAAATGAACAGAACCGATCATCCAAGTGTGATCGGAAAATAACCAAAAAATTAAAAGTGAATCAGAGGAGATACCACCACCCTTAATATCCCCAATATGCATAAAAGTTTCTTGCGACTCTCTCCCAAACAAAAATGATTTTATGCTCCGTTTGGAACAAGGGAATGGATGAGAAAATGTGAGAAAATAAATCTATACTCTCTTGAAAAGTGAGAGGGGAAAATAGAAATTAAGGGTGATTTCATGATATATTTTTATTCTTAAAATTTTTTGACTAAATTTATTTTTTAGAATTTTTATTCAATTTTTCATCGTAATTTTAAGAATTAATTATTCATCTCAACGAAAGGAATTGAATGACTACGAAAATATGGGCCAAAGTTGAAAAAAGTTCATATAATGTAGACAAAATATACCAACTATTTGGTATCAACTGGCATTATTCGTCTTTATTAAAAAAGATTTTGATTTTTGATCATAATTTTTTACTTTTTAGTCTCATTGCAGAAAATAATTCATAAAAAAAATGTGAATTTAACAAAAATTCATAGAATGTGGACAAAAATACCGAAAGGAAAAATACCCAAAATATAGTGTGAACTTCTGTTTTCATAATTTACTTAACCTTTTCTTACTTTATTAGTAAAGAAAAAAAATGCTCCACTTTCCCTCTAATTTTTTCTCAGGGAAATTACACGAAGACTCTCTCATCTGTAAGTTTTAAACACAAACACCCCATAACTTTTAAAAAGAGTGATGCTATTGGTACATATAATGTACATATAGATTTTGTGGGGCCCAATTCGGGTCCCACAAAGATGATCCGAACCGCTCATTATTTTTAAAACATCTTTTTATGGAGCCCTGTAAAAAATCAGCTCAACCCGATATCGTTAAGAATTTTTTCTGAATTTGTAGGGGCGAAACTAAGCAGTTAAGTAGTTTCGCCTCCACAAATTAAGAAAAAATCTTTACCGATATCGGGTTGTGCTGATTTTTTACAGGACTCCATAAAAAAATATTTTAAAAATAATGGGCGGTTTGAATCATCTTTGTGGAACCCGAGATGGGCCCCACAAAATTGATATGTACATAATATGTACATTTCATATGTACCTCTAGCATTTTTGTTTTAAAAATGCACAGACACACCCCCTCATGAATCACACATGCTAATGATTAAAACGTTAAGCCCCAACAAGGACTATCAAACCATATAAGTGCATAATATGTGCAAAACCTAAAATGATGTGACATGCTAATGAATGAAATTTTCAGAGGTTCCTGTGAGATTTTGGGCACTAGACCTCACCTTATTTGTTGTAGTGACCTAAAATGATAAAATATGCTGAATGAATATTTAAAACCCTAGCCTTGTATATGGCCAAGAATTAATAAAACTATTGAATCAACCTTAGTTAGGGATTCTTCAAATATGGCATCATTCTTGTCCGAGTAGGGATCGATTGAGGGAGTAGAACAACAATCACGGTTGGTCATTGATAACCCAATAGCTATTAGGGAAAATAGAGCAACACGAACATACTTGAAAGGCTGAAACAATTGAGAACTCTGGCGACAAGAAAAATACTTGTGAAGTCTGGCACACAGAAAACGATTGAGAACAGACATGCATAGAGAAAAATGATTCAGAGAAACGATTGAGAAAAATGAACCACACAGAAACGAACAGAACCCTATAACAACAACAGATCCATCCAAACCAGTTCGCATGGAATGATTGAGAAATCTGGGGTTAGTTCGAACTTCGAACTATATCGACCAAAAATTTCAAAGGGAATTGAAAATTTCAATGGGGTACGTGGGGCGCCAAGGATTGCCGCCTAACATTTGGGTAGATCGCTATTGGGTTGAACCCTATATATTACGAGGAGGTTTTAATGAAAACATGGTTAAATTTATTCCGTGTTTGTGGAATGCTATATTAGGCTATTGTTGGTAACTTTTAATAGCATTTTTAAAAGAATGCTATTGTATTATACTATTAAAAGTCATATTTGTTATAGATAGGAGAATTTGTAAAGTAGGATTTGAAATTATGTAAAGTAGAATAGCTCATTAGTCTACAGGGAGTTTAGAAGCTATCCATAATTCTGAACCCATAAATCGCCCACAGCGGGGCTCGAACCCAACTGGGCTACAAGCCCATTGGCAAAGCCCTATACTTACACAATTTAAACTCAAGACATTGTATTTGACCGAATTTAAATTTCTAATTCAATTCTACCGTTGATGGTTTTGGTTTTCTTGCTCTACACGACATCATTCTCCCAGTATCAAGCTTGCATTTTATTTATTTAGTAAAGCTATGCCAACTGACTCCTAAGGCTCCATTCTGTTGTCAGGAATGTTGTACCAGAAAGTTATTCTCAAGAAAGTTAAGTAAATTGAAGTAAATGAAAAATAAATCTATTTTCCAGTGAGTGTTCATTTGACAATTTTTTTTTTATTTTTTTTGCAGAAAAACTAAAGTTTAGTGGTTCATTTATTGGGAAAAGACACTTATGAGAAACTTCTTTATTTTTATTCCCATGCCTAATTTTAAATAAAAGTAACTTTGAGAGTTAAATAATAGGCTATCATGTTTCAAAAATTAACCCTTACGGAAAATGTATTTTATCTAATGCAAAGCCTTAACATAAAATGAAAAAATCGACTTGCAATTCCTTATTCAATTTTCTATCTTCTGAATGGTCATGATCACGCAAATCCCACATTTAAATTGACATCCTCTGATAATCAACTGTACAAATGAAGTTTAAAAAATAAGTATATGATAACTAAATAAACAAATGTTGTAATGACCCGAATCTCGAGCCAATATTTTTTTTCGAATAAAATTAAATATTTTATTGAAGTATTTTTGTAGATATAATTGATTTTGTTAATTGATAATCTAAACCTAGCCCTACTTCATAATCCTAAAAATTTAGGATAAGATTAGATTGGATTTTATTAGATATGATTAGGATAAGATTGGATTGGATTGGATTCTATTCTATTAGATATTATATAAATTTTGTTAGATATTATATAGATTTTGTTAGATATTATTAGATTATATAAGATTATGATCTAGATTTGATTTGATTTTCTAGATATGATCTAATTCTTCTTCCTACTAGTATAAATAAGCAAGCCTCCTTCCCCTCCACACACCACACCACTCGTGTGCTTCCAATTGTAGAGTTTTAGAGAAAGAAAAATGAGAGAGGAAATTCAGCAAGGGAGGGAGAAAGAGAAGAGGGGAAAAAAATAGCTTGTGAGTTTATTTTATAAATAGATAGTAATGTCTTGGATGGTGGATATTGGTGGGCTAGTGGTGTGTTTAGTCCAAATGTGGAAAAATATTTCTAGGCATTAATTCATGGACAAAATGGCCGGTCATATTTGAGGTAATCTGGGGAGTATATGATATGATTCCCACTTCTGGAATCCTTTCTTCACTCTCATTTTTGTATTCATTTTGATTATCTTGTGATATTTGTTCAATCTTGTGGATATCATTGGAAAGTAGAATAATTGGTATCGAATATGATGTTATTGGCTAAATACTAGAGAACTGTTTAGTACAAGGAATCGAGTGAACTCATGCACCAATAGCCTATCCAATATCCAAGATGGGTCGAGGATGACTCGATGAGAAAGGTATTCGGGGAGGGTCACTGGTCATGTATTGAGAAGAACATGGTATGAGGTCCTTGTAATTGTTGCTTCGACTAGGTGGTCGATTATCGCTTATTGATTCCACTTGAATATGAGCTTTGTTATTCTGTTGTATCGTATACTTTCCGGATAATTTTCTTTTTCAGGTGTAGAGCCAGATTAGTGAAAATTGAACCGGAGCATATAAGGATTAATTTGGAAAGGTCTTGGAAGAGTTGATAATTTTGGAGCATCTAGAAAATTATTTAGAAGGCGGCTTAAGTTTATTTTGGTGATGTAATTTATTTATGGAAAAAACAGGGGCCTAGAAGTGTTTGAATACAGTGTATTTTGGAGTTTATTTTTAGAAAATAGCGAGGCGTTACAAATGGTATCAGAGCATAGGTTCAACTCTCGACCTTGGATAGATGGGGTAGATCACTTCCAAGAGCGTAAACTAAGTTACTAATTGTAGTTGTTACCTATTTTAATTCTAAACTATAAGTACAATTCAAGTCGCCACCTGACCTAGATTTCGGGAGAGTACCATGAGAAAACATAGGCTTTACTTGTTTAACTAACAGCTAGGCTAATTGTAAATGGTACGTGTCCGATCTATATGACATTCCCTGTATGATTGTGACTAGTTTGCTATTATTTATTTAATATTAAAAAAAGGGGTGACATTTCATTATTATGAACCGTTAAAAATATGTATATATATACATAATAACAAGGAGGGCCCCAATGCCACGACACAATTATTTAGAGCCACGACACATTTGTTCCAGTTGCCCTTTTTACCCTCAAATAAAAGACTCTCTCCTTGCTCTCTCCCTCTCTCTCTTTCTCATCCATGGCCCTAATGCCCTTTCCTAGCTAGGACGCTCCGAGTTCAATTCAAATCTCACCAGGCCAATATAATACTTTTCTTCACAACTGAAATCGTAATGAAGAACCAAAACACGCCATGGAATTTACCACCTCACTCCCTCGCTGAACCCATGTCCACACATGAATCAAGATGTGCAGCCAAGGCCCAAGCATCAATAATTCAATACAATACAAATAATAAAACACCAATGTCAAAATTTGACTGGCGTCAAGAAACTTCGTCATCACAGTCACTTCCGTTCAGCAATCCCTATACCCCCAATTTGGACGGGCAACCAGAAACATCTCACCTTGCCCACTTCCATTCGGCCATCCCTAAACCCCCAAATTGCTAAGCAAAACCCAATCTTCTTGCTTCATACATTTGTTGAAATCTGACCACGGACAGCCATAACGAGACTGAACGCCGCCGCCTCCCCTCTAACCCGGGCAATGATATCAAAATCTCCCTAGAAGTAAGAAGCCCCAAGTAAGAACTCCAATTGTCATGTTTCCTAAGCTTTCCAATCGACTTCGATGAGTGGTCGTTGATGCGAAGGACTATTGTGGTTGAATTTGAAAAATAACCAGAAGAGAGAAGATGAGGCGTGGATCTCTGGAGAGAGAGAGAGAGAGAGAGAGAGAGAGAGAGAGTCTTGCTTTTCTTGCAAGGGTAAAAATGGTAAAATGTTATAATGCTCGTGGCATTAGAAATATCTCTCGTGGCATTAGCAGCTGCCTAATAACAATAGTAATATTACTTATTCTTGTAACTTCAAAATCCTTGTCACGAAACTGATTTGTTAACATGATAGTTAGAAACCTTGGAAACCCTAAACCTAACTTCGTGGGGGTAGTCGTTACAAGATTGGTACAAAGGTCAATGACGTTATTCTCTACGGTCATTTTGTTGACCCCAGCAGCAAGGACAATACGCATAGTCTTGATGCCAACAACAATGTTGCCTACATTGACAAGAATGCTTGCGCGAGTCCTGAGGTCATGCCAACGTTAATGCTTGTGCACCTGAAATCAACAAAACCATTCAGCTACTACTAGTGATCGCCAACACGACTTATCGACACCTCTAACTTAAGTTTATAACTTTTAGATGGAAGAAACGAGAAATGGTTCACATGAAAACAACAACCAGAATAATGGTCAAAACAATGGACAAAACGGAGGTCCACAGCCGAACAGACAAATCGGAGTGCAAGACCTGTTTCAACTCATGCAAGCATTTATTGCCGCCGCCGCCACCACCAATCCTCAACATCAACAACAGGCCACATATGTACCACGAGGCCCTCTGACTAGGAGTCAGTCGTTGAGTGAATTTTGTAAACGCCGCCCACTGTACTTTCGAGGAGAACCGAACCCCGCTGATGCGGAATCCTGGTTGGAAGAAATCAAAAAGATCCATGAAGTTCTAGACATTCGCGAAGATGGCAATTGCATCGCTCTAGCCACCTACCAAATGCAAGGAGAAGCGCAACATTGGTGGAAACTAATGAAGAGTACACATGCTACAAAGGCAATGACTTGGGAGAGGTTTGAAGAAATCTTCGTCGACAAGTACTTTCCTGCCCCAATCAAACAGGCAATGGTTCAAGAGTTCATGAACCGTGAACAGAGTGAAATGACAGTCTCCCAGTATGCTGCGCGATTCGAGAAGCTATCTCATCATGCCACAACTATCATACCAATAGATGATGATAAGGCGAGGAAGTTTGAATAGGGACTCAATGAGACATGCTGAGCAGTTGTGGCGCAGACATTCCCCACCTATTCATAAGTGGTGCAATGCGCGCTTAAGATGGAAAGAGAAAGTTTGGATTTTAAGACAAGACGTGAGCAGAAGAAAGCAATACCAACAACTGGAGGACCGATCCGCAAGAACGATAAGGGGCTCGTCATACTCAAACCCTACACTCAGAACAACCAACTCCCACAACAAGCCAACCAACATTGAAAAAGCTCAAATCAAGAACAAGGCAAGAATCATGACCAGGGAGGCAAATGTTACCACTGCAATCAGGAAGGCCATTTTAAGTTCGCCTGTCCTCAACTAAATGGATCTGGAAGTTTCAGAAATGGGGTACAACAAGCACTTGCAAACACCAATCGATTTTGGAAATCAACAATGAGGTCAAAGGCCCACAAAGTGGATGGAATCACCAACAACAACCTTCCCCCCAAAACCAAAATTTTGGTACAAGAAATGGCCCAGCTAAGCCTAGTTAGTCATCTGGAGGCAGGATCTTTGCATATCAAAGAGATTACGAACAATATGATCCTAGGGCAACTCGAGGTAACCTTATAATTATTCAGCACATAAATTCAAGCCTTATTCAGTTTTAGAGCACCACACGCTTTTATATCTGCTTCATGTGTTAACTCATTGGGATTAGAAATTATGAATTGAGCTTCACCATTATGAGGGCAGAATCACTGTGAGTCTTATATGACAAGTGTACGATCTATGTTGTCCTGTGACCTTTGAGTCAAAGAAAGGGTCAACTGCAAATGTCAATTTCAGAAGAAATTGACTACCCACTCACTTTGCCGTCATAAGATGCTATCAGAAGGCAGTGATCACTTACTCTTCAAACATAACGTGTCCCAAATTTAAGGGAGATGGATGGATCCACCATTCATGGAGATTGGGTGACCGTCATGACAATACAAGTTGCTAGGATAGTTACCAAGTCTCATTACAAAATCCTAGGAAGAAGAAGCAACTAGAAAGGAACGGATGTGCCAACTAATTGTAACAGAGCAAACGCCCTAATTTTGAGGACGAAATTATTTTAAGGGGGATAGATTGTAACGACCTGGATTTTTGGCCCTATTTTTTTTGAATAAAAGAAAAAATTATTGTTTAAATATATATATATATATATATCTTCTACTGTTGTTTCTACTATTCATTAGTAAAATCGTTTACATTTACTATTCATAGTACTGTACTTTACTTTTACTATTTAGTTATAATTGCTGTTACTGTGCTTCCACCGTCCCTCAGCTTTAAGTAAATCAGTCACCTTTACCTTTACCGACACACCTAATACTCTGATTAAACCCATGTTCTTCCACTGTATCCCTCCTTTCGCCCGTCATTGGTATCAAAGCCAAGTAGGAAATTGTTGAAGAATTAAAACTCAAGTAATCTGTAAGTTGTTTTTACTCCTGCTTAGTTTTCATTTAGTATTTTACTCCTGCTGAACTTTTAGTTAGTATTTTAGTTCAGTTGTCATCGGTCGACCACCTTGAGAAGACCACCTTAGGTAATCCGTAAAAGGTCCCCGTGAGTAAGTCCTAGGTAGGCAGTGAAGGGGTTGGGAAAAAACCTGGGGTATGTGTCCATTGGGGTATGTGTTTATCATGATAATTTAGGATTAAGATATTAATTAAAAGATCTTTAAGGTTAAACTATTAAAAGAGAAATCTGTAGGATTAAACACAATGAATAGATTATTTAAGTGTAGTTCTTCAGCCAGTTCTTCAATGGCTTCTTTATCTGAGTTGCCGGATATAGTCAATCAAGAAGAACATGAGTACCAAGATTTAGATACAGGATTAAATAATTGGAACATTCCAAAAATACCAGTAAAAGAAATTTACAAGTCAAGCTTTTTAGATGATACTTTCCGTACTGATCAAGTTGCAAAAACTGCAGAACATGTTTATGCTATTACTAAACAAGAAGAGAGATGTTCTCTTCTCAGTCAACATTCAATCAAACGACACCTAGAACGAGGATATAAATATATTCATGTAGGATTAATACAAGTAGCTGTTAAACCACTTACAAGAAAATGATTAAATTCCTCAGTACTGCTGTCTTTGAGAGACAGTAGATTTACGGTTTATAGTGATAGTTTGTTAGGATTAATGGAATCAAGTCTACATAATGGTCCAGTTTATTTCAACTGTTACCCTGATTTACCCCTTAGTTTAAATGATAAAAATATTCTAAAAGCATTAACATTAAATATTCAAACTGCTGGAGTAATCACTCAAATGCTCGAAGAAAGTCAATCAATTGCATTAATTTATCGCCTTTATTACAAATGTATGAAAACCAATTTAAACATTCATGCATTAATCAAAAGTCCAAAAGACAAAACTGTCCTTATTCAAAGCAGCACAAATGCCAATATTCAAGTACCCAAAACTATCTCCTGGAATGATATCCAGTTACCAGCTAGTTGGCTTAGTGAAAATGAGAGTTTCCCACAGAAACTCCAGAATGACACGATTGATCTAGACTATATTCAACAATACCTAGATGGTACAGTTAGGATAAGTTTTGATCAACAAAGAACAAACCCTCCTCTGAGAATCAAAGAATTAAGTAGGTCAAATAGCTCAGTCACTATTGATAGATCATACACCATGCCTAGGAAAGACAAAAATTTGCTTGATCCTAGCATTAAATTAAAAGGTGTTGAGTCAAATTTACAAATTAGTAAACCCTGTTATTTTACACAGTCAAAATTTGAGGATGAAGACACCTCCCAAGGGTCTCCAACTCAAACAGATTTTGAAGAACAAATTGACCCCTCTTTAAAAGTATTACATAAAGATTTTAAAATTGATTTTGATAAATTATATAAAGAATTTAAGTCAAAGAAAAATAAACAAAAAAGAAGAGATTATGCTAATAAATATTCACAATCTAAACAAGCTAAAATAATTGATCAATGCGAAAATTTCATGAATGAAATAAGAACTGAAATTTATTTTTTCAATTACCTTGAAAAATATTACAAAAAGATTAATACAGTGACCACAGTTACAAAAATAAAAAAGAAAATGAATTCTAGTCCCAGTAATATATCTTACCAATCTCCTGCTAAAACAGAACCAAGTCAAAATATTAAACAAATTACTGTACAAAATCTCCGACAAGAGGTCAATCTTATTAAAAAAGAAATTACCAAATTAAAAGAATTTGACAATCAGTTAAAAGCTCAAAATGAAGAAGATACTAATTACCAGGATTGTTACAAAAAATGGTATGCTAAAGTCAAATTAGTAGTGCATGATTTCAAAATTGAAGTCAGTGCTCTTATTGACACAGGAGCAGACCTTAATTGCATTCAAGAAGGTTTGGTTCCTACTATGTATTTTCACAAAACAACTGAACAATTGAGTTCTGCAAATGGTAGCAAAATGCAAATTAACTATAAACTACCCAAAGTACATATCTGCCAAGATGAGGTATGTTTTTGAACCTCTTTTGTATTAGTTCAAGATCTAACAGACAGAGTAATTTTAGGAACACCTTTTATTTGCTTACTCTATCCTTTTACAACTAATCACAAAGGAATCACCACTAAACCTTTTGGTCAACAAGTGTATTTAAATTTTTAACAAAATCAGAATTTCGAGAATTAAAGCAAATTAAAAGCTACCCTATATCTTCTTTAAACCAAAAAGCAAATCAACTAAAATTCCTACAGAATGAAATTGGATATAAAATAATTGAAAAACAACTTGCTAATAAATCTCTAAGTCAACAAATTGAAAAATTTAAAGAAAAACTAGTAAAAGAAGTCTGCTCTAGTCTTCCCAGTGCCTTTTGGCACAGGAAAAAGCATATAGTAACTCTACCATACATAAAAGATTTTAATAAAACTCAGATCCCTACAAAATCTAGACCTATTCAAATGAACCCCGAAGTAATGGAAACATGTGAAGAAGAAATTAATGGATTATTTAGTAATAACATCATTCAAAAAAGTAAATCACCATGGTCATGTCCAGCTTTTTATGTCAATAAAAATGCAGAAAAAGAGAGAGGCGTGCCCAGACTAGTTATAAATTACAAACCATTAAACGCAGTATTAGAATGGATTAGATATCCGATTCCTAATAAAAGAGATCTAATCAATAGATTAAACAATGCTACTATCTTCTCAAAATTTGATTTAAAAAGTGGATTCTGGCAAATTCAACTACACCCTAATGACAGATACAAAACAGCTTTTACTACTCTATTTGGACATTACGAATGGAATGTGATGCCTTTTGGATTAAAAAATGCTCCTAGTGAATTTCAGAATATAATGAATGAAATATTTAATCCATTTAGTCATTTTATTATAGTCTATATAGATGATGTCCTCATCTTTTCAAATTCAATTGATGAACATTGGAAACATTTGAATTCTTTTCTCCAAATAATAAAACATAATGGATTAGTCATATCAGCTCCCAAAATTAAATTATTTCAGACTAAAATAAGATTTTTAGGATATGATATTCATCAGTCCACCATAGTACCAATTAGTAGAGCAATCCAATTTGCTGATAAATTTCCTGATGAAATTACTGACAAAAATCAGTTGCAAAGATTTTTAGGATCTTTAAATTATATAGCAGAATTCTATAAAGATCTTAGGAAAACATGTCAGTCCCTATTTGAAAGATTAAAAGACAAACCCCCTCCTTGGTCATCTCTACACACTTCTATAGTCCAGCAATTCAAAAAATATGTCAAGACATTGTCATGTCTAGATATTCCTACAGTCAATTCTTTTAAAGTTATTCAAACTGATGCCTCCGATATTGGTTATGGAGGCATACTCCTCCAAATAGTCAATCCCAGTTCCCTTGAACAAATTGTTCGCTTTCATTCTGGTCTTTGAAATAAAGTACAAAGCAATTATAGTACTATTAAAAAAGAAATTTTAGCACTAGTATTATGTATTTCAAAATTTCAAGATGATATATTAAACCAAAATTTTTTAGTCAGAATTGATTGTAAAAGTGCAAAATATGTTCTGGAACAAGATGTTAAGAATATAGCTAGTAAACAGATCTTTGCCAGGTGGCAGTCAATTTTAAGTATTTTTTATTTTGATATTGAATATATTAAAGGAGATCAAAATTCTATCCCTGATTTTCTTACTAGAGAATTTTTATTTAACAAGTCGTAATAGTTTCTCATTCATTTAAAAATACTTTCCAGCTATTAAAAATCATTTTTCAGTAGCATCTAGTATAGAATCCAAAGTACTTTCCAACTATTTAAACCTAGCAGCATTTACAGAAGCAGCACTGCAGCACAACCATGGCAGAGAAAAGCACAGAGAAAAGTAAAAAACCAACCCCAGCTCCAAAAAATCAACTAGCACTTCCTCCAGCCAACTGTGGAAACAGGTATCAAGTCCTTGGGCAAATCCCCAAGCCTAGTTACAGTTCTGCACTTGCATTCCCTTCATCGTCTAGTCAACCAATTGATCCCTTTTGTTCAACCCAATCAATTCAACCTAGTCAACCAAGAATGCCTTACCCAGCAAAAACAACAGAGTATGTCCTCAAACCAGTCAGCACAAACCTATTTTCCATTGAACCAGTCCACAGAAACATTCACAATCCAATTGAACTAGTCAAGTCTTTTTTTCCTCATGGATGGCATTTCATCCCTGCTCACCGCAGTAAAACCCTCTCTTTCTACAAAGATATTCTTCTCCACCACAACTCAATTGTGATAAAACCCATTCATGATCGAGTTAACCCCAATAAAGTCATTTACCATTCCCTTTACATCCACAATATAGTCAGCCTGGATGAATGGGGACACCCTTCTTTATTACGGGATCTCCCCAACCATGAAATCCAGTATAATTATTAAGATTATATTGATGCATGGTTCAAAGTCATTCTCCATGAAAATGAGTCATTTACTCACTCTTGGTTTTTCTCATTTGACCATAAATTCAAGTCAGTAATCCAATCCTGGTTTTCTCGATGGTGGCATCAAAATGGTGCCATCCCTGATATCTTACCATTAGAGCTAATGGATCAAGTCAATTATTTTTCAACCTTGTATCCAGTCACCAACCACACCAGTCAATTTCCAACCCTTTTGTTATTCATGACAAAATACAAAGTTCCATGGATATTCAAATGGAAATATTGCACCAGTCACAACACAGTCACTCGCCAATACCTAGTCAAATGGTGGGACGCATACAAGTATCACCGAGTCATTGAACAGGTCAAGGCAGAATTTCCAGTTAAAATTCCAACCCCTGTCAAAATCCCAGCTCAACATCAACCGAGTAAAATGACGACTGCCCAACCCAGCTCACCTACATTTTCTACAATCAAACTTGGAAGCCCAACACCAAGTTCCTCCAAGCCTTCGAAGTCAAAAACCAAATGTTCGCAATTATTGATGTTAGCTCAACAACTAATTGCCCAAGCTAGTCAATAAGAAGATGACAATTCATCTGAAGAATCAACTGCTCATCAAGACCCATACGGATCACCTTTCTAAGATGCCCAGGACCCATTTGCATAATCATCTAGAGCAATGGAATCCAAAGCACAGTCAAAGCAGGAATCATTGCTACTTTTGGCCCCACCATCACCGAAAGTAGCACCAGTTATCATTTTTCCCTTTTGGCCTCATTTGCACCGAAAGGAGAAACAGTCAACAATAATTTCTGCTTTTTGCTCTACTAGCACCGAAAGCAGCAACAGTCACCTACTTTAGTCACATGGTTGAGTCTTTCAACACTTGTAATTCTCCGGACCTTATTCTATAAAAGGATCCGAGAAGGAAAGTAAAGTTAAGGTTTTTCAAGTTTTAGTTTTCTAGTAAGAGAGAGTAAACAAAGTTTGGGTTTTCAACAATTGTTTACCCATACTTAGTCAAGATTGAAGTTCTACTTCTGTACTTACTGTAAGTCTGAGTTTGTTCAGCTTACCTATTCATTTCCAGTAAACTGCTTTTACTGTTGTTTCTACTATTCATTAGTAAAATCGTTTACATTTACTATTCATAGTACTGTACTTTACTTTTATTATTTAGTTATAATTGCTATTACTGTGCTTCTACCGTCTCTCAACTTTAAGTAAATCAGTCACCTTTATCTTTACCGACACACCTAATACTCTGATTAAGTTGAAGAATTAAAACTCATTGGTATCAGAGCCAAGTAGGAAATTGTTGAAGAATTAAAACTCAAGTAATCTGTAAGTTGTTTTTACTCCTGCTTAGTTTTCATTTAGTATTTTACTCCTGCTGAAATTTTAGTTAGTATTTTAGTTCGGTTGTCATCGGTCGACCACCTTGAGAAGACCACCTTAGGTAATCCGTAAAAGGTCCCCGTGAGTAAGTCCTAGGTAGGCAGTGAAGGGGTTGGGAAAAAACCTGGGGTATGTGTCCATTGGGGTATGTGTTTATCATGATAATTTAGGATTAAAATATTAATTAAAAGATCTTTAGGGTTAAAATATTAAAAGAAAGATTTGTAGGATTAAACACAATGAATAGATTATTTAAGTGTAGTTCTTCAGCCAGTTCTTCAATGGCTTCTTTATCTGAGTTGCCGGATATAGTCAATCAAGAAGAACATTTAGACATAAGATTAATTAGTAAATCTAGTTATTTTACACAGTCAACTTTACTTGTTTTACATAAAGAATTTAAAATCAATTTTGATAAATTATATAAAGAATTTAAGTCAAAAAAAAAATAAACAAAAGAGAAAAGATTATGCTAATAAATATTCACAATCCCGACAAGCGAAAATAATTGCTCAATGGGAAAGCTTCATGGAAGACACAAGGACTGAAATCTATTTTTTCAATTACCTGGATAATTTTTACAAGAAAGTCAACACCATTACGAAAACAAAATGGAAAAAACCAGATGACACTACTACGACTTCTAGTCATCCACCTTTGGAATCAATTATTATTGATTACAAAAATACATCTATAACTGCATCTCCCTTCAAATTACCTAGTGAAAAAACAGAGTGCAAACAAATTGTTGAACAGATTAATTACACCAATCAATGTCTCAAACCTATAGGTACCCAATTAGACAAAATAGAAACTAAAATTGATGAACGAACTTCATGTAGCTTCCCACCCTTTAGTAAAACTATAGAAGCGCCACTTACACATCTTTCTAGAAGAAAAGAAAAAATTAACTCTAGTAAAACTATAGAAGCACCACTTATACATCTTCCTGGAAGAAGAGAGAAAATTAACATAAACCAGAATCAAAATATTCAAAAAATTGACGAAATACTGACAAAATTAACCATTAAATCAGAACAAGAATCACCTCAAGTTTCTACCATCACAAAAAATTGTGACACTAGTACTTCTAGTCAAATGATACAAACTTCTTCTGATGAAGAAATCACACAATTACAGAAGCAGTTCTCTGATCAAAGAATTAACCGTCTTATCAACCCCCCAACAAACCCGACCACTCTTACCAAAAATTGGTATTCTAGACCAACTCCCCCTGACCTCCAATATGAAGAAAATAATTTGGCCAATCAATTTTCTGTTTCCTCTAATAAGTTATATGAATGGAATATTGATGGTTTGAGTGAACACCAAATATTAGAAAAATTGAATCACATATCAATGGCTGCTAATAGCTACTTAAGTAACACAGATCTTAATCAACAACAAATAGTTGATTTGTTAACTTCTGGTTTCACTGGAATACTAAAAGTATGGTGGGACAAATACCTCTCCCGTGAGTCAAGAGAGGAAGTTAAAAATGCTGTTCAATTAGATGAAAATGATCTCCCGATTTTTGACAACGAAATTGGAATGGGAGTACCTGATGGAGTCAATACTTTGATTTATACCATAATTAAACATTTTATTGGACAACCAAGTAACATTACTTCCAGAATACACGATCAACTAAGTAATTTGCATTGTCCAACATTAAGTGATTTTAGGTGGTACAAAGATGTTTTTACATCCAGAGTTATGCTCAGAGATGATTGTACAAAATCATTCTGGAAAGAAAAATTTATTAATGGACTTCCTAATTTATTTGCCCACAAAATCAGGGATGTTCTTAGTCAACCAACAGGAGTCATTGAATATGATAAATTAACATACGGTGACATTATTAGTACCATTCAAAAAGAAGGTCTAAGAATGTGCATTGATATGAAAATTAGTAAACAAGCCCAAAAGGATAAAAATAAAGCCAAGTATGAGTTAGGAAACTTTTGTGAGCAGTATGGTCTACCACCTATAGCACCATCACGAAGAAAACCCAAACACCATACTAAACCAACTAACAATAGTAAGAGTCACAGATACTTTAAAAATAGTAAACCCAAATCATCCAAAAAAAATATTACGAAAAACCCAAAAAACAAACAAATAAAAAGAAGCATGATGACAAAAGTAATATTACATGTTATAACTGTGGCAAAAAAAGACATTACAAAACTGAATGTAAAGTCCAAGCCAAAATCAGTCAACTTAATATATCTGATACTGATAAACAACATATCTTGGAAATTTTTAGAATTGCAAATCTGAGCAATTCTGAAGACGAAGGAGATAGTATTACATCCTCAGATTACCATTCTCTTAGTAATGATAGTTCAAGTGACGATCAAATTAAAATTGGTTGTACTGACAATTGCTGAAAAACAAATAAATGTACTTACCAAAGATCTACCAGAAGAAGAATTGTTAATCGATTTAATCAGTAAAATAAATGATTCAGAGTTAAAACAGCAATATATTAAAAAACTTAAACAACTTTTAGTACACCAGGGGAAACAACCCCAGTACAGTAAACCCATAGTAAACTTTAATGCTACTATAGAACGATTCAACAAAATTAATAAAGAAGTCACTTTAAATGACATACAACATGAAATAGATCTTATTAAAAAAGAAATTATAAATATTAAAGACCAACTTTCAAAATCAACTAACAAGTTTTTCAGAAAAAAGAGAGATAGTTCATCTTCTGAAGAAGCCTTAGAAGATGATAATCAGGACCAAAATTCCAGCCAAGAAAAAGATATTGACCACCTAAATAGTGATCAAGATATTGACCACCCAAACAGTAACCAAGACAGTCATAGATTAAATATAATCAATCAAATAAACATATAGAAATGGCATGCTCGTATTAAATTAATAATAGGAGATTATAAAATACAAGTTACTGCTCTCATTGATACAAGAGCAGATTTAAATTGTATTCAAGAAAGTTTGATACCTGTTAAATATTATCAAAAAACAACTGAACGATTGAATTCTGCAAATGGTAGTAAAATGATAATTAAGTACAAATTGCCCGAAGTCAATATTTGCCAAAATAAAATTAGTTTCAAAACCTCATTTGTTTTAGTTAAAAATTTAACTGACAAAGTAATTTTAGGTATGCCCTTCATTTATTTACTCTATCCATTCACAGTCACTAGTAACAACATCATGTCTCTTGATCAACAAGTCAATTTTGAATTTTTATCAACACCAAACAAAAATGAATTAAGTCAGTTACAAAATTGCTCTATTTATCCTACTAATGATTCATTTGATTGTTTTATAGATGACTCAAAGTCAACAGAAAACTATTCCCTTTGGAAAAATCCTTCTGCCAGTATTCCCTGAAGGAGCTAGCACAAAATTTAGGAAGTTAAATTACTTAGACAGCATGAATGCTACCCAACAGTGTCTTCTAGATAATCTCTGGAACACGCGTGGGGATCATCGCAGGTTCTTAGACAGCTTAAATTGTTTAAGTATTTATTTCAATCAGCAAAATCAGCAGACTAGTGGAGTTGTTTTCCTTAGTTCTTTGGGTGGAGTTTCAATAAGCCCATCCCTAGTCAGCACCAGTTCGTCTACTAACCTCCCTTCTTGTAAGCATTGTGAAACAATGTCTTGCAAATTTATTGATTTAAATTGCAGGTATCGCCAGCTACTAATTGAAAATAATCAGCTCAAAGCAGAAGTCACTATATTGCAGAATCAATCAAGGAAAACCTCTTTTACCCCACTGGTAAAAGTAGAGAATAAACTATCATCCCCACTGGATGGTAGTAAAGGTGTAAATGTGCAGTCATCCCTACTGGATGATGGTGAAAGCGTAAGTGTATCTGAAACTTTCCAAAACAAAGCTTTCAGAACTCTAGCTTTACCACAATCCCTATCCCTACTCCCCAAGTCACTACCATTAGATGTTGTCAGCCACATTCAACATTTGGCTAGACAAAATGGTCACCATTTTCAAGAATTCTTATTTGAAATCCTTACTAAACTAGCCAGTCAACCACCCTTAGGATTATCAATCACTTGGGAAACCCACTATAATGAAGACCAAGACCGAGTCACCTGTCCAAAAACTAACCCATTGTGTCTAGAAACACCATTAGAAAGATATGATTGCCCATGCCAATTACTTTTTAGTATCCCTAAAGCCTGTATCCACATGCAGCACTTCCAAGACATTGTTCTTCCATACAAAGGACAAACTATTCAAATAAGCCCAATGACCCTACTAGATCATGGATTCCTTAGGCAAATCATCTTTACTGATCCAGAACAAACTGACTGAGTCACCAGAAAGTTGGCAATATGTGTCAACAATGTCTTTGCTAAACATAGATCAATGAAATGCCAAGTTCTAATCACGAGTAAGATGCCAGAATGGACTAACACTGGAAATGTGATACTGGCCCAACATGTCATGTATCTATCATGGTATTGGACATTCAGTAGGGCATGTACACCTATTGAACTCATTGAAGATGAATGCCCCTGGCCGTGTTCCAAGTCTATCAGGGCACAAATCAGGCATCACAGAGCCAAGTCAATTGCTAGCAATCTTGGAAATGATGATTATTTCCTTGATAGCAAGTATCGTTTAATTTGTGAAGATTCTATTCAAAAAATCAAGTCAACTGATCCTATTCAATAAGTTCCATTTATTTTTTATACAAAATTCCAAAATCTAGTCAGAGACTACAAGATCTACTGGGATCACAATATGGGTTCCCAAGAAGACCAAGAATCAAACCCAGATGCCAACAGTGATGACAATGGACAAGATTATTGGGATAACCAGACGAATGAAGAATTGAAGAATTGGGACAACATGATGAAATTTTAGTCAAAAGCCATAATCATTGCTACTTTTGGTCCCACCAACACCGAAAGTAGCAACAGTCATCATTTTTCCCTTTTTTGGCCCCATTTGCACCGAAAGGAGAAACAGTCAGCAATAATTTCTGCTTTTGATCCACTAGCACCGAAAGCAGGAACAGTCACCTACTTTAGTCACATGGCTGAATCATTCAGCACTTGTAATCCTCCGGACCTTATTCTATAAAAGGATCCGAGAAGGGAAGTTTTCTAAAGGTTTTTCAAGTTAAGGTTTTTCAAGTTTTAGTTTTCAAGTTTTAGTTTTCTAGTAAGAGAGAGTAAACAAAGTTTGGGTTTTCAACAATTGTTCACCCATACTTAGTCAAGATTGAAGTTCTACTTCTGTACTCACTATAAGTCTGAGTTTGTTCAGCTTACCTATTCATTTCCAGTAAACTGCTTCTACTGTTGTTTCTACTATTCATTAGTAAAATCGTTTACATTTACTATTCATAGTACTGTTCATTCATATATTATTCCAAATTTTATTAACTAATTATTTTACTAACTGTTCATGTGATTTCAAAATATATTTTATTGGTAATTGTGATTAGTATTTGTATTAAATTAATCCTTTAATTGTGTAAATGTGTATATATGTATTTATAACTTCTGCCATATGTACTGTATAATTTTTCCACCACCAATGTGCTCCCAGCCTTATCTCCTCTCTCTCAACCGACTCTTTCATTTCTTTGCCCCTCTCTCTCTCTCTCTCTCTCTCTCTCTCTCTCTCTCTCTCTCTCTCCCTCCCTAAGCAAACCATCCCCCTTTTCCCATTTTTCGACAGCCACATTCCATACCCCATTTCTTGCACCCCACTCTTCTTTCCACCTCCCCTTATAAATACACTACTCCTTTCCCCGGAAAAAAAAAAAAAAACACCACCATTGCCAATAGTAAAAGAGAAGGAAATGAGAAAGGAAATTCGTCCATGGTGAAAATCTAGAGAGAGAGAATGAAGAGGGTCACGGCCCCACACTCCGAACGCCAATTCGACCTATGAATCTTCTAACTCATGCCTCGGTATCACAGAACCTAGTTCCAATCACCAAAGTCAGACGTGCTCCGTATTCTCCTCCAAATTTTTTAAAACCGTCCGGAACCCGCTTCTCGCTTCCCAACTGAATTCGAGGTAGATAAAATGCTTCCCCAACTCTCTACTAAGTATAATAAATGTTTACGTATTGGTTTCAAACATTCCGGAGTGAAAGAAAACGATTCCAGAGTCGCGGAGGTCTTTCTCCCCTGTTTTTCCGATACCCACTATGCAAGAAGGTTATGATTTTGACAAAAATACACTTTTATTACAGTTAAACCCTTAGGTTATTTAACAAATGATTTCCGCCCAAAAGAACTAATTACTTATTACTATTAGTCCTTAGTTTATTAACCGATCATGTTTCGGCCCAAATGTATTAATAACATATTAACCTTAATCCCTGTGTTTCTTACTTTAGAATTTCGGACTATAGCAAGTTTTGTCCTTTTGTTATTGTAATGTGAGGAAATCATGATTTGTTTTGTTAATAACATTAATAAAGTTAAATTAATTCACTTGTTAATAAAATTGCTCGCACATTTAGTAATGTATGGCCATGGCCTAGTCATAAAATACTAAGGGATTACTTACTCGCACAATATCAATTGCTATGTTGGCTTTCACATATAAATGTATCATGTTTATGGATTCATGATTGTTGTATTTGTTGGATTGGACTTAGATTCGTTTGGTGGTTTCAATGAGAAATTATGTGGACATTACTATGTTTCATGGAAAAGGAAAAATAGATGAAAATTGTGGGCTTTGCAGGACCTTGGTGGTAGCCTGACAGGATCCCGTATTGGTTGAGGGTAGCCTGGTAAGACCTTGAGGGTAGCCTGAAAGACCCGGTGTAGCTAGGGTGGCCAAGCAGGATCTCAGGGGTAGCCTGGCAGGACCTCAGGTATTGAGGGTAGCCTAGCAGGACCTTGAGGGCAGCCTAATAGACCTAGAATTGTGAGGGTGGCCAAGCAGGACCTCAGGGGTGGCCTGACAGGACCTCAGGTATTGAGGGCAGCCTAGCAAGACCTTGAGGGTAGCCTGATGGACCTAGAATTATGAGGTTGGCCAAGCATGACCTCAGGGGTAGCCTGGCTGACCTCAGGTATTGAGGGTAGCCTAACAGGACCTTGAGGGTGGCCAAGCAGGACCTCAAGGGTAGCCTGACAGGACCTCAGGTATTGAGGGCATCCTAGCAGGACCTTGAGGGTAGCCTGATGGACCTAGAATTATGAGGTTGGCCAAACATGACCTCAGGGGTAGCCTGGCTGACCTCAGGTATTGAGGGCAGCCTAACAGGACCTTGAGGGCAGCCTGATGGACGTAGAATTGTGAGGATAGTCTACTAGTATCTCATGATATGGAAGGTAGCAAGATGTTTAAATATGTTCAACGAAATTCTACGCTCAAAATGTGACGGATACTATGGTGCAGGAATGTTTATGAAATGTGAGATTCAATAAATAAAAAAGAAAGAAAGTAATTTAAAGGTTTGCTAATGGATTTACTTATTGTTCTATTATTTTCATATGAATTGTGATAAAGCTGCTTAGCTGTAAAATAAGGTCTTGGTAAGGTTAGGATTATTCTACTAAATGAATTATCACTCACGAATACGTTTGTATCCTGGTAGCATGGTATCGATATAGGAGCGTTACAGGGAAATGACCCTTTTTAACTTAGCAGCTAGTGTGGTATCGATACTTTGCTTAATCCGTATCGATATACGAGCTTTCGGCCAGATATTTGTTGCTTTTTAGACTTTTCACTTATGGAATAGTTGCCTTTTCTAGGATATTTTTAGATATTTTGTGAGAGAGAAACCCATTTTGTATAAATAGAGGCTCCATCTCTCTCCTTTTGTATCTAATTCTTTATTAGCCTTTAAGTCTTTTAACTTTAGAACTCCATTAAAGCTCTTTAAGCTTTTCAAGTGTAATTTCCTTAGAACTCAAGTAAGTCTTTGTCGTTTATCATTTTCTCATTTATTAAAGTTGTTCATACGACTTGGATCTTTCTTAATATCAAGTTTATTTTCAATTTCAATGATTAAAAATCATGTCTCATTTTTTATGCTTTTTTTTGTGCTTTAGCTATGTGTGAGTAGTCTTTTGGCTAAGTCTCGGGGTAATCTTTCTCGAGGACTTAGGTTGTTATTTGGTTCTCGAAACCCTAGGGCCTAAAATCATGGTTTTCGAAATTGGGTTAACCTAGCCATTTTGGTCTAAGCAAGGGGTGTTAACTCTTTAGTATGTCGTTTAGTCAAGCGGTCTTGGCACGCGACATATTGAGGGCTCGTGGCCTCCTACGTGTTAGATACATTAGCAAAAATAGGTTGATTTAATTCCGGTTAATCACATCTTTTGTTAAATGTAGTCTTTGAGGCTAAATCTTCCGAGTGTGAGTACGCGGTCGTGACTCTTACATGAGTTATATTCGAGAACTGGTAACGGTCTTTGTCAAGGGATGGATGATCCCTAGACTTGCCTCTTTTAAGTTCCTTAACTACTTTTCTAATCTTTTGCCTTAATTTTCCATCTTCTAAAGCAAAACCAAGTTGGCCGTCTTAAACGCCACAATCCATCATATAAAGCCTTCAATCCGATTTAAGCTATATTCGATTCTTTGTGGGTACGATCCCGGACTTTCGAAATATATGCTATGGACGATCTAGCCCTATGCTTGGGGTTTCTCAGACCTTGTATCTAAGGCAAAGGTCTTTTTCGGTTTAAGCAATTTCAACATTTTAAAGGTCAAAGTGAGGGTAAATAACAAGGCAGTCAAGGGTATAAGGCAAGTAAGCCAAGTTTGGGCAGGAGGAGTAGTTCAAGTGGATGTGGGGCTCCTTTTCAGTGTTACCGGTGTGGATTGCCCGATCATCGCATGAGAAATTGTCCAGAATCAAGAAAAGGGTTTAAATATGGAGAAATGGGGCATATTCGAACTTATTGCACAAAACCGCAAGCTTCAAGTGCATCTTCTAGTGGCAGTGTTCCGGCTGGCTATGGAATGAGTTTTGGTGGGTCTGTTGGCCGGGGTGGTGGAATGGGTGGACCTACAACACCAGGGAGAGTGTTCGACATGACACGGCAAAATATTCAGGCAACTCCGAATGTGGTGACAGGTACTCTTATGGTTTGTAGTGTTGATGTAACAACTCCGATTTTCTATAAATAAAAATCTCGTTGTATTTCAAATTCTTTATTTTCTCTTGAATGGCTTGATGATTTTCTTGGTAATTTCCGGTAATCCGTTCTATTTAGGTTTTCGTCCTCTTAAATGATAAATCTTGACTAGAAGCCCTACTTGGCCAACTTAGTTAGTTTCTGACCGACTAGTTGAAGGAACCAAACTCACCTAGTTATTAGTTGAACAATTACCCATTGGTCAATAAATGTTAGGGTAATTTTTGTCCATTGGACAATAGGCCTTCCATTCGAATATTTGATTAGTACAAAGATATAGTAATATATTGGTGTATATTCACATGTGCAAAGGACAAATATGCATTATTTATTAGATATCATTTTCCCCCCATTATCCATTGGTTATTAACCGCTAGGGAAACTGTTGCCCATTGGATAATAACTACTAGGGGAATTGTTATCCATTGAATAATAGCACTAATTTTCCAACAAGGTACAAGGGTCTATTAAATAATCCCTCCATAGATTTTCCATGTGCTTATATGCATTAAAATATATGGGTAAATCTAATCCCTAGATTTTTAAAGTACTTTATTAATACTTAAGTACTAGTACTTCATGTATTATAATAATAAGGGAATCCTAACCTTATATTCTATTAGATACTTGGTACTTATTTATATATTTAAATATATGGACATGTGTACATATATATCATAGTATATTAGGCCCTAGATTTGGCAAGGTACATAATCTATTTATTTAATACTACATGTGCCTAGTTAGAATTCTTTAATGGGATATTAGATTTGGAAAATCTAGTACTTTGTACCATTAGCCATACTTATATATATATATATATATATGTGTGTGTGTGTGTGTGTGTGTGTGTGTGTACTAATACTAGAAGAGAGAGAGAGATAGAGAGAGAAAGAGAGAGAGAGAGAGAGAGAGAGAGAGAGAGAGAGATTTTGTTGTACCATGACTTGATTACCATGATCTTTTTGCATCCTTTCAAATCCATGGTTGTATATTCTTCCTAGCCAAAAATCTATCTCTCAATTATCCTTTTATGTTTGTTTAAACACCAAATCTTGTACAAACCCTCCTTCCCTCTACCAAATCTTCCATAATCCAATCCAAGGTACAAAAATCTAGCCATGCAAGCCTAGATAACCCCATACCCTAACCTATCAAGTTTTCAATCAAGCTTGACATGTGAAAGAAAATCAAAGATATAGAGAGAGAGAGAGAGAGAGAGAGAGAGAGAGAGAATTCAGTTGAGAGAGGGAGAGGAGGAGCCTTGGCCTATAAATAGCAAGTCATTCCAAGCTTAAACTCACACCTCCATTTCTTGCTCCAACTTCTCTCTAGAAATCATTTTCAGACAGCCTACTGCCCTTCATAAATCCTCATTTTTCTCCTGCTTAACGTAGTTTTTAGAACCAACTCCATTCTGGAAAGTTGTAGAGCACTTCAAGACCTTCAAGTTAGACCCAAGAACCACCCTAATTGGTCAAGAAACGACAAAGATACTGACATCCGAAGTTCAGTAAAAATCTCGGATTTTCAGTTCCAGACAGCATACTGTCTCTTCATTTATCACCATTTTTCTCCTACCTAAAGTAGTTTCTAGGATCAACTTCCTTCACAAAAGTTGTAGAGCACTTCTAGAGCTTCGATTTCGACCCAAGAACGATCGTATTCGGCCAGAGATTGACCGAGTTACTGCCATCCAAAGTTCGGTCCAGATTTACGAGTTTCACCACCCGTAGGATTTTCCAACTAGCTTATTCGGCCCCAACTAGTTTCGGATCAAGGTAGATTAATCTCTACTCATTCTCCCTAGCATAACTTTCCTAATCATTTTCTTTAAAGTAGATGAGGTTTACTATCGTTTATAATGATTGGAATGCATGATGAACTTAGTTTTGGCGAATGGAAGTATGAGCATGTTAAATAATCGATCTTTACATTAATAAACATATGTTGTTTAGAACTTTTTAAAAAGGAGGAATGAACGATTTTTGAAAATGTAAGCTTTACCATTTGATTCAAAGCATTCGAGTTATCAATTGCTTGTGTTACTTGTGATATAATATGGAGTTGGATGATCTTGTTAGATTACAATGAATGATTCATGTATACTTTTGTCCTATCGCGGAGTCTATGCATGAAAATAAGATAGGAGAACCGAGAAATCAGAAACATGACACCTAAGGTGTGGTTAATGAAAAGGCGTGTTTTGAAAAGGGTGAAATGTTTTGGAAACCGCAATGTGGCCGGACGTGGTAGCTCATTGTGTGATGTGCATTTTGTGTGCCAATGGGAACCCAGGACGGCGGTACCATTGTGAGGATACTCGGGAGACCGGAACGGCGGAACCAAGGTTGGATGTGTGGCTTGGTTATCCGCGGAGAGGAGCCAATGCAATGTGTGCCAATGGGAACCCGGGATGGCAGAACTATTGTGAGGATACTCGGGAACCCGGAACGGCGGAATAGAGGTTGGGTGTGTTAAAAACAATTTTGAAAAGATGATATGGTTATGAAATGTGGAAAATGTTGACACGGTCTACGAGGAGTCGCGTAAGAGAAACTCAGAAAATCATGGACACCAACGTTAGTTTGGATAATGAATGCGGATGTGTCATTGTTTGTCGCATATGTTGAACTATGTGGAAATCGTTGATTTTATGGTTTAATGTTGTAAATTAAGGGTTATAAGGTTTGGGTTATTCTATTGAGCGTTGTAGCTCACGGTGTTACCTTTTTGGTGACCCTGACATATTATATTGGTGGTGACGCTGGTATAATATGTTAGACCTCATAGATGAACAGGGTGAACTCTAAACCTTGGAGGCCTTCGGAGCCGAAGAGCTAGCCCGAATGGAGGAAGAAGCAGAGCAGTAGTTGTAGGGAGGTATTCCCGAACAGGTACAAAACAAGCCCGATCACGGTCAAACAAAAGGTCAACGCATTATGGACCAAGTGACACGAGAAGTCAATGGTACAGAGAGGTTGCGCAATCCTCGGTACAGTAATACGAGATGTTATTAGACCGAATATTATTTAATGACATGAGATGCCAATATTCGAAGATACTTGTTCGGCAAGAGAGCCGAACAGGAGGAGAGCTCCTTAAGAAGCATATGGTCTCCATTGTTTCTTAAGGACCAGTTACATGTGAAGTAACTGGTCCAGGCCATCTGTTCGGCCATGAGATGGCCGAACAAAGAGAGAAGTCCTATTAGGGGGAACATTCTGGAAGTGTCCAGAATCACTGGTATTCCGTTACAGAATAAGATCCCAAGAATATAGGATCTAAGAAAGATACCCAACGAGTATGGGATGTTCGGCTTGTTATGGGAAGAGTCCTATAAGGATTAAGGAAATAAACTGATAAGGGAACGAGAATCCAAGAGATCCTGGGATTCCTATACGAGTTAGGAATTCTAGGGCAACACGGATGCTTGGCCAGCAAGCATACGCAAATCTATAAATAAGAGGTAAACCTAGAGGTAAAAGGTACGCAATACACTGCATTCTTATTGCTTTCCTACTGTCAATTAGGGTTTGATCATTAGTACGAAATACTAACAAAGGCATCGGAGGGCCTTTGCCACGAGAGGCAAAGGTGCGCTCACTCCTTGTCTGTTTTACAGGATAAAGGTTTCTCTAACGAATTAGGGTTACGTTCAAGAGGCACGAGAAGCCACTGCATTCCTGTGCTGTTCAAAGCACTTCAAAGAATTTATCCACCTACAATTGGCGCCGTCTGTGGGAAACGAAAGAGTTCCCTTTGAAATACGACCATGGTGGAAGTAGATCCAGCAACGCCACACGACCCAAAAGATGTGTTAACTGGAGGAGGGGATAAGTCTCCACCCGGGGCTCCGAGAAAGCCCGAAGGAGGACATAGGAGGACCACGAGTAAGGGCCACCCTCCTACTATCCACGACAACTCCAGAAATAGAGATGGAGAGACAGCATCAAAGTCCACGAGAAGGACTAAATCCCATCGAGGGGATAAATCGATTGCACATTCCAGAAGTGTATACCGAAGCGAAGACGTTCTGGATAAGAAAAGACAAGAAATCGAGGAGTACGCTCGTTTAATCAAAAAACGAGAACATGAAATCAGAGAATTGGAGAGAATCAGAGAACATCCAGAGGACTCCGGATTATCTCGAAGAAATTCAAGAGGGAGTGAATACGCTTTGGTACCATACCAAAAAGCTCCTTCACGTAAAAGAAGAAGCAGAAGCAGAGGCAGAAGTTTAACCCCGAGGCGACATAAAACTTCTCCACGAAAAGGGAGGAGCAATATCCGAACACCCGAGCGAAGGAGGGTATCTCCAAGAAAGAGGAGAAGCAGAGGTCGAAGCTCTACCCCCGAGGAAGAAGGGAGTAGAAAACATCATAGGGACAGGTACGAGAGACCTGATTCCGATTGGGAACAAATTCGGTCCAAGAAAGGACCAAAGGATGAAGCCATGACTGCACGAGAAGCAGCGCGGAAAGCACTTCAGAATATAGCATCCTCCCCTTTTTCAAAGAGGCTACAAGAAGCCAGATTGCCGACCAGGGTAAAGCACGGAACATTCATCCTCTACGAGACAGATGCTGATCCCGTAGCCCATATACAGCATTACCAGCAGGCAATGTTTATGCATATAGGGGATGATGCAATCATGTGCAAGATGTTCCCGTCAAGTTTGGGGAAGGTTGCTTTATCATGGTTCCATAAATTGGGCTCACGATCTATCCGAACATGGGTACAGTTGGCCGAGGAGTTCACTGCACGGTTTTTGACGAGCAGGAAAGCTCCCAAAACTTTTGAGAGCCTTGCTTTTATGAAGCAAGGGGAGGACGAGCCGATCAGGACTTATGCGAAAAAGTACTGGGAAACCTTCAACGAGATTGAAGGATGTAGTGAAGAATACGCAATAGCTACGTTTAAAACAGGCTTACCTGTTCGGGGGGAACTGCGTAAGTCTCTGAACATGAGTCCCGTGCAGACATTGGCAAAATTAATGGAGAGAATTGAGCAGCATGCCAGGAACGAGGATGACATCCTACGAGAGGATGGAAAGTTGGCCGCCGAGCAAGCAAAGGGGCCTATAAAGAAAGCCGACAAGCCAGAGCCCAAAACTTATCGCGAAAGAAAAGAGTATGGGCAGGCGAAGAAGGAGCAGTACAAGGAAAAGCAAGCCCCGGATCCCAAGTCATTCTTTTCAATAAACACGGTTTGGAAAGAGCCCATTTACAGGATTCTTTATCGAATAAAGAATCAGCCATATTTTAAATGGCCCCCAACTCTTGGTGGGAATAAAGACGCAAAACGTGCTACGAATCAGCACTGCAGTTACCATAAAGATTGGGGACATATGACGGAGGATTGTGAGATGTTTAAACGACACCTTGATGATTTGGTCTCGCGAGGCTATCTCAAAGAGTTTATCCAAGAAGATCCGAAGGATAAAGACAAGGCAATGGAGTTGGATTACGAACAGAATCCAAAGGGGGTAATCCATATGATACACGGATTAGCCGAACCTTATACGAGAAATGAGGTGAGGTTGCTCCAGAGACAAATGAAACATGACCAACACATAATGCAGTTGGGAAAGAAGAGAGGGCGCAACGAAGAGAAACTCAACGAGAGCATAGTTTTTACAGATGAGGATCTGGGAGGAGTCCAGATACCACATAATGATGCTTTGGTCATAACCCTACGAGTTGGGGAATACGATATGGAAAGAATCCTGGTAGATTCAGGGAGTTGCACCGAAGTGCTGTACTATGATGCGTTCAAGAAACTGGGGCTCACGCAAGAAGATTTGGTGCAATCAGCAACTCCATTGGTCGGATTTGGAGCAGGAGCAGTTTGGCCCTTAGGCAAGGTAACTCTGCCTGTTCGGGCTGGGACAGTGGTGCTACGAACCGATTTCTTAGTAGTGGATGTACCATCTTCCTATAACGTGATTATAGGGAGAACATGGTTGCACAAGATGAGGGCAGTCTCTTCAACCTTCCATCAGATGGTGAAGTTCCCAGGGTCTAATGGGATTGAGCACATCAAAGGTAACCAAAAAATAGCTCAACAATGTTTGGTATCCATTATAAAAAGAGTCCATGCTGCCCACCATGTTAGTACTGTGGAAATTCCGGATCTTCCGACCATTGAGGATATTGGAAAAGACCCAGCAGAAAGGGTAGTAGAGGATTTAAGGAAAACACTGATCAACGAGACTGATCCAGATAGGTATTTCCTAACCGGGGAGTCACTGCCAGAAGGGGAAGAGAGTGAACTGATGAGTTTTTTGAAAACTTATGTTGACGTATTTGCTTGGACACCAGAGGAGATGCCTGGGGTAAGTGCAGATGTTATTTGCCATCACTTGAATATAGATCCACAACATAAACCTGTCATCCAAAAGAAACGAAGGGCAGCCGTACAGCACGTTGACGCTGTAATCAAAGAAGTGGATCAATTATTGGAGGCCAAGGCAATAAGGGAAGTTTATTATCCAGAATGGCTATCAAATACTGTCGTCGTCAAGAAAAAGAACGGAAAATGGCGTGTATGTGTTGACTTCACAGATTTAAACAAGGCGTGCCCAAAGGATAGTTTTCCTCTTCCAAGGATTGACCAATTGGTTGATGCAACAGCAGGATATGAGCGGATGAGTTTTCTCGATGCATATCGAGGATACCATCAAATTGCAATGTTTGAGCCAGATCAGGAGAAGACGTCTTTTATTACACCACGAGGGTTGTACTGTTATAATGTCATGCCTTTTGGGTTGAAAAATGCAGGGGCAACGTATCAGAGGTTGGCGACCATCATGTTCAGAAAGTTGCTCGGCAAAACTATGGAGGTTTACATAGATGACATGGTGGTAAAAAGTAAAGCTGGGCAAAGCCATATTGCAGATTTGAGGGAGGTTTTTGAGATTCTAAGGAAATATAAATTGAAGCTCAACGCCTCGAAATGTGCGTTTGGAGTCGGTTCTGGAAAGTTTCTGGGTCATCTGGTAACGTTGAGAGGGATAGAGGCGAATCCCGACCAAATCACAGCCTTGCAGAATCTACAGAGTCCCCGAACAACGAAGGAAGTCCAGCGTCTGACTGGGATGGCAGCAGCTCTCAATCGATTTATCAGCCGGTCAAGTGATAAGTGCAGACCTTTCTTTCAGTTATTAAAGAAAAGGGAAGGATTCGAATGGGGAGCAGAATGTGAAAAAGCCTTCCAGGATTTGAAGGGATATTTGGCCTCTCCTCCCCTTCTCTCAACTCCAGAACCAGGTGAGTCCTTAATCTTGTACTTAGCAGTTTCTGAGCATGCTGTGAGTGCAGTCCTTATGAGAAATAGGGGATCCGAACAAATCCCTGTTTATTATGTGAGCAAGACGTTATTAGATGCGGAAACAAGATATTTGCCCCTCGAGAAATTGATCCTAGCACTAAGGACAGCAACGAGAAAATTGCCGCATTATTTCCAGAGCCATAGAGTGGTGGTTTATACTGAGTTCCCTTTAAAATCACTGCTCCGAAAGGCAGATTTCTCGGGAAGGATCTCGACTTGGTCCGTAGAATTAAGCCAATATGACATTGACTATCAGCCGCGCACAGCAATCAAAGGCCAGGTATTGGCAGATTTCGTGGCAGAATTCTCACCTGCGGTCGCACCTTTGCCTCCTACGAGAAAGGAGTATGAAGCAAAATCTCCTGTAACGAAGAAACAGGAATTAGCCGAGCAAGATCCCTTGGAATGGAAGCTGTTTGTTGATGGGTCCGCTTGCAATACCGGATCAGGTATAGGGGTAGTTCTTTTTCCCCCTGAAGGATCAATGTTAGAGCTATCAGTTCGGCTTGGGTTCAGTGCATCCAACAACGTGGCGGAATACGAGGCGCTTTTAGCTGGTTTGAGAAGTGCAAAAACCCTAAGAGCCGAACATGTAAGGGTATATAGTGACTCACAGCTTGTGGTTCATCAGTTGTCCGGGCAATATGAAACACGGAGTGAGAAGATGGCAGCTTACGTACAGGCAACCAGAGATCTACTCGATACTTTTGAAAGGGTATATATTGAGCAGATAAGTTCTGGAAAGAATGCACATGCCGATTCGCTAGCTTGGTTGGCTGCAGCTGTACCAACCGAGTTCAAAAGAAAGATAGCTGTGGAATATCTAACCGAGCCGAGCATTGGAAGAAGCGTAGAGATGGTCCTGGACGTGAACCAGGGACCAAGTTGGATGGATCCAATTATTGAGTTCTTACGAGATGAAAAGCTCCCTTCAGACAAAAAAGAGGCTCATAAAATTAGGACCAAATCTGCTCGGTTCTGGTTATCTCCTGAAGGGAAATTATACAGGAAGTCCTTTACGGGGCCCTATTTGCTTTGTGTGCACCCTGAAATGGTGCAAAAGTTCCTCCACGAAATTCATGAGGGAACCTGTGGAAGCCATCCTGGGGGCCGATCCATAGCGCACCGAGCAATCACTCAAGGATATTGGTGGCCGTACATGCAAGAAGATGCTAAGGTGTACGTTAAGATTTGTGAAAAATGTCAGAAATTTTCACCAATGATCCGAACACCAGCAGAAGACTTGGTGCCTTTAACAAGTCCTTGGCCGTTCGCTCAGTGGGGAATGGACATTGTGGGTCCACTGCACAAGGCAACTGGAAATCGAAAATTTCTGCTAGTTGCGACAGATTATTTTACCAAGTGGATTGAGGCAGAACCATTGGCTAAAATCACCGAACCTATGATAGAGAGGTTCGTATGGAAGAGCATCATTACTCGTTTCGGAGTCCCGTATTCATTGATTACAGACAATGGATCTCAATTTCAGAAAAAATTCAAAACTTTCTGTGCCCAGTATGGGATAAGAAATTACTATTCAACTCCGGCCTACCCTCAAAGTAATGGCCAAGCAGAGGCATCTAACAAAACCATTCTTGATGGGATTAAGAAACGTTTGGATAAAGCAAAGGGGAAATGGCCTGATGAATTGCCATTGGTCCTATGGGCATACCGAACAACACCTAGGAGGTCTACGGGAGAGACCCCCTATTCTTTGGCGTATGGAACAGAGGCTGTTATCCCATTGGAAGTAGGTCTGCCGACCAACAGGACCAAGTTGGTAGAAAGTGGGGGCAACGATCGAGCCTTGGAGATTGAATTAGATCTTGCCGAGGAAAGACGAGAACAGGCCCTAGTGCACTTGGCCTCGTACCAAGAGCGGTTAGTCAAAGGCTACAACAAGCATGTACATCCACGGGAATTTGGTGTTGGAGACCTTGTGCTACGAAAGGTGCTCGGCAACACTAAAGTGGCTAATGAAGGAAAGTTGGGGGCTAATTGGGAGGGCCCATATCGAGTTACTGAGATTGTGGGCATTGGAGCTTATCGATTGGCAGACCTGGATGGGAACCCGGTGCCAAGACCATGGAATGTCCACAACTTGAGGAAGTTTTTTATATGAAATATATTTTTCCTTGTGCACATCGTGATTGTGTGAGAGTTACGAATAAAACTCTCTTGTGTTTTAGTTTTCTTGTTTTAGCTGCAAGGGGTACGAATAACGCCCTCTTGAGTTCTATAGCTTATGAATAAAGTTGCCTTTCTTTTATATATAATTATTGTAGTTTCCAGTATTTGTTTTAAATACGAATTACGAAGTTCATCTCCCTCATTCGTATTGGGGAGCAGAATGTAGGATATCCATCTAAAGTACGAGAAACTTACACAAGTTCGAAATACTTGAGTACGAGAAACTTACAACAAGTTCGAAATACTTGAACACGAGAAACTTACACAAGTTCGAAATACTTGAGTACGAGAAACTTACACAAGTTCGAAATACTTGAGTACGAGAAACTTACACAAGTTCGAAATACTTGTGTAAACATCCATTTTTAAGTACGTGACACTTACTTGTTTAATGTACGTGAAACTTAAACTCAAGAGACTATGCAAAGCAAACGAATACATGCACAAGCATACGAGACTATGCACAAAACTGTTCAAGTCATACGAAGAATGTGCACAGGTTTAGAAGCATTCAGATATATTCACAAGTACGAAATACTTGACAAACAAGTACGAAATACTGTTAGAGTTTTTCAAAAAGCATTGGCCAGGCCCACAAACAGACAGTCAAATATATTGTCAAAATACAAAAACATATTCATTCATCTTCTGTCAGGTCTTGAACGGCTGTAGGAACAGTTGAAGGAGCTTCAGTTGCAGTGGGAGTTTCACCTTCAGGTTGACCACCACTGGCTTCCTTTTGGCCAGGATTGGTCATATCAATCTGAGGCTCCACTTCAGAAACAGGTTGCTCAGCAGACACGTTCACCACCTGCTCATCATTCATCTCTTCTGCAATATCCTCCTCTTGACCGGCAGCACTGGGTAGTTCAATGTTGGTCCAGAGAGGAGATGATTCTGGAATCTCAGCTTTGGCAAGGCAAGCTGTCCAAGAAGCCACCCAGACTTGGTCTTGTATCCCAGGCATTTGGCTTGTGTAACTTTTCGTGGCCACCTTAATCCCTTCGTTGTATCCCTTCTCAAATGCGGCTTTGGTTTCATTCTGACTCGCCTCGAGTTCCTTCAGCGTCTGATTTAGGCTGTCCTCAGTCCCCTTTAGTTGTCCCTTTAAACCATCAGCCACTCCCAAGGCTTGGTTTCTTTCTCTCTCAAGCCTGATGATGGTGCGTTGAAGCTTGTTGTTCTCACCAACCAGTTTGGCACGTTGGGGCTCAGATTGGCTGAGTTTTTGAGCCATAGCCACCATTTTTTGCATCACCTGGAAACATTCAAAACAGTTAAACAAACGCTATGGTATACTATGGTCTACAAAAGCAAAATTTTACCTTGGCATTGTGGGACATGAATGAGCTTAGAAGGTTGTCAGGCGAGCTCGCCACCTCCTTCTGCATATCTCCTGGCAGCAGAAAAGCTTGAGACAAGGCAAGGGCAGTGCCTTCTGACTCAACACTGTCCCGAGCAGTGATAGCTCGGTTCCCGTGTGAGAATGGAGGAGCCCAGAGGGGAGCAGGTGATGAGGAGGATGTAGGGAGTCTTTCTTGAGTTTCCTCCACTCGTTGACGTTTTTCACGGTGAATGGCCTCGATTTCTTCTGGGGAAAAGCCAGGAGGAGCATCAGTCTGGGTCTGAGTGCGGCGGCCACGACCTTGGCCACCTTGTCCCCGAGCAGCTCCACGACCTCGACCAGGTATGGTAAGGAGACTCCCCAAATCGATTGGTTGGTTCATTGCTGGAGGCGAAGGGGTATAACCGCTGGAAGACGAGTTGGATGTAGAACTGGAAACTTCCTCAGCAAGAGGGATAGGTTCGTCAGAAATTGGAGGAGTCTGGGAACGCCTCTCTTCTTGTTCAGGGATTGGTCTTGAAGGACCAGCTATTGCAGGGATGTCAGCTGCTCGGGTTCTCCGATCAATAAACCCACCATACGAAGCCTTGTAGCTGAGAAGTACTTGAGCTGCTCTTGCTCGGCCTGCAAGGTATGTCCCTTCGCCGTTGAACGCAAGTGCTCGTCTGATATCAGCTACGTGAACTTGTGGGGTTATAATGTTATAACCACGATTAATATTTGGTGCTGAAACAAAGCATAAGCAATTAAAAGCACGAAAACGCTTTTCCTATGAAAGAGGACAAAACAAATGATATTAAGGGAGAGCACTAACGTGGGCTCCCGAATATGTGAGGGGCATGAAAACCAATCACTTGGTCGTCCTCGTCTCTGGGTTCGAAGTTGCCCGTAACGATCAGAAAGTTGTCATCATCCCCTCGAGCAGAGTCAGGGAGTTCGAGAACGAGCTTCTTTCTAGAATCCCTACTCTTTAAATAATACGTAAGGGCATCCCCAGTTCTGGAAATACTGTATAGATGATGAATATCATATAGGCCTAGCGAAGTCCCTAACATTTGGTTTAAGGTATCTATGCCCATAACTACCCTGAAGAAATTAGCAGAAACCTGCATTGGCGAAAGCCTGTAATACGCTAAGACTTGGCGGAGCAGAGGGGCTAGGGGAAACCTAACCCCGCCTTCAACGACGGCTACTACTGGAATATGAAGGGTGTCAAAATCGAAGCTTTCACGAATGGCATCCTCAGGAGCCAAAACAGTGGCTACGTTGTCAGGAATCCCATATCGAGATCTAAAACTAGCCATGGTTTGAGGAGTATTACAATGTCTACGAAATCTCCCCATTACCAGAAAACCTTTTGGGGTTCTTTAAAGTATAAAAAAGGGGGACGATGAAACCCTAACGAAAGATTGTGAACAATCTACCAAGAGAAACAGAGTAGTAAGGAGAGGAATGATGACTTACGAAAAATAGTCGATTGAAATCCCTAAAAGCAGAAAGGAGGAGGTCTTGAAATGATGAACAGAGCTTCAATGGCGGGTAAACCTTGAAATCGCCTCTTTCTGCTGAGGAAGTCTAAGAGAGAGATTGAGATTTTTGAAAATGGGACGAAAATCCAAAAATACCCCAAAAAGTGGGTGGCGTACGTAAAACGTCATCCCAGACGCCGTTTGAGTGTTCCGTTTTCCCATAAACACGTCTGTTCGTATTTAATGAAACGCAATACGATGATCGACGCGTGTAAAGGGTGCAGAAACAAAGTGAATTTGTTCGGTAAAAAAGCTTTACTCGTCATCTGAGTAAAAATATAAACGAGCAAAGCTGGGGAGCAATTGTAGGGAGGTATTCCCGAACAGGTACAAAACAAGCCCGATCACGGTCAAACAAAAGGTCAACGCATTATGGACCAAGTGACACGAGAAGTCAATGGTACAGAGAGGTTGCGCAATCCTCGGTACAGTAATACGAGATGTTATTAGACCGAATATTATTTAATGACATGAGATGCCAATATTCGAAGATACTTGTTCGGCAAGAGAGCCGAACAGGAGGAGAGCTCCTTAAGAAGCATATGGTCTCCATTGTTTCTTAAGGACCAGTTACATGTGAAGTAACTGGTCCAGGCCATCTGTTCGGCCATGAGATGGCCGAACAAAGAGAGAAGTCCTATTAGGGGGAACATTCTGGAAGTGTCCAGAATCACTGGTATTCCGTTACAGAATAAGATCCCAAGAATATAGGATCTAAGAAAGATACCCAACGAGTATGGGATGTTCGGCTTGTTATGGGAAGAGTCCTATAAGGATTAAGGAAATAAACTGATAAGGGAACGAGAATCCAAGAGATCCTGGGATTCCTATACGAGTTAGGAATTCTAGGGCAACACGGATGCTTGGCCAGCAAGCATACGCAAATCTATAAATAAGAGGTAAACCTAGAGGTAAAAGGTACGCAATACACTGCATTCTTATTGCTTTCCTACTGTCAATTAGGGTTTGATCATTAGTACGAAATACTAACAAAGGCATCGGAGGGCCTTTGCCACGAGAGGCAAAGGTGCGCTCACTCCTTGTCTGTTTTACAGGATAAAGGTTTCTCTGACGAATTAGGGTTACGTTCAAGAGGCACGAGAAGCCACTGCATTCCTGTGCTGTTCAAAGCACTTCAAAGAATTTATCCACCTACAGTAGTTAGGAACCCTGGTTCCCTCCTTGTATGTTTAAAAGTACTCTTGTAAGACTTTGAGATGTAATAATGAGCTAGACTCTCTTTATTTATGTAACAAATGCCTTATTAACGTATCCAAAATTGAGAGCGTTACAGTTGATGCACAAATTTTAATTGATCTTGGTTCTACACATTCTTTTGTGTTGAACTTGTTTAATGTGCATTTAAATAAGCATTATGTGTTATTAGACACTACTTTGGCAATATCTACTCCCATTGGAGAAGTGGTGATAGTTGAGGTATCTTTCCCCACGTGTGTAGTGAGTGTGGGTGGTAGAAATCTAGAAGTTGATTTGATTCCTTTAGTAATGTCTGATTTTGATGTTATTTTAGAAATGGATTTCTTATCTACATATCATGCATCTTTAGATTGCTTTAATAGAGAAGTTGTTTTTAAAAGATCGGGTGATCGAAACTTATATTCTTTGGTGATAGGCAGACTTCTGTAGTCGGTATGTTATCTGCTCTTAAAGCTGTGAGTATGTTGGGGAAGGGATGTCAGGGGTATTTGGCCTATGTTGTTGACACGGAGAAGAAACCGTTGTAGTTATCGGATATACCGATTGTGAGGGAGTTTCCGGATGTCTTTCTAGATGAGTTACCAGAAATTGTGCTTGATTGGGAAGTGGAATTTACTATTGAATTGATACCGTGAACAAATCCTATTTCTATTCCACCGTATCAAATGGCACTAGTTGAGTTGCTAGAATTGAAAATTCAATTGAAAGACATACTTAACAAAGGGTTTATTCGATCGAGTATCTCATCGTGGGGTGCACTGGTTTTTTTGTGAAGAAGAAAGATGGTACAATGCGTATGTGCATTAATATCAGGCAGTTGAACAAGGTAACAATACGAAATAAGTATCCATTGCCTAGAATTGATGATTTGTTTGATCAGTTGGAGGGAGCGACCGTCTTTTCAAAAATTGATTTAAGATCAGGATACCATCAGGTTAAGGTAAAGGACAATAATGTCTCCAAAACGGCTTTTCGAACGAGGTATTTATACCTTTCGGAGTGACTAATGCTTCAACAGTATTTATGAATCTTATAAATAGGGTGTTTGAGCCATATCTGGCTTTATTCGTCATTGTGTTTATTGATGATATTTTGATTTATTCTCGAACTAAGGAAGGTCATGAACAACATTTGAGAATTATATTGCAAACATTGCGTGATAAACGATTGTATGGTAAATTGATCAAGTGTGAATTCTGGCTTGAAAGTGTTGCATTTTTGGGTCTTATGATCTCTAGAGATGGCATTTGTGTGGATCCAAAGAAGGTAGAGGCAGTAGTGAATTGAGAAAGGCCGACTAATATTTCTGAAATCTGAAGTTTCCTTGGTTTAGCAGGATATTATCGGAGAATTATCCAGCGTTTTTCTTCTATTGCCTTGCCTATGACTAAATTGACTAGGAAAGATGTCAAGTTTGTGTGGTCTAATGAATGTGAAGATAGTTTTCAGGAAGACTCAGTTGGTATCTACGCCGGTATTGACTATTCCGATGGGTACTGAGGGCATGGTGATTTACATTGATGCTTCTCATCAAGGTTTGGGTTGTGTTCTTATGCAATAGGGTAAGGTTATTGCTTTTGCTTTGAGGCAGTTGAAAAATCATGAACATAATTATCTTATGCACGATTAGGAGCTAGCGGCTGTTGTATTTGCACTTAAAGTTATGGAGGCATTACTTGTATGGCGTGACTTGTGAAATCTATTTTGATCATCAAAGTCTTAAGTATTTGTTTACACACAAGGAGTTGAACTTGAGGCAGAGGAGGTGGATGGAACTAATTAAAGATTATGATTGTTTTATTCACTATCATTCAGGGAAAGCGAATGTGGTTGCCGATGCTTTAAGTCGAAAGACAGCAGCGAGAATGGCTTATATCCAGTGTTCGAGAGTTATAAATTTTACTAAGCTGAAACAAATGGGTATGGAGTTCTTTTTGAATAACAATGATGTTTTGTTGGCACGATTCAATGTGCGGCCCTTATTTGTGGACCGTATTTGAGATAGGCAGCACAATGATTCATATATGGAAGAATCAGAAAGAAGGTAGTTGAAGGTTAGACTTTTGAATTCAATAGACAAGATGATGGTATGCTTTTGTATAGACATAGAATGTGTGTTCTGGATGATGCAACTCTAAAAAAAGAAATCTTGTAGGAGGCACACAGTTCAGCCTATGCTATGCATCCAAGAAGTACAAAGTTGTACCATGACTTGAGGGAGTTTTATTGGTGGGTTGGCATGAAAAGAGAGATTGTAGAATTTGTGGCTAGTTGCTTAACATGTCAGCGAGTGAAAGTTGAACATCAAAGATTGGCGGGTTTGTGCAGAATCTTCCTATACCGGAGTGGAAATGGGAACACGTGACAATAGATTTTTTGTAACAACTCCGATTTTTCGTTCAATAAAAATCTCGTTGTTATTCGAAATTTCTTAATTTCTCTTAACTGCTTGTTGGTTTTCTTATTTAATTTGTATTACGGTTGGTCTTTAAGAAATCGAATGCCTTATTATCGTATTTCCCGACTAGAAGCCCTAATCGCACTTTAGTCCCTCAAGAATCGTTTCTTGACTTTTAGTCCGACTTAGCAAGCCTAGTTAGCTTCTAACCGGCTTGATGGAGTAACCTAACTAAAAAGTTACCTAGTTACTTTTTCCTAACCAAAGAATGACCATTTTACCCTCTTGAACCTTTTTGAACCTTTTGAACCCTAGACTAGGAATTGATTATTTATTTTCTTTTATTATTTTGGTTTTATTCTTTATCCTTTGGACGATAATTGTTAGGGGAATTATTACCCATTGGATAAAAGAAACCCATTTCTTTATAATAAAAGGATTTTGAAAGATTTAAATAAAAGTACTATGATTGACATTTGAAAAGTACTTTTAATTATTTTTTCTAATAAAAGTACCCAAGTAACCTTGGACCATTGGTTAATAACCATTAGGGTAATCTTTACCCATTGGACAAAAGCTTTTTCTTTATTTAAATGGTTAAGTACATATATATATATAAACACATGGGATTTTATAAAAAGGACATGTAGTTTTTCCAAAAACATAGTTTAACATTTAAAGTACCCATACCTTATTATCCCTTGGATAATAACCATTAGGGATTCTATTAACCATTGGGTAATAGGCTCATCTTTCAAACAAAGTACTTATCCCATTAAACTAATGTTTTGTTAAGATTCCCGGGAGTACAAAAGTACATTATTTTATTAATTAAAGTACTCGTACTTTATAATTGTTTATTGGGGAAAATCTTGACCCTTTAAGACTAAATTGCCCTTAGTACCAAAAGTACCCTATATTTATTTGTATTCTTACATGTTTGTACATATATATACATATGTATATAGCTAGTACATGGGAGAGAGAGAGAGAGAGGAGAGAGGAGAGAGAGAGCCGAGAGGGAGAGGGAGAGAGAGAGAGAGAGGCCGAGAGAGGAGAGAGGGAGAGGGAGAGAGAGAGAGGGAAAGAAGAAGGAAGAAGAAGAAAGATGTGACTTGTACTTGGTGATTCTTTATCTTTTCAAAAATTGAAGATGTATATCTTCCATATCTTCCTCCATTGTCCTCCTTTGTACCAATTTCATTTGTTTAAACTAAGAATCTTGTACCCATGTCTCCTCCTTGGCAACATATCTTCCAAGAATCCCATCCAAGGACTAAGAATAGCCATGCAAGCCTAAATAGCCCCATGGCCTAACCCATCAAGCTTTCCATCAACCTTGACATGTGAAGAAAAAGTGTGACATAGAGAGAGAGAGAGAGGGGCCGGCCAAGAGGGAGAGAGGGAGAGCCTTGCCTATAAATAGAAGCTCATTCCAAGCTTAAACTCACACCTTCTCACTTTGCTCCAACTTCTCTCTAGAATTTCTTAGTGTTCTTGCTTCCAAAGTTCTTCTTTTCTTGAGTTCTTGAGTGTTCTTGAGAGAAACCACCAAACCACCTCCCAAAACCACCGTTAGATCTTTAAAGTAGCTTAGTTAAGTTAGAAGGTTGTTTCTAGGAAGAGAAAAGTTCATATCTCTTCCTTTCGAAGCAAACCGACGCCGTTACGCCGCCGAAATCCAAAACCGACGACCAAACCTTCGTAACCATTTCTACCGCCAAGAAGAAAGGTAGAATTCCTTGTCCCCTATCTCTACGTATATGTAGGATTTCCTTAACTTCCATCCCAAGTAGTTATACTTACCTTCTATCTAAGTATAAAGTAGTTTTGTATCAAACAAGTTCATTAGAAAGTAACTTTGAACGTTATATGTGAAGTAGATAAGTTATCTTTGTGAGATTTTATAAGATGCATGATGTTGTTATTATGATTCAAGCATGTTATGTGGTCAAAAGTTGGATAATTTTGTTGTATTCATTTATGAGATTTGATAAAGTACTTGATGTATGGAATGTCTTACACCACGGAGTCTATGCATGATAAACGTGACACGAGAAACAAGATAGTAGAGACATGGCACCTAGGGTGTGTTAACAAGGATGAAAAAGTGTGTATTCAAGGAAGGAAATTATTTTGAAACTACATAATGACCGGTTTTGGGTGCATTATGTGAGTTAGATGCGTGTGTGTGTATGCCAATGGGAACCCGGCGCGGAGGAACCATTGTGAGGATACTCGGGAACCCGGCGCGGCGGAACCAAGGTAGGGTGTGTGCTTGGTTATCCGCGGTACGGAGCCAATGCGGTTGTGTGCCAATGGGAACCCGGCGCGGCGGAACCATTGTGAGGATACTCGGGAACCCGGCGCGGCGGAATTGAGGTTGGGTGAGTTAAAAAGGAGTTTTTGGGTAAAAAGGAAAGTGAGATGATGACATGGTCTACGATGAGTCTAAAAGATGAACACAACGTTAGTTGAGTAAGGAACGTGGATTTGAATACTTGTTTGGACTTTATGCATGATCTAAATTGTTGTTATTATGCTTTTATGTTCATAAGTTAAGGGTTAGAGGGTTTGGATTATGCTATTGAGCGTTAAGCTCACGGTGTTGCCTTTTGGTGACCCTGGCATATTATACCGGTGGCGACGCGGGTATAATATGTCAGATCTCATAGATGAGCAGGGCGAGCTTTACACCTTGGAGGCCTTCGGAGCCGAGGAGCTAGCCGTGATGGAAGAACAAGCGGAGCTGTAGTTAGGAACCTTAGTTCCCTCCCGTTTGTAATAAAAGTACTTCCTTTATGTTTTTGTTGTAATAAAGAGCCAGACTCAGCTTTTATTTCAATAAAATGTTTTATTTAACGTACCCAAAATATGGGGCGTTACATTTTTTGATATGGCTACAGCGTTCTCAGGGAGGTCATGATTCAATTTGGGTTATTGTGGATCGATTGACGAAAATGGCTCATTTCCTACCTGTCAAGACTACGTACTTTGCAGATAAGTATGCTTGAATTTATGTCAATGGGATTGTTAGATTGCATGGAGCGCTTATGTCTATTATTAGTGACAGGGATCCGAAGTTTACTTCTAGATTTTGGGTAAGTTTACAGTAAGCTATGGGTACTTCACTAAAATTTAGTACAGCTTTCTATCCTCAGACTGATGGACAATTTGAACGGACTATTCAAACTTTGGAAGATATGCTGAGAGCATGTGTTCTTGATTTTATGGGCAGCTGGGATGAATATTTGCCGTTGATTGAGTTTGCCTATAATAATAGCTATCACAACAGGAATGGCATGTCACCGTATGAGGCTTTATATGGAACGATATGGGTAAGAGACAAATGTTGGCACGGCAAATAGAGCAATCAGGCAAGGATCGGATGCTAAGTCCTGAAATGGTAAAATAAACCATTGATGGAGTTCAAATTATAAGGGAGCGTTTAAAAATTGCGCAAGATTGTCAAAAGAGCGATGCTGACAAATGAAAGTGAGATTTAGAATTTGAGGTAGGTGATTGTGCGTTCATTCATGTGTCCCCTTGGAATGGGGTTGTTCGTTTTAAAGGAAAGAAAAAATTGGCACCGAGGTACATTGGGTTGTATGAGATTATCGGAAGAGTAAGGGCAATAGCTTATCGATTAGCTTTGCCAACAGAATTGGCACAGTTGCATGATGTATTCCATGTTGAGAAAATATATGCCGGATTCGACACATGTTTTAAATAATACATAATCAATGGAATTAAAGGAAAATTTGACCTATGTGGAGGAACCGAATCGGATTTTGGAGCGAGGGTAGCGTGTTCTTCATTCAAAAGTAATGTTGTTGGTAAAAGTTCAATGGCGTAATCATTCGAAAAGGGAAGCTACATGGGAGACGAAGGAATCTATGTGAAAGAGCTATCCACATTTGTTTGAACTTGGTAAGTAATGTCGGGGACAAAATTTCCTAAGAGGGGGAGGGTGTAACACCCTTTATATTTGAGGTACTTTAATGTTACATTTAATAACTTAAAGGGCCAAAGTGTGAATTTTCCCTAGTGTTGTGCATACGTGCCGTGTGTGTGTGTGTCTCATAAATAAAAAAAAGAGAAACCCAAGAGGGGGGATTTTGTTCTACGTTAGAGAGAGAGAGAGAGAGAGAGAGAGAGAGAGAGAGAGAGAGAGAAGAAGAAGAAGAAGAAGAAGAAGAAGGAGGAGGAGGAGGGGAAAAACTAGAAGAGATTTTACTAGCCTTGAATTGAAGCTTAATTTGGTAATTTTCATCTCTTTAAGTACTAAATTTCATGTTTCTCATGCTAGGTCTCACGTTCTACATCTAGTATGCACTGAATCAGGTTCATGAGAGAGGGTGTTAGAAGTTGGAGTTGGGTTTTATCTCAGAAAATTTGTATATCTTATGGTTGTGCAAAGTTGGGTTTGAGCAAAGTTGAATCTGTCATGTATTTGACGAATTTTTCTCATCAATGTGTTGATCATGTTTTTTTCTGTTATTTTTACTGGAGATGTCTCTATGTGTTTAGGTTATGCTGTAAAAAATTTAGAATTTTATATGAAGTGTGGAAAAAGATAAAAATCACGCACCAAACTTGTATTGCCCCATTTCGAAATAACACCTCATCAGCCTATCCCGACACGACATGCAACAACAACCAGACAAACAGCTACTAGCAATTCCAAGAATAACTAAAAACTGAAGTTCAACAGCCACATTTTATTTACATCTCAAAATAATTATCATTTACAAACTACAGCGGAAGTCTATCAAGAAATAAACTTTAGATAACCAACTAATATCTAAAACTAAACTAGGAAAATATCATCTACGGGCCGCGAGGCAAGACTCCCGCAAGCCTCAACTACGAGCTTCCTAAGCGAGCTACAAACACAAAACGCGACTTGTAGTGGACACCGACCATACCTGCAAAACTGGAACCCCAAACGAGTTCTAGGAGTGTGTATGAGACATGCATGTTGTTCAATAAAAACAATAAATCCAAGTTCACCATTAATTAAGGATAATCAAATAATCGACACGAAGTCATTAATCAAACACGAAGTCACTAACTTGACACGAAGTCAGTGACATGACACGAAGTTCGGCCCTTGGCTGTTGTTGCCCATCGACACAAAGTCAACACAAGCTCACTTCCTACATGGAGTCGCGGTGCTCGTTGTCGCTTCCAAACCTAGCCACAACATTTAATCCATTCATATGAGCACAAAATCTAAATTCTAATAACAAAGATTAAACAATCACATTAATTGCCACTACAAGTTCCAACTTCCCTCTTTAACGAATTCTTAGCAATGCAACATCTAATTTAGTCAAATTCGGCATCAAACTTATATTTTCATCAACTGTAATGCATATTGTAGCACTTTAATGCATATTTTTAGGAAAATCAACAATTTTCAACAATTAATACTCATTTATATCACCTATAATTCATATTTTCATCATGTTAAACCTAATTCCTGCACCTATAGGTGATTTCCAGCAACTACAGAGGCGATTTCAACATCTATATAGTAGTTTCCAGCAACCTATTAACAGATTCAACAACTTAAACCCTGCTTCAGCACTCACAAGCTATTATTTCAGCACATATCAGCAATTTCCATCATATTAAGAGTTAATTAGGAGCTTCCCAACCCAGGTATAGAATTCCAACTCCTAATTTTGATTTTAGGCTACCCAACCCCACTTTACTCAAAACCCTAGAATAATCCAATTCAAGAACATGAGAATACCTACCTGTTTTAAGTTCATGAAGTATCAAGGAAAGAGAAGAAACTACCTCACTGATGTTGGCCTTTGATTCCCTTTCTTTGCTCTCTCTCTCTCTCTCTCTCACTCTATCTCTCTCTCTTCCTAACGTAGATGAGAAATTCTCTTCCCTTGGGTTTTCTTTTTCTTTTTTAAACTTTATGTGTATAACAGGTGTTAATAAAAGAGGCCATCACACACATGCATTTAGAATATTTGCACTCCACCCCTTTAAGTTATAAAAAGAACACTTAAGTACCTAAAGTTGATAGGATGTCACAAAAATGCTCTTAGATTAGTGTAGCACCAAACTACTCTCAGATTCATGTATGTGCAAACAACACTGACATGTCTTGAGGAAATAGTCATATCTCCTAGCATAAATATCAATTTTACACACCATTTCTTGTTTTTGAAACTAGACTCATATATCTTCTGATTATGTAAGGATTATGCCTCAATTATCCCTAGGTGAAATCAGTTTTTGATTTGAAGTTAATGGTTTGGTGATTCTGGGAATCTGGGCAGCTTTTGGAGCTGCGTTTCTCATAAACTTTGTCATAGTTAAATGTGTTTACTGACCATGGGTTCTCACGGGGTCTTAAACATTGATCAGTTAGTGATGTTTTGGCATTAGAATCATTGAAAAATATTGAGTAGGCAATTTTTAATGAATTCTCGAACATGGACTGTCCTGCAGAAACTGTAACCGTATTTTTATTGTGTAACTTTAGTTGAGCATATCTTTGTCATTCAGACTCCGATTAGGCAAATTTTATATTGAGATTGATGTTTTGAGAGTCTACTTTCAAATGGTTGTGGTCTCGAAATCTAAGTCTAAACTTATAGAATACCACGGTCAGAATTCAACTGACTGTTCTGCTGGATAGTGTGTATTTTGTGAGATTATTGGTTTTGGGGTGTGAATTGGTGAACTTACTTATGTTTGAAAATTGTTATGTAGTTGAGTTGATGCAAGATATTGGTAATACATTTGTTAAGCCTTTCAAGTATTTATATACTAAAATCTTTGGCTTGTGGATAGGGGACGAGTCGGTGAATCAAGGAGTACTGAAACCATAAGTTGTACTTTCTTTTGGAGTACGAGGTGAGTGTTTGATTCATAGATGTTGTTCTATATTGAATTGAACTTAAATGTTGGCTTAGTGCCCGGTGATTGGCTTTATGCCAAAAGGCTATTATGCCTTAAATTATTGACTGTGTGCTCGGTGTTTCTTTAAATTTCTTGACAACTGTTGACAAGTTGAGATTATCTTTTAGCTGTACATTTAATATAGAATTGAATCTATGTCTTATAAACACTCTCGGATTCCGTTTTGGAATCTAGTTTTGTAGGCGTTCTAGATATCCACTATTGATTGTCGCGTACATTGTACCCTCACTTAGGGTAGCGTGGCGGGATGGCTGGACAAGTTTTGGCAAGATATTGTAAATAGGGGTGTAGTTGCAGCTTATGTGAATATTTAGTTCATTGTATTGTTTATCTGCTTTCTTGAGACTTCTGTTGTGTTGTAAAAACGTTAGATTTTGTGTTATCAATAACGTGTCTGTTGATTAACTTAATTGTTAGAACTTGAATTAAAGGTAAGGGTTAATGGTTGATGTTGCACTTGCACCCTCGCGTCAAATTGGGCTCATTAGAGTGCTAGCTGGTGTGGGGTGTGACAATCTACTTTTCCCAAAAAGTGCAAAATATAGAAAATCGTACCAAAGCAACAAATGAAAAACACAATCTGCCGTGATCAACCATTTGCAATTTAGTTGCACCAATAAACTTGATAAAGAACATCATTTACTTAGTTGCCCTCAAAAATAAAATGTTGCCATCTACTTACAAGGAAACTGATGAGTACTTGTTATAGTTGCATTGCACCTATAGCATGCCTAGGAATGAAGGCTATATACCAACTCTGCTGGTTTAGTATCTTCTAGACAAGAAGCGGTCAATTTGTGAATGGATTGAACATCCCACAAGCAAATTTGTTAGACAGTTGAGCATCTGATCCCTAAAATTAACAAAATTCCAAGATACTTCTTCCATTAGAAGTCGTTCTAGCTAGTTCAGCTTCATCAGCAAGGGAAATAGAGTAATTGTTGTGTGCTTTAGTCCAAACACTTTCTCTAGACCTTCAACAAAACATCAACGGCAACATAGTTAGAAAAAGCAGCATCAAGGCTAAGAAACACGACCATCACCAATAACGTAGTGACATCTTGTCAGATTTAAGCCTTAACTATTAGAATGACCATGTTTAGGAAGTACTACGATAAATTCCCAACCTGAAATGCAATGACCAAAATTGATCAAATATATTTGTAGGCATAGTATGCTATTGTTCTTGATTGAGCATTTCAAAGATTGTTTATTTTTACAAAATATAAGAGAATTACTTGGTTTTGTAAATTATGTTATTGCACCCATTGGAAGAAATAAACTAAAAGTGATCCTATGTAGCCAACCGATAAAAGAGTTGCGGTTAAATATATGTGAGCCATAAAATCAAATGTACAAGTGACGTGATGCCATGGAACGAACTAACAACATTTCATCATGGAATCGTTCAACCCTTCTTCCACGCATATAGCAAGCTAATATGTGTCATAAACCTCAACTAATTAAAAGTTTGCAAGTAACCTTTTAAGTTATACCCTACTTTTAACGGTCGAAGGAGACATACAAAATCTATTGTACTATTGGAAGGGAATTTACCGGCTTAAACGTAAGTGGACATGCATGAACTCAAATAGCTTTTCACAAATTTTGTTAACTTTTTCTAAATAAAGTTTAGATCTCATGCCTTAAAATACTCACAAGAGAAGTTCTATTGGTCAATTTTGGCCAACCTTCTAGCCATCCAAGAGTAGACCATTCCAACAAATTAATGCATTACTATAAATTTTAATATCTAAAAAAATTGAATTCAAATGGATTTGGTTGCATAGGATTTTGATAAAAAAATTGAATTTGCTCCAATTAATTAGGGTTCTTTTTTAGGGTCCTTTTAATCTTTGTAATTTGTTTTCAAAGATTAATAAATTCCTTTTTTTGCCTTTCAAAAAAATAAGGGTTCATGCCATTATTGAAGTAGTCATTGCCTTTATTTAAAAAATAAAGAGCTTTTGCATGAGAACAAATTTCAAATATAAAAAGGTTGTTGCATGCAACAAACTTGAGCTATCAGAGGAGAATATTTTTTGGGATTTAACAGACAAAATGAGGGAGGCTATTTAATTGGAGGTAGTTATTTTAATTAATGAATTTTTTAATTTGTCCATAATACTACATGAGTTCACTACCTCACTTTTTTTTTTGGAAAATGATATAAATAGTTCAGTACCTCACTTAAGTAACTGAAATGACCTCTAAATTTAGCTATAAGAGCACTTTAACATGAAAAAAATTTAACCAGCTTTTAAAAAATACATTCAAGCTTGGGTTATTAATCACATACCATTTTCAATGAGCTTTAATCGAGTGAATTTTCAACAGCTTAAAATTTTTTAGGCATCACATGCCAAAGAAGTAAGAACCGAATAGTATCTTATTAAAGGGGGCATTTCAGCTAAGCTAGAAATTGCATGTGGACTAATTCTTGTAGCTATTTGTAGTCAAGTTGTTTCTAATAAATTAAAATTCGTAAAAAATGCATGTGTTGGGTTATAGTAAAAGAAAATGTGTTCGACATTTTAGTTTAGTAGAAATAACTCACTTTTGAAAAAAAATAAAATTAGTCGGAGTATAGTAACTTTACAAAAGCCAATAAATTATAGTACAAAAATATTAGTTGAAACAGGACTTGGTAGTTGGTTTGAAAAGTTAACAAAATAAATTTTCTACTACAAGTTTGGGAAAACTTCGTGCGGATGTAAATTGTTATTCTTCCATCATCACCCCCCCCCGTCCCTTAAAACACCCCCACTTTTTAAATTTTCCACTACAAGTTTGGGAAAACTTCGTGCGGATGTAAATTGTTATTCTTCCATCATCCCCCCCCCCCCCCCCCCCCCCCCCCCCTCCCCCTCCCCTCCCCCTCCTTCCCTTAAAACACCCCCACTTTTTAATTTTTGTTTTTAATTAATTAATTTTATCTTATTTATTTTATTTCTACAAATACATCGGGGCGAAAATCGTATTTTTTTGATCATTTTATTTTAAATGGTCATAATGAATTTTTTGCTCTAAGACCTTTCAACAAACATCCTAAAACTCATTATTTAGTTTCAAGACTCTATTAGAGTGTTCATTAAAAGGCCTTGGAGGCAAAAATTTATTACGACCATTTAGGATGAAATGATCAGAAAAATAACATCTTTGCACCGGTTCAAACGGATTGAAAATTGAAACATTTATTTTTGTAACTATATTTTTATTAGACTTGAACCTAGAATTAGACTTCAACCATGGAGCAAATATATGAGGTGGGGCTGGCCATATGGGGTGGGGAGAGAGGTCCTCATTTTTCTATAAATAGAACCCTTTGTGAAACCATTCAATTCACACCTTGAATCTCTCAAACTTTTCTCTCTAGAAATCTTGTGTTTGTTCTTTGTTCTTGGTATTATTGAGTTTCTTCTTGAGTTCTTCAAGAAACTCAACCCATGGCCGCCACCAAACCACCACCCGACCAGCCTCTCAATCCAAAACGTTTAGTAGTTTAGTCAATATTTATTTTCGAGAGAAAAAGTCACTTCGGTCGATAGTCACTTCGGTCGATAGCCACATTCACCGTTTGTTATATTTTATTTTTGTGTTTAAAAATGCATATTAAGTTAAAGTACTAAAATAGCTAGCAAACTTATTCTACTAAAATTACTGGTCTAAAGCATAAGTGGTTTCCACTCCAAAGGTGTCCGTCCATGTGGCACTATGCTTTATGATCGTTTTTACAACTGTGGAGTAACCCGAGGCTAACACTCTCGAAAGTTTGTCAACAAGTCTGGCTTCGTACCTACTAAGGAAGGAATGGTGATTCTAACTGGACTCGTTTGACCATCCGACCTGGGACTTTCCGGGTTATTTCTATGTCAAACATAATTCACAAAATTTAGAATAATGATTTTCGGTGAAAATTTAGCATGGTTACTTAGACTTTCCTCACAGACTGTGTATCTGTCAAATTTTTTAGGAACGCCGCAGCGGAAAATTCGGGATGGAACAATGGATGACTACAACTTTTCAATTTCAGATAGTTGGTTATTTGAGAATGATGTTCATAGTGAGGAGAGCGTCTCCCACAATAGTGGCGATTATACACCAGAATTTACCACAGACCAAGTTAGTTTTTACTGTTATTGTTTTGCATATTCGTTATTTATGTTAAGACTGGTTAATGTTGTATTTATACATATTCATTTTTTTATATAGATTTTTGAAAGTAGAGAAGACATATGTTAGCTTGGGCGCGAAGCATTGGTCTAAAATATGTTATTGTGGTGGCTATTTTAAATTTTGCTAAGTTAAAAGCCGGCAAACTGCCGAAGTGCATTCTTGGTTGTAAAAGAGGAGGAAAGTACGAACTGCCACGGTATCTGGTTGAAGGGCAATCCTTGCAAAGAAACACTGGGACTAGAAAATGAGATTGCCCATTTCAACTGCGAGGTGTACCACAACATCCATATGGTATTAGGTGGGGTTTAGAGGTTATTAGTGGTGTCCATAACCACGAAATAGAAAAATATATTGAGGGCCATGAGTACCAGTCAAGGCTAAAACCAACAGAGAAACAATTTGTGGTCGACATGGCTAACAGCACCGCGCCTCGTGAAATTCTTAATATTTTGAAGCAAAAATACCTGTCCAACACTACGGGAATCAAGAGCATTTATAACACCATTGTTGCAAACAAAGCAGCCAAACTGGATGGTCTTACTCCTATTCAGTATGTCATAAGTCAATTACTTAAGAAAGATTACCTCCATCAATTTCTTACAAATCCAGATACCAACAAAATTACAGATATTATTTGGGTTCATCCTATGAGTCTAGAGTTATCTATCAACTTTTCGTCCGTACTGATCCCGTTCGTATTGATCATTGACGCCACGTATAAGACCAATGAGTATCAAAAATCACTATTGAAAGTTGTGGGTATCACATCCACATGGCGAACTTACTCGCTTATGTTTGCTTATCTTAGTAATGAGAGAGAAGAGACACTGACATGGGCATTGGATAACTTGAAAAACTGGATGCCTCAAAAGGGGGCATCGATGCCATTGGTGTTTGTTTCAGATCGGGATTTAGTGCTTATGAACGCCATTGAAGCATGTTTCCCCACGGCACGTCACATCCTATGTATTTGGCACATAAATCAATGTGTCATGAAGAACTACAGCCATGTCCTTGGTCCGGAATGGAAGCGCTTCATCACGTCATGGCACTCGCTTATCAATTCATCTACACCTTTGTCTTTCGAATAGAAGTGGCAAGCCATGTGCGACGATTTTCGCCAGTTCCCGTATGTCATAACTTACCTGTGGCAAACATGGTTAAGGTCGTACAAAGAGCAGTTTGTTTCAGCATGGACAGATACATGTATGCACCTCAGAAACAATTCAAGTCAAAGGTATAATCGCTTTTTGACTTTACTATTAAAATTTTGTGCATTTCTCTACTTCATTAAGGAATACTTTTTGATACTTTCCTATTTAAGCACAATGAATTATTCTATTACAGGGCAGAGTCCTGCACATGTGAGGCTAAAGCTATATTTGGGGGATACCATGTCATCGCTACAAACATCTTTTGATAAAATAGGAAATAGAAAAGACGTTGAACAATCAGTTCGGAAAAAATTAAGAAGTCGTTCAAGAAATCATTGAACATTCCACGCCACAAACAATTACGTGACGACATTTTTGATCAGGTAAGGTGTTGCATTTCATTAGAGGCAATGAAGTTCATACATGATCAGCTAGAAACCGCTTTAGAAGTATCCCCCCACATTGTTGACTATTGCAACTGTAAGATCAAAATCACATACGGATTGCCATGCATGCACGATCTTCCATATTATCGTTCCATTTCCACTCCAATTCCGCTATGGAGTATCCACGTTCATTGGACTAGGTTGTCTATGCACGCAATCGAGTTTAATGATGAGGGAATACGACCTGACAGGACATCTCAGGTCATTGAGATATTAGATGGGATGGATCCACTTATGCGAGAGCATATCATAGACAGGATTATCGATATGGCAGATCCATCTTGTAGCACAGTTTGACCTCTATCGTACAACACAGAACATAGAGGTCGACCTACAGGTAGAGATGAGCAAAGTACACGTCAAATACCTTCTTTCTCAGAAGCATCCACTTCAGGATCAAGGACTGCAACATCGCGAATGAGAGGGAGAGTGAGAGGGAGACGTGGGAGGGGTTCGGGGGTTCGCAACACTCAATTTATAATTCCACCCATCCTTGATCGCTACATTCAGCAATTACCTCAGGCTTATCAACATTATATTTCCCACACTGTTGACGTGCTTGGTGATGGTCATTGTGGATTTAGGGCGATAGCTGCACTAATCGGGTATAGTGAAAATGATTGAAGTCGAGTACGAGAGGAGCTTATTGAAGAGATTCGACAAAATTATTAACTATACAGTGTGATTTATCCAATACATGATTGGGCAAAGCATCTACTAATTTTACTGAATTGGTTCGAGCCTACGGTACCAAAGGAACATTGGATGGAGGCTATGACTTTGAGAGTTGTCATTGTAACAAGGTACAACCTTATACTGCATACATTTGATGAGGATGTTTACGATTGTTTTACTCATTTGCCATTGAGGTCCCCTCAAGTTCCAGTCGAATATTGCCAGGAAATTGCTATTGCCCGTGTTAACAACAATCACTTTGTGCAAGTTTTTTTAGAACCTTATTACCTTGTACCACCCATCCCAACATGGTGGGAGGAGAATGCATCGGACGAAGCTAAAGGATGGGCTGCCAGTTATGGAACACGTTTGCAATTGTGGTACGAAGTAATGAGTATAAGCACGCCGGGAGCAGCATTTGGAGGAGATATTGATTAGAATTTGTGTTTTTATGTATTTTCATGTTTTGACAATATGTACTCAATTATAATAAAATGAAATTTTATTTCAATTTATTATTGTTCATTATAAGTTATTTTTATTATTCATTGTTAAGACTAATTAATTAACTAATTAAAATAAGATAAATTTATTAAGTATAAAGTCAATTTTAATTGAAAATAGAATTTGAGTTAACCAAAAAAAAAGAAGAAGAAGGGAGGTAAATGGGAAAAGAAACAAATAAAGAAAATAATTGAAATTTAAAAAAAAAAAAGATTCAAAGCGGAAGAAAAGAAAAGGACATAAAGAGAAAAAAAACAAAAAAAAAATTCTAACCGAAAAGAAACAAAAGAAAATAAAGAGGAAAAGAGAGGAAAAAAAAATCTAAATGGACGGAGGGGAGAGCAGGAGAAGGAGGGGGTGTGGGGCAGTGGTAACAGGAGAAATGGTGTGTGTGTGTGTGTGTGTTGGGGTGGGGTGGGGGGTGTGGGGGGTTGGGTTGGGGGGTTGTGTGTGGGGGAGGGGTAACAGGGGAAATGGTGTGTGTGTGTTTGTGGGGGGGGGGGGCGGCATAGCAGGTGTCCGTGAGGATTCCCTAGATTGTACCCTTATAACAAAATAAACCCTAGCTTTCCAAGTGTTTCAGTTTCGACACCGTGCTTTTAAAATGGTTTTCAATCCCAAACAAACGGCAAATGGGAATCTCTGATTTTTCTGAGCTGGGGAGGAGGGCATGATCTTTCGAACTCTCTCTGCAACCGAAATCGAAACCTGTCTGAGAGAGAGAGAGAGAGAGATGCGGACGGTGCCACTGGGAATCTCAGTGTCTCCAACCTCCGTCAATCGCCATTCCAATTGCAATAAGCTCAAACCAACCATTGCTTATAGGCTCTCTCGCTTCGATTCCTTTCTCTCTCATCTCCCAAATTCAGGTATAGTAGTAGCATTTATGCTCTCTGTTTGAATTGATTGTTTTCCCGAATATTTCCTAGCTTGACTACTCTTCTCTGGATTTTTTTGGATGTGTTTCTGTATTATGTTCTCATTCTTTGAATTTGTGGGCGCGAATTGGATTTGACCTTCGTTTCTTTTTTTGGGGAAATAGTTTAAGCTCCTTTTATTAAGAATTTGGATTTTGTTTTGCTCCTTATGGTGTTTGTCCAATCGTTGACCTGATTTTTTCAATTTCTTTACCTAAGTAAGCTAAGTTGGTATCTACTAAGCTGAGTTGGTATCTACTACTTTTCTGCCGTTCAATCAGATTTCTGTTAGCAAGTAAAAGTAATTCTATGGGCTGATTTATGAGTTTTTGAACGGTTACGGTCCTCTTATGTATTGTAGTTTTTAATAGGCAAGGTAAATCTTCGTATGGCTTGTTCTCCTTTGTTCTTGTTAATCTCGAAGTCTCTGGCTGATTGCAAAAAAGAAGTATAGTTCTTCATGTTGTGTTCTTCCCACCCAACTGTGTAATTTTTAAATGTATCTGTAAACCTAGCTTACATTGACCAAAAAAATATAAAAATAAAAATTCTAATCTTACTGCGAGAGCTACTTCTAGCATAATATGATTTAGCATATATTGCCTGGAAGGTGCATGCTTAAAACCAGTATCTAGTCAGCAGGTTGCTCAAAAATGGCGCTTTTGTTGTCATTGGAACCGTTAGGTCACCAATTGTTCATAAAGCTCAATCTATTAGGAAAAAGTTCAACAATGTCTCTCTCTCTCTCTCTCTCTCTCTCTCTCTCTCTCTCATGCAAATGAGCGAACCGCATCTAGCGCGTGGAGATGCCATTATTAGTAGATACAGGGAAACAAAGTGCAAGGGAGAGAAGTGGAATGCAAACCAAGAATAATTGCAAGTAGAGAGACTAGAACACAGGACCTGTAAGATACCAAGACCCTGTTCGGTTTGGGTTTTGAGGGAGGTTTTTGAGAGTAATGAGGGGAGAGAGATAGAGAAAATTTATTGGAGACTGAGCCCAAGGGTTTTGAGACTCCAAAACGAACAAAGCCCAAGGCTCTGATATCATATTAGGGCAATTGTCTGAAAAGCTAAAGCTGCCAGGAAATGCACCCAATAACATATATTGACTATACAAAAACAAAATTGGACAACCCTTTCTAACCTAATCATGATAACGTGGTTGGGAATTATAAGTTCCCCCCCTTCCCCTCTTTTGGACTGAATTGTTGAAGAATCTTACTATTAATGTTCCTGTCTTTGGGTATAGGTTTGCTTTGCAGAGCCAGTCAAGTTGCTGAACTGTTCCCTCCAACTGTATCGCCTGAAATAGTTGTTCGAGAAGCCAGGATAGAGGACTCTTGGGAAGTGGCTGAGACTCATTGCAGCTCCTTCTTCCCTGGATACTCATTCCCTCTAGATTTTGTGCTGAGAATTGACAGGCTGGTGGCAATGCTCTCTGGATTCTCTGTGCCTCCGGGTTGCCGAAGAACTTGTTTGGTTGCTGTTACCAGTAGCTCGTTTCTCGATGTTTTCTTCTTTGGTAGTGAAGATTGTAAAATAGGAGGTCAAAATGGTGGATTTATTTTAAACAAGGGGAATGTGGCTGGGATATTAACTGTGGATACCGTGGCTGATTTTCTGCCAAGGAAAGAACCACTTCGGCAAAGAAGGTGAGATCAGTTTTCGCTGCTTTGTTCATGAATCTATTTATGAAAGCATTTGGTTTGCAATGTGTAATATTGCTAACATGTTTTCAGTTGGCTAGTGCACAAACATAGTGCTTAACGTAACCCTCCCATGATCCCATCTAAGATGGAACAGCTGACCTGAATTATCATTACCATCACTTATCATTTCACTTAGTGCAAAAAAAGAAAAAGAAAGGAAAGAGGAAAGAAAACCAGTGCTCTAAAAGTCAGCCTAGGCGGCCGACTAGGCGCTGGTCCGCCGCCTTGACTAGGGGCCTAGGCGTTGAATTAGGCGGCAAGACATTAGTCGGTTGATAGGCGGGATTAGTCGGCGACTAATCGTCTAGGCGGCGATAATCGACTTGGCGGGATTAGGCGGTTAGGAGGGATTAATTGGAGAATTTGCTGGCAGGTGGGATTAATTGAAGAATTAAGTGGCTAGGCGGGATTAATTGAAGAATTAAGTAGCTAGGCAGGATTAATCATGGGTTAAATATGTAATTTTGCAAATCTAAGGGGTTAAATGTTGTGGTAATGTTGTAGTTTTAATATATAATATACATCTAATGGTAATAGGACAGCGGAAATATCCCATTGGGCTTAGTGTCCTTATGCAACTACCAGTAAGTTAAGCTAGTGAAGCTACCATCCTAACCCTTTTGACTTTTGAACGAACTCTTATGAGAGCAATTGAGGCCAAAAAGACGGGGTTTCATGACAGAACCTGAAGCTTTGAAGCGACCCGCAGTGACAGCCATCAAAGAAAGAAGTAAAGGCTTGCAGGATCAAGTGGGAGAGAGTTAGGAATTATCCAAAATAAATTATCTATATCTATATCTATATCTAAACCTAAATCAATATAAATATTATGTATACATCTATGCTATACGAAATAAATTGAAATTATGTGTATGTAGGCTCTATTTACTTTGTTTGGATGTGAATTAATGTTTTGCTGTACTTATATTGTTCTACTTCCTCAAAACTTGGGGAGGTAATATTTTTATAAAAAAAATAATTAAAAAGGAAAAACTGACTAATCTCTAGGAGTCGATTAATCGTGCCTGGGCGCTAGGCGGTGCCTAGCCGCCCGACCCAGTGACTTTAGAACATTGAAGAAAATGAAAAAGAAGACACCATTGATGATCTTGATTCAGGGGGTAAGGTCTTTACTGAACCAAGATCGTAATTCCTTTCTAATTTGATTGACCTTACTCTTACTACACAATAGATGGATGACCAAGAGCAGTGAAGAGACCTAGACTGTTTTTCATGCATGTGGATAATACGCATTGTTTATTATGTTTGTATGGATGCATATGTGTGTGCACAATTGCACACTTGAAGAAATACAATACCACATGTGACCGGCAGCCACCAATAGAGTAGCATGGTTAAATAAATTTAACGGATGGACTTGTAAGTTCCATGTCTATGGGCTTCAAGTTGTTCATCTCCTCTTTCCTATCTATCCATCCATCATGCTTTGACTTGACGACAATCTTTGAAATTCCTTCTGCCAAACCATTGCTCGACCACCCATTGCTTGATGCTTTTAACCTCGCATCATCACTGCTGCAGCTAACTTTCCTTCGCATTTCACCGTATGCTACCTCCACCGGATTTTGCAGTCACCAATTGGTTTGACATCCTGCTACCAAATGCAATAACATTTCCACTTTTTATCGCCAGGAGTACTAGCTATCAACCTTTTATCGTTAGCACTTAACACCACGGCCAACTTCAATAATCGGTACCTTTACCATCCCTCCTCATGCTATCACCATCTGTTGTCCTCTGTGAGAGCTCTGACTTATTGTAGTACTGAAATTTGTCAGCTTACGTTAATTTAAGGTCCGGAAATCATGCTCTCTTTAGTATCAAACTCGATTCAATTCACCTCCACAGGAGGTCAAAGTTTGAGTCTTGCCTCAGGCAAGACTTTCCCGTTTCCCAGACTACGACCTCCCTACGTACCCCCAAAAAAAACCTCACAATCTGCATGAACTTGAATTTTGGTGGTTATCTAGTTCACCAAGTTTAATCCCATTGGTATTCCATTATATTTTTGGAATGTCATTGAGAAGGTTTTCAAATGCATGTTGACTATTTAATTTTATCACTAGAATTTAGTCTGTCAGGATGCACGAAGGGATAAGAATCACAAATCACCTCATATCTAGTGAATTTAAATGTGTTTAGGTACTACAAATAAATTCAGTTGAGTTGTGGAAATACTGTTGTAAGTTGCCATAAGGCGCCTTCCGATCAGGCACAAAGCCACTAAATTACAACTTGAGAATATCAAAACAAATGCCCCAGTTTTCGCAGAAACTCCTGGAGTCCTGGACATTGTCTTTGATTCCCCTAAAACTCAAAGCTTTACACCTAACATAAAAAACGATCCTTTCTACAATAGAAAAAGAGCTGTTAAATACAGTCTCTCGTACATCCTACTCTTCCTTTCTCTCCAAATGTGGTAAACAGTAGTAGCCCAAGCAACCTTCTTTAAAGAAATGAAAAAATGAGTTACTTCTTACAATTCCCTTATCCCTCCGTTAACGCTGTTGTATAAAAGCATCTATGTAAGCACGATTATATGACCAATTATATATGAAATTTCTAATTTTATCCCAAAGAATTCTTTTAGAATCTAGTTTACTAAATAAATAAATTAATTCCAAGTTTTGAAAAGATGAATAAACGGGTTTATAGATAAAAAAATATATTTCAAAGTAGGCTATACTGACTGAAAAAATAGCATCTTGCCCAAATTCAGCCCAATCCAATGAATTTTTTAAATTTTGATGCAAAAGATATCACTAGGATTTAGTCCTGTCAGGATGCACTAAGGGATAAGAATCACAAATCACCTCATATCTAGTGAATTTAAATGTGTTTAGGTACTGCAATTAAATTCAGTTGAGTTGTGGAAAATAATGTTATCGACTTCATCCCATCGATATCCATCTTCATCGCGAACCACTTAAAATGGGTGCTCTCTCTGTTGCTCTTTTCCCTTGCCTTAAGATTGATAAGTAGATTGGTCGTTGCTTACCCTAAATTAATGTTCCACTTGGTACATGTTGCCGACCATTTCTCCATTAGTCTTGCGTCCAGTTTGTCATCACAATTTTTGTGTGTCTAAGCAATGTTGGTGGCTTTGATGTGGGTTTTGTGCCCATGAGGAAATGACGTTCTGAACTCTTGTGGACTTCATATTTCCATATGCCAAAAGAGCATAGTGCAATCTGGCTACATTTGGTAGGATGTGAATGAATAGAATTACTTATCCGTCGATCTAATAGAAACCATCTCTCCAGGGTTTTTGAATGAAGATTTAGATTCAAGATTCCTTTGTAACTATTACTCATAAGCTCAAGAGAGGACGGACTGTCAAAATAGTGTTTGATATTCATGCTAAAGTTAGGGGGTGGTGTGCAGAGTTCAATGTGTGTTCATATTGGGAGGGAAGTATTTGATTTACAGTATTCGTCTCACATTTATGGTTTAGTATATTAGGATACTGCACAAGATTTGAGGAATTTGAATAGTCTTGTCTCTTTTGTGGGTTCATGTGTTGGTTCTTGTTACTGTATTTTGTTAGATGACGCAATGTAGTGTTGTTGACTTCCTGCCTAGAACAAATGCCTTTTTGGTGATGCACGTAAACCTTCTGTTCTCGCTAATGTTCTTATAAAACTCAAAATTTGTCAAATGCATTCAGGCAAGACCCAACTTTTGGATCTCACGCAAGGTTGTATGTGCAAGTTACTTTCTGCTACCCCTGAATGCCCACTTGTTAGTGCCAATCTTTTAGTGGTATTGCAGAATCCCCATGGGAACTTTTACTTCCCACGTAAAACTCTTATGCCTTTTGTGGCCTACTGTTTTTACTGTACAGGCATCAAGGTACACCATTACAATTTTGGGGGATGTATATTCAAATTATAGTAGACTAACTGTGCTTTAATTGTTTTATAATCTGTTTTTTGCACTTACTGAACAATTTTTCTGTTACAAGTGAGGCATGTGTTAAATTTGCAGGACTGGAATTGCATACATATCAAATGTGGCAGTTCGGGAGAGATTTCGAAGGAAGGGGATAGCTAAAAGGCTCGTAGCGAAGGCAGAGGCTCTAGCCAGAACCTGGGGCTGCCGTGCAATTTCATTGCATTGTGACCTGAACAACCCTGGGGCATCAAAGTTGTACATTGGGCAAGGTTTTAAATGTGTCAAAGTGCCAGAAGGTGCAAATTGGCCCCAACCAAAGACTTCTCCGAATATACAGTTCAACTTCATGATGAAGCTTCTCAACACTTCGTAGGTTCTTTAGGAACATACAAGTATTTAAAATGAATGCCGATAAAAAAAAAAAGTATTCAAAATGAAAAATCAGTCGAAATATCAAGGTTAAACTAGGATGTTTGTTTCAAGTTGTTGTATGTGTATATAAACTGAACGGGGAATGAGGTGCAGATTTTGGAGTTGATGTACTATTTATGGTGCTGTGATGCTCAACCTGTGCATGTAAATTCTGTGTGAAGATGCATCAGTTTGGCTGCTACACTGGTGGCTGTACTTGTGCGTTTCCCCCTTGCCTTGTTCAGTTGTGTTGACTCATTTGGTTCACCTTCTCCAGTTTTGAGCACATCAACTTCTCTCTGATCAGAAAAACAGAGCACATCATGTTCTCTCGCTTTCTCCCCTTTCACTTAAAGGGCTTCACCTAAAGATTTCCTAAAATTGGTTTTCTCGGTTTTCTCCTCCAAGATCCAAACGGGGGAAAAGGACTTGAGGGGAAGTTATGGGTGACTTTAGCATATGTTCTATCTGAGTGTGTGATTGTGAATTTGTGATGATTCTTCACCTAAGAGGGGAGTAATTTTCTGTGTCAATTTTGTAGAGCGAAAAGGTGAGACGTTTGGTTCCATTCTTTTTTTCCCCTTATTTTGTCAATGACCACTTAATAATCAGAAATGCTTTAGACATAGATGTGTTCGGAATTGTTTGTTAGATGTGTCTTTTATTCTACATGCACATCATGTGGGTCAAGTGCATCCAATGACGTAGGGTTTTGTATCTGGTTTCAAACACACTAGCAAGGGGATCTGGGGTCTCATAAGCAGTGTTGTTCACATGGGTCCCAACTCTTGTTCATAATTTGAGCTGTCCATTTTATTTGGCTCATCGACTGCTGAAAATTATGATTGGGCACTTTGTATAAATGTAAACGAAACATGTTTGTTTCGAGAAAAAGTTAACGGCCTAGTTGATTCTCTATTTTTGTATATTTTTTTTCAAGGGGTACACATAAGCGGGAATTAAGGGCAAGTTAGTTAGTCAGTTTACAGGGGATCTAAAAGTTGTCTATAGCTTTGACCCAGAGACGCTCCTGACGGGGCTCGAATCTTGGCATCCCACGAGGGAAGAACCATGAGATACCATTGGGCTACAAGCCCTATTGCGCATGATTCTCTATTCAAACAAACCTATTTGATATTTCATTTATACTTATCACTTTCCCTGGCCGCCTTAAATTTTTTTAAGTATCACCTACCCAGCTAGACAAACATAATGAACAATTGGAATCATTTTTTGGATCCGGTATCAGGTAGAAAAATGAAAATTTATTTAAAAAAATAGTAATTCAAGAATTAGTCATGCCCATGTAATTGTGATGGTAAGTTTTTTTTTTCCTTCTAAATTTTTGGTATTTGTGTTCATCTTTTCTGAATTTTTGTTAAAAATTGACTAAAAGAAAAAAAAAAGTTTGCTAAATTCTTGTCCAGCCCTAATTTTTGATTTAATGCCTGGGCGAATCTCCCCGTGCAAATATCGTAGGTGGCTGGCTGCCATTATGTTTGGAGAGGAATAAATCAATAAAAAATGTAGAATTATAAGTGTGTGTGTGTGTGTGTGTATATATATATATATATATATATATATATATATATATATATATATCTTTTTAAATGGCTGTGTACGTGGATGGCTAGGATGATAAAAGATAATTAATAGGGTAGATTGTATCATGTAATTGGTGGTTGGGAAATAAAAGAGGAAGGTAAGTTTCAGTTTATAAATCCATGCAGTGGCTATTTTTCATATGGTGGCAACGTAAGTCAGTAGCCTTTTGGCATTAGGAAATTATGCTTGGTGATGGTTTTAAGTTTGGAGGATTTCATTGCTTTGATCAAGCAATTCGATGGTTGGATGATCGAGGTCTAACATAACATTAGGATCTTATTCTTGGAGTTGTAATCTTCGGATCAGGCAGTCACGATCGTAATTTGAGGTACCAGAAGTATACAATATATACTTTCTTAATCTCTGGCGCATTTCCTTCACCATCTCATCTCGACCTCTTTTTGATATTGTGTTTTTTATTGGATCCGTGCATTTTATTTGACCCTGTGAAAGTTATCGTTGATGATATTATTTGTTGAATATGATTACGAGTCTAAAAGCCGCGGATTTGATTGGTCTATGTACAAGCTCACATGGGCTCACGGAATAGCCATGGACCTAGCGAGGTCATTATTTAATTGGTTTATTTTTATGTGGCCAGTTGGCGCATACAAATGATTAGATCTTTGGGTGGAGCTTGGCATAGTATCGAGATGATTCGGGAACGAGGTCTCGTATAATTAATCTGATATATCGTTGATTAAGCTAATTCCTTTATTTTTTAGCCAATTCTTCTTGGTATTGTATACTCCCCGCGTAATTTGTGGTTTTAGGTACAAGACGGATTAGTGGTGGCCAATTATTGGAGAATTAAGAAGTCTTTGGATTTAGGCGATTTATTTGAGGTCTCTTGCACATTTTGTTGGTATTCGAAAATTAGGGCCCATCGGTTGTAATATTGTGGAGCAGTGTTTATTTTATGACATTGTAAAATTCGGGTCGTCACATAAACACACATATATACTCAACTCGACCATGATTATCACGAGATATTTTATGCACAATTATCATAAAAATTGAGGACAACCATTCCATTATTTATTTTTCCACATCAACCATGTGTTATTATGAAATAGTTTGAAACGTGGTAGAATCGATCATGTTTTTCATGATTATTTCTGCAAAATTACATTTTTGTTCGTAAAAAAATTGATGATTTCATGTAAGGGTGTTGTTGCTTATGGGTCTCATGGTAATTTTTTGAATTAGCCATGAATACAAATGGTAAATTTGTTCAGATGGAACTATCGTAAACAGAAAGTGTGATATAATTGTGAAATTCAAAGCAAAAGGTACTCAAATTCATGATAATTTTGTGAAATTGAAACAAAATAAACCGGAAACATGATACTTGTTGGAATTATGATAAATATGTGGAATAAAAAAAAACAGCAATTAAAGTTCAAGATTGTGGGCAAGAAATTGCAACTTATAGATTCGAGCCATGGAGGGTTACCATCTCTCTGTCTTTGAGTTTCAACTCTTAGGGTTTTCTTGGGGGAAGGGTGGCGCCTCCTGTTACCAAAATTCTTGTTTTCTTTCCAATCGATGGATAATCGACGGGAAATCGTATCGTAAGCTTGCTGGAATGTGGGTGCGAAAAGTGGAATTTGGTTCCTTGCCGTATTTCAGGACTTCTTTAGAAACAAACAATGAAGTGGATGAAGTATGAAAGAAGATTAACAAAATGGACTTTATTAACCCTCAAAGTAGAAGAACAATCAATCAAGATGATTGAGTGAACAATTACAAGTTAACTCTACTCCTAGAAAAGAAAAGATAAAGGCCTGATTGGCGTTGTTTGTGTGTCCGTAAATCGTCTTGCACTTTGATTATATATAGAGATCCCTTCATTTTTGAATTCAAATCTTCCCTCCGAAGTAGCAGTTGGAACTCCTTCAAATTCTGGCGAAGTAACTTTTTCAACTGCCGATCATGCCCACATCTGGAAAACTGTTTCGTTAATTATGGTTAACATCCTCTTTAATCGTGGAATCATGGGACTTAATTCCCTTTGACATCTGTCACTTGATCGATGGACCAAAGGACCATAAAAATACGCCACTTGTTGGCCAATCGACGGACAAGACTTTTCATAGTTTCATCATCGATTCAATTCCATCCTAATTAATTAAGGTGAGTCCATTCTATTCTTTTATTTGCCCATATTTACCCATGCCACGTGTCGCCCGATCGACGGGTAAAAGGAAATCTCAGTTATGGTACAAACAATACCCCCCTTATTTATTTGAGTTAAAATCATTTTAACTCGAATAAATAATTCCTTCACCTTTTTAAAAGGCGTGATCAACACACGAAGTTCTTCCAACGTATATATACCCTTTCGTTTATAAAAATTAGGGCACCGTTGCAAATAATCAACTCCAGAATCGATGGCGCCCAAGAAAGCTCTACTAAGCAAAGCAATGGCCTCAAAGGCTTCTTCCAAGTCATCGACTCCTCAGTCAAGCAAGAAGAAAGAATTGAGTTCTCAAGAAACTGAGACCCCAACGGAGTCATATTTTCCAAGGTACCCTCAATGTCTAAGGGAGGCACACGAGGCACATCAGTTAACTCTCTATTTCATTCATGTAGTTAATTATTCCTCTAAATTCGTATTGGGTCCTATTTACTTTCCAAATTCCCCTGGAAAATTACCAACTTACTATCCGGTGAATTTCGACGAGCCTTTGCTCTTTTCGCTCCCAGGTCTCCATCGTACTGGCTGGAATACCAAAGGAACAATTCAATCATGGCCCACCGTTTTCCCATCTTGGGCAAAGTGGGTTGATCGTATGAAGAGATATTTACATCTTTCGTGGCATGCAATGGGTATTTATGAAGCTATAGACCTATCTACACAGGCCTTCGAATTTAACCCTAATTTGATTGTTGCTGCTGCTTGTTTTTGGTCTGTTTCATCCAACGCTTTTGTTTTTCCGAATGGCCCCATGAGTCTCACTGTTTTGGACGTTATTCATCTGACTAGCCTATCGAGTACGGGCGCAGAAGTTAATGCTGCCCTGGATCATCACCCTTGTGATCCACTGTTCGAGGATTCTGATAACTCATGGAGTTGTGCAAATTTTATATCCATTTTAGTACTTCTGATCTCAGAGAGCCATCATTTACTGAAAAAGTAGCATTTTACTTGTATTGGCGCAATAAATACGTATTATGTGTGTCTAGTTTGAAGATTACCAAGGAATATGTTCGCTTAGCCATTTGCTTGGCTCAAGATGTAAAGCTTGCATTAGCTCCCTTCGTGCTAGGGACATTATATAAAGGATTGTGGACATTCACACAAAATAAAATCACTAGCAATTGTGGTGGTCCCTTCTGGATCCTCCAGGCATGGCTGTACACCTACTTTTCATATCTTAAGCCCATGAGTTTTTATTCGAAGAGGAAAGATGAGGGCGAATGCTTGAGCTATGCGGAACACTTACTAGCTCATGAACCCAAAAATGAAGATTCATCTTTCAAGAGGTATTTCAAGGCTTTTTATAGCCCTATTTTTGAAGAACTACCTAATTGGCTTTCTTTTAAGGACTGCCATTACTCAGCATCAAAAAGGATAGAACCCATCCTTAAATTTTTAGTTCCAGCCCAAACGGTCAATGAATTTTGGGCTAGTATCTTGATCTCGAGGTTCCTATCGATAGGATTCTCTCCATCAACTACGCGCTTTTCAAACTGCAGTTTTGAAGTTTATATGCCAAATCAATGTGCTAGACAGTTTGGCTTGGTGCAAGGGATCCCTGTCCCTCATACTCATCCAAGGATTAAGGATTTGGCTAAGACAAGGCCAAATGTAACTCAAACTTCTTTGATCAAGGAATTGATTGGTCAGTTTCAAGGTATCAAGGCCAATTTCCAGCTTGTGAGTTTTGTGGCCGATCCTTCTTTCACTTCAGAATTCAAGTTGTTTTGGGATTGTGTCAAACCTACCATATTCAACAAAGAGTTGAGTAACTGTCTTTTGAGGCTTGACCCTGAAGATTCCTTGCCAGGTATCCCCTATTATGTTTATGAAATCATCCTTTACTTAATGGTCATAAGGGTTATATTCTTACTATTGATTTCTCATAATTTCAGTTCCTAAGAAGGTTCCTGTTTCTAAACCAAGAGGTCAAGATAAAGGGAAGAAACCTGAGATTTTACCTCCAACAAAGAAAAGAACCAAGAGTTCTCAAGTCCAAGATACATTGCAAGATTCCCCACTTATGGTAGATGCAATGAAGGGACTTAAATTACCCGATCGACAGACAAGTCTAACAGAGATAGCTGAGGACTCAGAGATATTGGTAACATTTCAAAGGGTAATAATTTCATTTTTTCTGCTAATTTATTGGACTTAGATATCATATTTTAGTCCTTTATTGATTCATTTCTTTTCTTTTATGTTAGAAAACAAGGAGAAAACTCCAACTGGTACCTCAATTAGATGATGAAGGTGATAAAGACAAAGGTTCGATTACAAACCTGTTAACTCCTGTCAATCCCTCTTCTATCAATAAACCTGATCTTTCATCTAATGCCTCTTCACCTTTGAAACGTCCAGAACCAATTTGGGATGAAGGTGACAATATTTCTGACATGGGAAACATTTCAACTTCCCCAGGAGTTTTACCATTCGATCCTATTACTGACCTCATTTTGAGTTCAGTTCCTAATTTTCCTACGATTCTGGAAGTTGAACCTCATGTAGAAAAGGAGACTTTTAATGTTGAACAGCCAGAGATCCATTCTCTTACTCAAGGAGAAATAGTGCCAAAGCCTTTTCTTTCAATGAAACAATCGATTGAGGCTACTGAGGTCCTAGAGCAGCCACAGACTGAAGTGGGAATCGACACCCCATATTTAACCATTAAATCCACAACTCCAATGGCCTCTCCTCCATCTGTTAATAGGGCTGATGCTGATTTGACAACCAATTCACCAACCTCTGACTTGGACCTCATGCTGACTAAAACCAAGAAATATTCTGAATTCGACTCAAGGTCCATTTCTGAATTTTCTGAATCTTTGACTCCTCCAAATTCCTCTGAACTTAGTGAAGAGACAAAGATGAAATGAAAACCTTCTTTGAGTTGCTTGAGCTTCCTTTATCGGAAATTGCTACTGATCACACTACAGCTTTTACTAGCTGTGTGAATTATTTGATACCCAAGAAGGTTTTTCCATTATCTGAGCAAATCAAACTTGAGGAGTTTGGCTTAATTATAAATGAGAGTCTGACAATAGCAGCCTATTGCCAGAAAGAAATGAAGAACAAGCAAGATACTCTCAGTCAATTTGCAGCTATTTCAACAAAATTGGACACAATAGGGAGCGACATTCATCAGCTGAAGGATGAATTGCAACAAATTGAGAATAAAAAGGCTAAACTCCTTGCACGCTTAAGTCAACTCGATGAGCAACAGAAAATTTTATTAGCACGGAAAGAGTTGATCAATTATGAATTGTCCAAGATCTCCTGTGATGAGCAAGGGACTAAAGCCATCATAGCAATGGCAAACACTGACTTTTTGAAATATCAAGAGAAATACAATGCTACAAATAGCAAGTGAGGCTACTTCTCCAAGTTGTTCTTGGAAGTTAAGTCCAAGAATCATTAGCTAGTCTATATAGTACAACTGTAAATTTGGCCTATATGTTTCAGGCTTCTTTAGTTGTATCTTTTATTCTCTTGTAATGTTTAGCCTACTTTTCAGGCTTTTGTCTTCTGTGATAAGAACATTTATATTAATTTTGAGTATGTTTATCCCATAGGAAACACCAACCGTCTCCTCCACTTCCTGATAGTGGAGATGATCATGCGTAATAACTGTTCGATCAACTGCTTAGAAAACTGAACCGTTATTAATCTTTTCTTTTATAAATTAAACCTTTATGGAATGGTTTCACATCGACTCTTTTTTATTCTAACTTGACTTCTCATTTTTCGTAATTTTTCTGCTCATAGTCAAATTGAAGCCATGGAAATTGATCTAAACACCCCTTCGTCTTCTTTTGATGCCGTCGATCAACCACTCTCTCCCATTACAGCCATTTCTGGCTGGGATGACCCTTTGCCATCCAATCCTCCAGTCAGTTGGAGCGTCAAACCATCCACTGAAAGGGTGGTCGTAAGAATGGAGGATCCTCCTCTATATCCCAACTCAAGTATTCGACGCTCACATGTCAAAGTCAGCTATCAATTCCCCTGGGTCAGAGGGGAACCAATGGCAATGCTATTGGATTCACTACTTTCCATGCAATATAGGCCAATGCCATTTCTACTGGCAGAGGCCGGCGGCAAGCCAAGCTTGGAAAACCACGAATCCCTTTTCGAGAGGGCAAAAATTCAACAAGCTTATTGGAAAGAAGTAGTGAGAAAGCCATGTTTTCCTGATGGCTTTCTGATGATCAGCCTGACATCTCTCCTCTCCCTGAGAATCCTGATTAGTTCCAAGAATTGGAGAAACTAAGGTACAACCCTCCACTGTCTCATGCCCATGCAAGGTATTCGATTTATGGAGGCTCCGATGAAAATACAGCCAAAGAACTACTGGCTGCTTTTACCTTTCTGGATATCCACATTCTGGAAGAACATGTCCCATATTTGAACTTCTTGTGGGCATGTGAAACCCTCCAGTTTTTTGAGAGCAGTCTTATTACTACCCACCTTCATGGGTTTAAATGTGCACTGCCTCTTATGAGGCTCTGGATGAAGACCAGCATTGCTGCTCACTATGATCCCTTTTGGGTTGATTATGAAGTTCACCATGAAAAAGTGGTTAAACTTCATAACAAAGTATTGGACTTAGATCACTCCAACTGGGAGCTACCACCGAACCCCTCAAAAACTCTGCTCAAGAAACATCAGAACTGGCTCCGAAAGAAAAACCACAAGAGAGCCAATCTCTTGGCTAAAGCAGAGAAGAGTGTTATGGCCATGAGGCCATTAGTAGATAAAAAGATAAAGATGGATGCAGAAGAAATGGCTAGGGACAAAGAGCATGAATTCCTAACCTATGCTTGGGAAAAATTCCATGTTTTTGTCACTTGGAGTTTCCCACATTATTTCGAAATCATTCGAATTGATGCTGATGGTAACCCTATTGCGCCTGTCAATGCCTAAATTTATAGGCATTATTTAAATTCTATTTTTTTTATATTATGTTTCCTTTTTGAGTAGGAAATATTATGTTTTATTTCCTTTTTGTAAGTAGGAAATGTAACTTGTTTTATGTTGAATGAAAAGTAAGCCTTAGTTTGTAGGCTTTCGCAAATGATCTATTTATGTATGTACCTTTAACTCTTTTATCCATCGATTAACTCCCAAGGAGATGGAAAATATGCCTTTAAATACTTTCCATTGATTGTTCTTTCATGTACAGTTCTAAGAATGGATTCTAACTGATAAGCTCCACCTCTCAGTACTTTTAATACACGAAATGGTCCCTCCCAATTTGGAGACCATTTACCAAAATATCTTTTCTTTTTCTTATCTAAAGGCAAAATTGCCTTCCAAACCAAATCACCTTCTGCAAATGATTTCTCATGAACTCTTTTATTATAAACTCTCTCTGTATTTTTCTTTTGTGCTTGTATATTATTTAAAGCATCTATTCTGGACTCTTCTAGTCCATCTAACTCTTTATATATTACTTCTTCGAAATCAACATTATTTGGGTCATAATGCCTAGCAACTCTATGAGATGTAACATTAATTTCAACGGGTAATACTACAGCTTGGCCATATACTAACTCATACCATATGGTGTAGCTCTCGTGCTTTTCCTTTTTGAAGTCCTGTAAGCCCATAACACTTTTGGCAATAAATCATGCCATTCTCTGGGATTATAGTTATCATTTTAGATAAAGTATTCTTAATAATTTTATTAGTAGATTCCACTTGCCCATTTGCTTGGGCATAAGAAGGAGAAGAATTCAAGATTTGTACTCCATATGAATTAATATAAGTCATTACTTCGTGACCATTGAACACAGATGCTTGGTCCACCGTAATTATTTCTGGAATACCAAATCGACAGAAAATATACTCCTCAATGAAATCAATTACCTGTTTTTGTGCTACACTCTTCAATGGGATAGCTTCTGTCCATTTCGTAAAATAATCAGTAGCTACCATTACATACTCATGTTGTTGAGAAGAATGAGGAATTATTTCTCCAATCATATCAATTGCCCAGCCTTTGAAAGGCCATAGTTTAACAATTGATTATAAAGGAAAAGCTGGAACCCTTTGAATGGGTCCATATTGTTGACATTTTTGACATCCCTTAGCATAAGAGATGCAATCTTTTCTTATTGTTGGCCAATAATAGCCATATCTTTTAAGTAACCATTTCATTTTCTCTCTAGATTGATGAGAACCACAAGTTCCTTCATGAACTTCTCCCATAACTATCATTGTTTGGGGTTTAGCAATACAAAGCAATAATACTTCATCTGAAGATTTTATAAACAAATCATTGCCTATTATAACATAGTTAATGGCCATTTGCTTTATATTTCTATCTGTTTTTTCACTCGGATTCTCTAGGAATTTCCTTATTGGAACTCTCCAATCATCAACCAAATTTAGTTCCATAATATCAAAATCATTCCTATCTCTTTCGATAGAGAAAGGCAAGAATCTCTTTTGGACTCTTATTAATTTTTCATTTTGTCCTTCTAAAATCCTAATTCCAGAAGCAATTTGTGCCATTTGATTAGCATCACCATTTTCTAATCTGTAAACATGTTGTAACTGTACTTCATCAAAATATGATACAAGAATTTTAACTTTCTGTAGTTGTAATTCTAGCAAAGGATAATTGCACTTATATTCACCTGTTATTTGTCGAATCACCAATTGTGAATCCCCCGTAACATTTAAATACGTAATATTCAATTCTTTTACAATCTCTAAACCAATAATCAAAGCTTCATACTCAGCTTGATTATTGGTTAAAATCCTACTTTCATCTAACTGAAAAGAAAATTGTAAAAGTTTCCCTTTCGGAGATGTAAAAACTATGTCTGCTCCAACCCCTCTGTCAGTTTTAGAACCATCGAATGATAATTTCCATGGTTTTATTTCAATCATATGTATCTCAAATTCATCTTTTTTTATTAACATGTTAGGATGATCAGCTACAAAATCAGCTAAAACTTGCCCTTTTACTGCCTTTTGAGGCACGTACTGTAAATCATATTCTATTAGAGATAATAACCATTTTTCTTGTTTGCCTCTTAATATGGGCCTTCTTAAGATATATTTAATGATATATGTCTGTGCAATTACATGCACCGTCGACGGTAAGATGAAATATCTTAACTTGATTGCAGAAAAATATAATGTTAAGCATAACATCTCAATAGGCTTATATTTTATCTCACATTCATTTAATCTCCTACTAAGATAATAAATGGCTTGTTCATGACCATTTTCATTATCTTGAGCCAAAAGACAACCAATTGATTGGTGTCCTGCTGAAATATACAATTTTAAAGGTTTTCCAATTATTCGTGGCATCAGAATAGGAGGCCTTACCAATAATTATTTTAAAAACTCAAAAGCTTTTTGATGTTCTTTTTCCCATTTAAAATCTTTTTGAGACTTTAATTTCAAAAGTGGGGAAAAAGCAAGAGTTTTTCCAGATAAATTGGAGATAAATCTCCTGAGAAAATTTACCTGTCCCAAAAACTGTTGAAGTTCTTGTTTATTTGTTGGAGACTGTGCTTCTATTATAGCTTTAGTCTTATCTTTATCAACCTCAATCCCTTTCTCATGAACTAGAAATCCCAAAAAATTTCCAGCAGTAACTCCAAAAGCGCATTTCATTACATTCATTTTCAACTTGTATTGTCTCATCCTCATCAAGAGTTGCCTTAAGTAGTCTATATACTCATCAAATGTATGTGATTTTACTACTATATCATCAATATAAACTTCCATAAACCTTCCAATTAGGTCATGAAAAATTACATTCATTGTTCTCTGATAAGTCGCCCCTGCATTTTTTAATCCAAATGCCATAACAATCCATTCAAACAGTCCAATATACCCTGGACATCTAAATGCAATTTTGTGTGTATCTTTTTTAGCAATAAATATCTGGTTATACCCAGAATAACCATCCATGAAAGAAAGAAATCGATGGCCTGCAGTTGCATCCACTAAATGGTCTACAACAGGCATATGATACTCATCTTTTGGTGATTCTATATTTAAATTTCTAAAATCGATGTATATTCTTACCTTACCATTTTTCTTAATTACAGGAACAATATTTGAAATCCATTCAACATATTTAACAGGCCTAATAAATTTGGCCTTAAATAATCGTTCCATTTCTTTCTTTACTTCTCTTTGAACTTCAGATGTCATCTGTCTTGGAATTTGTTGATATGGAACAAAGTCCTCTTTAATAGGAATTTTATGTTCAACCAATGATCTATTCAAACCAAGCATATCAGGATAGTCCCAAGCAAAGCAATCTTTAAATTCAAATAACAAGTACTTCAAACGATCCTTCATTTCATCAGGTAAAGCAACACATACATGAAGAATTCTAGGATTTTCCTCTGTTCCTACATTAAAATCCTCTAAAGGATCTTTTACTTCTGCTTTATAATCATAAAGTTTAACAGGAGCAACTTTAAGATCTTCCATAGTCAGTTCCTTAAAAGTCAAAGGACTATCATCCACTACACAGGCTGCCCAATTACAAGAAATAGGCCCATCTAATTTCCTAGATACAATAAAAGAAAATAATCTCTTAAAAGTAGCTTTTAAAGTAGCTAACTCTTCATTTACATGGCTCAGATTGTCACTAGTCATAAGAAATCTTTGATTTAGAACCACTAGACCTTAGTAACATGTTAGGTCTAACAAAATCTCTACTTATTTCCTTAAAACCATCTGTAATGTATTTAAAGAATTGGCTTTCAGTAAGGCTTACCCCTACTAACTTCACTTCTGAACCTTCAACTTGATCGGCCATAAGTATTCATCATATAGACTTGCCTCCACATTGTTGGTATCTGCTTTGAATGGATGTTTGTCAGCCCAAAAAATTTCCATTTCACCAACATCTTTATCCTCTCCTTGTTTCAAAAATATTAATGCCTGATGTAAAGAAGAGGGAACACAACCGTTTATATAAATCCAATCTCTACCTAACAAGGCATTATAATTGGAAGAACAATCGATAACAAAGAAAGTAGTGTTCATTTTTCTGTTTTCAATTTGTAATTGCAAAGAAATCACACCTTTAGCAGGTAAACATCCTCCTGCAAAGTTTCCAATTGTTACTTCTGTTGGGATCAAGTCTGATTCATTTATGTTCAAGATCTTCATCATTTTTTAGGGCAAGATGTTTACTATAGCTCCATTATCAATCAAAACCTTATTAATAGGTTGTCCATTGATATGAATCATAATATATAATGGCTTTAAATGCCTGACCAAGGCATTTTCAGGAGTCCTCAAGACAACCACATCTTTTCCTTTTGTGTCTTTCTTAATTTGAATAGACTTCTGTTTTGAGTCTTCCTCTTGCTCATTTATTTTTACTATAGTATCTGTTTGGTCTTCAACATCCCTTTCTAAACTTGTGGGTTGATTAGGTTTTGCTCGAAAAGTTTTTGGCAAAACCAAAATCATGTTGCAATGGATTCTAGTAGGGGAAACTAACCCGAATTGGATTGCATCCAGTGCTTGGCCAAAAGTGGTAGACTTTTGAGAGTTTATTTCATTCTTGTCATCTTTGAAATCTTCTTTCATCATATCTGAACTGTTAACTGACAGTAGATCATCATCTTCTAACAACACTTGTTGAAACTCTTCCATCTTCTTCTTCAAGCTCTTCTTGAATTCCGCCTTTTGCTCCTTAATCGATAGAGCAGGGGATGAACTTGAGCTTTGCCCCCCAAGCCTTTGAGTAATGGTTGGTTTGATTGTTTGCCTCCCAAGCTTTTCTACCTCCTTCGCTTTTTGTTTAGGCATTGTTGAAACTGGTACAGTTGACTCTCTAGTCCAAACCATATGGGCTGCCTGATTTGGAACTGTTCTGGCCTTTATTTCTGGTCACTGCGTTGAATCCATCATTATCTGTTGGTCTCTCCTTTCTCTTTCTGAAATCTTCCTTTGTAACCTCCTTTTCTGAGTGTTGGTAATGGGAACAAATTCCCTAACATTTGGGAACTTGGGATGTCTCACTGTATCCCACCCGTGATGCTCGATATTTGGTGGAATTACCATCCTTCCTTGATAACCACCTCTAACAAAAGGCATTCTTCCCCTTGATCTCGCACCCCTTGGGTAAAAACCTCTTCCCCTTTCATTCATAAATGAAGGAGGATAAATTAGGCTTGTATCTGGTTTCCCTGGTAGTGCTGGAATCACAGGATATCCTTTAAATAAGAATGGTCCATCATCTTCTCCGTACCATTTGAGTGATTCAGAAGATATAAAAATCTCAGGGTCTTCACCTTCAAAAATCAACTTTGGTCTTACATAAATCTGCAGATCATTACTTCCCATTGTATTGAATCTAATGGAACCTTTAGCATGGGTACCATTATACTCTTTTTCTGCAATAATCTCTTCCCTTGACTTGATCTCCTCATCGCATCTCAAACAGAAATAATTCTCAAATTTCTGCCTCACTTGTATCTCCTCTTCTCTTTCCATAATTTCTTCTTCTTCTGGAATCCTTCTTTCAATTTGAAATGCCATTTTTCCTTTCTTCAATCTGGCAGTCACCATGTTGACTTCCACCAAAGGAAAAGGATCAATATCAATACCCATTACTTCCTTATTTCCCTTATCATATTATAACAGGCCCTTCCAGATTAGGTCCTGCACACAATTTCAAAATGTAACACAATTGTTAGTATTGTGTCTAAAAGAATTATGCCACTTACAGTAATCTTTTCCTTTTCTGTCCTTTTCAGGAGGAATCATATGCCCTGGTGATAAAGTTAAGGACTTCTGATTAATTAGTTCATCAAATAGTTGATCAGCTTTGGACAAATCAAATGAGTATTGTCTAAAATTTGCTTGATTTCTCCTATTTGGATGAGGTGAAGGCATATTCACAGGCTTCTCAGCCTTTGTTAAAGTGTCACATACAATTGGTGCTTTTCCAATCACTTGGGCAACATCAATCTCTACGTCACCCTCTATATCTTGGTAATATGTACCAAGTGATTTACTTTTTCTGTATTCTCCTTCCATAAGAATAGCCTCATATCCTATGGCTTTGGAAGTAAAATCAAATAAATCTCTGAATTCAGTTCTAGTAAAGTGTTTCTTAAAATCATAATCAAGCCCTTCCTGAGCTATCTTAACTATTTCAGACTCGGGGATGTAAAAATGACACTGATTCCTGATCTTTTTGAACCTGTTCATATATTGTTCAACAGACTCTGAAGGCTTTTGTTTGATTTTAGCCAAGTCTGCTACTGAAATTTCTGGTGCATGCCTAAAGAATTGAGTATGAAATTGTTCTTCCATTTCTCTCCAAGAATGAACAAAATTCGGAGGCAAACTAATAAACCAAGAAAAAGCAGTTCTAGTAAGAGAATGAGGAAACAATTTTAATTTTAAAGCCTCATCCAAATCTGCTTCACCTATTTGCAGGTAAAATCTTCCAACATGCTCTATAGTTGATTGATTTTCTTCTCCATTGAAAAGAACTAAGTCTGGAATTCTATAATGCCTAGGAAAAGGCACATTATCAACCCAATTTGGATACGGTTTCCTAAACATAGGTTTTTCAATTTTTCGTAATCCAGGACCATACATGTCTTGCATAATATTCGTAAGTTGAGCCCTTAGATAGGGCTCCTGAATCCTTCCAGTTTGAGTAGGAGGAAAAGGGAATTCAGGACTAATATCATACCCATTTGGATAATCTTATCTTCTTATGTTTGGTGGATCGTACCCATAAAGATTTGGATCACCATTAGCCATATTTGGAATGTTTCTGTTATCATTCCTAAAAATGTTTGCATAAATATTTTGCCCTCCATGGGCATTATTTCCATTATTTCCAATCTCTGTTTCCATAGGGACAATAGTTGGTATACTTTGATAAAAGCTCTAATTTTGACCATTGCTAACATTATTTGGAACTCTATTCATTCCAGTAAAAACAGTTTCAAAAGTTGGATTATCAAATTCCTGTGCAGAAGGTACTTCAATACTACGGTTAGCATATCCACTGGTCTGTCCAGGGTTAACGTTTACGTTAACTGGGACTTCGACCGTTGGTTGATTTCGTGCCATTGCTGCCTTAGACATAGCCATCAAAGTTTTGGCTATTTCACTTTCTGGATCATTTAAGACTCTTGCAAATTGTTGGACCAAATCAAATGACTCGATCTCTGGACCATTTGGTTGGCCACTTTCTGGACTCCTCTGGTCTGGATTCACAGTATTGATTCCATTTGCATCACTTCTACCATTAGTATTGGCAGAATTGTTGTCATTGTTGCCATCTGTTGGCAATTGATTCCTAGTTTTTGGTGCCATTGCTTACTCCCAAATTAGTAAAGGACCCTCCTTCTAGCGCCAAAATTGTTACCAAAATTCTTGTTTTCTTTCCAATCGATGGATAATCGACGGGAAATCGTATCGTAAGCTTGCTGGAATGTGGGTGTGAAAAGTGAAATTTGGTTCCTTGCCGTATTTTAGGACTTCTTTGGAAACAAACAATGAAGTGGATGAAGTATGAAAGAAGATTAACAAAATAGATTTTATTAACCCTCAAAGTAGAAGAACAATCAATCAAGATGATTGAGTGAACAATTACAAGTTAACTCTACTCCTAGAAAAGAAAAGATAAAGGCCTGATTAGCGTTGTTTGTGTGTCCATAAATCGTCTTGCACTTTGATTATATAGAGAGATCCCTTCACTTTTGAATTCAAATCTTCCCTCCGAAGTAGCAGTTGGAACTCCTTCAAATTCTGGCGAAGTAACTTTTTCAACTGCCGATCATGCCCACATCTGGAAAACTGTTTCGTTAATTGTGGTTAACATCCTCTTTAATCGTGGAATCATGGGACTTAATTTCTTTTGACATCTGTCACCTGATCGATGGACCAAAGGACCATAAAAATATGCCACGTGTTGGCCAATCGACGGACAAGACTTTTCTTAGTTTCATCATCGATTCAATTCCATCCTAATTAATTAAGGTGAGTCCATTCTATTCTTTTATTTGCCCATATTTACCCTTGCCACGTGTCGCCGGATCGACAGGTAAAAGGAAATCTCAGTTATGGTACAAACACCTCCCTAAACACCCCCACCCCCCCCCCCCCCCCCCTCCCCCTCTCTACTTCAGATCCCTCCCTTGATTTCGGTGAGATTCGACGTCATCGCAAGAGCAGTCCACCTATGTGCTTCTTTGTTCGATCTTCCTCACTGTGTGCTCTTCTTTCCAATCGTCCTGCAGTTCCATCGACATTATCAGGCTAGGTCTTGATCAGCATTTTTGGGCGCCTGACTTAGGGGTGTGGATCTGTTGTTTGCTCGTAGGTTTTACTTTAATTTTTGTTTGCTGTTTTTTTGTTGGTTTTCTTCCCCTCGTGGGACTTTCTCTCACTCCTTGTGGGTGTGATGGATTTTCTACGTCGTTTTGATGACTTTTCGAGGTTGAAAATGAGTCTTATTTGTCTGAGGTCCTAAATGTTTGTTTGAGAGTTTAGGTCTCATTTGTGGTTACTTTCCTCCCTCGTTGGGGGTGGTTGCCCATTCTCGATGAATGATTTTCGTATCAATGAAAATCCTTCTAAAGTTTGACCAAAAAAAGAGAAAGATTCGAGCATTGTGTAATCGCGAATGCAATCCTTTAGGGTTTTCCAATCATTGAGAGAGTTAGGTAGGAGGGGGGGAAGGGATTCATCGTGGTTTGGTTAGTATAGTTTGGGATTTCCTTTGCCGATCAGTTTCGCAATCAAAAGTGGGGGTTTTCCATCTAGGGAATCGCCCGTACGATGTGTCAGTAGACGAGGGCATCCTTATTTTGAACGGAAAAGAATGGGTAAGTGGATTGATAGAGAGCCTTGTTCGGGATGGATTATTTAAGGGGAATTTAGAGGCTAGCCCCAAAAAGGAGGTTCAGACTTAATTTAGTCCTGACAAAAATATTCCTTCTTTATTTCAGTCTTTTTTCTTGACTTTTCATGTATTTTTACTATTTTGCTCATTCTTTTTAACTTTTTGTGTACACGTCTATTTTTAGTAAAATTTATATTTTTAGAATCAATTCTTGGTCCATATTATTTCGGACAAAAATACCCTTGGCTATGTGAATTGGCTATGAAAACTGCCAATTCTCATAAACAGTTAACATAATATTTCGGACAAAAATATCCCCGCCAGTTCACATAGCCCGAGTTAGCATATTATTTTGGACAAAAATACCCCTAAACTATGGTTATGAAAACTGGGGCTATGAGAGCTATATTTTTAGAATTAATTCTTGAATCATATTATTTCAGACAAAAATACCCTTGACTATGTGAACTGGCTATGAGAACTGTCAATTCTCATAGTCAGTTCTATGAGAAGTGCTAGTTTTCACAGTCAGTTCTATGAGAATTGGCTATGAGAAGTGACTGTTCTCATAGAAAACTAGCTTTGTAAACTGGTTATGAGAACTGAATTATGTGAACTGGCTATGTGAACTGAAAAATACACAGTTCACATAGTCTTACCACACATTAAAATACACAGTTCTTATACAAAATATATAGTTCTCATAGAAAATACATGGTTCTAATAGACAGTTCTCATAGACAATACACAATTCTCATAAAAAATACCTTTGGCTATGTGAACTGGTTATGAGAACCGTCAATTCTCATAGTCAATTCTATTCATAGAGAACTGGCTATGTGAACAGACTATGAAAACTGGAAAATACACAGTTCAAATAGCCTCACAACACACTACAATACACAGTTCTTATAGAAAATATACAGTTCTCATAGACAATACACAGTTCTCATAGACAATTCTCACAGAAAATACACAATTCTAATAAAAAATACATAGTTCTTATGGACAATACACAGTTGTCATAGAAAATACACAGTTCTTATATAAAATACACAATTCTCATAGACAATTCTCACAGAAAATACACAATTCTCATAGAAAATACACAAAAGAACAAAAATTGAACAAAAACAAAAAAAAGTAATCAAAATCAAATCAATACACTTGTAATAAAAGAACCTAGCATGGTAAGCCAAGACATAGTATGAAATTACGAATTTGCCCTTTCAAGTTTTGTCTTCCAATTTCTTCTTCAATGTGTTGAGGTGTGGGTTGTTTAGGTATTCTACTCTATGGGGTATTCTAGACTTTTCCAAACTGTACTCTACCTTTTTTTGTTCCGGCCATCACCCATATTTCTCGTTTCTTTGTCGGCAAGGTAGTACTATTGTAGCAGCGATCCTACCTCATCAAATCACTGTTGTAGCGGCTGTTGCCATCCTTCAATGTTATATACTAATTTATGTCAAACTCCTCTATAGCTCTTGCCTCTGAATCGTCTTTTTTCCCAATAGGTATGATACATTCTTCACTTCTGTTAATGATTTTGTTCTGGGTTAATCGAATTGATTCTTTCGTTCGGCAACCACTTATTGGACGTCGTCTCGTCACCCGCTTCTACGCTGCCCCAGACATTGCCGATCGCTTCCGAGTCGGCTTCCTCCGATATCTCCCTCCCTGAATTGGTACGTTTTGATTTTTCAATTGGGTTCTTGATTTATCGTTGGTTTTTATAACCCCATACGTCCCGAAATTACTTGCCCCTATGAGAAGCCGTGCAACTTAGAGAATAAACAAATTACTTTCCTTCACTGCATTCGATTTGGGTGTCACAGTTCAATTAGTAATCCTCGTCTCTCTCCTTCTCCTTCGTGGCAATACTTGCCTTGGTTCAAAACTGTAGGAGTAGATACCTCTGTCGTAGTGGCCACCACCCATTTGATAAATTGCCTCAGAGAGGAGCATGTAAGTGGTTCCTACTGATGAATCGTTCTGCTTATTTAACATCAGTAAATGTAAGAAATTCGAACATATCCTTTTAATTGAGGGAATTGTAGAAAGGAGTTTGACAGATTCTCGATAGGACTTTAAATCTTCAATCAAATTCAGTATTGGGACTTCAATTACAAAGCAAGAGGTTACTCATTTGAATATGAGGCCAATCACTTTGAGCAAATTACTATTTCTAATGCAGGAACCCATCGACATTGGATGATAATGAACTGTTAGAGTGGGCCGGGGTAGACATTATTTATTTTTTAGCTATCGAGCTGCGCATATTTCACATTTTCTTCTATGTTGATAGTCCTTAAAAAGTCCATAATCGAAACAGAGCACTGATCGGTTGCTAAGGATGACTAGATGTACAACGGAATTTTCTGTACCTAATCCGAGCATGTCATTTTCGGGTTCTTTGTATTTTAGTACTTGGGTAAATGGTGTCAGTTTAAGGTTGATTCAAAGAAGTTCATTGTTACTGACAGCTGATCTATGCAAAAATGTGTCATCCATTACATTGTTAGTTGGGCAGAGGAACTTTAGAGTTATGGTCCAGGCATGGGCTCGAGGGAAAGTTATTTGAGCAGTGATGTCAAAGAGCTCATCATGTGTTTTTAGGACATTATGATAGTTTTTTTATAGTTGGTTGTTCGGGGCCATTTACCCGAATCTCGACCGATCCTGGTTCTTGAAAATTAATAACTAGACAAACCTCTGTTGGCTAAATTGATTCCATGTGGCCCTTTATCTCTCTTTCACTATTATTGATAAGCATTTCGGATAGTGTAGGAAAACTAACCATCAAGTTTTGTGCCTTATCTTTTCAAGGTGATCACCCAAATTTGGAAACATCCTAAATTGAAAATAGAGAAAAGATATGGGACCGAGGTCTCACAAAATGAAAGTGTCGTGTGGGAGATGAAAACTGATGCATGGAAGTACTTTATGATTTTTTGATCGAGAATTGCATATTAGGTAAGACTTAAACCAGGAAAAAGAGAGAAATTAGATTATCTTTATCTGTTATCATCTTTGACTAAATCACTCAAATTATCATGTGGGCAGGTAAACCTTTTGTGGACCCTACTCGATGAATCAAAGTTCAAGCGCACCTGTGGTATCTCAAGTTGCAATGATTTGGAAAGACAATGAAGATACTTTAGATTTAAGAGAACGTGATATATTGGTGCAAAAACATGATGGCCACAGTGAAAGGATCAAATATTACTACAGATGTTACGATTCCTTACAATATCCGATGCTATTTCCTTTTGGAGAGCCCAGCTAGCATCGTGCTATTTCCTAAGTTTCAAAGTGATGTAAGTTATACAATTTCTTACGGCTAAAACATTGGTCATCCACACTATTAATGTTCAAATAAAATGAGATGGATGATGTGTTGGTTCTCTGTTTTTTTTGCAAATATGCTACCTTTTTTTTTATAAGAACATCGCATTTGGTTTCACTCTCTTCTTCTACGAGGCATATGCATCATTCTCTGGCCAAGCCGCATACAACGATTGGTATCTGGCCTTTTATAACGTCTTCTTCACATCTTTTTTGCCGATAAAAGAAGAAAGAGTACCAGAGTTGTATAACACAAAAGGTGTGCCAAAATAGTGAATCCCTTGGATTGGAACATTTGAAATTGATTTATGCTTCAATAAACTCTTGCTATTTCTCCACCATCATCTCTACGAAAACGAAAAACACTTCCCGATATCAATTCAACCAATGAACACGCGGAAACGTGCGAAGCACGAGCATTAGACTAGTATAATTATAAATATTCTCACCGCACACACTAAAATGCACAATTCTCAAAGAGAATTGCCAATTCTCATAATCAGATCTATGAGAACTACTTGTTCATAGAACTGGCTATGTGAACTAACTATAAAAACTGTCAATTCTCATAGTCAGTTCTATGAGAACTGTCAATTCTCATAATCAGTTCTATGAGAACTGTGCCAATTCTCATAGCCAATTCACATGACCAAAAAAACACAATTCGCATATCTCACTCCACACCAAAATAACTTTACCATCACAAAAAGAGATTCCAATTTCCAAAACCCCTTCATATACTATTTTATCATCACAAAAAACAAAATGAAAAAGAAAAGAAATGTTGAAGTGTACTTAGTTGCTTTAGGAACTATAGTAGATCCAGAACTAATAATTCTGAATTTTTTACTAACCAAAACCCTGCCAATTGCTCGCATAGCACGAGGCTCCACCATCAAAAAATGTAAAACAAACATCGTGTTCTTCTTCTTTCTTTTTGATCGACCAATTCACAGAAACATTCGCTGGAATTAATGGAATCACAAATCACAGTAACACACTCGCCACCAGCGAAGAATAAGAAGAAGAAGACGAAGAATATGAAATCGATGGCACCATCTGTTCAAAATAGAACTCAGAGAAGGCAGTCTCGACCTCCTTCGCAGCTTTGGCGACGTCCAGTGCCTCTACAACCTGTCTCCTGAGCAGCTGTGCAAGGAGATCTCTTAGTTTGATGCCCTCATCGTTAGGGGCGGAACCAAGGTCTCGCGAGAGGTGTTCTTGGCCGCCAACGGCCGCTTAAAGTTACGAGATCAACGGGGGCTTTGATGTAGGTGCTGGAAGCTGTGGACGATGGCGCGGTGGTTGGTGGCCCAGAGGAAGGGGGGAGGGATGGGGGAGGCAGGGATTGGGTGGGGTTGCGTCGGTGGTAGTGGGGTGGGGGAGCTGATGGAGGAGGAAGTGGGGATGCGCTGGGTAGACAGAGAGAAAGGGGAGCGAGATCCATTGTAGAGAGAGAGAGCAGCCGATTTGTAGGGTTTGGGGTATAAAAGTCAGTACGCAATATACCCGAGCCATCTAGGTTTGGTAAAAATATTTTAGGGTTGATTTCAAACCGATGCTAAAAAACAGGGACGGTTTCTAATTTTCTAATTATTTAATAGCCGAAGGCCGACGGGTGCCAAAGAAACCGAACCAGCAATCAAGGGATATTTCCCTAAAATTAGAATTGGATAATTCCATAAAATTTTGTTAAAACAATAATTAACTAAGGGGCCGACTATTTGCAATCACAAATTTCCTAAGCCTAGCCCGTTCTAAAATTACTGATATTTGCAATCACAAATTTCCTAAGCCTAGCCCGTTCTAAAATTACTGTTTTTCGAACAAAAATGCCCTTTTAAAAAATGGACAAAAACACCCCCAATGAAATGACGTCGTTTTGGCAAAGGTATCATCTTCCTCTCCACCCTTCTTCCCCAACCCACCTCCCACTGTACAAGAAACGGTCGACAAAAAAAAATTTAATCCGGCAGAAACAGGCTTCGGCAGCTCTCTAGCTAGATCAGATGGTCATCGACGGCGAAACCGAGAACCCTTATTATTGTGCTCATTCCAACAAGGCTCCCTCGTGCTGCGCCATTCCCCTGCCCAGAAAACAAAGCTCAGAGTCCGCAGAAAGCGCAAAAAACCACGAGGCAAGAACGAGCTAGCCCGGCAATTCCTCAAGGAACTACTGAGATGGTGGCCTGTCTTGCTCTTCCTCCCCTATGCTGTTCTCATTTTCGAGGCCTCACGAATCGACCGCAGATTCATTCATCTGAAAAAGCCCTAGAGAAACCCAGATTCATTCGTCAACTCGCACTTTTTCGCCGACAAACCCAGTCCCATCGCGCATTTTGTGAATGTGTTATACAGAGCATGACATATTCGAAATTTGCTTTTTTTGAGTCAGAATCTACATTTTTAACAAAAAAAAAAAAAAACATAACGCATCTTCAAGATGTGTTATAAAGTGTTCAGGTATTATAATCTAAAATTTGTAAACATTTTCAAGTTTTAAAATTTGAAGTTTTTAAAATTTTTCAGAAATGTGTATCCAAACATGTTGTTTTTTTGTTGTTGAAGGAGGTGATGTTGCTGTTGGTGGGAACTAGTGGTGGTAGTGGTGCGGCGATTATGGAGGTGGTGATGGTGACGTGGTGTGGCGCTATAGGGTGTGGTGGTGATGGGCCAGTGGTGTGGCGTTGTTAGGTGTGGCAGTGATGGGTCGTGGTGGTATACATGTATTGGCATTGTGTGGTGGTGGTGGTGGTGTTGGGTGATGGTGGAAAAGAGAGAACAGTGAGACAGAGAAGGAGGATGGAAAGGAGATGGCCGGTAGAAAGGGAAAGGTATTTTTGGAAGTTTATGCATATTTGTTAAGTTGCATTTAGCAAATTGTTACTCCCTCCGTCCCATAATATTTGTCCGGCCCGCAAAATAAGGACGTAAAAATAAGACAATTTTTGCAAGAAAAATTAAAAGTTTTTTTTAACAATTTACTAGATATTGATGAGTTTTTTTAATTTATGAAAAAAATTGAATTTTTTCTTGAGAGAAATGCATTATTTTTGAATCCCTGTTTTGTGGACCGGACAAATAATTTGGGACGGAGGGAGTATAAAATTTGTGGGTTAGGTTTAAAATAGGCTAAGCTCAGGAAATTTATGGTTTCAAATAGAAAGCCCCTTAACTAATTAAGGGTACCGAATTCATACATATCCTTCCTTATACCTCGGCTCAACCAAAAAAATTTGCTCTCAACCCTATCTCTCTCTTCCTCTCTCTCAACCCTAGCCACCACATTTTCTCGATCTTCTCCCTTCCCTTTCCCCCTGTGGGTTCCATACCCGTGTGCGGCGGTGGGGGGAGAGGCTATGGTACTACCGACTCCATTTCTTGTTTTTGTTTTTTTTCATTTTGTCTCTCTAGATCTACAACTTGTCGTCTGATCTGTGAAAGTTTTGTCTCTCATTCAACGAGAGTTATTAGTTTCGTCTTTGGACGAATTTTGTCTACAGATCAGATTCTCTCAATCAAGGTTGTTTCACAATGATATCTATATTTCAGCGTTCTATCCCTATACGATGTCTTTATCGAGATAACCCGTAGCGGCTTGACAGATTTGTAGTTCTTGGGAGTTCATTGGTGCGTTCATACTTGGCTGGAGTGCATCTGATCGTCTGGGTATTTGGTGTCTTTTGTCCTTAACTTTGCACTTTTTCTCGTTTGAGACTCCTAATTAGTTGTTAGGCAGTTTAAAAGTGTCGCTATTGCGTCAGGCCATGTTTGGGTTAAGATGAAAATACATCGATTGCCTTGTGATTTACTTATTTTCTATTTGTTAGACGATTAGTTTGGCTTTATTCAAGTTCTTTGTAATGATCTCCGTTTTATAAGTGCTGCGCTGAACGTTTATCAATACAATCTTCTCACTTTTGTCAAAAAATAAAAACTAATTAAGGGTGAAATGGGAACTATTTGAAAGTCAGGATGTAAGCCTTTAACTCAAAACGACACCGCATCTTCCCGGCTTCCTTCCGCTGCCTTAGGCCCTTTACCCGCTGCACCGAGTTCTCCTTCCCTGTCTCGTTTGTTTGTGTGATCATCACGCAAATTGGACATTATAAAATCAAGTCTAGGGCTAGGGTTTCCCAATTCCACCATCCCTCCATCGTTGAATCAGTCGCAGCCGAAGAAGAAAAGATGATAGAGGTGGTGCTCAACGACCGTCTGGGGAAGAAGGTGAGGGTGAAGTGCAACGACGACGACACCATTGGAGACCTCAAGAAGCTCGTCGCCGCCCAGACCGGCACCCGTGCGGACAAAATCCGTATCCAGAAGTGGTACAACGTCTACAAGGACCATATTACCCTCAAGGACTACGAGATTCACGACGGCATGGGCCTCGAACTCTACTACAATTAATTAGGTCTGCAACTTCTCTCTTTCCTTCTTTTAATTTCTTTTTGTACCCTTCTGTTTTCCTATATTTCGAATCTTGTTCGTAGTTTGATCTCGTGATAAGGATGATGCCTCCTGATTGTTAGGTCAGTTCAGTTCAGAGGGTTTTAACTGGTTTTTTGTCGTTGAATTTGCGTGCTTAGGATGATGTCTCCTGGTTGTGATGACTGATGAGTTCTCAATGGGTTGGCGATTTCGGATAAGTAGTAAATTCGTTTGATGTTATGATTTCTGCATTGTTGTCAAGAAGAGGAATTGTATATGGCCTCCTTTAGAAGCTATACGGGGATTCCTTTTAGTGATTCCTATTCGTGGTGATGCTTATTGGGTTGAGACATCGTAAGGACGGAGCAAGGTATCTGAATTTGAATTTTGATGAGAAATTAGAAGAGACTATTGACGATCCATGCAGAAAAGGTCAGAACTTAATAAGGATTCTTAAGATTACCTCGAACTCGTTCTCTTGTATTTGGTTTTAAAATGTAGTATATAAGAGCATCCGCATCAAGCTCTCTACATTTTGGACCAAATTACACCTTAAAAAGCCACTTTGTTACTTTGGTTAACTCACTTTTATGCATCAGACTCTCTATGTTAAAACTATCCCATTAAAAATATTGTTTCTTTATTTTAAGGAAAAAATGCAGCAAATCAAACCCGTCTCTCTCTCTCCAACTTTACTCTCCGTTGATCAGGCAATTGAGATACAGAAAAGCATTGATCTTCCGATCAACACCCAAGATCGAACTCAACCAGCAAACCAAACCACTTCCACAAGCCCCTCTCCGTTGATCTTCCTATCAACCCCCAAGATCAAACCTTGGAAGATCAACCCCCAAGATCGAACACACCCCCCACACCACCCCCGCGCCCCCCACCACCCCCCCCCCCCCCCCTCGCTCTCTCTCTCTCAGTTGACTGGGTGGGAGGAAGGGGGCTAGTAAACAGTTCCTCGTGTCTTTCAATGAGGAACTGTAGCTCCCGCTACTTCTCACGCGATTTCCACGAGACTAGTAACGCAGGTATTTTTGGGGCTGGCTCGTTAGTTTAGAGTAGAGAGAGTGAGATGTGGATGCTCTAAGGGTATACTGTATACCAAGATATCAGTAGTTAGAAATTAATCACTTCTAGTGGACGCAACGTGAATTTACTTTGCTGTTGTTGCGGGAAGCTTATGAATTGTGATGCGTTGGGCATCTGTTATGATAATCATCTGTGCTAAAATTGTAGCAGCTTAGTGCCTGAAAGTTGGATTGGATGGCCCTTAAGTAAGGATTATATTGCCCCAATTTTTGTCCAAGATGCTCGTACCAATAATCAAAATGTGCGATTTGCTCCCTTTGTAAGCTGTATGGCCCAATGTCATTTCCCTATAAATTTGTGAGTTCGTTCTTTGCACACAGGGAATTTTTCTCTCTTAAACCATAATCAGTAGTTTTTGCTTTGGTATACCATGATGAACTTGCATTTATGAAACCTAATTCAAACGGGAAGAGATTTTTGCCTTAGTGTCAATGTGCAATGAATACTATTGTGATTTGGTACTTGTGAATCTGTGATGTTTCAGCCAGGTAATGTATTTACAGCTCATTTTATCTGTAAAGTTGAGTGGTTGCTCCTTAGGTCTTTTTACTTTTGGGTACGCGGGATGGTATTGGAGTGGTAGGTGTTCACCTTTCTAAGAGTTTGGTCATGCAATTGTTGTGTAGAAAAGAAGACCTTAGTGTGGACCAAGTCAATCAGTTTTTGATAAGGAACCAACCAATCCTTTCTTGTACACGGGACGGTATTGGAGTGGTAGGTGTTTACTCTTCTAAGAGTTTGGTCATTCAATTGTTGTATAGAAAAGACCTAAGTGTGGAATGATTCTATCAGTTTTTGATAAAACCAATCCAGTACACCTTGACTACGTCTACGCTATAATTATAGCTGATTGCAAATATTTGGAAAGAGCCACAGAATAGGAACTCAGAAATAGAAACTATTAGATAGGTTCAAGGACCAAAGCGACATGAGTTCGTTTTTTGTCGACAGTGCAGGCACGCTCTACAATAGTTGTCCTCATCTCATCTGGGTTTATTTGTAACTTTCTTTTTGGTTGGGTCTACATACAAAATTGTTCTCTGATAAAAAAATCATTTTTCTTACGACTTCTTACAAATTTCCTCTTTTGTGCTTATCTCTTAAAAGGTTTTGTATTACTGACATCGTGATACTTTCTATGAGCATATTGTATACGTGATCCAGTTAATTACTCACTACACTGACCTCATGGCTTTCATCGTGTCATTGCATCTAGTTTAGACACTTTGTGTATATAGTGTGTTATATTGTTCTGCATATCCAGATAGGGATCTTATTCTATGCTTTTATTTTCTCCCTTTTGAGAAAATGTCTTTTTGAGTGAATTGTCCATGCTGTGTCATGTCCTAACTTTTAGAAAGTGCCGTGTATGTTTGTCCATGTCGGGTCATATCCATATCCATGCTTCTTAGGCCAGGTAAAATCCAAAAATGTAATATCATTTAACTAAAATATAACTCCATTGAATGTAAAGAGTCTAAAGACTACTCTCATCTCTTTAGCTTCTCATTATCCTCTTAAGAGTTACGACTATGGTTTGCAAATATGAACTTGAAAACGGTGTAGTAATGCCCCGTAAATTTGGTTCGTTATTAAAATAATTTAGACAAAATCCAGAATAAATTCGGACTTTCAGATAGAATTTGTGCGGAAATTTAAATTACAATATTACGACCCAAATCTTTAATCGAATAAGTTTTTGAATTAACATTAGGTAAAAGTTTACAAAATGATTTACAAGGGACGAGTCATCTAGTCTATTCGTAGATCCATGGCTCAACAAGTTCTTCAGCTTCGATGTTCTCCATGTCCTTCACCGCGACTTCGTAGCGAACTCCGTCTCTATCTACACTGGGTGTAAAATGCCAGGGCAACGTAGCACCACGAGTATTAGGCACTCCATAAAATAAAGCAAGCTACCCTTCTTCCACATATACATGACGTGGAAAAATGATGTATAGCGAAAAGCTGTAAATCAAGTGCAGAAAATCAGCATGCAAGAGTTTTATGTACACTTAACGTTGTTCTCAATAACCCAAAAATCCACTAAGTCAAACGTTGTGATGTTCTCATACACTAGGTTCCCATACGCCATGCCTACCTCACTCTAGAACATGACACAGCTCAAGTCATAGCACAGCTCAAGACATCTCTATACCTTGTGACGTAACTAACCCCTTGATTAAACAAAATCATGCATTGACATACTCGGAATGAAACTACAAGTTGCACATCTATGGAAGCATGGTACAACATCGTCCCACTAGTATGAAGTGTCCAAAGGCTGAACTACTCTGGTTCCATCTGCTTCAAAGGTCATGGTTTCCTTCTTGAGATCAATCACAGCATAATTCTCAAAAGCCCAATAAATCCCCAACAAGGTAGGATATGGGTCCTTTTCATCTATGATCTCTATTACCTAGAAGTCGGCAGTAGTCTTGACACCGGCCAGGTCAACTTCTACATTCTTCAATCGACCAATGGGAAAGATGCATAACCAATTAAGCATGACATCAAATTTCTGACCTCCTTTGCTAAGTTCCATGTTCATTTGAAGTGTACACGACACGTAAATTTCATGTGTTTTGAACATAAATATCCATACAAGAGTTCATTCGAGTTCCGGGGGCCGAATCGGTCAGAATGTGCAACAAGGCAAGATGACCGTCTCAGCATAGCCTGGCTCCTACGGGGCCACAGATTCATGTCTTGCAAATTTAACTTTTGACTATCTTGGAAGTATCAATACCTGATGGAAAATATACAGGAGGTTATAAAAAAATTGACCGGCCTAAGAATCCATTCCATAGCCCATTTTAGGTTAGTTTTGGTAATTTGTTGGTTCGTGATTCAAAATTTCTGATTGCAGTCACATGATAAGCTAAATTTCCATTTGATTTCTGCCCCAGCCTTTTAGTAGTTGATTTTCTCGTGTGGCCAAGGGAGGTCTTGAGGCCATAGTTTAAGTTGAGGTACACTGCAGGTTGTATAGTTGCAAATTGTTAGTGACGCACACTATCTGATGTCTTTTCTTACTTGGTAAACATAGACCATTTCTACCGTCAAATATGCATTTTCTTATGAGATATCCGCTGGCATTCAAGCATGAAACATGTCGAGGTTGGTAACTGATCACGCCCTTTATTTTGCTTCAGGTATGGCATTTCATGTTCGACGGTATACGAATGCATGAAGAATGAAGCTGGGTTGAAGTTCTATGAAGAGCCCCATTCTCTAAAGTGGTTGCCTTCATGTGCTTGGTCTGATTACTTTTTGCAAACAATTATCACTGGTATTTGTGTATTTGTACATCAAGACTTGTATGAAGTTGATCGTCTATATGGGCATATAATTTGTTCTGTTACATCATGATCGCTTTCATTACTCTTCTTTTTTATGGTTGTTTAGGGACTAAGGAGAAAATGAACAGATATGACAAAAACATCCTTTTATGGTTTAATAATTGGTCGTAAAATTTTGTGTTCATGCGAATCCATCTCCGTTTTGGTTATCTCTTCATCGATCAATGCGTGATCCAAGCATTTAGTCATTAAAGATCAGGTGAATTATCATGTGCATATATAGGAGGGTAATTCTACCCAATTTGGATGCTTTTTATGAACATGCAGGCGAGGTGCATTGGCACGTGTACCAAATTTCTGATTATAATGGTACCGATGAGGCCTATATGCGCTGTTCACCCCAATATCCTAATGGGTTCAATGGAGCTATAGATTTGTTATTAAGCAAGCACTGTTCTTTTTAACTCTGTTTCTACCTTCCGTTTGCTATTGCGCGTGAGGAAAAAGGGCTTTTAAAGGTTCTTATTGGTGCTGGTTGCTCTATGTCTGGCCCCTCTCTCTCTCTCTCTCTGTGTTGATAATTGGCATCCTGTACGACCTCCAATGGATCAGTTTCGTGCCGAAAGGGTTCATCCTTCTGTATTCCTCACCATGCTAAGATAAATTACAATCTTGACAATAGGGTTCATCCTTCTGTATTCCACACCATGCTAAGATAAATTACAATCTTGACAATAGTAAATGGGCTTTTACAGTTATCCTCTATGTATTGGTTTGGTTTTTGAATTACTATAACATTGAAGCAATCTGGTCCATGCGCACCCCTAGCTCCAATCTTAGCAAGCTTATGAGGGCACATATTTCCTTCCCTCAGAATGTGATGAATGGAACGGTTGCCCCTCTTCATGAGGAACCTGTCGTCTTCAATGATTGCTCCCTTCCTCGTCAGTTCCACCACCAAATCTGAATCTCATTCAATGATGACATTTTTTCCCCTGCGCAATTAGCAATCCTCTGTGAACTCCTCGTAGCTCCGCTTCCAAGCAATTGCATGCCTCTATTTTGCCCAAGTATCTGCATACCCAATCACCATTATCCTTCCTGAATAACCCTCCAAAGCCAACTTTTCCTTCCATCCTCCCTTGCGCTCCCATTAGTATTCATCTTGATCTTACTAGCAGGTGGGGGAGACCAAGTAATTAGTCTTGGTTCTCTATGAGAAGAGGCTATCGAGGTCCTGAAAGCCTCTTGAATTTTGCTAGAGTGAGACTTTGTCACGTTTGCTTGGGCATTGGTGATAATGTTTTCAAAAGCTTTCGAGTTTCTGCTTTTCCTAATCTGCCAATAAGAGAACAAAAATCATGCCCCAAGTTATGTTGTTACCAAAACATAATTTACTCTTAAGCTCCAAGGCTTGCGGGCTTCGCAGACTTATCTAGCTTTGTGGCAGCTCCTAAACAGGTGTTCCAAGTCCTCAAGAACTCTGTCAGATATAGCGCAACTTGCGTGAACATCTAGTCCCCTAACAACCCCCCTATGACACATCTACTGGTCCAATCTTTGATTTTGAGGAACTTTTTATTTTTCATTTTTGATATCCAATAATTGCCAGTCAGGGCCATCAGAACCATCTCCAATGTATAGAAGCGGAGGTAGAAGGGAAAAAAAAAAAAAAAAACCAGACTGGGAACCCCTCCAATGAGGGCTTTTCGAAAAAAACAACAATATATTCAAATAGTTGCAGCAATTAATGTTTAAGTTCAAACTTTGGGACACCAGTAGGGTATGCCAACCCACAACATCATCCATAAGGTCCTTGACCTTGGTCATGCTTAACCAATATTGCTATTAATTAGGAGCAACCTCAACCAGGGGTCCATCACCAGACCACCCACCAATCTTCATGATTGGGATTTTGTAACCATCTCCGACTACCCATTCAAATACCCTTTTTAAGAAGTTTTAGTTTTCAAAGTTCTTTTCCACACACAAAGAATCTCTTTTTTTCTTATCGGGCCAATTAATTAAAAGGGTATCATCAATGTTGGTTTACTTAAAAACTTGTTATTTTTTGACCCATGAGTTAATTGCTTGACGATTTAGACGCCGCTAGTTCCGAGTTTCCTAGTTTGGTCTTAGGCTAGGTGTCAACTTTATGCGATGGATTGAGGATTATTTGTACCTAAAGAATTAATAGGGACGAAGTTCAGTGCACCCTCGTTGTAAAAAATACTAATAATTGTATGATCTAGTAATTTTATAAATGTGTTTGGATCAAGAATTTGAAAAGAGATTTGCCAAAGGAAAAAACAAATACTTGGATACTGTTGTTAAATTTCTGTTCTCTATAATAATCCCCTTTTTTTTCCCTTTTGACTTTCCCCGCCCCTTTAGTAAATCCCGTCACAAATCAACTTTAACCAGATCAAAATGAGAATTCAATTTTCTCACTCTCTCGTGAGATGTTTTCTACTAGTTTGTTGTCTATCTGTTTCAACTGATTTGCAAGTGGGAAACAGATCATATGTAATGACAGGCCAAGATTGTATGATGAGATCATGTAAAGATTGCTGTGTCCGTAAACTATGCATGGTTGGGTTTGTTTTGACAAGCACTTCATTTGACTTTTGAACCCCAACCCTGTTAAAAAAAAAATAACTAAAAACAAAGACTTGTGAACAAATTGATCCAACAACCACCAACTGGCCCCATTGTTCCATGCTCCTTTATTTATGTAACCCCCCCCCCCCGATTGGTATAGTATTTGTACAACCCAACATCCTTCTCCACTACACATTTTTATGTGATCCATCTATTTTTATGGCAATTATTGGTCTTACGGCACTGCCAAGTGGTGCTCCAACACCTTTCTCTACCATACATTTATGTGTGACCAGATTTGAGCACCTCGTGGCGGTGCCCCAAGACCATCCTCATTCCCTCCAATAAGTTTTCTTATTTCTAACTTCTTAATTACTACTATGTTGCATATATATATATATATATATATATATATATATATATATATACTGGGACGTGTTTGTTTGTTTGTTTGTTTATGTGTGTTAATGTTATTATTAAGATAAAGAGGGAAATAGAGGGACAAGATTGGGGAGTTCCCATATGGAAAACCTGATTTCTCGGGTTGGTTTTATGTGAACGTTGTTAATTAATCTCTACTTTTAAAAAAAAATAAAAATCTTGGATCTTGTGTTGGTTTTCACTAACTAATAGGAAATAAAAACTACGTAGTAGTAAAGTATTAAATTGGATCACAGCTTCAAATTCAAGTCATGGAAATATGCAACGACTTTCTCAGTTTCAACGCCTTGTGTTCTCGTGCACATTTTTTGCCTTATACGTACAATATTTTGTATCGGGATGGTAAAAGAAAGGAAATTGATATTTACACTCTTTTTTTTATTCACACTCTTTTCTTTTTTTTTTAGTATTGAAAGTGTGTATTTTTTTTTTTGTTGGTATAAGACAAAAACGGGGTAAAAATATCAATTTCGTAAAAGAAACCCTAATGCAAACAGGTAGGATCTGGATTTGTACGAAATTTGGACAATAGAATTTTTGAAACAGAAAGGTAAAAATAAAATAAAATATTTAATTCCACCCAAATAACCGTAACTTCGTTAAAAGAGGTTTTGACCCTTCGATAAAACCCACGCTTCCACTGTCAAAAGAATTTCTGCATACATACTTGTCACCGTAAAATTCTTTTAACTTTTCCTGCAATTAATATGCTCAAACTTCAACTGTTTCACCGTAAAATTCAAACTTGTACCATTAAATAATTCTCGCCTCGCACTAAAATTTGGAGTATCACACTTCTCAAAGGGGTAATAAAAAGTTTACACAGACCAGAAACAACAATGGCAAATTGAGGGTTATCCCTGTCGTGGACAATACGGGCCAAAACCCACAAAATCAAAGATTTCGAGATAAGTATTTTCCTTACCTACATTAAGTGAAAGTCTATTTAGCAGAAATAACTTGTCTAAACCACTCCTTATAGTGAGTGGAGTATTGTATTGTATTTGATCCTCTACTCTATAACTATCAGTACTTGTATTGGGAATGAGAAACAGGGGAGGAGATGATGATCCATCGATCCGACCATCAAAACGGGGCAACAAAGCTGAGAGTTGACGCCGGAGTAGCTACGTACATACTCCATATTTATTTAGTAATAATACATCAATAGCCACAACCTCTTTTATGAGCGGAGTGGTCCCATTGTAACAGGGGAATGTGTCGTGTCTCTCCTTCTTTTCTTTCTTTTTATACCAACAAACGAACGAACAAACAAAAAAAAAACGAAGAAGTATTTATTTACTATATATATACACACACACTGGAGTGGAGTATATGTCAATCTTTGCTGTCTGTCTGTTCTTTTCTTCCTGTCCAATTAATTAATATCCCCACACTGCACTGTCAAATTCAATCCCACGATTCCCACCCCACCCCACCCCCGCACACAAAAACGATCCAAGATACGGAGTATATAACGCTACTATAATACATCCCTAATATATTCTATAAATCTATATAGGGGCGGATGAGCATAAGCGAGATCGTCTTTTAACTTTCTATTGAAACCACAGTAATGTTTTTAAGATTGCATTGTTTTAATTCAACGCCCGTCCAACCAAGGTATTTTGAAAACTGACGTCTTATATACGCACTGTTTTTCTAAAACTATTTTGCTTCCTAAAATAAATATAAAAGTCTAAGATTCAATGCAATTACAATCAATCGTGATCGTATCATATTAATTGAATAGAATGATTGAAACCATTTATGACAAATTTTTTATTTTTTTTTGGCATTTTTACAATTGCTATTGATAATATCGTCTTCCAATATTATAAGTTCTTTTGAATGTTTGTCACTCCAACCTCAAAGTCTTGCATCCATCCCTAGGCACTATTGAAATTAGGGCTGCAAACAAATCGAGTTGTTCGCGACCAGCTCGAGCTCGAGTTTTAAGTTCGTGTAGTAAATGAGCCAAGCTCAACGCTCTAAAGCTTGGTTTGTTTGTATAGGCTTGACTCTTTTATAGAGGCTTATTCAATACATGAATTGGTTTGGCTTGTTTGCTCCATTGGAATTAAGGGATTGATAGTGGACGGTGATCTGGATAATAAATATTTAATCGAATACCATTTGTTTGATCACTTTGGAGATATAAGTTAATTCAAAGCTCGTATTTGGTCAAACAAATGGGTAAGCGGTTTGGTTTAGAATGGTATTGTCTTAAAGTCAAGCTTGATTAACCCATTACTTGGCTTGAGTTTGACTCTTCAGATAGAAGAGGAAGTGATTACGAGTAAGTACTTGTTTTCCATGAAGTAATTAAAAGGAAGTGGATCCTTTCCAATTTATGTTTTGTACTGGAGGAGACAGTGGAAATCTGAATTCGAATTTGCTTAAAGACTCTTCGCTGGAAGAATTCGGATCTGCTCCTATGAGCACATCCGAATTCTCCATAGGTGGGGGAAGTGTCATGACTCAAGCATTTTTAACAGGCACTTGATATGCTTTCCACTAAGACAAGAAGGTTTTTATGGAACTATCTAAAGTTTCCTAGAGCAATGTATCTAGAATCATCTCCCTCGAATAATCTAGAGCATTGTATATAATTCTAGACTTGTATAAATACTTGTAGAGAATTCTAGAGTTGAGTGGTTGAGAAGCTTCTATGTTCTACGTACACTTCTCTCTTCATGTATAATTGGGTGAGAGCCTCATTTGTCCAAACCACTTGAAAACTTTTAACTAAAGTTCATAGTGAAAGCTCTTTCTCTCCCTACAAACTTGTCACTCTCCTACTCTTTCATCTTTTGGCTTACTTAGGTGCAAACAAAAGCGAGCGTAGCATCTAAGGCCGCATGGTTGGCTTAGGAAATTCTAAGGCCGTGATGGCGAAGAGTCTTTGAGCAGATCCCAATGTATGGTTTAAATTTCAACGGTTTTCCTCCAGTCTAAGGCTCTGATCCCTAGCTAAAAATATCATAAATTTATTAACAGTGTGTATCTGAGTTAATAGGCAATGGGTATGAATTGAAGCTTGATAAAAGCAAAAAAGAAAAAAAAATGACACAGAGAGAGAGAGTATAAATAGAGAGTGCTGCTATATGTACAGAAAAGAGAGGAGAGATATCGTACCGACGGCCGCCGGTGGGTCGTCTCCGGCCACCGGACGGCCGATCCGATCCGTTCAAAAATTCTAAAAAAAAAAACCGGGGGGCCCCACGCGGGAATCAATGTCATCCGAGGTGTGTAGGGTGCTTGATCGGAGCACCCCTTTTCGTGTGTATATGTGGCCCCACGCGGGAATCAATGTCATCCGAGGTGTGTAGGGTGCTTGATCGGAGCACCCCTTTTCGTGTGTATATGTATAGTTATACATATACACACGAAAAGGGGTGCTCCGATCAAGCACCCTACACACCTCGGATGACATTGATTCCCGCTGGGGCCCCTCGGTTTTTTTTTTTAGAATTTTTGAACGGATCGGATCGGCCGTCCGGTGGCCGGAGATGGCCCACCGGCGGCTGTCGGTACGATATCTCTCCTCTCTTTTCTGTACCAGTATGATTTTCGATAAATAGGTTTAATTGAGAGTGAAATGCATGAACCAATTGACTAATGGACGTGGGATTGATCAAGCAGTTTTCTGACAACATAATCTTTGTGTTACCTTTAAAAAGTCTTGTGGTCAATTCTTCATTTTAGGCTAATTAATAATCGGATTCAAATCCCAAGGATATATAACTAATCTATTTCCCTGTTCTTGCGGCACTAGAGAAGGCTCCCATGGTTGGATGTTGAAAACATTGCAATTAAAGAGTGAGAAATGAGAATAACTATTCTAGTATGTTTGATTAGAATGATGGAAAGTGAAAACGAAAAAAAAGTGAGATGATAGAAAAGAAAGTGAAAAAAATTTATATATTTTTGGCAAAAATGAAAGGTTTTAGGGACGTTGAACCTTAGTATATGGTGTGAAAGCTAGACTCTAGGTTTAATGTGAAGTCTCATAAGATTTGTTAACTTTCACAAGAAAATCAAATTTCTTTATAGTTTAAGTTGAGTTGAATAAGAAGATTCAGTTTCTTGCACTATCCATTTTTTTCTCTTACTTTCATTTTCATTCTAATCAAAAGAACCCAAAAAAAACCATTTGTCCATCTTTTTCCCAATAAAGCCTCTCTTTCAAAGTGTAAATTGGATAGGGAACAAAGTCATAAGAAAAATATAAGTAAATAGCTAATACTATTTGTTTTATAGAGCATGCATAAAAAAAATTGCAAGAAAATGAATAAGTATGTTGTCTGCCTTAATTTTTTTTTTTAGGTTTTTGCATTTACATATAAGGATATGAATGTCATATACGACCACATCTCCAATAGTTCAGTAGTGAAATCCAAGTTAAAACTTTATTCTACTAATACAGTGATAAAATGTTATACTTTATCAGGGTTGATGATGTACAGTAATTTTTTTTTTTTTTTTGGTGTTACCAATTTGGTTAGTTGAATTTTGTGTGATAGGGTAGATAAACTGAGACACACTGCTTCCACACGAGCTAAAGTCTCAAGGTACTTTTAACCTACTGATACAAAATTTTCACAACCAAAATAGGTTTTGAAATTTCTGAAGTGGAGGATCCTATGAAGGCAACCACAGGGCATACACTTCAATTTTCTTTGTAAAAAGGATTTGAAGTAATATTGGAAAAGAAATCCCCAAAAGGTACTTTAGCTAGAAGGGTTATGGCTTTGATACCACAAGCACAATCGGTATCAAGTGCAATCACGAAGAAGGGAGAGGATTAAGAAAAACACGAACACTAGAGAATATTATTGCAACCCTTGTACCTCAAAACAGGAGTAATTTAGATTTCTTTTTGACAAATGCAATCCAATCCAACTGGAATTCTTTATCTTTTTTGATCTGAATCCAACTGGAATTCAGAAAGAAGAAGTAGAAGCTGGAGGTATTCTGAACTTTAAGTACAAAATGGACCTCTCTGCATCAAAACTTGAGAAGTAGGAGAATTCAAATGTGGAAGAACACATAATATTAACTCAAGCTTTGCATTGCCTTCTCATAAAAGAAACAAAGGATGATTCTGCATGAAAGGAATGTTTTCCATACAGAACATTTCATCTCCAAACTTTGAACAAATTTTCACGAAACATGAGTAACTCAAAAAAAAACCATCATTTTTTTACCAATCGAACCACAGCTCTGAGTCTCAAACTAAAAACCGAAAATTGGTTGAAGTAAGCTTCTCCTACAACCCCCAGAAACTTAAGGAAACAAACAAGAATCCTAAGCTATAGAATAGGTAATGGTTCAACTGTACATTTTAACAAGGTACAATCACATTTCGTCACCGCCCCTTCATCTACCTCCCCATGTTGTCGCTACCTGAATCCATTAAAATCGTTAACCTTTTTGCCGTCTTTGAAAATTCACTGCAACCAACACCACCACAACAATACTTTTGTGAGAAGAACTTGTGCATGCTCGCTACACAACTCATAAACCAAACTCCCATTTTATTGTAATTAAAAATGGAGTACTTCACAAAAAATAAAGGAAAACACCAAAAAAACGACATTCACCTGAAGGGTTCATCTTCAATATGTTTAACAGCACCCGAAGCGTCCCGATATAGCACATTGCTCAACATCTCCGATCGTTCTACGCTAAACATATTGGCCAGTTTTCTGTACAGCTCTTCATATGAAACGAGGGCAGTGAGATCGAGGGTCCGACCAACATCCTCTGATTCCATGAACACCTTACACTGACCCGTCTCCAATCCAAATTCTGATTTATGGTTATCTTTGTACCAGGGGGACCCATCATCTGAGGAGTTCTCCAGTGGACCATTTTGGACAACTCCCGATCCCGAGCCATCAGAGAAATTCTGGGTCTTCTCTTGATTCCCATCAGATGAGCTCTGGGAAATCTGTTCCTTTGTATGAATAGGTTGACCAAAGAGCAAGAACATGGGTGCCTTTACTTCGTTAGTGTCCTTTGAATTTTGGGTAGAGACACCCATAGAGAGCAAAGAAGAAAGACTGTCGTTATCTTCGGTGGAAACCCTCAGTGGTGGTTGGGAAAACGGACCTGCCTGCAGTTTGTTGAAGTGGAGATTTGCTGAAGATAGTCCAAAGTGAGCATGCCTGGCTCCCTGTATGCCTGCAGGAATGTTGTCAGGCACACAACAAAACAAGTTGTTGGGCCTGAGGAGACTGCTTGGAAATGATGGTATTGGATATTGTCCAATAAAGGGGAAATCCGAGGGCTGTGGGACTCGCAGCTTCTTTCTTGGTGGTGAGAAAGGAGATAGATGGATGGCCGGCATGTTTGATACCACTTCGACCAACCATGGGCTGACTTGTTTTACGTTTTGAAGTAAATCTGGTTCATCCCATGCTACCTGCAAGATGTTTTTTAAACAACATGAGTTAGAACCAACCACTAATTCACAAATCTCATCTTTCAAATGCAAATGTAGATTAGCACCATTGTCTGATTTGATAAATTTCCTTCCTCAATAAGTGTTATGGATTTATGATAAATACTGCAGATTCAATTTGAAAAGTTTACAAAAACTATTTCTATGTTTTCACCATAGGCTCATCAAAGTGGTGCTCATAATAGGTCTTTGACAGAAATAAAAAATCAACTGGATGTATGGGGAAAGGAAGTACCATCAAGCAATTTGAAGCTATGAAAAGCATCAAGTCCCCCAATGTATGCATGATTTTATGAGAGGTCTTTATTTTATTGAAAGTAAAACAAGTCAAAGGTAGATAATCCAAAATCTGGAGAAAAGAGCTATCAAGTCAAAGGCCAGGATACAAGAAATGTGAGCCTGCATTTTTCATCAATGTGGATTTCTCCTAACATGACATGTCACTTTGAAGTCCTAGATAACTAAAGATGGAAATGAAGAACAGGTAAAGAAGAGGGTAGAACTTGTAAAGTGTTATTCAGAATTAGGAATTTTCCATCCCTGTTTGGTAATTAGAGAAGAGGTGCGTGTGGTGCAATGACACAATTTCATGTCATTCTTTACTTTGTAGCACTAATCATTAAGAGGCAACAATGGATCAAATCATGAGCTGTGTCCTCCATTACCATAGAAACCTCTAAGATCCAAAAGATTATTACAGTTAAATACTAATAAAGTTCAAGCAGGAACCGCCGAACCCAAGCAAGGTACACGCAGCATATGTCCCCACATAGAGAGATAATACTAAGTATCGAACTCAACAAGCAACTTGAAAGACCATAAGAAAATTCTTTGACTACTTTCACAGAATGAAGTAAACTAAATACGACAGTAGTTGCCTTAAATAAACTACATGGAATCAGATCAACAAAAAACAAAAACAAAAAAAACTACTTGGAAGCAAATACAAAGTTCACAACAATAATAAGGCGCCACCAAAGCAAATAAAATACAAAGCATAGTGTAAAAATTTCTGGTGGAAGCTACCTGAAGGAGTCTCCATGGAGAACTAGGCCATCGGACTGGGTCGTCGACTTGAACAGAAGATATGGTTCCCATGAACCAACTTATACGAGATGAATCCTCCGTTTCGAAAGCCATTTTAAATCTCATCCCAGGACACCACTGAATCCGCATTGCAGCCCTCACAACCGATGCCTTCACACAAAACTCCGGAGCACTAGCTCGTGGATAGTAAACCACCTCAAAAGTCTGTCCTTTAGCAGCCATAGTAGCTGCTTCGATAACAGACACACCCCTCACTCTTCCCTCCTTCCCCTTCATAGATCCATTTGCATTACCACCACCTCCACTACCACTTCGCGTAGATCTGGTCTCATCTTCTCTCAAGAAAGCTGAATATCCCACAAAAGGAGAGGCACAGTTTCCACCTAACGCATTCCATCCTGAAGGTGACTCAGGCCCGCCACCACCAATCCCCCTCTTTGCCCTTCGAATCCCAACACAAAGATCCCCATTATCTGCTCGCAAAAAAACAATGGAGTCGCTTGCAACTAGCTTCTTCTGATTCACGAAATTGCTCCATCCCGTCGTAAGAAGATGACGGCGCGGCGTCCCTCTGTAAATATGCCTAAATTTCCACACCTCTCCATGAACATCCTTCGCGAGGATCGTTTGAACCGGTGGTTCAGCTGAGTAATCCAACCGCGGAAAGATAGTCTCCGCGCAATACCTTGGCACTGAGAAACCCCCACCGTTATTTGCATCAGATTGGGTCAAAGTTTTCGCAAAAGATGCCGGTTTTTCTTGGCTCTCGGTTTTATTCAATCCCATAAACCCATCATCATCCTCAAAATCGGAATCGTTATTCATCAAAGGAACCAGCCTGATTTTTGCAAAAACCTCGTCAGTCTCAATGTCGGCCAAAAACCTGATACCTGAAACTCTACATAGTATCAGTGGGGGAACTCTTGAAAAATTCCCAAATTCAACTTTCTCATGGGCATGTTCAGAGTGGCCCTGAGGGAAATAAAACACCTTCGAATTCACCAGCGGCATTTGCACCATGCCGCCAGCGCAGGCATGCCACAGTTGAGAATCTAAGCACTTCTCCACTTCATTCATTGGTTTGGTCACTGAGTTCATTACAGTTATCATCGCTATTTTTAAGCCTCACAAGAATAAAAGGTCTCCTCTTTGCTTAATAGGTTCAGTAAATTCTGCAAACATGGATAGAAATCACACAAATTTTAGTCGAATCATAAAGGAAGGAAAGAACAAAAAGGTTTGTTTGGTTGTTGAGGCAAATGTATGAACACAAGATTTTTTTGTCCTTTTTTGGATCAAGGTATGTATGAACACAAGTTTCGAGCCTTGAAATTTTATTCCCCAAAAGTTAGTTCATCTCCAACACTTGACCAAACAACTTACCCAACAAACCCAACAAAGAAACACTAGAAGGAAGAAAAAACCCCATCACCAAACCTTTCATTAAATTTCAAAATTGCAGAAAAAGAGCTCCACTGGAAAGTTCTGCCACCAAATTACTTTTGGCGAAAAAGAAAACTTCAAATTCTATGGGAGTAAGAGATTTGACGAAGTAGATTTTTTTCCTCACTAAAATGGTTGGGACAAAGTTGGGAAGTTTGTGAAAAAAAGGATTTGATGAAGGGTACTGGGAGCGGTTAATTAAAACTCCTACTCCACAAATATATAAAGATTTTAGTAATTAAATTTCACAACACATATAGCCCAAAAAGATGTCCTTTTGCATCATTTTCCTCTGTAGTAAGCAGCAAATCGAAAAGAAAGGAGAAGAGATTGAGATCTATTAGGCGTATTTTACCTTTCTACAAGGCCCCCCGAAGACTAAGAAATCAGGAGGTAAAACATAATACTCCTGTGATGATATCACCTTCTAAGACCAAACGCGAAGCTGTGAATGGATCTCGCACCGGAAAAATCCTCTCTATCAACAGACCTGGAGAGAGAGAATAGTAAATGGAGTATTTCTGCGAGGGTAGAGAGAGAGGGTGAGTGAGACCACACACTGTATTTATGCAGTCTCACACACACAGAGAGGAAGTTGCCGACCAGTCGGTTGACAGAGATACAGAGAGAGAAAGAGATGGAGAGAGAGAGAGAGAGAATTCCAAAGGAGTTTTTTTGGTTTTGGGAAGAGCAAGGAGAGAGAGGAGAGGGGGCGTTGGATTTTGGGATGAGGCTGTTTGTATTTCCAAAACATTTGACATTCCAGGTGCTCTTCTCTCTCCTCTTTTTTTTATTTTTATTTTTGGTAAAACTGTCTCTCTCTCTCTCTCTCCCTCGCCTCTGTTTCCCTGTTACAGTACTTCCTACGCAGTAATCCTTTTTTTTCCGCTAATTTCTCTATGGAAATGATTTTCACTCCGCTTGGTTTTTACTATTTTGAGAGTAATTTTTATTCTCAACACAATTTTCAATAAATTTCTCTCACTATCTCACTCAACTCTCAAAAATAACTTTCTTAAACTTCAACCGAACAAAGTATTTGTTATTCATATTTTTTTTGTTAATATCATATTTTTTTAAAAAAAATATACTTGTAGAGAAATAACGTTAAAAAAAAAGAGTGATAAAATCCGTAGTTTTCCTCTGTCTCTCCCTCTCTTCAGATCTGAATCTCCCCATTTGTAGCATTAATCCCACCCCAGTGCATGGCGCGTTGTTCCCACATATCCCTCCGAGTCCGACTTTGGGTAAACCATATGGCATGGAAAAAATTCCAGTGCATCGTAAATACTACGTGGTGTCCGCTCGGTGGATCTGAGTCATCCATTGCATTTTTTGATGGTTTGGATTTGGAGAGAAAAAAAAGAAAGAAAGAGTGTTAGGGTGGGAGGAGAAATAGGAAGCGGGAGGGGACAGCAGCGTGCTGCTTTACCCGATTTCTGGGCCCACTCCGGTTTTGCTCCGATGATCGGAATCGTTCACTTTGTAGAGCTCGTCAAGTAGAACAACTATGCAAAAAATCAGCTTAATTGGATATCATTCAGTGCTTGATCGGAACCTTTTTATTTTAAAAAGAATGGATCCGAAACACTGGATTAAATCCACTGTAACCCATGGACCGAGAGTTATATGGGCTCCGATTAGGCACTTAATGATCTCCAATTAAACTGATTTTTTGCATAGTTATTCTACTCGACGAGCTCTACAAAGTAAATAATTCCAATTATCGGAGCAAGACTGGAGTGGGCCCAGAAATCGGGACAGCAGCCCCCCCCCCCCCGCTTTCGTAGAAATAGGGTTTCAATCCGAGCCGTCCAAAAGTGTATTGGACAATTCGAATTTGTTGAGCAGGTACCACATGGGATATACTCACTCGGCACAGAAAAAATTTCTCAGCATGGTATACATACCGCGTCGTGTGGGACCCACCTCAAAATCTTACACAGATAATCAGAATCACTAAATTCAATTTAAAAATTTCTGAAGCACATTGTAAAAAAGCAGCTCATGGTGGATTTAGATTAAAAAGCAGGAGTAATTTTTTTTGTCTTTATTTAATTATTTTTTGCATTTATTGATTTTGCGTTAAATTTTTAAGACTTATTAATTTGTCTTAATGAGAGGAACTAAAAAAATATAAATTTTTTAGCGGAACCCATAATTTTTTTTTAAAAAGACCAAAAAAAAGTCAAAAACTGTCTTTTTGACTTATTTTTAGACGAACAAATAAGTCATAAAAGTTTGATACAAAACTAATAAATGCAAAAAAAAAATTGAATAAAAAAGAAAAAAGTCACTCCCTACTTTTTAATTCAAACCCTACCTCAATCGAATATGGGTAAAAATCAACTGATTTTTTCTAGAAACCTTTTAAAAAATTAGTCTAAATAAATTGAGTGGATTCGATCATTTATGTGGGACTCGAAGATGGATTCCACATGGCATGATGGACATTTGGTGCACGTGTACCCAGAGTTTTATTGTATCTCTCCTATTTCCAGTTTTTACAAGAAAAATTATTATGTGGTTATGGACCCACCATATCACATATGTATGCGAGGCTCAAGACTATATGCATGAATCACTGAATAATTACTCGATTTTTACACTTACACCACGTGTATATCGGGTTGTGTGAGACCCTCCTCAGAATTTCATACAAATATTTCAAACTGTTTAATTTATTTCAAATATTTTTTATAAGTATCAATAAAAAATAAACTCAATCGAATATCGATAAGAGTTTGTCAATATTTCATTCAATTTATGGTCCTTGAAAATTCAGGCACCAAAAATCGAATAACTCCGACAAATAAAGCTTTAACAATATTCGATTGAGTTGATTATTATGTTGAAATGCTTAAAAATATTTTAAACAAATTAAACGGCTGGGATATTTGTTTGAAATTCCGAGATGAGTCTCATACAACCTGGTGTACATTTTTGGACAGCATAGTTTTTTTTTTTTACACTTATTTAAGGGAGTGATTTTCACACTCTCTATTAGGAGTCCTGTTTATAGTTTTTTATTCTTATTTATATAAAATTACGATACTATCCTTTTAATTACTTTATTTTTCATGTGTTATAGAGAATAACTGTTCATGATGTAAATGTATAGCGTTGCCTTTTTTAAGTGTGAATTTTCATACTCGTGAAATAGCAGTATTATAAATTCACATGCAAGAAGACAAAAGATGAGTGCAGACAAAAGGTGTGAAAGCTTTTTATTTTATTTTCTAATGTTTTTATAAGAAAGTGATTGTCCAACGCCACCTTTGACCGAAAGTATTCGTTTTCTTGTTTTTAGTTTGTCAAATTATGAATCAAACCCTTCTAACCTTATATTTTAAAATGCTTTTGGGAGTAAAGTAACGAGGGTTTAGTCTTCTTCAAAGTTTTACCCGATGAAGACAGGTAAACGGATGTTTTCTGATTAGAAAGACTGAAATTTGTATTTACTGGCCGGTTACGGGCTAATATATAATGTCGTCTTCTTTTCTTTTCTTTTCTTTTCTTTTCTTTTTTAATTAAGAGAGACACTCTTGATTAGTTGCATAAAAATATTTCTGCAACATTTAAGGTAGCCTAGCCGATGTAATTCATAAATAGACACTTGAAACAAGTGAGAAACACGCCCTCGACGGTGTTGAGTCAGTTGACATACATAGGCATGGCATGGCGTGAAATTTGTTATTACAATATTACTTTTGTCAGTTACTTACTTGTAGGTTTGGATCTTAATTGTCTGGGCTTGTCCCATTTTATTTGAGTTTTTATGTCTTTTAGGAGTTTTAGCTTGTCTAATAATTGTTCTTTGGTTGGCATCTTATCAATTAAAAGATTGGGTCTTGGACTGAGCATACGTGCCGTTCTCCTTGTCCTCCTTGTTTAGAGATTAATAAAAAAAATTCACCATTAAAAAAAAATACATAGGCAGAGAATTCTTTTTAAACATTATAAAAACAATGAATCATATGTTGGGTGTTAATCAAATGTAACTTACACCATTAACCTTACATGTTCGTCTTTCACTCATGATATGTTTGCAATATCGTGAGTCATTTGGGCTAACATTGAAATAAAGCAACATTTAAGTAGTAATCACATTTGGCTCTGTTCCGCTAACTGTTCAAAAGATTTTATTGAGATCTATCAAACAAAATCTATACTACACAAAAAAATTATTTTAATAAGTCAATTATATTTAAATTTAAAAATTGCAAATAAGTACTTACTTTTCAAGAACCATTAGCGGAGTCTTTGATTTTTGCAGTCTTGCTCTTGTCTCAACCGGAGAAGACTCAGCTAACCCTAGTTAGTGGGGAGTTCGTTAACCATGGTCACTAATGTCTTTAAAAGTAACTAGTTGTTGGGATGTGTCCCCGAAATTTCGGTTCGATGACCAGGTTTAGTGACATCAAAATTTAGGAAAGGATAGAGTGCAATTTTGTAAAATGAGTGATTTGACCCTTTTGAATGGAGAAATTATTTTCTGCTCTCGCATATAGGCCATGTGGTACGCCATGTGTACCCCACATGTGTCGTAACGGGTAAAAATTGTGGAATCCCTAACTTTTTTATATTGATAAATTAAGATACATAATGACATGAGGTGTGTTTTGATTTGTCTAGACCATTGTCCCGAAAGCACTCAATAACCTATTCTTTAGAATGTGGGCAATTCTGTTTTCTCAACCCCTTTTCTTTTTTGTCAATTGGTGCACGAAAAGCCTATCACATGCATTGTGTCTCAACCTTAGAATTTCCTAAGTCAACTGTGCGGCCTTAGATGTTACGTCCGCCTTAACTTGCACCTAAATAAACCAGAAGATAGAAGAGTGCAGGAGAGTGATCAGAAATTTGTAGAGAAGAAAGAGCTTTCACTATGAACTTGAGTACAAAACTTTAAAGTGGTTTGGGTAAATGAGACCCTCACCCATTCATACACCAAAGAGCTAGAACCCTAGAACATACTCTAAAAGCTTCTCAACTACCCTACTCTAGAATTCTCTACAATTATTTACACAAGTTTAGATTTATGTACAACACTCTAGATTATTTATTCTGAGAGATGGTTCTAAATGTTTCCTAGAATCATGCTTCCACATTGCTCTAGAGAACTCTAGATTGTTCAAGAAAAACCTCTTTATGTGAGAAGCATGCCAAGTGTATGTCAACATGCTTGAGTCGTGACAATTGGGAGATCCAAAAGCTTGTCTCTTCTACAATGCATTTATATCCATCATACCTTTATCCCTATTGGGACAGCCTTGCCTCTTTCCAAGGTTTCTAATTTCATTGAAATCACCAGCCATGCACAATGGCTTAGAAAAACTTCTACCCATTTTTAACCAGAGAATCCCATAATATTATCAACAATCCCAATTTTGAATTTAGAGAGATCAATTGTTGATAACAATAGAAAGAATATGGAGAAGAGCACATGAAGATCGAAGGGATCTCAAATTGCTGCTCCTAGAACTACTCCTTGTGCTATTTCTATATTTATGTGTAAACCGCAAGACTAGCTCAATCCATAATCGACATAATGAAGGGTAGTCTGCCTAATCACTACGTACAATGATGTTTAAAAACATTAAGACTTAATATGATCAAAACCGTTTTGTATGATTCACCATTGAATTAATTAAAATCAAGACATCCTAATTCAACCTATAGGTCGTCATTTCGTAGCTTGAAGTACAGCAAAATTGCAATCAATCTGAGAAGGCACTCTCATATATTGCCTACAATATTCGATGACAAGGCTAGTTGTACCATCAAATGATACGTACAAACTATTTGGTAGTGTGGTGCTAGCTATTTGGCTTGATTTTAGAAATCGATGGTTGGAGGAAATTGCTCGAGCAGGGGCAACGAGCAACATTTATTTGGATATTTTCAGCTTATCTTTGGACTTGTGTCATAAGGAAATTAACATGAATTGGCTGGAATTTTACTTTTAGAGAGGTGGACGAAAGTAAGGATATTGTAATTCCACTAATAAAATGTAGCTTTTTTTAGAGTGTTAAATTCTATTGATTGTGGAATCTTTTCTCGTTTGACTGGTTGCAGGCATAAATCAAACTCAAACCATGCAAATCATCATTTCTTGTCTGATTAATTTCTTTATTCTCTTTTCTTTGTGCTTTGGACTTGACTATTATTTTGTAATCACCATGATAAGATTTGTTCACCTTGCGAATAAAGTTTTTTTTGAGGTTCTCCTCACAATAGGTAAAGCTCACAATTGAATACTGACCAGTAGAGAAGAATATTATTGCCAAGAAACGAGTTGAACGAGTAAGAGTTTGACGACTAGAGTTATCAAGACAAGTTCGACGACGCAAAAATCATTGCTAATATACATGTTATCAAGCAAGATAAAAGGTGTATTGAAACATTCACTATGGTATGGCATTAATTATTACTATCTTAATATATATTGCTCCCCAGCCATCTTAGATTTCGGTGGTTTTTTCTCCTTCCCCCTTCACCCCATCCTCCTCCCCAAATCACCTTTCGTCGCTCCTCTTCTGTCGTGCAGTCCAACAGCTTTTAGAGGTAGTGTCTTGTAGATCGTGGTTACCGGAGTGGGAGATCTAGGTTGGTGGATGAAGTCTACTCTGGTATGACGGACTCCGTCCGATTTTGTTATCGATTTTTTCTCTTTTTTGTTCTTTCCTCGATGTCCACTGTGTGGGATTTCTTCCCGTTTGTGGGGCTTCTATCACCCATGTGCGAGTGTTTTTGTTGTTTTCTGTAGTGCTCTGACTATTTGGAGTGATGGGTTTAGTTGGAGTTGAGTATAGTCTTTGGACTGAGAGTCCCCTCCTATTTGATTTCTTGATCTTTTGTTTAGGGATGAAGTTTTCTCTTGATGTATTGTTTTTTGTTTCTATAATATCATCTGTTATCGTTTTGGCAAAAAATATATATACATATATTGCTCCCTCCTCTTAAGGTTTCAAGTTGAAATCTCTTAGATTATATCAACTCTTTTGGGGTCAGTCTATACAGAGTGTTGCTCTGACTTTAATTGAGACTTCCCGCAAGTGGGCGATGCGATTGGTCCCCAGGATTAGTCGAGGTGCATGCCTAGGCGCCTGAGGTATCCAAAAATATGCTACACGTGTTGACGTGTATCGCATATTGTTTAAGAAGGGGATAAGTTGATTAATTCTGTGAAATTGACCCTAAAATCAATCTTCAAAGGATCATTTGTACCAAATAAGTTGTTACAAGTATATAAATCTTATCAAATTTGAAAATAAATGTTTATTCCTTACATCATGAAATCTATAATTGATCTGACTGGAATTTACTTTGAAATTGTGCCACTTTGATTTTCAAATGCGAAAGACTTTCACAGCTTAATTGTCATCTATGTATGTGCTCTACAAGTGCCGTGACCTGTGCGCTTCACCTGTGGTCAAATCAAATAAGAATGTGCCAAATTATATAATACTACTATGCCTTTCACATGACCAAAATACATATATATATATATATATATATATATATATATATATGTCCCTTTTACATGACTAAATTATATTGGGTGCCTTCCACATGACTCTCTCTCTCTCTCTCTAAAGAAACAAGGCAAAAAAATTAGTTTGTGATAGGGGATTGTAGAGAATCTCCCAACCATTTTAAAAACACACATAAAAAGAGACGCTTTAACCGGACATGTGTGAGCAACAAATGTACTCGAAGTTTCCGACTCACCCTTCATTTCTTTATTTCAACAAACTTAGCATGAACTTCATCTCCAATTAACAACGGGCGCTGCTATTTGCAGTTCTCTATTTACTCCCATAGCCTGTTAAAAATTTCTAATTATACTCGACAGTTAGTTACCGAAATTGAGATATATTTTCAGCATCCAGTTACCGAAATATAATATTTTTTTCAACAGATGTTTACCGAAAATGCATGTTCGGCAGTTGTTTACTGAAAGTTGAACATATTTTCGACATGTAGTTACCGAAATATAATCTTATTTTCAACAGCAATTTACCAAAATGTTATTTATGATTTTCAACAACCATTGACCGAAATGTTGTGGGCTACGGGAGAAAATAAAGGGCTGCGAATAGCGGCGCCCTTAACAACTCTATAAAAAAAAAAATTGTAGGTTAGGATCCTTTTTTTCATTAATAAAATGTTATTTGGCCGATGAAAAAAAAAAAAAAAACCCCCACATCCCCCACCAAGCCCTGTAGCCATTTCCTCTCTCCCTATACGGACCCACGTGTATGGGGTATCCCAAAAGATTTTTCTTCCGAGCCTGTCAATTTACAAAGCATAAAAATCTTAATTTTTGCACTGTACATATTATCATAAAGTGTGTACAAATATTTCAAACAAATTAATGAAGACTGCTCTGATTTTAAAAATAGTAATAATGAAGATTGCCACTTGCTAACTTCATACTTTTCGGTGTACTTTTTGATAGTTTAATGCCACCAAACGCATTTGCTTTGCAATTGCACCAATAACAACCATGGCATTATTTATAAGTGAGTACTAACTAGGGTGCTTTAGAAATTATCGTGGACTAATTTTGAAAAATGAACCCTAAGCCTCCGTTTGTTTCGATGTAAAATGTTTTACAATGTAAAATATTTTTTTAAAAAATAAATTTTAAATTTTTATTTTTCGGTGTTTTGTTAGTACATGAAAAATATTGTTAGAAATCAACAAAATAGTGTAGAGATGGGGGGACTTAGCGGTGGAATTCAATTAATTTAGAAGAGAGGGAGTGGGGGAATTGAATGTGGGTCAGGTCTGACGACCGAGAGGAAACTGAGCAGTGAGAATTGCAGTATAAGGCAGTAAGTTTATTTCAGAAAAATAACTTACGAATGATTTAAGGGTAAATCATTTTTATCTAATTAATGAAAAATATTTTTCTCATTTTTTATACAACCAAACACCGAAAATTAGGTAAAATATTTTACGAAAAAATATTTTACACCCAAACAAAGCTTAAGTCTCAAACTACCATCATGTTAAAAGGCAAAACCACCCCCCTTTTCTCTCTAAAACTCTTCCCCTTCTCTCTTCCCCTCAAATAGTTTTAGGGTTCTTCGGGGGGGGGAACCCCCCTCCCCTCCCCTCTCTCTCTCTCTCTCTCTCTCTCTCTCTCTCTCTTTCTCTCTCTCTCTCTCTCTCTCTCTCCTGTTTCTCTTTATTTCCTTCTTTTTCTCCTTTGTCACTTTCCTCTCACACTCCCCTCCATCGTCATCATCCTCCCTCCTCTCTCCCGTTTTGCTCCTGTTTCTCTCTAATTAACCGTTGGCGTTATTGTTGGGTATGCTAGGTCTGGGCCTAACGGCATGTGTCGGATCTTGGCTGGTGTTGATCGGGGTTCCGGAGGCAGCTATGGTTCGTTTATTCTTCGATTTTTCCTCATATAGCCACTAGAGTTACTACTAGGTAACCTCGGGTCTGGGCCTAACGACAATGGTTGTATCGGAGCTTGGAGTTGTGATCGAACGATGGTCGGGCTGCGGTTGTCATTGCTGATGCTTTTGGTGGCTGCAGTGGTGGGCGACCTAAGGATCTGCGGTGGTGGTGGTGGTCTCTTAGCGTTGTCAAGCTGCTGCCCTTGTCGAGCTGTTTTCGGCGAGCAGTCTCTGCTGTTGTTGTTTGGGCCTAGGCTAATTTGGGCTAGGGTGGTGCTTCGGTGGCGATTGCGGCTCGGCGGCGCTAGGGTTTTAGGTTTTCGGTAATGGCTACTTTGTCCTTTAGGTATGGGTGTATCTTGGGCTTGGCCTATTTGATGTGGGCTTGTCCTATTGGGTGTTTCCTTGGATGGTTTCTTGCTATTCTTGGGTTTGGGTCTCGGATGAGTATATGATTATTCATGGCTTTGTAACTCTAATGGGTCTCAGGTTAGGAATATCATGTCATCATTCCTTATTCCTATTAATTTGTAATAATTTCATAGATTAATGAATTTTTTTTACCTTTCAAAAAAAATAAGCATGTATAGAATGTGCCTAACAATAGAGTTTCAAAATAGAAGCTAAGAAGGTGTTTCCAGTAATGAAAATTTTTTAGATTTTTATTTGTGGTTGAAAAATTAGATTTTTCTGATAGTAAATAAGTTGTTGAGAAATGTCAAATTATTTCCGTTAATGAAAAAGTTTTTGAGTGAAAAAGTTTTTTGGATTGGTAAAAACTTTTTTGTTAGGAGATACCAGTTGGTAAAATACATTAAATTTTTAATATTTTTTTTTAAGAAAAACAAGATGATAAAATATGTTATGGTTTGAGCATATTTTATTAGTGAAAATGGGGCCTTACTCCACATTACCATGCGGTGTCCAAATCCCATACCATCTGAAGAATCGTGCCCAAATACTCCTAGTAGAATTGTGTTTTGTATGTTTGAATTTCCGAAGCACCGAAAAAGAGAGAGAGAGAGAGACAGAGACAGAGACAGAGAGGGGGAGTATAGAATCGTGCGCAAAATTAGTTGATTTAAACTAATTCACATGTTTATATAAGGAGTTTAAATTAAATTATACATGGTCGGGCCGTTTACATTGGGTTGTGCGGAAAACCAATAGCCAGTGGCCACGTCATCTAAATTGTGGGGCAGGTTAATGGTTCCTCTCCTTCTCGGTTATGCTCCCTCAAACGAGCATAAATTTAATTATGATAGTCTTAGAGACAAAAATTAATTAAGATAAAATAATAATAAAATAAGATTTTCGCACTGATTCAAATTGATTCAAAATTGGTGAACTTAATTTTTTAGACTGTTTAAATTACTCCAATTTTCAATTCATTTAAACCGTGCGAAGATCTTATTTTTTAGATTATTTTATCCTAAAATGTTATAATTAATTTTTGTGTCTAGCTCTCTTATTATCAAGTTTCTGCTCTACGGAGTTCCTATACAAAGAGCATATAGATATTGAGCATCTATATTTTGTTAATATTGAATTGAACTAATTTTCTAATTTTTTTATAAGAGCCTTTAAAAAAATATTTTATATTTAATGTACAGCTCAAATTATTTGTATAGAAGCACCAATGAACTCTCCATCGTGATCTGCATAACTACTATGCACAATTGCTGTGTGGATAAACTTTCTGAGAAAAGGTCACTCACCAGTTGGACAAAAAGGAAGCAATAACAAATGTGGCCCACATGGACTGTCACCCTTAATTTTACTTTAGCTTTAGCTTTTTCTAAGACATTGATTTTCTTCACGTGTCAGACACCTAACCGGTGGCGGCTGCTGATGCGCCGCTCCGGTGGCCGCGGACGGCGGCCCCGCCTCTTTCTTTGCTGCGTTATGCACATTTACAGCATACTCAGCATCTGGTCAACAATTTGGGATCCCACGCATATTTAGGATCCGAGTAGTGCTACTGGTACAGCAGCTGCTGTACATCAGCTGCATACAGATCCCTTTTTCGCCCGCCTCGGGTCCCGCAAAGATAATCGGAGCCGCTCATTTTGTTCAAAATACATCATTTAAGGTCCCTGAAAAAAATCACCTCAATCCGATATCGGGAAGGGTGTTTACGAATCATTCAACTTTGCTTCAAAATTTAGTCGACCTTAAACGACGTATTTTGAACAAAATGAGCGGCTCTGATCATCTTTGCGGGACCCGAGGCGGGCGCAAAGGAGATCTGTGCGCAGCTGCTATACCAGTAGCATTTTTGTTAGCATCCTCTTGGGCTTTGAAGATCACTTTTTTCATTTTTTAAGGAAAGACAACACTAAGTGGAGCGGAATGCAGTTAGTGTTTCTCTTATACTTCCATGCATATTAGTAGAGTTCGATTTTCGTAAGCGTCCATCCCCCTCCCAAAGTCCCTTAGAATAAAGTAGATTGAGTTTAATGAATGACAAAAAAAAAAAGAGACAAACCATTCTTGTAAACTTATTTTTCTTATTTGTTTTGTATGTTTTATTCGAATTTTTGTGATATTTGTGTCATATTTTTTAGATTAATCATCAGTGAAGAGGTCTAAAAAGTACAAAATTATGAAGGAAAGCAAAAAAAAAAAAAAAATCACTAAAAACGAAAAAAGTATCAAACAGATGTGTTATTTATCTAAAGTAGCGTTCCATTTGAATTTTTTCAACATCGGTTTAAATATTCCGATTCGTCTTGTGGAGATGAACGATTAACTCAAAAAATTACGACGAAAAGCTACACAAAAAGTTACAAAAAAATTTTAAAAAAAAATCAAAATAATAAGTTTCAGACAGGGCTGACTAGGCGGTAAGCCTCGCAAACCTGCAGGCTTGGAAAAAACCCCGACATGGGGCAGCAAAAAAAAATTGTAAATATAAAAAAAAATTAGAAATCCAGTGGGAAAAAAATTAGGGGCATGATCCAAATTGCTTTTTGCAAATCCATTTTTTTTTTAAATATGAATAGTTTCCACCCACTTTAAAAAATTAAGTGGGTTGGCTATGATCTCATGTGAAAATGAGTACTTGGATAAGTTAAAGTACGATAATTTAATTGAAGAATTTGCTTCAAAAAATTCAAGGAGAAGTTTTTTTTTTTTAATTGGATCGTGCTAATCATAAAGCATTATAGCCGGGTTTCATTTTGATTTTGAATTTTTGATGTAATTCAAGCTAAAGACACAATATTACCTTGTTTTTGTTTTTGTTTTTGTTTATATGTCTTTTTTATTTTTTTATACAAAATACTAAGTGGGCAACCAAATTTGACGTCAGACTTGGACAACCCAAGTGTCAAGACCGGCACTTGTTTCAGACTTATAAATTTATAAGAACGCATGCGATCTTAGAGGGGTTCGGGAAAATCAAGCTATCGACGATCGACATGAACTACGTCATTAGTGCTCTTTATCACGCGAGTTCAGTAGATTGCTAGCTAGTTAAGTTTTACATTTCTCCCTCCCCTCGTGGTTACACTCTAGATTTATACTCGATATATTACCTAAGAGCATTTCCAATGAAGTCGCCTTCTTTGTAGCCCATTTCTTTTTTGACAGGGAACTAGTGGTAGAGCTAAGATTTGGACGTGAGGATGACACCGTTCAATAAAAATCTAGTTATATGTTTTGCAGAAATATGAAGACAAAAATTTAAGTGTGATATTATGTAATTAAGTTTTGTCGTGGGCTTTTTTTGAAAAAGAAATAAATGGTTGCTTAACTTCTCTTATGATATGCAAATATAAGACATTATCATATTAATTTTTCTTGATTCAAACAGTCTATTCTCTAAATTGCAATTTTGACAATATTTGTACAAAGTATTGCATACCCATAAATAACCTAGTCGATGGAACCACATTAGTTTATAGAAAAAATGTAGGAATGGGTCACGTAAAAATTTAATGTCCAAATGGGATACATTGCTTTTCAATTAGTGACAAAAAATACAAATATCATGGAAATTTATGCAAAAATTGAGAGAGAGAGAGAGAGAGAGAGAGAGAGAGAGAGAGAGAGAGAGAGAGAGAGATGAGTTTTAGAGAACAGAAAGAGAAAAAAGAAGAAGCAACAAATGGTGCTAAGGGATATCAAACCGTAGCACCTAACTTTGGTGATTTAATCATCTCACTTTACCACCATGCCAAAGCATGAGATTGAGTGTTCTTCACATATATCCACTTTTAACCCTTTTATGTGTAAAGTCTTTTTTTTTTCCTTTTCTAAAATTGGGGGTGGTACCGGTACGTGCCACTTCCCTTAATTGCTTCCGCCCCTACAGGGAATTGTTCCTGCAATCTCAACTCCAAAAATGATTTTAATGGTCCAGATTACTTGCAAATTCTTAGGAGTATTTGTTACTTGTAAGAAAAATATTCGATCTATAATAATCGTCCATAAGCACGGAAAATTTATTGTTGAAATGAACGGTTGAGATGCAGCTGCTGCTTCTTGGAGTACAAACCAATATTACAATTTGTGTAGCAGGCCGAGCAAAATGGCTTGGGCCATTTCCGAACATGATCGATAATCCCCCTCGGCTACATGCTGTCTTCCTCCCAACGTTCCAAATAACAACTGTAGCCGAGGGACCTTCAGCCGAAGGTCCCACGGACGTAAACATTTATGAACGCTCCCTCCCGAGCATCCCCATGGATGGGGAATATTACCATTTCGTACGGCTGCCGAGGTTGAACGGCATGCTCGGTACCGAGCATGTTGTCTCTGACAAATCAGCTCGTCTGTGTTCAAACGGTGGCAATAACAGTGACGATGATTGTGATGTCATCCGAACGGTTATGAAGATAACGATGAGGGCACGTGAGGGTGCCAGCTCATCTAGGAAAACGGTTGCAAAACCCTAATCATGATGAAAAAGTGACGTCAGCCGACGCGTGTCGAGCGGAGGTGAGACCTTGGGGATCAAGCTAAAGGTTCTCTATAAATATCCCATTATGCCTCTTGGAGAAGGTATGCACAACAGAAACCCTAGCTCCTAATTTCGAAGTTCTTCCTAGCAAAGAAATTGATTCTTGCACCGGAGGGCCATTCCGGGGAACCTCCGGTGTGGTCCTTAGTCGTGCTTCGTTTTGCAGGACAGAGCTGGGAAGTCAGGAGCCAAACCCCAAGATCCATATCCATTGAGCGTGAGCCATATGGAGCGGAGCCCCCACAATTTGGTGAACCCGACGTGAAACTACTTTTCTCAGATCCACGGCGGCTCCTCCACCTCGACCACCTCTTCTGACCCTAAAATTCTTGATCCATCCAGACCCCCACCTTTCTCTTCCAAACGAAATGGGCGGAGCACCTCCTCCTCCTCCTCCTCTCTTTCAACCCATCAGTTCCTCTTTGCACATCACTTCTGAAACCGGTATTAACGCCGCCTCACCATCTCACCCTCCTGGATTTACTCCACCAGGCGTGAGCTCCTCCATCCAGCGACCGGTTGGCTTAAGTGAAGATGCTCTAGCATACGTACAGATGCTAGAACAGCAACAAGAGCAAACAAACGCTGATGTAGCCATTCTGAGAATGGAGATCGAAAAGATTAAGGCCAAAGAATATCCGACAGCCTCCCGCTCTGAATCTCACGGACGGCGCCGGAGAGGAAACCTGCTTCCTCCTCCCCCTCCAATCAGTGGTAATACAAGGCCACATAGAATATCCGTCCACGACCGTTTGGACCCACCATTGACGGACCACCGTGCTGGGGATAACGCTCGCCTTAGGCAGCAACTCTCCCCAGTTCATACTCGTCTCGGCAATGGTGCGGGGCTGAAAGGGAGGCGAGAAGGGAGCCCACATACGGTTTTCTCTAGTTCATCGGCTGGGGATGAATACTCAAAGGGCTCCCAAAGCTACGATACCGTGGAATTTCAGGACAACGATCAGGCCCTCATTCCCTATAAATCCGAACGGCAAAGAAGCCGAACGCCGAGAAGAAACGGAAAAAGTCCACAAGGCCACCAAAGGCATAATAACGAAGTCCCTCGGCAAAAGGCCTACGAAGGACGAGCAACAAACTCAGTAAGCGCTCGGGAGCTGAACCGAGAAAGAAGCGTAAGTGTAGTCGTTCGGCAAGACGATCATCCTAGCCAACGAAGGGTCTACCACACTAAAAATCTTCCAGAAGAGGACAACAGGAGGGTCCCCACAGAGAAGAGAGAGAGGGGATCTCAACGTCGGCAGGAGGAAAATGAAGGAAAATTCTCGGAACAAAACTACCGAGCATCAAAGAAATCCCGGAGCGCTCGGGAAGGCCTTCCCCCACGGCCGACCCACGAGTATCAATTGAAAAAACTGACGGAATCACCCTTCTCGGCAAGGATCCAAGCCACACTGCCGAAGCCAGGTCTCCACCTCCCTAAATTCCAGAAGTTTGACCCTAGCACAACCGAGGCATACACCCACCTCATCAGTTACAGAAGCACTATCTCATGCGTCACCGACGATGACGCCATTATGTGCAAAGCATTCCCTCGAGTCTAGGGCGCCTCGGCTTGCTTTGGTTCAACCAATTGGAGGCTGGATCTATCCATAGTTTCAAAGAACTTGAAAGGGCTTTTAACTATCGGTTCATCACCTAGCAACAAGCAAGCCAAGGAGGAAGATGCCTTGGCCCAGATGAAGAAAAGGCCTGGCGAAACGCTTCGGAAGTATGCCGAGCGTTATTGGCAGTTGTTTAATGAAATACCTGGTGTTGATCAATACTGGGCTGCAAGAAACTTCAAAAATGGGCTGGAAACAGGAAGCAAGATCCTAGATGAGCTGGCAATCCGGGCACCTCATGGAATGAACGAGCTAATGAGGACAGTTGAACAATTTTGTTCCTACGAAGAGTTCCTCGCCAGAGCGAGAACTCCAAGGCGGACAAAACTCTGCTGTCCCTCAGAGCCTTCATGTCCCCACACCCCAAATTGCACCCCCAAAGCCTAGTGGTCCCCTATCCAATCAAAGAAGCAGGTCAACACAGTCAAAATGGCGGACAAAAAGGGTCCCAAAGCCCATGATTATGTAGCCGAAACCACCGTTTTTAAGGAGCCGATCTATTTCCTCCTCCGTACGATAGAAAGGGAACCCTTCTTCGTCTGGCCGAACCCTCCAAAGATGAACACCGAAGAAGGCAATAATAACAGTCGGAAGAGATGTTCGTACCACAACGAGCTCGGCCATTACACCACGGCCTGCGCTCCCTATAAAGCACTGTTGGAAAACCTGGCGGCACAAGGACTTCTTGATGATCACATCGACTGGACAAAAACGCCGAGGAGAGCGCCGAACACCGGTGGACCGAACCCCATACCACGTCCAGTCGGAGTAATCAACGTTATTCATGGGTCAACAACGAAGGAGGCAGCAAAACAACTCCGTCAGGAGCTTGTCAAGGCTGAAAAAGTTTCCCAAATTTTTTCCATCAACCGCGCCCCTAAGAGAGCCAAATTCCTTGAGCGTCCTTGGTCGATCACCTTCACCGAGCAAGATCTTCAGCGTGTCCAAACACCCCATAATGACGCCCTGGTGGTCACAATCCAAATCTCCACTCACTCCGTCAAAAGAGTGCTTATTGATCAAGGAAGCTCGGCTGAAGTCATGTACCTATCCCTTTTTAAGGAGCTCAAAATCCCAGAATCATGCCTTCTCCCGGCGGAGGTTCCCTTAATTGGATTCAGTGGCACTCCAGTTTGGCCCCTAGGAAGGATTGCCCTCCCTGTTGTTACGGGCTCGGTTGCTTCCAACCTTGAGTTCGTCGTTGTAGATGCACCCAGCCCATACAACGCAATCCTTGGCAGAAACTTGGCTCCATTCTATAAAAGCCGTCGCCTCAACCTACCACCAGGTGGTCAAGTACATAGGCGCTAACGGCAAACAAGAAGATCTGTTCGGGGATCAATTACAGGCAAGACAATGTTACGTCTCGGCCGATTGGAAAGTCATCAAGCTCCAAACGGGTTCATTGGGTTGAAGTACCCGATAAACCAGTCCTTGAAGACGTCGGATCTCTTCCTCAAGAGAAATCCATTGAAGATCTTGTAAAATTCCCCCTCAATGAGGATGCATCTCGGTATTTCATGCTCGGTGCCGAACTGCCTCAAGCCGAGAGTGAAGAAACTTTGAGGTTCCTCAAGAGCAACATTGAAGTCTTTGCTTGGTCGCCGTACGATATGCCAGGCATTGACCCAAAGCTCATCCAGCACTCACTCAACGTTTCAAAATCAGCAAAGCCTGTGATTCAAAAGCCTCGACGGTCTGCCACTATTCATGCCGAAGCAGTAAACGAAGAAGTGGACAAACTCCTCGAGGACTGGTGCAATCAAAGAAGTGCAGTACCCCACTTGGCTGGCAAACCCTGTGGTGGTTAAGAAGAAGAGCGGAAAATGGAGAGTCTGCGTGGACTACACCAACTTGAATGAAGCTTGCCCTAAGGACTGCCTCCCCCTTCCAAAGATTGATCAATTGGTAGATGCAACAGCCGGCCACGCTCGGCTAAGTTTCTTGGACGCTTATAGAGGTTACCACCAGATAGCCATGGACCCCGACGATATGGAAAAGACGGCTTTCATCACCCCCAGGGGTCTTTTCTGCTACCTCGTCATGCCGTTCGGCCTGAAGAATGCTGGGGCCACATTCCAAAGAATGGTCTACCTATTGTTCGGAATTCTAATCGGAGAGATCATGGAAGCTTATATTGACGATATGGTCGTAAAAAGCCTCAAAGCCGAGAACCACCTTTCCCATCTTGCCGAGGTCTTTGCAATATTGAAGAAGCACAAGCTACGGCTTAACGCTGACAAATGCGCCTTCGGCGTTAGCTCCGGAAAATTCCTCGGCTACTTGGTCACTCGGCGAGGTATCGAAGCAGATCCGAACCAGATCTCAGCCATTCAGCAGTTAAAACCACCATCAACTCCTCGGGAAATTCAGAAATTAACAGGGATGGCAGCGGCCCTCAATAGGTTTATTAGCCGCTCATCATGATAAGTGCCACGTCTTTTTCCAAACCCTCAAAAAGCAGAGCCGACGAAGCTTCAAATGGACGGAAGATTGTGAAGCAGCGCTGGCCGAGCTCAAGACTTATCTTTGTTCGGCTCCCCTTCTCGTCAAACCAAAAGCCTTTGAAAATCTGCATCTCTACTTAGCTGTCTCCCCTCATGCTGTGAGTTCGGCACTCGTCCGACGGGAAGGCCTTGAGGACCAACCAATTTACTTTACAAGCCGAACCTTACTCCCAGCTCAGACTAGATATCTGCCTCTGGAGAAGCTTCTTCTGGCATTGGTTACGGCGGCTCGGAAATTGCTCCCCTATTTCCAAGAACACCCCATCATAGTCCTCACGGAATTTCCACTCAAGAATCTTTTGAGAAAGGCCGACCTATCAAGCAGAGTCTCTCAGTGGGCGGTCGAATTAGCCAATTTTGATATCCACTTTGAGCCTCGAATCTGCAATCAAGGCCCAAGTATTAGCAGACTTCATTGCTGAATTTACCCCAGGCAGCCCAGATGAAGAAGCATTGACCAAGCCCAATTACGGGATGCTAGGAGCAACAAGAGGCTCGGAAAACGTGGAACCTCTTCAGCGGTGACGTTTGGAGATTACACGTTGATGGGGCATCAAACAGCAACGGCGCAGGGGCAGGGGTTGTCCTTATAAACCCTTGTGGTGTTCTTCACGAAAGTGCCATCACAATCAACTTCCAAGCTACTAACAACGAGGCTGAAGTACTGAAGCACTGTTAGCAGGACTCCGAGCCGCGACAAGTTTACAAGTTGAAGACTTACAAGTTTTCTGTGACTCTCAATTGATCGTCAACCAAATAACAGGAGACTACGAAGCTCGGGACCATAGGATGATAAAGTATCAGGCTACGGCTCTTGAACTAATCAAAGGGTTCAAGGGATTCCAAATTGAACAGATCAACAGAGAGAACAACGCTCATGCTGACGCTCTTGCAAGTTTGGCCTCGGCAAGTAAGGCGTCAGAATATAGACATATCAGCCTCGGCGAGATAGACCAACCAAGCTTCGAAGTCACCGATGAAGTTTTCAATATTTCCCTCGGCCCAAGTTGGATGGATGAAATTGTTTCATTCCTCAAAGATGACACGCTACCCTCGGACAAAAAGGAAGCCCATCGTGTACGCAGTAAAGCAGCCTACTATTGGGTCTCTGAGCACGGCCAACTCTACAGAAAAAGGTTCACTGGGCCGTACCTAAGAGTGGTTCATCCAACCGAGGTCCCAATTATTTTGGCCGAACTTCACTCTGGCAGTTGCGGTTGTCATTCTAGGGGACGCTCCCTCTGTCAAAGAGCTCTCAGTCAAGGATATTTCTGGAAAGGAATGAAGAAGGATTGTGAAGAAGTGGTCAAGAAGTGCAAACCTTGCCAGCTTTTTTCTCCTATACCAAGACAGCCAGCTCAATCCCTCAAACCTATCACTAGTCCTTGGCCCTTTGCCCAGTGGGGACTGGACATAGTCGGCAAACTCCCAACCGCCCCTGGGGGCTTTAAGTTCTTGATCACTGCAACGGATTACTTTTCAAAATGGGTGGAAGCTGAACCATTAGTCACAACGACCGAAGCAGATGTTCGGCGATTCGTTTGGAGAAACATCGTGACGAGGTTCGGCGTTCCTTATGCTATTGTTTCGGATAACGGCTCCCAATTCGTCGGCAAAGAGTTAACTGGATTATGTGCTGAGTTCGGCATTAGATTCTTCAATTCAACTCCATCCTACCCCTAGGGCAACGGCCAGGCCGAAGCCACGAACAAGACTGTCTGCGCCGGCATCAAGCGTCGGCTGGAATCTAAACGAGGTAAATGGGCCGAGGAGCTGCCTCGTGTTCTTTGGGCATATCGCTCCACCCCCAGACGTTCTACTGGCCAAACTCCCTTTGCAATGGCCTTCGGCATGGAGGCCGTCATACCACTAGAATCAAGGTTCCCAACCCTGCGCACTGAAACCTTTGATCCTGAAACCAACAATGATGCAGTGGCAACCGAGCTTATTTTAGCCGAAGAAAAACGGGACGACGCGCAGCTCAAATTGGCTAACTATCAGCAGGAAGTTGCTCGGGGCTATAATCGAAGCGTGAGGCTTAAAAAATTCCGAACCGACGACTGGGTATGGAGGAAAGTTGTCCGAGCCAATCAGAAGACTAAATTCAAACCGAATTGGGAGGGACCCTACAGGGTGATTAAAGAGGTCGACAATGGCTCGTACAAGTTAGAAGACAAAGAAGGAAGGGAAATTGAGAACCCCTGGAATGCTCTGAACCTCAGAAAGGCTTATCTTTGAAATCTCTCCTCGATCTCAATACTAGCTATCAAGTCTATTACTTTCCTTTTCCAACATATTGTACTTGCCTCGGCCATCTTTTGTTTAATGAAACGACTCTCCTACTTCTGAAGAATCAATGTTCTCTACATTTGGTTACAAATTATCAAACTTCATTCAATATTGCTCGGTATTCCAAAAGTTGTAGTTACGTTCGGATTTCTTAAGTTCAATTACGGCTCGGACAATTTGATTTCCAGCCACAACTAAATCACCCATAGTGGTTCGGCTACGTTCATACTTTGACTTGAACTAGTGGCCACTTAAAACATTTACTTAACATATTACGTTGGCAAAAGGTTGGCATAGAGCGCCGAGCCTTACACAAGCGTAGGTTATGTTACAAGTAAATCATAACATATGGGACCACTTGACGTTCAAAACAATAATTGAACTCAAGAATTTCCTCTCAGCTCGGCTAAGTTCACAATTTGACTCGAACTAAACGGCCTCATTCATCAATTACTCCACCTATTACTTTGGCATAAGCCTGGCATATTGAGCCGAGCCTTACACCAAAGCAGGGGCTATCATAAGTAATTATCAAAACATTGAAAACGAGCCAATGTTGTTTAAACACTCGGCCAAAAACTCAGAAAATATTTCGAAGGCATACAGAAATATTCAGTACGATAACAAAGGCATACATAAACTTGGAATTCAAAAACTGATATCAAAAGGGCTCGGCTTAGAAAATTGTTCAAAAAAAAAAAAAAAAAAAAACCAACCCTATTAAAACTATTACACCTGGCATGGCATATACCAAATGTTCGGTGCCATCCAGTCCAAAGTAAAGTTCAAAATACTCAGAAACAAAAACTTAAAGAAAGTTCCTAAATTGGGGCATCTTCGGCAACCTGATCTTGAACTTGAGGATGTCCCTCATCATCTCCTGCTTTCTCCACTGGCACGTCGGCCATCTCTTCATCATCTTCCTCAGGAGGCAATGGTTGACACTCTTCCTCGGTATATGGAAGGTCCAAGTCAGGCACGATCGGCTCGGGTAGCTGCTTAAGAAAGCCAGAATCGGCCTGAATTGCCATCACAGCTGCCATCGCCTCGGCACCAGCTGTATACCCCAGCTTGAAGAAATCAGGAAGTCGAGCCTCAAGCTCGTCATTCACCATCTTGTGGGCTATCTGGGTGTACTCCAGCGCGGCTCGGTTTATTCCGGCCTCATAGCCTTTGGCGTCGGCAGCTTTGAGTTTCTCTTTTTCCTCCAACTTCATCCTCTCAACATCGGCCTGGGCAGCAGCCTTGACATCGGCCAGCTCCTTCTTCAGCCTCTCCACCTCGGCCTCTGCATCCTTTGCTTGCTGATCCGAGATCCTCCACTTGGTTCGGTAGGAGTCTCGGTCAGATCTATATCTTTCACGCTCGGCAGAGACCTTGGTGGCCTTGTCATAGGCCTTCAGTGCAGCTTGTCCGGCCTGACAAAAGTAAAAACGTAAGGATTTCCACAGTAAAGTTCTACAGATATGGGGCCAGGAATGTAACAGAGTACGAGCAATACCTGCACGAGATGGGAACACACCTCACCTAGCCCAGGGAGTAGATCTGTTGGTACCTGATCATAATCCCTCGGCAGAGCAAGACCCCTCAATAGCGTCACTGCAAGATTCGGCTCCTCCTTAACAGAGTCGCTCAGCTGCAGGACCCGGCCATCGGACATCGTGTAGGACGGACTGAATAGACGCCGAACAGAAGCTTCGACTGCAGGATCGGTGAGGTCAATATGGGGCTCAGGAACGACCCTTTGTTCTTTAGGGGGAGAAGCTCGGGCAACAGATGAAGGGGCTGACTGAGAAACGTTCGGCGGAAGAACGTCCTCTGATGTCTTCTGCCGTTTTTCCTTCTGTTGAAGCTGTTGATCCCCAGAGCTTCGGCTTCGTGCTGGGTTAGCCGATTTCGTTGGTATCACCGGCCTAGGGATGTTTCTCCTCGACATTTCTTCAAGAGCAGAGTCGGTAAAATCGCCAGATCGAAGCGGAGTAAGCCACTCCTCAGCAGTAAAACCGATCTTCGGCAGCTTAACTCCCCCTTGTTGTTTTTTCTTTCGGGCCCCCTCGGCGTTGGAAGGTCCCTTTTTCTTTTTTGCAGCCTCGGCGAGTAGACCAACGGTTGTCTTCTTCTTGCTCGGTGCTGCCTCCTGCCCTTTCTCTTTCCTCCTCAGCACACCCTTGTACGAGGGTGTATAATCGAGCAGTGTGGGAGCGTGTCGGCAGGCTTGGGCGAGGAGCGTATCGCAAGCCTTCTCCCGAGAGTTGGTGTTTAGCACCTTGGAAATTGGGCCGAGCTCTGAAAAAAGAAGGGGAGATATGAAATTAATACCATCAGCAGCAAAAACACAAAAGCAAAACATAAGCTACAAGAGTAAAGCTTGTTCGGTATCATCACCTCTCGTATCGGCCACCTTTGGAACAGGGTACCGACGGAGACCGTCGCCGAACTCAAAGTTTCCGTGCACTTCGAGATAAAAATCAGCCCATTTGTCGGTGTCCGAGAGTCCTTCTATGAGAGGAGTCTTTTTGGGTCGGGTCGTTAGGTACCTACGGCCGGACTTACCGTGACGGGACATGGTGTATGTAAAGAATAAGTCCGTCGGCCTGAAATCCAAATCTTGACTCTCGATCAAAGCAATTACCGACATGATGATTCGGTAACTGTTGATCGCGAGTTGATGGGGGGCCAAGCTAAATTTCCAAAGTATTTCCCTTAGGAAGGGATGAAGGGGGAACCGAAGCCCGGCCTCGCAAATGGCCATCAGCGGCACGGTTATGTGTTCGGGACGGTGATCCCTATGGTCTTTTATATCGGTGCTCCTAACTCTATGGATCAGGACGTCCTCGGGTATATTATATTTCGTTCGGAATGCAGCATATTCCCCCGGATTGCCACTAAAATAGTGAGCATAAGGGCATAGCAAGCCCTTATCAAAGAGATCGGCATCGTTCGTGGCCGACGTCGAGGCCTCGGCCCCAGACCTGAGCCTTGACTTGGCTTCTTGCCCAATCTGTGGCTCGGTTTCCGATTGGGTCTCTGGGGAGAAGCTTATCTCGGGGTCTGTCAGGAAATCGTCGGCAGCATACTCGTAGTCTCGCTCGGCGTTGGAGTCATCGGTCAAAGGAGAAGTCGCCGACATCCTTGTTGAAACTGAGGCAATTGCTCGGCTCTCCCTCCACCTGCGGAGCTCAAGAAGCTCGCTAATAAATTGACGATCGGATTCGGTCTCCGAGCAATCCGAGTCTGAAGACACTTCAATGACCTCGTGAGCCAGACCTAGGAAAAGAACAAAGGGGTATTAAGCAGTTGAAACCTGCGTCGGCAAATAAAATTGTTTTGAAGTTCGGTTCGTCTTATCGGCTCACGAGTCATAAGCTAGTCCATAAAGGGTTCGGTACATCTACAATGACTTCCTACGTTCGGTAAACCTAGGGATTAGGGACCGTTCGGCTATGTTTATCCACCCATCAGAAGGAATCGTTCGGTGAACACCAAACGTTCTATGGGGGCTCGGAAGAACAGATTGAGTTCAGGGATGAACACCATCGTTCATCCCAGAACTCCACTGTTCACTTAGTACAAAAATCACCAAAAGTTCCCCCAAAAGCCCAAAACATATGCATCTAAAGCAGGGGAAAGAATGGGACGATGGTAATCGATGACATACCTGAAGATTTTTGCTAGAATGGGGCTTGAAGATTGAAGATCTGGATTCGAGTTGAAGTTCTGGAACGGAAGTTGTAGAGAGAGAAGCTCTGGATGCTAGAGAGAGAGTGCAGAGAACTTTCTCTCTCCTTCTTCGCTGCTATTTATAAACGGAGCGGGGCTTTTCGAATTTCCCGCCCATCATTTCATCGCCGAACTCTTCGCCAACCGCTGAAAGACACGTGGCAGTAGCAAGCATCGCCTGTAACAGCCGTCTCTTCACCTGCTGAGACGTCCCTTCGACTGACATGCCTGTTGAGGGCTTCGACAGCTGTCACCAAACATGAAGTACAAACCGAACTGTCTTGGGTCCAAGCTCGGCCAAGTCTTAAATCAACCCATGCCAAATAAAGAGCTTCGGCACAGGTTGAGGGGCTATTGTAGCAGGCCGAGCAAAATGGCTCGGGCCATTTCCGAACATGATCGATAATCCCCCTCGGCTACATGCTGTCTTCCTCCCAACGTTCCAAATAACAACTGTAGCTGAGGGACCTTCAGCCGAAGGTCCCACGGACGTAAACATTTATGAACGCTCCCTCCCGAGCATCCCCATGGATGGGGAATATTACCATTTCGTACGGCTGCCGAGGTTGAACGGCATGCTCGGTACCGAGCATGTTGTCTCTGACAAATCAGCTCGTCTGTGTTCAAACGGTGGCAATAACAGTGACGATGATTGTGATGTCATCCGAACGGTTATGAAGATAACGATGGGGGCACGTGAGGGTGCCAGCTCATCTAGGAAAACGGTTGCAAAACCCTAATCATGATGAAAAAGTGACGTCAGCCGACGCGTGTCGAGCGGAGGTGAGACCTTGGGGATCAAGCTAAAGGTTCTCTATAAATATCCCATTATGCCTCTTGGAGAAGGTATGCACAACAGAAACCCTAGCTCCTAATTTCGAAGTTCTTCCTAGCAAAGAAATTGATTCTTGCACCGGAGGGCCATTCCGGGGAACCTCCGGTGTGGTCCTTAGTCGTGCTTCGTTTTGCAGGACAGAGCTGGGAAGTCAGGAGCCAAACCCCAAGATCCATATCCATTGAGCGTGAGCCATATGGAGCGGAGCCTCCACAATTTGCAAATTAAGGAGTCGCATCGTTACCTAATACAACATCTATATGCGTCCCAAGACTAGCTGCACTACACCACGTATGCTGAAAGATTAGTCAAAGGGCCCAGATATCCACATGTGTTGAAATAAAATGGATTGCTTGCTTAAAGGCCAAACAAACTTTAATTACTACCATCATACTAATTGGGACTTCGAAAAGAAAGATTGGATCCCACGTGCACTTCATTTGTTGTGTTGTAGGCTCCCACCACCTTTTATATACAAGTCTACACTAGAGTGAGAAATGTGTGCTAGGTGTTACAAAATTATTCAATAATACAAAACAGAAAAAATGACATTTTGGTTGACATGCATTCCTGGTTGGAGGATTTTGTTGGAGAGAAGAAAGAAAGATTCTTGGGCCAGCCTTTAAATTTTGGAATGGATAGGGACTTTTGAAGCCCAATAGTGGGTTTCTAGCCCAAAACCAACAAACGGACTTTGGGAAAATGACGGCCAATGACGTGTTTTGATAATTAATACATGCCAAAGACATTTTTAGTATTAATAATTGTTCTAAGTATATTCTTCACGCGTATTAATTATCAAAACACGTCTTTGGTCGTCATTTTCCCAAGGACTTTTGGGCAGCTTTTGTTTTGTTTTGTTTTTTTTTTTTTGATCCGGCAGCTTTTGTTGGATATCTCTGATTCTTCCCATTTCTAGGCCCAATCAAAGGACTGACACAGAATTTGATTTTATTTTTTTTTCCCCTTTTTTAGGAGAATTGGGATTTTGTATTTTGATTGATGGGAGATCAGTTCTATGAGAAGATTGGACCAAACAGTTCTACCTGTTCAGACGGAAACTTGAGCAAATCCAACTAATTCCCTCTTCTACATAAAACAAAAATCCTTATTTTATGAGCTTGGTACTATATATATCAGGGTGTGAAGCCTATACCATCCGAATGGCCGCGAGATCAATTAGAAACTTGAGCTTTCAGCATCTCCAATCTAAATGGGCGTGTTTTGCATCCGGACAAGCACTATATGGAGTCACAGACACACTTGTTTTTATATCCTTATTACAATTTTTAAGGTTAGAATTTCATATATTTTTCAGAGAGACTGTTATATCTTGTAAAAGAGAATTTGTGAGTATACTCCATCGATTAGATTACTAGTGAACAAGTGTGTAGCTCCCGAGGAGTAGACATGGCGTCTACCTTTGCTTTTGTTTTGTTTGTGCGATTTTGTGATTCATAGCTTTTGAGGATCAAGAGGGTCCGTGTGTTGGTGAGATTGAACTTGTAGCTTAATTTCCAACAACTAGAATCAGAGCTGAGATTGCGAAAACAGGGTTCGAACAATCTAGGATTTCAAGAGACTTGTTTAAACAACCTTGGGTTTTTCAGTGGGAGCTATGGGTTGGAAGACGGGAAATCGAAGATTGGTTAGTTTTTTTTTTTTTTGCCACGGCGATATACATCAGCGGAGATTAGTGGAGGTGTTAGAGTTAGCACGGGGAGACCAGAAGCTATCTATAGCCCTGATCCCCTAAAGGGTTTGCCCTCTATGGAACTCGAATCCAAGACTTTTCACAAAGAGAAGGCAATGACTGACTAACTGCACTAAGCAGTGGTTGTCAAGATTGGTTAGTTCAAGGGTTGGAAATTCGCTTCGTGGAAGACGTAGATAGAGGACTATATAATGCCAAGAGGATCTTTAGCTGACCATTGGTGGATTTAAAAAATAGAAGAGGCCATTGCAGGGTTTAAAAAATGGAAGAAAACAGGCGAGTGAAACCAAGATCGGTATCTTCATAACTAGAAGATGATTGATTTGATTTGGTTATCGTTCGTGAAGTCCGTGGCACACCCTATATATATTAGGCGGTTTCGAAGACACTTAAAATTTTTTTTAAAAAATCCTTCCAAGTTTCTGATTGAATTTTGATGATCCGAGCCGCTCAATGTAATCAGAACGTGATTTTAAGGGTGCCCATTAGAAATCAGCAAAAAAAAATGACCGGAAAGGGCTTCATCTGAACAGTTTTTTATTAAACTTTATTGAACGGTTCAATAAAAACTGCTCAAATCAAGCCCTTCCCGGTTAGTTTTTTAACCAGTTTCTGGCGAGCACCCTTAAAATCATATTCTGAACACATTGAACGGCTCGGATCATCAAAATTTGATCGAAAACTATGAGATTAAAATTTGAAAGGTTTTTTTAAGAGTCTCCAGAACCGCCCCACCATGTACGTTCGATATCATGGCAGCTGTTGCAGAGATGTACGAGTAGCTTTCCACAGCAAACAAGGTTCATGTTATAAAAATGCTTTTCAATCTGAATATGCTAGAAGATTATTATTCGTTTATGTTGCATCTCAGTGAATTAACACAACTGTAGTTCGGTTAATATATGTTGGTATTGTGTTTGATGACAAGGTTCAAGTCAGGGGCCGAACTATATAGAGTGGCAGGCGGCCTGTCCGGCTGTCCCATCTCTGATTAAAAAGAAAGTTTTACACTAATGAAACTCGATTAAGCACTAGTCGATATTTAAAAACAATTGAATTTTTAATACAAATGCCAGAAAATAGCTGTTTACATTTCCCTTTATGTTCTTACCATTTACTGACAATATCTTAATAAGGGGACTTAAATCCAACAGTACAGAATCATTTTGCCCTGAATGAATGGTCTAGATTGGTTAGAACCTTTTTACTCAAGGGCCGAGATTAAGAGCCAGATTTAGCAACGGTTGAGATGGATTTGACGTCTCTAATTTCTGGCGCTCATCCGCACACGGCAGTTCCTGCATACATACCATGTCTTCTGTATCCCACCCCTCTCTCTCAACCGCTCCCCACACCCCCATGCCTCTCCCTCAACCAAACGCCCACTCCTCTCTCTCTCTCTCTCACCCACTCTTTCTCATCTGCTATGACTTCCCCTCTTCACTCCTCCCTTCCTCTTCCTCAGAGCTACTACACCAACTACCACCACCACCACCTCTCTCTCAAATCTTCTACGGCATCCACCGCCTCAGGTAACCACCGAAGTTTGAACCTGCTGCAAATATAGTTCCGACCTCAATCTGGGTAAATTATTCTCTCTATCTCTCCCTGCCTGTTTATTTAGACGCATTCCAGGTGTTTGATAAAATGTTTATGAACTATGGATACGGGTGATGGACGGTATGGCCAAGTCATGGGTGATTGATACGGGATTCTGAAGACTATGTAGCAGGAGACTTTGGGAAAGTGTTCTTGGGTGATGATGAGCCACGTAGTATCGTGGGTAGAGGTGACATGCAGATTGAGACACATGGATACCGATGGTGTTTAAAAGATGTCAGACACGTCCCACAGTTGAAGAGAAATCTTATTTGAGTAACTAGGAGCACCGGGTTATACTTCAACATATTAACAGGTGACACGTGAAAAGTCTCCAATGGTACTATAATGGTAGTTCACAGTAAGAAGAATGGTACTCTCTACTTGACTTCACAAGGGTGTGATTTACTTGTTATTGCGGATGGCAAGGTGAGTTCAAGTTTGTGGCACAATAGATTGGTACACATGAGTGAGGAGGGGATAGAAGTCATGCAGTCACATGGAAAGCTAACATGGATTGGATTGAGTCAGTTGACATTAACAGGTGTGAGGATGTATTTTCTACAAGCTTGACGAGTCAGTTTTCATGAAGGAGGCAGACCTCCTAGGTCTAACAAGATGGAGATATTCAAGAAGTGAAATGCCAGGGTAGAGAAGGAGATAGCTGACTTGAAGGTAAAGTGTGTAAGGTTAGGCAATGGAGGAGAGTATCATCGAGATTGTTCGAAGACCGACAAAAACTGGACATGACTGCAGCCTCTCTATTATGACAATTAACGACGTCTGTGAAAATATCAACAAGACTCTTTCTAATTGCATTCATTTACTCGTGAAGAGAAATCCAAATTCCAAGCTTAGCAATATAGCATGACCATGAGAATTCACGAAGGTAAAAAAGTATCAACCATTCATCAAAAGCCTCTTTATCCAGTGCATGTGCTAATCCCAGTACTATATGCTTCATCTACGGTTATACTACTATTAGGTTTCTGCAGCAGAATAAATACATGGTCTGTGAACTTCTCATTTCTCACTAACAGGTTAAACATAGCCCTTCGAACATGTTGGATCTCAAAAACACTTCAGGCAGAAATCTTGAAGAACACGGCTTCGATTCGTGAAGGAAATCCTGCCACAAATCCTAGATCATTTTGTGAAGAAAATCCCTCAACAAATCCAATATCCCAACACAGTTGAAAGGATCCCAACACAGTTGAAAGAAACGACCACACGAAAGTAAGTAGAAGAAGCATCATTATTTATCGTACCCATTGCCCATCTCAGAACTACCTGCAAAAAGGCTTCCCAGAACTTGGGAAACAAAGTGTAACCGTAAAAACGATGAAAGATACGACACTGACTTCAACGCGTATTCATCTTAAAAGATTGATACTTTGATACTCACTAAACCTCAAACCTAGAGCCTAAACATCCATTACTCCCTACTTCTTGAGTCCTCTCATTTCATTGCTTTCCTCTACTTATAGTTAAAATAAGGCGATCTAATACTCATATCCCCCCATTACACTCTGTACAAAGAACAAATGAAAAACTGTAAGGGACATCACATGAGATTACTGAGGAAATCAAGGTCGTGAAGAGCAGAACTCCAACTAGTAATCCAGTGAAAGGTTTCTGCTTGGAATGAGTTCTGGCTCGAAGGTCTTGTTTCTCATTTCAATGACCTTCTTGTGAGAATTGGAGTGCAATGACGGGACGAACGTTGGGCTTGCAGCAGGCCGGTACTCAGGGAACAGCCGACCCGACTTGTACCGGACCCCACACGCGTTGCAAAGGCTTTTGGGGCCCATTGGGCCTGCTCTCCATTGCGGCGTCTTTGTTATCTCGCAATGCATGCATTTCCTGACACTTTGTGATGGCGGATTTTGATTCATCGCCGCAGGAGCCGACGGAAGCAACATCTTTACTTTCTTCTTCATGTGTTCTCCCCCGGATGTCTTTGGTAACTTCTTCATAGAATGAGACTCCAGAAAATTATGAGAATCCAAGGAAACTACTAGGGGAGCTAATAACTGGGGATTCTCTGTGAGAGAGGAAGTAGGAGACACGATTTGGATTGCCGGGCGGGGATTGCAAGTTGCAGGGCGTGGCCGCTTGCTTCTAGCACGGTGGGGACCGCGTTGAGTTGGGCTGAGTGTGGCTGGTTTCCCCATGGAGGAGGAGCTGCTGCTGCTGCTCTCGAGAACAGAGACGGGACTGGAAGTCTGGAAATGGCTGTGAGATGAGTCCTTGTTGATGGAAGGGTTTTGTTTTTCAAGGGTCATGCCTCCACTGGAGAAAGAATCCTCAACAAATGTTGAAAGCCATTCGAGTTGTACAATGTCTTCATACTGAGAGAAAACAGAACATCAGAAACAACAAAATCAACAACGGTAACAAAAAAAAAAAGGAATCAGGACTAGATGATTGAAGAGTAATCAGTTAAAACGACAAGATTTTGTTGAACGTGATGACCCAGCGTTAAAAGGAGATCACAGGATTTTATAGTGCACGAGAGCTAAATGTATAAAGTCATTCCAAATTCAAAAAAAGGAAGAAAAAAAGGAAAAAAAAAAAAATCAGTCTTTTAACATTTCAAGGTCAGGTAGAGCAATAATAGGTAATGCGATGATAGTATATCTGTATATGCACAATTGGGTACATTAATGATTCAGAGCCATTACACCAGCTACCACAACATAGCGGGAACACCTTCAAGATGTTCTGCACCATTTCAAATTGGATTATGCCCATAAATTTAGTACTAAGTATCCATGTGGTGGTGGAACTCTCGTTGACTTTGTCCGATGGTGAGTTGGCTTGCATTTGCAAAAACCAATTTGAAAACGGTACCCTGTCAAAGTGCCAAAGGATGTACAAACTAAACCCGCAAACACCATTTTGAAATGATTTCTAAACACCAGAATGATGTACGAGTTAACATGATCATTTTTTCAAACTATGACTTCAAAAATTTAAATTTTAAGGGAACAGAGAGATTCAAAACTTGTAAGTTTACACAGCATTCTTGACTTGACAAGAATGATGTAACATTGGCATTGGCAGACATATACGCCGCCTTGATTTGCATTAAAGTAGGACTGTAGGAGTAATAATTTCAAGACTTGTGACATCATTTTCTGTTCCAAGACTATTTTGCTGTTTGTATAGACTAAAAAATTACTCCTTCCCTACTTAATTTCAAGTAAAAAAAAAACTTGGGCAAAAGCAAAGATTTGAATTTTGAAACCAAGAAAAGATTTGACTTTTGAGGGAAAAGATGTTCAAATCTTGTAGGAGCAACATCGAGGTCAAATGCTAAAACCTAGGATCCATGATAAGTTTATAACCATCCTTTAAAAGCCATAAATACATTGACCATACAAAAAGATTATTCCACCATCAAGCGCAAATAAATACTCCCATGAAAATACTAAAAACAACCTGTTGTACAATTAATCGTTCAAAAAGTATGTCAATGTATGTGAATTTCAATCAAACACATGATATATGTCCATTTGAATTTGGAACCCAACATTTTCTTAATTCTTCATTTTGTTGAAATTTTCTTCTCCTCACTGACACAGTTTGGGCCGTCAACAACATAATAGTAATGTTATCCAAATACTTACCAATTCATCATCAGTTCAATGTCGAGGAAAATTAGCAAAATACCACTAAATTAACAACAGCAACCTCGTACAAGGGAGCCAGAACTTTAACTAGGCCAATGCATATACAGTTAATTAACGACAGCCCAGTAAGCTCTTTTTAGCATCCTCCAAAACGGATTTAGTAATTCAAAGGAGGATTTATTTACTTTTAGAGTACTTGTACTTCATAGCTCAGAATTCGTTACTAAGGAAGAACGGTTAATATTAGATTTCTTGTATTGAGAACCTAGATGTAGCGGGCCAACATAGTTAGGCAATAAATAGTACTCACTCCGTCTCATTATTTTTGTCGTGCTCAGATATTGACTACTGACATCTTTTGAATGGTGTAAAAAAAAGTTGAGTAACTTTTAATTTAAAAAAAAAAAAATTATAAAAGGTGGCATGAAATTCAAAGACAAAAAGAATGGTATGGAGGGAATAAAATACAAGTAGAGTAATGTAACTTTTTTATAATATCCATGAGGTGTCGACCACCACCACCATTTATCCCTTTCTCCGTCTTGATTTGAAGAAAATTGAGCTGATAAATACTCGGTAAAAGAAAAATAATATAATGCTCACCGGAACAGAGAGCTCAGCAGAGAGGTCGGAAGCACTGTTGCCATTATTGCCGGTGAAAATCGGGTCAGAACCCGGCAAACAACCCGAAGGGTTAGACCAAATGTTGGGAAAATTGTCGGCGCCGGAGCCGAGACCGCACCCATTGTCGGCGGGGAAATCGATTAAGTCATCAATTTGATCGAAGAAGCTGCCGCAGTCTATCTCCTCCGCAAAATCAGCAGACCCCATCATTTTTTTCCTTTGCTTTAACTTTTCCTGAGAAACAAACAGGAAATGCCCAAAGGGAAAGTGAGGTAATGAGAGCGGGATAATTAACACACAGCTGTGATGCGGGCCACAAATGTGTCGATGATTTTGGGCGTCACATGCGCCGCGTGGCGTATGTTAGCAAAAGATTTTAGATAATTTATTTTCTTTTCTTTTTTCACTCTTTTGGATTGTCATTGCAGTTGAGAGATACTGAGAATCCCTTGAGTCTAAATTTAGCAAATCTAATGAAGATTCTACATTTGAAACAGAAGAATCTCGGTGCATTTTTCTGGGTTTTCAAGATTATATAGTACTTTTTTGGTGGGATGGAAAACGGGGAGAAGAAAAATGAAGGGAAGAGAAACTGTAATGCAAACCTTGAAAGAAGGGAGCTGGAATGCACAAAGAAAAACCCACCAGACTTCACTGCAACGAAGAAGAAGGAACAGAGATATTATTAGAGGGGGGGAAATACATAACCATGAAGAATTGTTAAGTGACTGGTTAGCTACTGCGAAAACGTAGGAAAAATCAAGAAAAAATCACGACTTTATTATACTAGTAGTACCTTAATTCTTTATACCCAACCAAAATCGGAAGAAAATTTAAAAAAAAAAAATGCACATAAAACAAGCATTTGGTTTTCTTGCATTTTTTCAATATTCTGAGCGGAAAATTAGGCATGAGAAATCTACTACGCCCAAATGAAATGCAGAGCCAAACCTGAGCTAAAACCCAACAGCAATTCCCGCTCAAAATCCATCTAAAAGCTAACAAAATTATTCACAGGCGGTAATTTCGAGACAGAATCCAGTCAAACAAAAACGACAAAAGGACAGAAACACCTACTCTCTAGACCTCCATTATACTGCTACTAGTCACTCTGTGAACAGAACAGAGCAGGAGAATGAGGGGGCTGGGGGTTTTGCTTTGAGTTTTTTGAAATGAGAGAGAGAGAGAGAGAGAGAGAGAGAGAGGGCCTAAGAAAAAGGGATAGGGATTTGGAGTGAAGCCTGTGACGGTAGGTAAGCATCCTCCTTCATTGCTAGCTGTCTTTTACTATCCCCACCCCCCATTTCTCCTCTGTCGTGATGTTTAAGTTTTCTTCAATTCTCTCTCTTGCCTTTCTCACTCCTCTAATTACTTTTTTTGGGTACTTCGTCTCCGACCCCCACACGGGTCCCCCACCGCTCCCAATTTTAACGCATACGTATAGTACATACGCATATGGAGTACATAATACATGTGAATGAATGTAATTTGTACAACAACAATAACAACAAGAGAAGAAGAAGAAGGAGGAGGAGGAAATCGAAATGGTTCGAGTTTTTGTAACTTACCCTTTTTTCTGAAGAAAACTGACGAAAGTCTGAAAAAATTCTAGAGAGCGGGGGGGGGGGGGGGGGGGGGGAGCGAGAAAGAAAGGAGGGGCGAGGGCCGTGTGTGTATATATATACACGCGAGTGGGTTTTGAAGTCTGTAACGGCCAATGGTTTAGGCGACAGTTTTTGGGCGTTGCTATTCGCAGCCCTCTATTTATTCCCATAGCCCGTTAAAAATTTTCAATTATACTCGACAGTTAGTTACCGAAATTGAGATATATTTTCAGCATCCAATTACCGAAATATAATATTTTTTTCAATAGATGTTTACCGAAAATGCATGTTCGGCAGTTGTTTACCGAAAGTTGAACATATTTTCGACATGTAGTTACCGAAATATAATCTTGTTTTCAACAGCAATTTACTGAAATATTATTTATGATTTTCAACAATCATTTACCGAAATGTTGTGGGCTACGGGAGAAAATAAAGGGCTGCGAATAGCGGCGCCCCAGTTTTTTTTGGTTTTTTTTTTTACCAACTCCAATTGACATTTTTAAAATTACACTGACCTCCCTTATATTACATACTATTAGTATTACTAGTAATCTAGATTTCCGGTCCGTCAAGTTCACATTGACACAATCAACTGGGACTAGCACAATTGGTCATGACTCTTGCATCTGATTAGGAGAACAGGAGTTCGGATCTTTGCAACACCTACTACTCTTTCACTATTTATTTGTTTTTATCCTATAATGAACTTATTTCTTATATTAATTGAATTATTGGACTTGATTGTCTCATGGACTCTCATAATTGATCTAGTGTCCCAAATTTGTATTTTATACTACATACATGATTTAAATTATCACTTCTATCAATTGACAATAAAAATAAAATAGTTTACACGGACAACGTTAGTTTCTGCCACTAAATGACTAAAATGCCATTGAATATTGGGTTAACTAAGCAACCAAATCTTAGTTCTTTTTTTCTATACTTAAAAAGTTTAACTAATCATATTCGATCAAATTTGTGTAATATTACTTAATTCTTACTCCATTTGTTCCTAATTGTCTACTCTTTTGAAATTTTCACTTTTCAAGAGTACATATAATTATTAAAATTACATCACATCTCAAGATGTCATTTTCCAAAATTATCCCTTGTTGTAACTCTCCTTCAATATAATCATAGACATTTATGAGGATAATTTTGGACAATTAACATAAAACCACACATACTTACACAAACTCACTCATATCAATCATATGGTCCACACAATCAAACACAGGGCCCACACGTACTCACTCACATCAATCATAGGGTCCAAAGTGTAGTGGGCTGAAATATCTGAAGGTTCAAGGAGTTCAAAGGGGTCAATTCTGTTTGAGCTCATCGTTTAGTTGTCTCAGTTCATCTGTGGGTTAGTGTGTAATATTGTCCCTTTTTTCCGAAGGATACGAGGGTCTTCTGTGCGTCACCGAACGTCAAAATAATCCGAGTGTCAACGTGTGTAATTTGTTCGGATACTTTATCGTTCTCCGGATTACTTGGTGAACATTCGGAAAGGACTTCGTTCATTCGGGAAAATATCTGATCGGGCACCGCCTCTATGGAAGCTTCTAGTGATATGCTAGCTGTCTTTTTTGATGGTTGAAGTGACATCTCTGAAATGATGCAACTTCCCTGACACTGACAAACGCGACTCTGCAACCTCCTATGAAGCGGAGCCTAATAAATGCACCTGACATGTGACGTCATCCGAACATGACGCACCACGTGAGTTGCAGAACCAGTCTGTGCAGCACTCTACATTTTTGCCTATAAAATATAAGACCACCTCCAAAAGTAAAGAGGTCTAGAAAATTTTTACCATTACTCACTTCTCTCTCCTAGCAAATATTCTGACTAAACTTCTCCTTTCTCCTCCACTTACTGACTTGTTCGTCAGAGCATCTTTCCGGAGAAACAGCTCCTCCGGTTCTACAGGTACACAAGATCACTTCAACACTCCCACAATCTATAGAAGAAGGTTCAAGAAGATCACGGTGAAATCAACCCACCACACAAAGATCAAACATAAGGCCCACAGATGTGGGCTCAATGTTTGATGTGAGTGAGTTTGTGTAAGGTGTGTGTAAGTGTAGCATAACTGAATTTTGAAAACTTACCAATTTTAGATTTGTAAATTTTCAAGAGGGCTAAAATATTTTGAAACATCCCAAAATAAAATAATAGATCAACAATTTGGAACAAAAGGGGGATTCCACTTATCATATCTGAATTTATGGTAAGCTTTAGTAATCACCAAATTTGCTATGCTCAGAAAGTTTTTTATTTTTGCTTAAATTCACTTGCTTCTTATGATCAATATGACCCAAATTTATCCTTGGAGATCATCCCTAATAAGGCTTTCTTTGGGATCTTGGATTCGGGGTGGAAAATAAAAAAAATGGAAGGGTATTCAATAATATCCGAAAGTTTTCTTTATTTGCTCCTCATTTTTTCTTTTCCATCCACTGTCCAACCACCCTATAAAATTTTCTTCCGCCCAGATATTGCGCATGTGTAAGATCGTTGTGTGATCAGTTCCTATTTAAGTGCTCGTGTGACGAGAAACTCCTGATCATACCTTTTTTTTTTTTTTTCCTATAAACGAAATTTCATACTTTTTTTGATTATCTTAATTTATGAATTCTTTTTCATTTTTCATTTTTGGCAAATTGGGTTCGTTTGATCTTTTTATTATGAGATAGGTTGGCATTATTTTCTCGGTGCCACCATTGTAGGAGTTCTTGCAACTAATATTATTAATACCACCATTTAATTTTTTATATTGTTACAAAGCGTTGTGCTTGTTTGACGTATGAGAATAAAAAACCAATAATGTAATTTTTTTTTGTTTTGTGCATCAAACGGGCACAATACTATAATTTATTTGCTTATGTGAATATTTGTGTATATGTTTGTGCATTTTGTTTGTGGCTCTAGACTTTTTAATAGAGAAAATGAGGTATATTAATGGGACCCAATAAAATGGTTCAATGTCTAAACCATGGTTAGGTTTGCTGGGTTCTGAAATAACAGGGATGAAAACTTACGTGCTATCGTGGGAGAAGTCGAAAGAATAAGATAATCTTTTATCTTTTCAAAACTAACAGAACATCACGGTCCCCATGCTTTTGTGATTCAATTTGCATGTATGAAGAAATTATGATAAAAACACATGTGCATAGCAGGAGTTATGGTAAATTTATTAGCAATGTAATAAAGTTAAATATGATCCATCCCTCAGGAATTATGGAAAAAATGAAGTATGTAATAGAAAATGATAAATTTTGGTCAATGTACATTTTCCATAGGGGTCATGGTAAAAGAAAAACGATATTGGATCACATCATGATCATGGTACATAAATCTTGAACACTAATGTTTTTTTTTTTTTTTGTAATTACAACATTGGAATCACAACATCATCTATCGTCATTAGGTAATCATCATTTTATACTCTCTTCGTCTCTTTTTAAGTGTCTTGCTTCGTAACTCCAACTTATTAAAAAGACATCATCATTACACATTTCACATCAACTTTTACCTTCTTTTTCCTATTTACCTTCTATGGAGACATCATCATTACACTTTTACTCACTAATTTTTCAAAATGGAATTCACTTTTAGGGGCAAAATAGAAAATGCACCAACTTTTATCCATTAACTTTACAAAATAGACACTTATTAAGAGACAGTCCAAAATAGAATACTGAACTCTAAAAGAAAGACAGAGGAAGTACTTTCTATGATTCCCCTTGCAAAGGCTTATCTATGCTCTATAAAGCAAATTGCTTTTCCCCCTCCCCTGACACCACACCCCCCAGACCCCACAGCCGTTTCCCAAATTACCCCCGCCAACCTCACAATTTCTTTCTTTATTTAATTGTCTTTCTTTTATTTATTTCTTTATTTATTGAATTATAAAATTAAGTTTTTTAAAAAAAATTAAGTGTTTCAAATTTCAATTCATTTGAGCCGGTGAAAAAATTTTAATTTTCTAATCATTTTATTTTAAATGGTCATACTTGTTGATTAGCTCTAAGAAATATTTGATTCAACGATTTTCTTAGGGCTAATCAACGAGAGTCCTAGATTTAAAATTTAATTATGATCATTTAAGATAAAATGATCAAAAAACTAAAATCTTTCCACTGGTTCAAATGGATTGAAATTTGGAACACTTAATTTTTTTATCATATTTTTTAATATTTAGACAGTTTATATATTAAAAAATATGGTTAAAAAATTAAGTGTTCCAAATTTTAATCCGTTTGAACCGGTGAAAAAATTTTAGTTTTCTGATCATTTTATCCTAAATGCTCATAATTTAATTTTGACTCCATGGCTCTCGTTGATTAGCACTAAGAGATATTTAATTCTACGAACTTTCTTAGGGCTAATCAACGAGAGCCCTAGAGTTAAAATTTAATTATGACCATTTAGGATAAAATGATCAAAAAACTAAAATCTTTCAACCGGTTTGAACGTATTGAAATTTGAAACACTTAATTTTTTAACTATATTTTTTAATTATTTAGAACGTTTATATATTAAAAAATATGGTTAAAAAATTAAGTGTTCCAAATTTTAATCCGTTTGAACCGGTGAAAAGATTTTAGTTTTCTGAATGTTCATTATTAAATTTTAACTCTAGGGCTCTCGTTGATTAACCCTAAAAAAGTTAAAATTTAATTATGACCATTTATGATAAAATAATTAGAAAACTAAAATCTTTCAACCGGTTCAAATAGATTGAAATTTGGAATACTTAATTTTTTAATCATATTTTTTAATTATTTAGACCATTTATATATTAAAAAATATGATTAAAAAATGAAGTGTTCCAAATTTTAATCCGTTTGAACCGGAGAAAAGATTTTAGTTTTTTGATCATTTTATCCTAAATGGTCATAGTTAAATTTTAACTCTAGGGCTCTCGTTGATTAACCCTAAAAGATATTTGATTTTATGACTTTCTTAGGGCTAATCAACAAGAGTTCTGGAGTTTAAATTTAATTATGACCATTTAGGATAAAATCATTAGAAAACTAAAATTTTCCACCAGTTCAAACGGATTAAAATTTGGAACACTTAATTTTTTAACCATATTTTTTAATATATAAACGGTCCAAATAATTAAAAAATATGGTTAAAAAATTAAGTGTTCTAAATTTCAATCCGTTTGAACAGGTCGAAAGATTTTAGTTTTCTGATTGTTTTATCTTAAACGGTCATAATTAAATTTTAACTTTAGGGCTCTCGTTGATTAGCTCTAAAAGATATTTGATTCTACGACTTTCTTAGGACTAATCAACGAGAGCCTTAGAGTCAAAATTTAATTATGATTATTTAGGATAAAATGATCAAAAAACTATAATCTTTCTACCGGTTCAAACGGATTGAAATTTGAAACATTTAATTTTTTAATGGAAAAAGAAACAAATAAAGAAAAGAATTAGAAATTAGAAAAAAAAGATAAAAAGAAACGAAAAAAAAAAAGGATTAAAAGAGGGGTGTTGTGGAGGTTAAAACGGGAAAGAAGTTGTGGGGGGGGGGGGGGGGGGGCGGGGATGTGGGGTTATGGGGTGTGTGTGTGTCAGGGAAGGGGGGAAAAGCACCTCTCCTCTATAAATTTTGTTTGTCACTGGAAAGTTCATGGGCTATGTTGACCAATTATAGGATCTACAATCAATTATCATATAAAGTCATAGTAAATTACAAATCTATCGTGTTCCAAAAAAAAATTACGAAATCTATACTTATGAATGAGACTTCACAACTGATATAGAGATATGGTTAATTGGGATCGTATGACTAATTTATCTTAGTCATGGTAAATTATGAAATCCATTGTAAAGAATATTTGCATCACATATTCATGGTAGATTTCGTAACAAGTATTGGAAATTTTTTGAAAAGCCATCAAAATTTATATATTTGAGATCAAAATTAACTCAATCAATAATCTGCAAAGAAATACGAATCCCAATCCAACTGATGCCTAATCCCATTTGAAACCTCAACCAAACCGTAGAAAATATATGAAATCTACTAAAATAGTTTCGCATACACCAATCGATTCATTAAGATATCAAATGAACATGAATAAAAAGAAGAATTTGCGATACTTACAGACACATACGGCACATACGGACTCGGGCCATGGAAAAATCATCTTATGGTTTATGCTTTTTCCCTGCTATTGACCATCGTGAGTTGCAGCAAAATTTCCGCAACAATGGATTGTGGAGAGGATGATGGAGAGAATCGTGGAATATCCCATGAACAACATTTAGGACCCCAACTTTAAGATATCATCCCAAAATTCATTGTCAATATATGGATAGATTTATCACTGGAATAAGGGAAAAAGGGAAGTTGGGGGATTATTTTAAGAGCTGTGCTACGTGCAAAGCAGCTGTGCACATAGTTTTTTTTGTTATTTTAATTTTAGGATGGAAACATAACCCCCAAAAGTGGACAGAACAAAAACATAACCTACACTAGGGTGGAGGACCAATATTTAAGTGCCCCGTAAAAAGTTCTTGTCGCCCAAACCGAGTCTTAGGGTAGTACCGTAATTGGTCTACAAAGTCAATCTAAGGTTGAAACTTCTAATCTGCGACCACATCGAAATTTCACCAATTTAGCAATGTTATTTTATTAAATAATTTCAATTCATTATGATAATTGTACCATACATTACAAAAATTGTACCAATCCCAAATATATAAAAATTGAAGATAAAAGCCACAGCAAGGAAAAAGAGAACTTTACAATTTGAATTCCCCCCACCCAAATCAAAGAATCATCTGACACTGTACATATCTGTCATCTTCACTTTGACCAAAACCTGTACATGAATAGCCTTCACGAGCATCACTTCATCGCTCTTGCCTATCTTATCTGTTTAACAGGAAACTAATAATCCATCATCTGGTGTAACCAACATGATCATGGTGTTACGACAACCGTTTTCGATATGTCCAGATGATTAAGACGACACATTCCAAGGAGACGTTCTGGGAGCTCTTCTTGTGTGTCGGCCTGGAAAATATATTTTCAGGTTAATACAATCGATATACGAGAAAGGATCCACTTCAAAATGTTGTTTCCCCAATGTATACTAAGACTAACATTCTCTATACAACTCACTTTTTACAGATAAAAAGTTCACATTTGCCAGATTTCTTAGTATTGGATTCTCCCTTTGTGAAGCATATTTCATTCAAACGTCTCAAAAATTTAAGCAGTTTGGCAATAGACTCAACTTTGTATATTAAACTAAAACTTCCCCTCACGTTTGACTATGTCTTGAACGTGGAGAGACAATTAGACTGATCTGCACGAAGTGCACAGACACGAGTATTAGGGGTGATTGTGACCTAGGGGCAGAAGTATGTTGATATCATGGCTCACCAAAGCCCCTCATATTGAAATGTTGCAGGACTATTATGCATTTTCAAACCTGCTTTACTATTTTGAGGCCATCACTATAAATTGTAATTGCCCCCTACCCATTCTAGTTTTTTATCCCACTACCCAAAAATTTGGCATCGCTGCTGAGGCATGACATGAACCCACAATCTCATGAAAACAAGATTTTGAACTCTATGTTGAATGGATCAAGAGTGTATCAAGCCAACACGGTTATAGTTCGTTTACCTGTATCAAAAATGCCATCTCTATAACAAGATTGTTGAGGTATCCGAGAACAAGACTGACTACGCCCCTTGCCACAGTTGATGACCCCACATCGACCCCAAGCTGAAAATCCCAGGTCAGTTTCCAAGTTTAGCATATCCGACTAGAGTAAGCTAACCATATGATGAATTACCACAAACACATACGAGAGAGAGAGAGAGAGAGAGAGAGAGAGAGAGAGAGAGAGAGAGAGAGAGAGAGTAATTCACTTCATGTTTTTCAGTTGTACTTTACCTCCAAGTAGTTCTTTCCCCGATGATAATTTATTTCTAGTGCCTGTCCCACCAAGCAAGCTTTCTTCCCCACACTTTGCTTTACTATCCATGATCCCTGCGAGGAAAAAATCACCACCAATGCACAAGACTCGTTGATTCCAAAAATTTAGAAATAATAAAAGCAACAAACTGACAAGTAAAAGAAAAAGGTGAAAAAATTGGTCTCATATTGGACAAACAAAATGAGACTCATAGAGTGACTAGGGCGATTGTTTTATCTCAAACAATAATGATACTACACTGACCTTAGAAATGTACGGTATGAGCTTAAACCTTGAATTTCTATAGGCATCATCTCCATTTACAAAGCGCTCTAGTATAGGAGTTTCTTCCAAAGGAGTTTTCGTCATGAAATATAGTGCCAGCCCATATGTAGTTGATCCCGGAACCTGATTCGCGAAATATTCTACGCTATAAGTATACTGGTTCCGAATGATCTAATCAAAATCACATGAAAAAGATGACAACAACAACAATTTCACCTGTATATTAACAATGAGGAAGAACTGAGGTCCACCTTGTGCTGCATATTTCTGCATACATCCAATAGAGGCTTTTTGAGAAGAAATTTTGTTTGGTAATATAAGAATGATTTCTATGAATTCATAATGACGAGAGCCACAAGTTTTAGATCAAACCTGAACAATGCCACCAGGACGGCTGCCAAGATCGTCTTCACGTTTGTCAGATCTTATCCAATCTGCGGCAACCATTTGCATCAAGGAGCCTTTTGCCTTAACCTAGACAAAGAAAAAGATTATCTCAGAATCAGAATAGAAAAGCATAAAAGGCATATTTATGAGTATATCATTTCGTGAGTATCTTAACCCAGAAGGAGCCGTTTCAATAAATCAATCATACGAGTCAACTTTGAAGATGATAAATGCTGAAACCAGTATCACCTATGAGACTTTGGAAACCACGTGAAACACTCAGAAAAACATAAAATTATCAATTCCATTGCCATTAACCCCTTTGCCTAATGTAGAAGGTCAGGGGGGTCAACTTCTATCTAGAAATTGAAGAAGCTTCAAAAGAAACCCCATGAAAAGGTATTGTTTTCCTTCTTTGGATTGATTGCAATAAGTATCAAGTTGTTCATTCCCACAGGCAGCACCACATGAAGCTTGATCAGTTGAATACCCTGAACTTAGAACTCTAGTACTGCAAGTTTCATACTCTTAACAGATGGCATGACTTTTGAACACTCTCTAGCTTCCATGTTGAACACCCTCCACTTGTATTCCCCACGTTTCCTCGTTTTTGTTGGTACTCTCCACTTCATTCTTGTCATTGCTAGATTGGTAATCAACTTGGCTATTGATCTATTATATTTTTTATCCATGTGTTGGTTAAACAGACTGTTAAGTACTACTGAATTTTGTACATATTTGGGTTGTGTAAATGATCAGGAGGCCACTTATTCAAAATAAGAGCATGACCTCTTTTGTCTATAATTTTTTTTTTTTTTTTGCATCTTCAAATAATGAAAAAAATGAATTTTGACTTCAAATTAGAGTTAAAATGATTAATCAGTTTGAGGTGAGTTATGGGAGTTGTTGACAGGTTTTCTTAATGACTGCCCTGACAAGAAATTCTGGAGCCGCCACTGTTCATTTCCATTTCCTCCCAACAGAGTTCTGCCAAACTTCTTTGACAGGGAAATACAAATGATAAATCGAATCAAAATGCAGTACAAATAAGCTCAGGTACATATAAATATGACCATATGAAGTAGTAGCACTTTCAAAATGCGTTGTAGGTCATGAAATTTAGCACAAGACATAAGCCAAAAATTAGAGTTACCATGTATGCCACATGGTATCAACCTTCCATGTTTCACTTTGTAATGTTTAATTATAGATTTATAAATTTCAGTTCTTTCCAACTACACAGATGGAACTGGAGAAGTACCTTCTGATGGTCTTGTAAATAAGTTTCTCCTCGAATTAGAAATGTTGAAGGATCAGCAGTTGTCCAACTGCAGGGCAAATTACAACCTGGGTCTTTTGCAAGAGTGGCCCCATAGCTACGAGAAACATTTTCTTCCCAAGCCACTTCATGTAAGTCCATATAACCCTTCTTCTGAGCTGCATGAATGACAAAACAACAACAAAAATAATTCCATATTTACATTGAGGCATCAACTTAAGATAGCTTTAGTTGTGTTAGCAGCACCCACCAGTAAGACCATGTAACTTTTTCACAAAACCAGCTGCAGATGATAGTCGAGGTTGGTACGCATCCTAAAAGCATAGGAGATAAAAAGTGTCAGCATAGACACTTCTCAAAGACAATAGCAAGCAGAAATTCAAAAGTTATGTGGTCAAGGGTTCAATTACTTCAGTTCACTTTGGAAGTTGAATAAATTAGTAGGTCACATTAAGCGGAAACACCACCAAAAAACCATCAAATGATTACAGAAAGTCAGCAGTACAATCTGAAGTTGACAACAATTTTAAGCAAGTATTGAAGAAAAAATATAAAAGAACCAAAGACAGATTTTCGAAAGACAAAAAGGGTTCTTTCAAATTCATGTGAAAACATAATGAACCACTTCAATTTTCAATGTCACATCAAAACCCCTAACAAGGTGTTCATATGGAGTCAGGAAGGTACTGCGTTACATACATTTGCAGCAATAGTCAACAAAACTATAAATAATAAAAGGGACAGCACATGAACCCAAAAAGTGAACCCTTTCCAAAGAGAGGAAAGAAAATATAGATTCAAAATGTAAAACACTATGGGCTGACGGGTTCCCCTTAAAATATATGTGAAACACAATAGATTCTTTACATCTCATCGTGGTCCTTTTGGCTCCAAATCAAATGAAGAGAACGATGAGACCTGAGAAGCTATAGTGAAAAGAAATTAATAGATGCTTGATTCTTGTTTATATCTACATGTGGGCTCCATTGACTCTGCAGCAAGATTCGACTCATAAATTAGGGAACAATTGGAATCAAGAACTGATAAAAGCCAATCCCAAGTTTGCAAAGTTAGGTTATGCTACTTGCACATGTATGAGACAAGTTTGGTGAGTAGTAAGTACTGGATAGTGCAATTTCGGACTCAAATCGGGCAGCCATTCATGCTCGTGGTCATCATCCGATGGCTCAGGAACATCAAAGAACTCATCAGCCGCGTCATTCAGTCCCTGCAGACTTGAAGTCCCAGAAAGGACATTATTCTCTAGCTCAACTTCCATTTTACCCTCTTCTGTATCTATTATCTCTTCAGGCCTTTTAACTTCTGGTTTGACACTCTCATTTTCACTCTGAGTCAATCCAATATCTTTAGTCATTTCCCCATATGAGAATTCATAAGAGTAGTAATTTCCTGCTTTTGCTGTAAACAGCTCCCTTAATGCTGCAAAATATAGAAACACAAAGGTGGCCTCCTTACACAACATATCCCAATCGCAAAAAGTGTTAAATTGAGATTTTTTGTGCCAATCATATTTTCAATTGGGTACAATACCGGAAACTCTCTCTAGCATACGGATAGTTACGGATCTCGCAGAAGCTTTTCTTATATAGGATCTCCAGAACTTCCAATCGATAGAAAGCATGTGTTTGACCACTGACTCCTTCCCTTGGTTTACAGGACGTATGACAAATCCTCCACCTGCATTATTTAAAAAAGAATAAACAATGATAAAATTAAAACAAGCAACGGTCTATCAAACAAAAAAATATGTAACATGTCAAAGATTTGTTTAGGAAAGTATAAGAGCATTAGTGTTCTAGGTACAGATAGGACGGTCAAGTTTCTAGAGATGATAAATAACCTAACTGTTGAGACCGAATCATCAACTGGTAGAAAGCAGTCAATCAGCCATTTGAACTTTTGTAAATCATGCTTATCGCCGAGGATTCAACACCTTTTCAAAACAACAAAGCATCTAAATACTATTTTGGCCTTTGATCGCAATCTATCTCACCTAACATATGCTCTACATTGATGTTTTGTATGTTCAGTGTGTTTTTTGTGCAGCATTGGGGTGGTTAATCTTATCCCTACACTGATGTTTTGTATGCTAAGTGAGTTTTTTGTGCAGCACTTGTTCTTCAATGTCCTTATTCTTCTCAACTTTGGCAGTCTATCCAAAGTAAGAGTAGATTTCTTCGCTCTTTCAATGACTTGGTCACATCATGGAATTTTGATGGTGCAGCATGGTTCTGGTTCTCAATTCCCATGCTTGGTGGCTAAGCTTTCTTTGGCTGCTTTGATATACCATGTGTGTGCGTGTGGGTTGGTGGGGGACAGACTAGGAGGATCTTTCAGCATTATGGCATAAGTGTGCAGCTGTTGGAAGCAACAATGTTGACTGATATAAAGTTCTGTGCTAGTTCTTGGAGAAGAATCAAGAGGACTGATATGAAGTTGGCTCTTTGCTCTGCTTAGCTTATCCCAGTTAGTCTAAAGGATGTGAATGCTGTGTGATGGTTGTTTGTTTTCTGCATTATGATTGGTTGATTGTCTGGATTTCTAGGTAGCAGTGTGCTTGGGAGTGTAGTGATCTGTTTTTAGATGTTGCTCTTTGAGCTGGTTGTGCTGTTTCTGGGGTATGCCCCTGTGCTGTTGTTTGGATTTTGGTTAATAAAATTTATTTTACCAAATAAACAAATGTTTATAGAGCTTCCAAAGAGCAACAATGTGTTGTATGTTGATGCAAAAGCAAAGTTTATGCTGCAAGTTCGAAGTGTTAACCATTAGGAAAACTCCTTCTTGACCTGTGAATTCTTAATAACTCTGTGTACCATTCGTTTTTATGAGATATATGCTAGATCAAGGATTTCTCTGAGTCTTTGATGCAATGCATTTACCTCCAACTATCCAATGGATATTGTCCATACCTCACTGTATTTCTGCCACATTTTTCTGTTTTTAGTTTCTTTTGCCGTTATTAAGATGATTCTTTGCGTACTCCTTAGTGAGGTTTAACGTGTATCTTGTAGTCCAAACACACCTTGTATTCAATTCCTTCAATTTGCAACATTCTATAATGACGAAGAAAATGAGAACTTAAAACCTACATGGTGATATGTAGAAAAGGAACATCAAAATAGAAGATTTGTTCTCAAGCAAGTCAATCTTCTCAAATTTAAGCAACAGTATCAAATGCAAGCAACTGGCATCATAAATAGGTGCAGAGAGGCATTTCAAATTCTCAAACTTAAAGCATACGTTACTTTTAAGGTTGGCTCGGACATAGCCATTTTGTGGCGGGCACTTTCTATGAAACACGGAATGGTAAAGAATTACTGCAACAGAATCAGTAGAACAAAGTTAGCCCCTCCTCATAATGGTTGCCAATTTGTGAATAAGCTTGAAACATTAATACCATATGTGCCGTCATCTTCCCTTCTCCAATAACGTCGCAAGAGTAAATCTCTTCTTTTCATCAACCTGCAAAACATACTCCATAAAATAATGGGACACAACTTAAGTGGCGCAAATAAAGAGCTTAAAATCTGACCATGGCAGCCATTCATTGTTTAACTGCATGTGAATAATCTCTGTGTGGCCATCAAGGTGCTCGACCACGCTGGCTCTGTGGAAACAGAAGTCCCATCTGCAAAAAAAACCATTGTAGTTCAACCTCTGGAATAATTATAGTCCATTATCATGCAAGAAGCCTATCTGTATAGGTTTCTGCTTTGAAGAAATCAAAGCTGATCATTGTAGTTTTACCTCTGGAATAAGATCAGTTCATTATCATGCAAGAAGGCTGTCTTGATGGGTTTATGCTTTGAAGAAATCAAATCTGGGGGGCGGGCAGCAAAATCAAGGTCCCCAAAACGCTCCAAATCAAGAAAGGGTGTTCCAAAGTTGGGAATTCTCCATAGACGAAACAAACAACTACGGTGGAATGTTTGGTTCCCCAGTGTGAGAAGAGTATGAAGTGCTTTAAACAAAGTACTTATTTTCGACGGACTTTTTCATGTATATCAGTTGGGGGTTGGAAATGCCACCTAGTGTAAAAAAATCCAACCTCTTGCTTAGTGAACAGAACTACTAATTCTTTTCTCTAGCATTGGCTGTTGCTCTCCATTCAGAAAGGATATGAATACAAGTTGAAAACTCACCAAAGACGAAACAAGCAAGTAGGTTGAAATATTTGCTTCTAGATTGTAAGAGGGGCATGAAGTGCTTTAAACAAAATAGTTCTTCCTCATACACCATCGTCTGTGGTTCTCTTTTTGGAAACAAAAAACCATATGTATGAACAACCTCACATGTCTTAACTATTGGCTAGATTGGGATCTACGTAGGTTTTTTTTTCCTTGGGGGGGGGGGGAAGAAGGGGTCTATAGAGGTGATAGGCTTATGGAAGTATATATGCGTACTGGACGGCATCATTACAGCCACATTCATAGCCTGCAAATCAAATTCAAACCCCAATTCTGGTTACTTCTGCTGTTGCACACCATCAAGTTTAACATGTCCAAGCAACTCCCTGAAATGAGTCATATTAACTTGGGATCTAAATTCGACTTGTTCTTTATCCAAGCCCAGCACTTCCAAGTTCCAACAGTAACTTCATGCTTTCCCTCATTTGAGATGCTTCTGCTCCAAAGGAATGAGTACTCTACTCTTATACGAGGGAGCTAAAAAGGCAATCTTAGAACCCACCACTAAAATTACCATCACTGTAAGAGTGACCCAGCAACTGTCGGATTGCATTCTGGAGTATTAGAATCTAAAAAGATGAATATATTAGGGGAAGGCTCCAGAAATCTTACTCTGATCTTGATGGACCAAGAGACATAAGAGTGCGGAAAACAGACTCTGACGTTCCATCAACCACGCCAACTGCCATTATTGCTGGATGATCTTCCCAATTCTAGGCATCACATTTGTTTCAGCAACAAAAATAGGCCAAATCGATAATCGCTGTCTCCCAAAAAAAGAAAAAAGAAACCTACCCTTCCACCAGAATCTCTATTGTTTGCTTCTTTGAATAGCCGTAAGCCTGCAGAGCAGAAAAATATATGAATACCTGTGTAATTAGTAACTAGAAAAGCAAATAGGGAACCTAACACTCACCATTTTGACAGCCAAAAATTTTCCACGGAGAAGGTGCAATTACATCAGATGTCATTGCATACATATGCTTGCATGAGGCAGAAGTCCATTCTATCGATTTCTTATGGGCTGCCCTTTTTGACATACTCATTCTGTAGAAACAAAAAAATACAGCTTAGTAGAATGGTTATTCTAGTGGTATTCTGATCTGTTCCTTCAACCATATTAGATATGATAATGGATCAGACTCTGTTGGGTATAAAACTATAACCAGAAGCTGCAGATGTTAAATAAGGATTGAGCTTCTGGAAAAAATATCAGGAACACTTGAAATTGTAGGTTTACATGTGGAAATTGAAACATTGTACAGCTGATTAGCACGATGCTTCAAATTCCAAGATTTTCACTACTGAACTATGGTACCCACTGTTTCCACAGTTCCACTGAACTGAATCAATAGCACCTCCAAAAACTACAAAAAAAAAAAAAAAAATCTTCGATGCATGCAGAGGTCAATCTCTAAGCAGTCATGTTGTGTTTATTTCGGTAAGAGGATATCATATCTACGCCATAAGGGCAAGTTGGCATTTTATTTCAAATTACTTCTAAGTTACTTTTACAAGATTAAGAACTGCACAAAGAAGAAAACTCAGAAGGAGAACAGATCAGAACACTTATTTAGACACTATGGTTGCTCAAGTCTACATACCTAAAAGGTTGCCATTTTCTCTTAGAGCAAGCCGCCAAATTCTTTGCTGGGTTTATTGCAGCATCCTGCAACGAACGAATCCATCTAGCTGCTTCTTCCGGACTACTTGCTCCAAACTATACAAAGTTTGAAACTTCAGGGGTTACTACGAAATGATTATGACGTTAAAAGGAAGGCTTGACAAGAGAATTCCCACACCTTGAGCTGATCATTATGATTAGAAGTGTTATAGAGGCTGAAGATGAAGAACACCTGCAATTGCAAACACTGTCATTATTATAAACTAATATAGGAAGCGGTATCACTCTCGGAACCACCAAAGAGTGTATTTTCATTTTCCAATATATGTCTGGATAACAATAGATACGTGTACTTAAGCTGCTTACTTTTCTGTGAAAGCTCTCTCTCCCATTGTCTGTAACCCGAATGCAGGAGTCGATGATTGCACTTCTTACCGGCTCCTTATATTTAAGAAGAAGAAGAAAGTCCATTTAGCCGATCACTGAACTATGGTAATGATCAATGGAGTTATCGAGTTAATCAAATTACAGAAGTCTTATAAATCATATGATGCAAGTAAACTGACATTTATGATGCAACACCATTCCGGGACATGATTTCCATTTTCAAATGCACGGAAGTCCTTATTGAGCTTCATTCAAGATATCTGGCTATTTCAGTGTCCTTAAGGCTAAGCAAATATATTGTCATATATTATATCCCAAACCATGGATTGAATGCATAAGTTGGTGTATTTTTCCTGCGAATAGTTTTATGAAAAGGAACCCAGTATAATCCATAAAGCAACCTGGATTGGCACGAAGGCCAGCTTCAGACTTGGTGAATTCACGTAAATAGCTATTCTTAGACTGTTAAGCGAGTTTCCACTAACAGAGAACCATATTCACAGAATTGAATGCTCAAGCACAACTTAAAGAGGGAGATTGCAATTCAAGTTTCAATCAGTTTAATTTGGTTATTCTAAACATGATGCCTTTTTGGCCTCCCAAGGACCTTTGTAGTATATGTTGATATTTGTGACATGGTGCTCTAAATCTGTTGGATGTGAATAGTTGACTTAACAGCAACATAAACTTCCCGGTTTCTACTCTTTCCATCCCAACGCACATTTTTGGAAACCCTACTGGTCCGTTAGAGAAGCAATGGTTCAACAACCTCACGATGAGAGAATAAAGAATTGATTTCCAAAAGTGTCTCCTCAAAGTACAGTATTGGGCAGATCCATTTGCTTCGATCCAAAAATGTATCCTAGTGCAAAAATACAAATCATAAGATTTGACACCTTGATTGTCCTGAACATAGTACAGACAGCCTTGGGTCACCTGGAAATATAGAGCACCAAAACTTACACAAAATAGCTCATTGTTGTATTTCTGAAATACACGATTAGAAGAAAGAAACAATCCATTTTGTGATTCCTCGTTTTGAGGCCACATACACGGTCTTACTCTTATAAACCTAATTACGAAAACCACCGACTACATAATTTTTTCTCCCTTTGCTTTCCTCACATCTTCCACACCATTTTGTCAATTCCCAAAACTCTCCACTCACTTACATAGTCAACCTAACAAGAGACCAAATCACTAAATCACGAAATATGTGTTGCTTTCAAGTGAAAAAAATAGAGAGCTCCAAGTTGCTCTTTCTCATTTTATAGAAACCACCGAACCTATGAGATTTAGTAAGTCCAAGAGTTTAAACCCCAGCCTTAAATACCAGAGATTCGTTCTTTCATTATTGCATGCAGGGGATACCCTAGCACTGTTTACACTCAAAATGTGTTCGGACAATTAAATTAGTGGACTTTCAATATAGTAAGTTGGTCAAGAACTAAACAAAAGTGTGCCGCAGATAAAAATCAACGATTTGCAACATGTTTAAAATAAGCGAGTGAACCTTGACCAAAATACCTCAAACCATAGCTCCAGAAAGGGAAAAGCATTTATCTAACAATCAAATTGAGGAAGAAAAAAAAAAAGAAAGAAGAAGAAATTTCCGGCGAGGTGTATTGGCTGTATTGATTGTTCGGTCTCTGTAGGTATTGTCGACTTTTGCCCTTGATGCCTTTTCAATAAATTTATATCTCTTATAAAATAAATTGAAAAGCGATCAAGAACTCCGTCAACAATAAATTAGCCCACAATGTCAGCACACAGAACCAATTAAGCCATAAAATTTCAAACCAAAAACAAATAAAGAGGGTAAAAAGAAGGAAGAGCTAATCATAAACAAACCAATTGCAACCCAATGATTGTTATCACAAAAATCTTAAACAAGCAATCCGACAACAACAACATAAAACTCAATCATACGAAAACAATTAGGAATAAATAGAACAATGAGAGACAGACCCACATGCATATGCATAATACCTATATGTGTGTGTGTGTCTATATATATACACACACACGTATAATTGGAAAGAAACTCCAAAGAAGAAAGAGAAACAAATGAGAAAATTTTATTTACCTCCATATCCGAATTGGGTTTGGATTTGAAGCTTTTGAGGCAGTTATCCTCGAGAATGAAATACCTTTTACGTGAATATTGCAACCCAAATCGGTTGAACCGAATGAGGTAAAGCCACCCCTCCATTTTCCCATCAGCTTGTGGCATACCCATTTCAAGAAATCAATCAGACCCACCTTTTTTATTCCCCAAATGTGCTTATATATATATATATCAAAATAACATATTCCAATCCATTGAATAAGTTTTTCAATTTGCACAAGGCTTCAAGGGCCTAGAGGTTTCCATTCCAAATATGATTGTATATAATATATATTCGTATATAGTGATATATATATATCTCTGTGGTACAAGGAAACCTTATTGGGGAGGGAGGAAGAAGATGATGATCCTCTGATCCCACCTAAGGGAGTCAGAGAATCAATCAATATTTTCTTGCAATGTTCTTGTTTTGGTTTTTTACTTCCCTTTTTCAGGTTCCCCACCTCTGACAAATCGCCTTTTGTATATGTATGAGACAGAGGAAGGTTGACAAGGCAGCTCCCTAGTGTAAAACTACTAAATTGCCCTTTTCTGTTTTATTAACCTAAAAATAGAAGACAAAATTCCGGAATAGGAGAAGCTTCCAAGCACCCATGCTTGCCAGCGGTGGTGAGCAGCCCATCTAGTCGCTCATCTCGACATCATTGACAACTTGAATTTAATTCAAGTGCATTAAAATCTGAATTGTCCGTTGTTTAAATTAAGATTCAAGTCGTCGATTACTGAGATAAGTGATATCTCTAATTTTTTAGGTCCTTAGGTCCCAAAATTCTTACTTTTTAAGGTCTCTTATTTTCAACACATGGGACATTTTGACAATCATTGGTTCCTCTTGAACCCTTCATCCTATGCCTATTTCTTCGTTCGTCCATAGTATTTAAAGGTTGAGTTCAAATTCTAGTTCTATAACTTCAAAAAAATAGCATTCATTAACCCTCTCTTATACGTTTAGATAAGTCTCATTGCGTGACAAACTATGAATGTATCAAATCAACTCTATCTAGCGAGCACAAAATGTTCTTAACCCAATACATCATAGCTTCCTTTACAATTAAATGCAACCATCATTAATATGATTCAAATATTGATATTTTTGTGTAGGGGTCATGTTAAAAAAAAAAAAAAACCCTTTTCTATTTTTATTTCCTTGATTAATATATACAACTTGCTTCTTGAATGCATTGGTTTAATAAAAGCTTAAACTTTGCTTTCTGGATATTTTCATATTAATTCGTAGTCGGTTTGATAGGCAAGTAATCAAAAATAATATATAATTTTTAAATGGTTAATATTCAAACTAATGCAATTATACGTCATGTGAAAGGGCAATACGGTAATATTTGGTGCGATTTTTTCCTGTTCATTTGTCCATGCCAATTTATTTGTCTCTCTCCTTACATCATCATAGATTCATCCATTGACCGCAACCTTAGTTGCGTATATGGTTGCAGGCTGCACCATAAATTCGAATGCTCTTCCAAAGTTATTTTGCATAAGTTTTCACTTGTGAGAAGGATGGCTCAAAAATTTTTGCTCTTACCAGAACTCTGAGAGTCAAGTTAGATCGATATTTGTGGTTGTTAGATGTTAAATTATCGGCCCTCCTTGCAACTTGATCGAGTTAATCTTTTGGGTTTTTTTTTGGGTGTGTTTCTTAATTGTTTCAATTGTTTTTACCGTTTTAGACATACGAACCTTATAGTTTGTATTAAGTTGTAATCAAGATAAATTACGTTACTTTGTTTCCAAGAAAAAAGAGTTGTTGAATAAATAATAGAATCAACTTAGGCTAGTTTAGTTGGCTAGGACTCTTGTATCTCACTAGGCTGTCAGGATTTCGAGTCTCCCCACCTGCATGTGGATGTTATTCCCTTAGATGGTTTTTCCTTTCTTTTTTTTGTTTTTACCATATAATAGACTTATTTCTTGTATTGATTGAGTTGTTGGGCTTGGTTGTCTTGTAGAGACGTGGACTCTTACAATTCATGTAGTGTCCTGGATTTGTATTACATACTTCATAGCTGATGTAAAAAATCTCTCCTATCGATTGAAAAAAGAAGAAGAAAAGAATTAAGAATGTAAAAAGATTACGTACACTGGTATCATTGTGTATTGTCGATCATGATTGATTAATTGTTAGTAAATCAGATTGTGGTTTACACACATGCAATTATATATCTAGTACTAGTAATTTAGGATTAGGAAGGGACTTCAGTTTATTGGTCGGTTAGGAGAGAAGCTTAACTGCCTTCGGTCGAGGGATTATATTACTGTATGTTTTTTGCTTAAAAATAACGTTTCTGGGATGTGGGGCCATCCAAGTGGATGGTTTCCACTGTATTTGATTCCTTATTCCTTTCAAAGTTTGCCGATTGAAAATCTTGCCGTTGCAGAAGTCAGGGATGATTATACCATTAACTTATCACAAAAATCAAACAGGGTTAACTCAATTAGCCAAGACTTCGGCATCTCACACGGAGGTCAGGAGTTTAAATTTCTTCACCTATATGTGGGTGTTATTCTCCTTGTATTTGATGATATTATTTCTCCCCTTAATAAGATTTCGGTTTGAGCTTGTAGTAATTGTAAACCTATTTCTAGTTTGATGATACTTTTTTATTTTTTCTCAGCAAAAGCTAGAATTATAGTAGAATACTAAAATTATCATATGAGAGGTATTGAACTCCTGAACTTAGTTCAAGCTCATACGAGAAGTTGAGAGTTCGACTCTTGTTTGCGTGCTATATGGACTTGGTTCATGCGGGAAATTGTTTCAATTTAAATTGAGACCCACCTAGTGAACGTTTGGATTAATTTAAAATTAGTTGGTCCCTTAAACCACATACGGAGTTTTAGAAAAAGAGACACAAAAGAAAAAGGGTTAGGAAAAATGAGGGAAAGATGCATAAGGGGGTGCTCTGATTCTAACCACTATAAATCGTGTTAATGGATAATGCTTCAAAAGTTAATCATTAAACAAACTTTAGTAAATTTTAATGTGGCCATTTCTCTCTAATAATTTTTGCACTCTACTTTTTTATAAATGCATTCTAAAGTTTGTCCTTGAGTACTTAAAATTACACATCATACAAGTACTAAAAACTAAATTTTGAAGTGAATTTACAAAAAATTGGAGTGCAAAAGTCATTTTCGTTCTCTCTAATAATGAGGTAATTGAAGCCAAAACATCTATACTTATGTACTATATACTATAAGAATGTAGTTATCTAAAATATAACGAAACTCTCTCCTTAACTCTCTCTCCTACATGAATTTTTCTCATTTTTCATCTTTTTATTCATTATTATTCTATACTTTTTACTAAAGTTCATAGCAAATACTCTTTGAAACCTATCTTTTTTATTCATTTCTTTGAATTTTCTTAGTTTTTTTGCGAGAAAAGTGAGTAAATTCTAAGAGTCATGCAAGCCGATCCACTGATGTACAAGGACAACAAGAAAAAAGTTCTAACAGATATTATTTTTCCGTCCTTGTGCATCAAACGGATAGGATGCTAGTACTCGATAGATAAATGTTACCCCGCATCTCAACAAAACTAGAATTCTCAGATAGACGCTTTGTATACTTCTTGTTCTTGTCCGCCGCAGGCACGGAGTCAAGAATTTAACTACACGTGAACGACCATGTATGCGAGACCAAAAATAATGTACTTTTTCTGTTAAATTGTTTTCTTGTCAAAGTGTCCAACCTAATGATCCAAAAAGCAAAAATTGTCAACCTACGCTAACATTACTTCCATCTCTCTCTCTCTCTCAATCAATCAATAGTCAGATTGGCATATTAGCACAAAGTGAAGAGAGAGATTTTTTTGGTCAAAAAAAGAGAGAGATTCTAAGATATCCTGTTTGCAGTTAAATGTTATAATGGGTTTGTCACTTGCGTTGTCGGTATAGCCCTGAGCCAGTCGCGGCTCCAAAAGTTTAGAGAAAGGTGTTCAGAAATCTCAATTGTCTCTAAAAATCACAACTATATATACATAAAAGTTTATCTATTACTTGGGTTATACATTGGATAGAATTTGCAGAAATGCTACACGCACAGCAAACACACACAGATTTTGTGCACAGATTTTTTGTGGGGCCCACTACGGGTCCCACACAAATAATCCGAGCCGTTCATTAAATGTAAAACATTTTTTCAAGGGCCTCCGCAAAAAATCAGCTCAATCCGATATCTATAAGTGTTTGATTCAATCATTTAACTTTTCATTATCCTGGGATTCGAATGAAAAGTTAAATGATTGAATCAAGCATCTATGAGTATCGGATTGAGCTGATTTTTTGCGGGGGGCCTTGAAAAAATGTTTTACATTTAATGAACGGCTCGGATTATTTGTGTGGGACCCGTAGTGGGCCCCACAAAAAATCTGTGCACAAAATCTGTGTGTGTTTGCTGTGCGTGTAGCATTTTTGTAGAATTTGCGGGTGATTTTTGAATTGCGTGTTCAAATATTTTTGGATAAGGTGTTCAAGAGAAGATCTAAATTAAAATAAAACTAAAATATTACAAGTATTCTAGGATTAAAAAAAAAAAAATTGGGTGCGCAAGTGACCACCCTTGGCAAAGAGTGGAGCCGCCCATGGGCGGAGCCAAGATTTGGCTAGGGGATGACACTTTTCGATGAAAGTCTACTAATAATTGTTGCATGCTATTCGTAAAAATACGAAGGAAAAGTGTACTGTAAAATCACGTTTGTCTTGAGTTGTATTTTTTTGTTGGAAAAAAAAGGGTTTTTGGTTCAACTATCTTGTGGTCTTTAAATGAACATTATAGATAGGTTATTGATATGATCCACACCGTTTATTACTCTATTTCAATTGCTATTTTTTCATTATTTGTGTACAAAATAAGTTGTTTAAGTATCGATAAGTACCAAATTGACTTCTCTTGGTATAAAGAAAAATTGTTTTGTGGAATCGAGGGTGGACCCCCCACTTACCCCCGCATCAAATTTTTGTGGATTATTGGTTTGTCTCGACGAAAGGATTTGAAAAAGTAAAAACTTATGACTTTTATCTTCTTCTTTTTGAAAATATCTAAAATTTAGCACTTTTAGCCCATAAAAAAATTTGATGCAAAACAAAAAAATGCGAAAATTTTGATTAAGGACAAAACAAAAAAAAGCCTCAAGCTGTTTTTAAGAAACTTTTGAAAATAAATACCCATTTGGCGAACGAAGTCCAATGACACTATTAGCTTTTTAAGTGTCTGAGTCAATTTACGTGCACCTCAAGTGATACCAACTTTGTTTGCATTCTTGTAAATTTTTAAGTCTGGAACTTATTTCAGTATTTTTTATTTTTCGTAACTTTTTGTTTAGTTTTGTCATAATTTTTTTGTTAATCGTTATCTCAAAGCGACGAATCGGAAAAGTATAAAAATATGGATTGATGTTAAAAAAATTCAAATAAGACGGCACTTTAGACAAATAAAACAGTTGTTTGATACTTGTTTGCATCTTTAGTGAACTTTTTTTTTTGCTTTTGGTCATAATTTTGTATTTTTCAGACTCCTTTTTTAGATATGGATGATTAATCCAAAAAATATCAATCGAATCTAACAAATTTAAAAAAAAAAAAACGAATAATGTACACAAAACGAAAAAGAAAAATAAATTTATAGAAATGGAGCGTAAAGACTCGAACAATGCCCGGGCACAAAGTTCACGAAACGTCTACACTCAACATACTACGAAAAATTATACTATGCCCCAAGGGCATATCCACGTGGTGCCCCTAGGGCTTTCTGCACCACACATTTCAGTGGCCCACACTGAAATGTGTGGTGCAGAAAGCTCCGGGACACCACGTGGCTCTGCCCCGGGGGCATGGAATAATCTCTCACATACTACTGGCAGTCGGGTCAGTTGGTCATCAATTGATTCCGGGATGTTGTAATCCGTTTTGGGGAAGGGGGCAGTTGGGTCTTATTAATAATTTAAAAGTCAAAGAGCTAGCTAGCAAGCTCTGTTTCAGAAATTTTCTTAAAAAATAAGCAGTTTATTTCACATTTTCAAACTCAAAAATATTGTAAATAAAAAATAATTTTTAAATTTTTTTTGCATCGTATTAAAGATCTTGATGAGATCTATTAAACAAGATCCATAATGGTAGGAAAACTATTTGCGTAAACACATTATTTTTGAACTTGAAATTGCCTTCTTAAAAAATAAGTACTTATTTTACGTTCCGAAACGGGGGATTGTTTTGAGTGGGGGAAGCCCCTAATTGAGGTGTTACTGTATTTCCTAAGGAGATCATTCCGAAAATTTTATTCTTACATGTGCCTAGAGTACTTAAGGAGAGGGATGAGTTCTATTACTATAGGTCGGGTTCTACGGATGATAAGTTATAGTGTTAAGTTTAATCTTAAATGGGGCAACCTTAGGAGAGAAGGGGATTGCATGTGATATATGGAGGAAGAACTGGGGCCTCAATTTACCTCCGAAATTTGCTTTGTTTATTTGGAATTAAGGCGATTCATAGGATTTTGCCGATGAAGCAAGTGCTGGCTCGGCGGGGTAGGGCGGGGAGTGATTTGTATGGAATTTAGTGGAAAAAATAAAACTGAATCAAGAACACATCAAGAAGAGGAGAGAGAGAGAGAGAGAGAGAGAGAGAGAGAGAGAGAGAGAGAGAGAGAGAGAGAAGAGATGGAATTCCCCAATTTCATTTCTGTTTTCTTGATCGATACAAACAAGGGCAAAGCCCTCTTTATACATCGTTCCACATCTACTGACTACAAATTCTGTTTACAACAAACTAACCACTCTACTAACTAACAGATTAATCCCTTAATACAGCTGACGTGGATACTGAAGTGGAGCTTGGATCAACTGTGATCAAATCCCTTGAACCAGACTCCTTTACACCCCCCTTCAAACTTATGGGAGGATTTTCTACCATGAGTTTGGACTTCAACAGTTGAAACCTGGAAATAGACAGAGGCTTAGTGAAAATATCAGCAACCTGAGCCTCAGAACTGATATGATACAAGATAATGTGATGATTCAAAACTTGTTCTTTGATAAAATGATAGTCAATTTCAATGTGCTTAGTCCTAGAATGAAACACAAGGTTGCAAGCAAGAGCGATAGCAGATTTATTATCACACCACAAGACATGAGGTGTAGAAGACGGAATGAGAAGTTCAGAAAACAATTGCTGCAACCAAACCAAGTCACTTGTTGTTTGTGCCATGGCCCTATACTCTGCCTTAGTAGAAGAACGAGCCACGGTATGCTGTTTCTTAGCACACCATGAGACCAAGTTGTGTCCCATGAAGACACCAAAACCTGTGGTGGATCTTCTGTCCATAGGGTCCTCTACCCAATCTGCATTAGCAAAAGCTGTGAGAGAGAATTGTAGGGAGGTATTCCCGAACAGATACATTTAATTACCGAACACGTGATGTTTGGGAGCACGTGGTAAATACGACTGAACTTATCGCCTAGCAGTATGGAGAACAGCGATATGGACCAATGATATGGGAAGTCCTTGGTCCATGCAGTTTGTTCGGCTGATTAAAAGGCCAATGACATGAGAAGTCAGTGGTGTAAAACTAAACTGTTCGGCAGATAGAGACATTCTCATTACGTTTGGACCAAGTTACATATGAAGTCATTGGTCTAGGCAGTCTGTTCGGCAACGAGATGGCCGAACAAGAAAAGAACTCCAAATCGATTGTTGGAGCATAGGGAACATTCTGGAGAGATCCAGAAACAGTGGTATATCTTGTTAAGGAATAAGATCCCGAGAATATAGGATCTGAGAAGGATATCCAATGAGAATGGGATGTTCGGCCAGTAATGGAAAGGAATCCTAAAAGGATTCTTTTCTATTAAACTGATAAAGGAAACGAGAATCCTTGATATCCTGGGTTTCCTATACAAGTTGGGAATCCTATGGCAATAGGGATGCTTGAGCGCTAAGCATCCGAATGTCTATATAAACAGAGTAAGCCTAGAGGTAAAAGGTACGCAATACATTGCATTCTTATTGCTTTCCCACTGATAATTAGGGTTTGATTGCTAGTACGTGATACTAACTAAGGCATCGGAGGGCCTTTACCACGAGAGGCAAAGGTGCACTCACCCCCTGTCTATTTTGCAGATTAGGGTTCAGACGACGAATTAGGGTTCCGGTGAAGAGGCACGAATAAGCCGTTGCAATCCAGTTGAACCGAATCATCAATTGTTTTCATCCCCCTACAATTGGCGCTGTCTGTGGGAAAGAACAAAATAGTCATGATGGAAGAAGATCCAGTTACTCCGTTTAGTCCAAAGGACCAGTTAGGTGGGGGAAGAGATAGATCCCCACCAAGCGCTCCGAGAAAGCCCACTGGTAGACATGACAGAGATAACTCCAAAGAAAAAGGAGACAAAATTGCTACTGGCTCCACGAGAAGGAGTAGGTCTCATCGAAGAGAAGAGTCAGTTACCCGTTCAAGGAGTATACACGATGATAACGATGTCCTTGATAAGAAGAGAAGGGAAATCGAGGAGTACGCTCGTTTGATTAGAAAACGAGAGTATGAGATACGGGAATTACAGCGAGTACGAGAGCACCCAGAAGATTCTGGACTCTCTCGTAGGCGTTCCCAGATAGACGGACGGACTCTCGTAGTCCATAAGCAGACCCATTCAAGAAGAAGAGGGAACAGAAGTTTTGTTATAGGGCGTCATGAGACTTCTCCATGAAAAAGGGGAAGAAGAAGTAGAAGCCGAACACCCGAGAGAAGGTCTTCTTCTCGAAAAGGGAGGAGCAGAGACCGAAGTTCTACCCCCGAGGAGGAAGAAACTAGGAAACACCATCGAGATAGGTACGAGAGACCTGATGCTGATTGGGTCAAGGCTACGACCCACAAATCAAAGGAGCTAGAGGATGGGACAGTGACTGCACGAGAAGCAGCACGTAAGGCCTTAAGTAATATTTCAGCCTTCCTTTTTACAAAAAGGCTATAAGAGGCTAGGTTGCCGAGCAGAGTGAAGCACGGTGCATTCGTACTTTACGAGACAAATACGGATCCTGTGGCTCATATTCAACATTATAATAGGCTATGTTTATGCATGAAGGGGATGATGCCATCTTGTGCAAAATGTTCCCCTCCAGCCTTGGCAAGGTGGCTTTATCTTGGTTTCATAAATTGGCCCCACGATCCATACGAGGATGGAGGCAGTTGGCCAAGGAATTCACTGCTAGGTTCTTGACAAGCAGAAAAGCCCCAAAGACCTTTGAAAGTCTTTCCACCATGAAACAGGAGGAGAACGAGCAGATCAGAGATTATGCAAAGAAGTACTGGGAAACCTTTAACGAAATTGAAAGCTGCAGCGAGGAGTATGCAATTGCTACCTTCAAAACTGGTTTGCCTGTTCGGGAGGATGGAGCGGATAGAGCAACACGCCCGAATGGAGGATGACATACTCCGAGAGGATGGCAGGACTGTTGCCGAGCAGCCAAAGGCACATGCCAAAAAGGTAGATAAGCCAGAGCCCAAGACTTATAAAGAGAGGAGGGAGTATGGGCAGGCTAAGAAAGAGCCGTACAAGGATAAGCAAGCTCCTGACCCCAAATCTTTCTTTTCTATCACTACGATTTGGAAGGAGCCAATTTACAGAATTCTTTATCGAATAAAGAATCAGCCATATTTTAAATGGCCCCCTAGTCTAGGCGGAGACAAGGATGCAAAACGTGCTACGAATCAACACTGCAGTTACCATAAAGATTGGGGCCATATGACTGAGGATTGTGAGATGTACAAGAGGCACCTTGATGATTTGGTCTCTCGGGGCTATCTCAAGGAATTTATCCAGAAGGATCCAAAGGAGAAAGGAAAAGCTATGGAGCTGGGTTACGAGCAAAACCCTAAAGGCGTAATCCATATGATACATGGGTTGGCCACACCTTATACGAGGAATGAGGTTAGGCTGCTGCAAAGGCAAGTTAAGCACGATCAGCATGTGATGCGATTGGGAAACAAGAGAGGGCGAGAGAATGATGTGTGCAATGAGAGCATAACATTCACTGATGATGACCTGGGAGAGGTACAAATACCCCACAATGATGCATTGGTCGTAACCCTACGAGTTGGGGAATATGACATCGAGAGAATTCTAGTGGACTCGGGGAGTTGTACAGAGGTATTATACTATGATGCATTCAAGAAGTTGGGGCTGGCCCAAACAGACTTAGAGCAGTCTACAACACCTCTCATTGGGTTCGGTGCAGGAGCAGTCTGGCCCCTTGGAAAGGTAACGTTACCTGTTTGGGCTGGATCAGTGGTGCTGAGAACAGATTTCCTAGTGGTCGATGTCCCTTCTTCCTATAACGCAATTATAGGGAGGACATGGTTGCACAAGATGAGAGCAGTCTCCTCGACATATCACCAGATGGTGAAATTCCAAGGATCAAATGGGATTGAGGTACTTAAAGGCAACCAGAAGGTGGCACAACAGTGTTTGATTTCCATCATCAAAACAGCCCCAAAGGTCCACCATGTTCATACATTAGAAGTACCAGATCAACCAACTATTGAGGATGTTGGAAGAACTCCGGTTGAAAAAGTGGTTGAAGGCTTGGAGAAGATTCAAATCAACGAAACTGATCTTGAAAGATATTTCTTAATTGGAGAATCACTACCAGCAGACGAAAAGGCTGAATCGAAAAGATTTCTAAAGGAATATATTGATGTATTTGCATGGGTGCCAGAGGAAATGCTTGGGGTGAATGTAGATGTGATCTGTCACCATTTAAACATTGACCCTCAGCACAAGCCAGTCATTTAGAAAAAATGGAGGGCAGCCGTGCAGCATGTGGACGCAGTAATTAAGGAGGTTGATCGTTTACTGGAGGCTAAAGCAATACGTGAAGTTTACTACCCAGAGTGGTTATCCAACACCGTTGTGGTGAAGAAAAAGAATGGAAAGTGGCGTGTCTGTGTAGACTTCACAGACCTAAACAAAGCATGCCCTAAGGATAGTTTTCCTCTGCGCAGGATTGACCAATTGGTTGACGCAACCTCTGGTTACGAGCGAATGAGTTTTCTCGATGCATATCGAGGGTATCATCAGATTGCTATGTTTGGACCTGATCAAGAGAAGACTTCGTTTATCACACCACGAGGGTTGTATTGCTACAGTGTTATGCCGTTTGGGCTAAAGAATGCTGGGGCAACATACCAAAGATTTGCAACCATCATGTTCAAGAAGCTCCTTGGAAAGACTATAGAAGTCTACATAGATGATATGGTGGTAAAAAGTCAAGAGAAATGGGGGCATATAGCTGATTTAAAAGAAGTTTTTGAAATCTTAAGGAAATACAAACTTAAACTCAACGCCTCGAAATGTGCGTTTGGGGTTGGTTCAGGAAAGTTCCTGGGCCATTTGGTAACCATGAGAGGGATAGAGGTAAATCCCGATCAAATTGATGTCCTACAGAAGCTACAGAGTCCCAAAACTACTAAGGAAGTCCAAAGGTTGACTGGAATGGCAGTAGCACTTAACAGATTTATCAGCAGGTCAAGTGATAAGTGTAGACCCTTTTTTCAATTGTTGAAAAAGAGGGCGGGATTCGAATGGGGAGCAGAATGTGAGCAAGCCTTCCAGGACCTAAAGAAGTACCTGGCAGAGCCCCCACTTTTGTCAACTCCACTACCAGTTGAGTCTTTAATTTTGTACTTTGCTGTTTCCGAGCATGCAGTGAGTGCAGTCATGTTAAGGGATTTGGGAATCGAACAAATCCCTATATATTATGTTAGTAAAACATTGCTAGATGCAGAGACGAGGTATCTGCCCTTAGAAAAACTTGTCCTGGCACTTAGGACAGCCACCAGGAAACTGCCACACTACTTCCAAAGCCACAAGGTTGTGGTTTATACTGAGTTTCCATTAAAATCACTGCTTCGAAAGGCAGACTTCTCGGGAAGGATCTCGACATGGTCCGTCGAGTTAAGCCAGTACGATCTCGATTATCAACCACGCACAGCAATCAAAGGCCAAGTGTTGGCTGATTTTGTGGCAAAGTTTTCTCCCACTGTGGCTCCCCTACCTCCTACGAGAAAGGAACAGGTGACTAAGACATCAACCACGAAGGATCAGACCTTGGCCAAACAGGATCCCACGGAATGGAAGCTTTTCGTTGATGGATCTGCATGTAATACTGGTGCAAGAATTGGGATTGTCCTCTTTCCTCTTGAAGGAGTGATGATTGAACTATCTGTTCGGCTTGGATTTAGTGCATCGAATAATGTAGCTGAGTATGAAGCACTATTTGCTGGATTGAGGAGTGCAAAAACCCTAAAAGAAGAACGAGTTAGGGTGTATTGTGATTCACAGCTTGTTGTCACTCAGCTGTCAGGCGAGTATGAAACTCGAAATGAAAAGATGGTGGCCTACGTGCAGGTAGCCAAGGACTTGCTTGATACCTTCGAGAGGGTATATATTGAGCAAATAAGTTCTGGACAGAATGCTCATGCAGATTCTTTAACTTGGTTGGCTGCAGCTGTACCAACTGAATTCAAAAGGAAGGTAGCAGTCGAATATTTGAATGAGCCGAGCATTGGGAGGAGTGTAGACTTGGTCTTGGACGTGAACCAAGGACCAAGTTGGATGGACCCAATCATGGAGTTCTTACGAGACGAGATACTCCCTTCTGACAAAAAAGAGGCCCACAAGATAAGGGTCAAATCTGCTAGGTTTTGGCTGTCCCCAGAGGGTAAGTTATACAGGAAATCCTTTACAGGCCCATATTTACTATGTGTACATCCCGAGATGGTACAAAAGTTTCTTCATGAAATCCACGAGGGAACATGTGGGAGTCATGCTGGAGGAAGATCCATTGCCCACCGAGCAATTACTCAAGGCTACTAGTGCCCACACATGCAAGAAGATGCAAAGGTGTATGTGAAGATTTGTGAGAACTGTCAAAAATTCTCACCAATGATTCGAACACCCGCCGAGGATCTGGTGCCTTTGACAAGTCCCTGGCCGTTTGCTCAATGGGGGATGGATATCGTGGGTCCATTGCACAAAGCAACTGGGAATCGAAAATTCCTGCTTGTAGCAACTGACTATTTTACAAAGTGGATTGAGGCAGAACCATTGGCCAAAATCACTAAACCCATGATAGAAAGGTTCGTATGGAAAAGTATCATCACTCGCTTTGGGGTCCCTTACTCATTGATTACAGACAATGGATCCCAATTTCAGAAAAAATTCAAGGCTTTTTGTGTTCAGTACAGAATACGAAACTATTATTCCACCCCAGCCTACCCTCAGAGTAATGGGCAAGCAGAGGCGTCCAACAAAACTATCCTAGATGGGATCAAGAAGAGGCTGGACAAAGCCAAGGGGAAATGGCCTGATGAGCTACCGTTGGTTCTGTGGGCTCACCGAACAACACCTAGGAGGTCTACGGGAGAGACCCCCTATTCATTAGCATTTGGAACAGAGGCTGTTATACCTCTGGAAGTGGGTCTGCCGACCAACAGGACCGCTTTGGTCGAAAGTGGAGGCAATGACAGGGCCCTTGAAATAGAGCTTGATCTCGCCGAGGAAAGGAGAGAAAAAGCCTTAGTCCATTTGGCTTCTTACCAAGAATAGCTGATGAAAAGCTATAACAAACACGTTCATCCTCGAGAATTTGGTGTTGGGGACCTTGTGCTACGAAAAGTGCTCGACAACACCAAGGTGGCCAACGAAGGCAAACTGGGGGCCAACTGGGAAGGCCCGTACAGAGTGACCGAGATTGTAGGCATAGGAGCCTATAGGTTGGCAGATCTGGATGGTAATCCAATTGCAAGGCCTTGGAATGTACATAATCTACGAAAGTTCTTTGTTTAGAAGCATTAAATTCTGTCTTAGATTTGCACTACGTGATTGTGTGGGAATTACGAATATAATTCCCTTGTTCTAGTTTTTTATTTTAGTTGCACAAGGGTACGACTAACACCCTCTTGAATTTTATAGATTATGAATAAAATCACTTTTTGTAGTATAAATTTTGTGTTGAGAATACGAATTATGGGCTTGTTTTTCCTCATTCGTATTGGGGAGCAAAGTACGTGACACTTAACCAGTATGAATCACACTTGTATGTTTATTCTTAAGTACGTGAAACTTAAGAAAGAAATACTTCTATGATTGTTTGAAAACAAAGTCTGTTAGAACATTTTTAAGTACGTGAAACTTAACGAATACAAGTACGAAACACTTGTATGGAATTTAAAGTACGAGACACTTGTGAGTACAAGTACGAAACACTTGTATGGAATTTAAAGTACGAGACACTTGTAAACATTTATATAAAGCAATTGGCTTGGCTTAAAAACATAACGAGTATATGTTAGCCACATTTATTCAAGTACGAGAAACTTAAAATAGTTAAGTACATGAAACTTAGCAGATACAAGTATGAAACCACTTGTATGTTTTTAAGTACGTGAAACTTATAAAACTACTTGAATATCTGTTCTTAAGTATTTGAAACTTAAGAACACCTATATGATTATATGAACCTTACAAGTGTTTGTATGAAAACACTTGAAAGATTTGAAGACCAATACGAGTATGAATACACTTGTATGTACTTTTAAGTGCGTGAAAAGTACAAGTATTAAGTACGTGAAAAGTACAAGTATGAAATAAACTTGAAAACAGTATGAGAAACTGAGAAACAAATGTTTTTAAGTACGCGAAACTTAGATTCAGTACAAAGAAATCATGTTTGTAGGATTTGCTAGAGTACGAAACACTTATGCAAACAAACAGTACGAAATACTTAAATTGAACTAATTAAAAGCCGAACAGATCATATAGTTGTGCCACGAAGGGCCGAATACCTGTATTATCCAAAGTATTACCAAGAGAAAGTACTGGTACCACGCAAGGTTTTGAAAGCTATGACCACGGAGGACCAGCTTAACTTTTCTAAAGAAAGTTTTTTCACCTTACCAAAGCTTTAGTCTAGGTTTTGGACATCTGAATTTGCTCTATCTGGTTCCTCAGTTGTGACATCACCTTCAGTTGCATTTTGCTCCAAGTTAATAGGTTCAGGGTTTGAATCCCGAACAGGAGATTGAGCAGTCTGCACCTCTGTGGGTGTGTCTTCCTCGGCATTAGCAAATTCTTCAATCTGTTGTTCAATATTGTCCTCTGTTGCGACGGGGTGCAGGAGGAGCGTTCCCCGTAGAGGCCACCCGGCCAGTTTCACATCCCCGAGATGAGACGGTTAGAAGGGAGCTGAGGTTCAGTGGTTGACGAGTCATAGTACTAAAGTTTGGAGGAGATGGAGAATAACCTGAAGAGGAGGATTGGCTGGTTATATGGCTGGGAGCTGGCTGTTCGGACTGCGGTTGAGGGGCAACCTGTCTCAGTAAGGGTCTTCGAACTCTCACCCGGGGTAACGGAACTCCCTCTGAAATAGGGATTTCACCCAGTTGACCAGCTACTGTCACTCCAACGTTAGCTCTTGTGCTCCTAGACTGGGGAGCAGATGATGTAGATGCAGCACTAGTGCTGGGGTGGGCAAGTCTTCTGTCAATGACCCCTCTGTACGAAGGGTCGTACCCCAAGAGCACGTCGGTGTTCCGGCCCCGACCAGCTGTAGAGGTACCAGGCTTGCTTGTATACTTAAGGACCTTGTTAATATCCTCTATTCAGACGTTACTTGGAACACGTCTGGGACGATGGTTAGCGTTTTCAGTTGCAAGATCGAAATTGAAAAAACAAGAATCAGACACATAGAGAGGCTATGAGAAAGCATTAAACAAAAATTGCATAAATCAAAAATGAGGAACATTACGTGGGTATCCCCATATGTGGGGGCAGTGGAGGCCCACCACTTGACCATCCTCTCCTAGTGGCTCAAAGGCTCCAATAACATAAAGAAAGTCAATCTCATGATCCCGAGCAGAATCTGGCAAGTTGAGCACGAGACGCTTGTCTGCTTTCCTAACTTTGAAGTAATAAGTGTTATATTCAGGGTTTAGTACAATACTGTACCACCACTGAATGTCCCAAATTCCTAGCTGGGTCCCAAGAATCCTGTTCAAGGCTATTACTCCCATTATCAGCCTAAAAACGTTAGTTGATACTTGCATGGGGGTGAGACAGTACCAGCTTAAGATTTGACAGAGTAATGGGTGAAGGGGAAATCAGACTCCACCTTCGACAATGGCTACGATTGGGATACACATTCTATCCCACGATCCACCATCCCTATCTGCTCCTAGAGGGGCGAGTTCGAGTCCTACGTTGTCAGGAATGTCGTATTCTGTTCTAAATGCCGCCATGGCAGCAAGGGTGTCACAGAGCTTCCTAAATTTATTGGGTTTTGGATCACGTTCATCCGCCATAGGTATATTTGAAGATAAAGTAAAAATGGAAATGGGTGTGATTGAAACCCTAGAAACGACCCACAAATCTGAGAGTAAAGATCTCAGATGGAAACCTAAGCAGAAGAAATGGAGTAAGAACGAGGATCTTACAAAGATACTGTGATGATTTCCTGGAACGCAATCGAGTTTGCAGATGGCGGCGATGGTGAATGGTGGGATAATTTCGCCTGGTTTTTGGAGAGAGAAAGAGAGAGTTTAAGTTTTGGGTGAAAACCCAAAGGGAGCCCTTTCAGGGGTTTAAGTGCCAGGGACGGAGATGAAACGTCCTGACTCACATCGTTACTTGGAAAGTAACGGGATGAAGGGATTCAACTGACGATGTATTGACGTCGTTTGGACAAAGCATCAGTTCACATTTAATGTAAAGCGTACGACATGCGCCACGTGGAGTCATTATCTCGAGATGGTATAATGATAGAGGCGCCAAAAGGCATCAATGAAATATTGAAATTATGACTGCATGGGATCATAAGAGTCTGGTCTAAATAAAATTTTGTTTCTAAGCTTCATATATTGCCCCCGAACAGTGGTAAATAGATGAAGTTGAGGAGCAATTGTAGGGAGGTATTCCCGAGCAGATACATTTAATTGCTGAACACGTGATGTTTGGGAGCACGTGGTAAATACGACTGGACTTATCGCCGAACAGTATGGAGAACAACGATATGGACCAATGATATGGGAAGTCCTTGGTCCATGCAGTCTATTTGGCTGATTAAAAGGCCAATGACATGAGAAGTCAGTGGTGTAAAATTAAACTGTTCGGCAGATAGAGACATTCTCATTACGTTTGGACCAAGTTACATGTGAAGTCATTGGTCCAGGCAGTCTGTTCGGCAACGAGATAGCTGAACAAGAAAAGAACTCCAAATCGATTGTTGGAGCATAGGGAACATTCTGGAGAGATCCAGAAACAGTGGTATTCTGTTAAGGAATATGATCCCGAGAATATAGGATCTGAGAAGGATACCCAATGAGAATGGGATGTTCGGCCAGTAATGGAAAGGAATCCTAAAAGGACTCTTTTCTATTAAACTGATAAAGGAAACGAGAATCCTTGATATCCTGGATTTTCTATACGAGTTGGGAATCCTATGGCAATAGGGATGCTTGAGCGCCAAGCATCCGAATGTCTATATAAACAGAGTAAGCCTAAAGGTAAAAGGTACGCAATACATTGCATTCTTATTGCTTTTCCACTGATAATTAGGGTTTGATTACTAGTACGTGATACTAACTAAGGCATCGGAGGGCCTTTGCCACGAGAGGTAAAGGTGCACTCACCCCCTGTCTATTTTGCAGATTAGGGTTCAGACGACGAATTAGGGTTCCGGTGAAGAGGCACGAATAAGCCGTTGCAATCCAGTTGAACCGAATCATCAATTGGAACAAAAGTCAACCCCTGATGCAAAATCCCTTAATGTACCTTAGAATACATTTTACTGCTATAAAATGACTTAGCTTGGGAGCATGCATATGCTGACATGCGACATTAACAGAAAAAGAAAGCGTAGGTTTGGTTAGAGTCAAGTATTGCAAAGAACCAACCAAAGTTCTGTATAATTGAACATCCGAAAAAGGAAAATCATTATCTGGGATCCCAGGTTTGACAGAGGCAGGAGACTCAGAACTCTTACAATCTGTCATTCCAGCTTTTGCAAGCAAATCTGTGGCATATTTGGACTGAGATAGAAATAAACCAGCAATAGTTCTGAGCACCTCAATACCTAGAAAATAATGCAAAGAACCCAAATCCTTCATAACGAACTTTTGACTAAGTTGAAGAATAAGAGATTGAATGAAAGAGGAATCACTTTCAGTGATGACTATATCATCCACATAGATCAAAACCAAAGTAATATCAGACTTTTGTGTAAAAATAAACAAGGAAGTATCTGCCTTGCTAGGATAAAAACCAAGTTTCACAAGATAATTGGAGAGTATAGCATACCATGCCCTTGGAGCCTGTCTCAAGCCATACAATGCTTTGGAAAGTTTACACACATACTCAGGATGTGCCGAGTCCTTGTACCCTAGAGGTTGCCTTATATACACATCCTCAGAAATCAGACCATGAAGGAAAGCATTTGAAACATCTAATTGCCGTAAAGACCAACCATTATGAACTGCCAAACTTAGAATAACCCTGAGAGTATGTTGTTTAATAACAGGACTAAAGGTTTCAGAAAAGTCCATCCCTTCAGCTTGTTGATTACCATTAGCCACCAACCTAGCTTTGTATCTGGCCACTGTCCCATCAGAATGTTTCTTGATTTTATAAATCCATTGGCATCCAATAACATTGCCATGAGAATGAGGTGGAGCAAGGACCCAAGTACCTTGTTTCACTAAGGCCTCATACTCCTCAGCCATAGCTTTTTGCCACACATAATGAGAAACAGCCTCAGAAAAAAGTTTGGGTTCTGTGGTAGGTAAAGAAGGAGAGGTAGAAGTAGAAGTAAACAAAGTAAATGGTTGTTTAGGCTTAAAAATGCCATTCTGAGACCTAGTTTTCATTCTCTCTGGCGGAGATGAAATAGAAGAAATAGGAACACAGGAAGAAGCACCATAAATATGAGTAGAAGCAGAGGAGAGGGAGAGGAAGAAAGAGAAGAAGAATAAGAAAAGTCAGAAATAGAAGAAACAAGTAATGGAACAGAAATAGGGACAGTGATGGGAGCTGACTCAAAGATAGGAACAGGTGTAGGTATAGAGGGAACTGAATCAAGATGAGACAAAGAAGGTGGATTTACAGGAATGATTATATCTAAAAAAGAGGTAAGTGGGATAGAGAAGTGACTTAATGGTTGCTTAGTATCTTGTGTAGAAGGAATAGAAGTAAGAAAAGACCAATAAGGAAATTGATCTTCAAAGAATCTCACATGTCTAGACACATATACTCTGTTAGTATGAGGTTCAAAACATCGATAGCCTTTGGAAGTTGTACAATACCCCAGAAAAACACAAGTAGAAGATTTATGAATGAATTTATGTGAATGATAAGGTTTAAGCCAAGGAAAGCAAGCACAACCAAAAGGTTTTAGAGAAAGATAATCAGGTTTAGTGTGAAATAAAAGAGCATGAGGGACTTGAAACTGTAAAGAAGAATGAGGAAGCCTATTAGCTAAAAATATAGTAGTGTTCAAAGCTTCTAACTAAAATTTAGCATGCATTCCAGCTTGATCAAGAAGAGTTAAGGTTGTGTCCATTAAATGCCTATGTTTTCTCTCCACAACACCATTTTGTTCAAGTGTGTGAGGGCAAGATGTTTAATGAATGATACCACTCTTAAGAAACAGATCAATCAAATAGTGGTTGACAAATTCTCCTCCATTATCTAATCTAACAGTCTTAATATGTGTATTAAACTGGGTGTGAACATAAGCTTTGAACTGTGCAAGAGTAGTTTTGACATCAGACTTATAGAATAAGGGAAACAATCAGGAATATCTTGTGCAATCATCAATGATTAGCAGATAATATCTATACCCTTTAACAGAAGAAATGGGTGCAGGACCCCACACATCTGTGTGAACAAGATCAAAAGGCAAAGCAGACTTAGTCGTAGAAATAGGAAAAGCCAACTTGTGACTCTTGACTTTATTACAACTATAACACTGAACATCAAGAGATCCAGTTACAAGTATGTCAAACTGCTTAACTAAAGACTAAAAAAGAGGAATACTAGGATGACCAAGCTTCCTATGCCACAATGTAGCAGAAGAAGTGGACACAGTTTTATTAAGATGAAACACAAAAGGAACCTGAGATGACTCAGATTCAAAGCAACTTTGGATAGGATAGAGGCCCTTGTGGCATGGCCCTTTGAACAAAATTTGATGAGTAAGATTGTCCTGAATGACATAGCTAGAAGAGTTGAAAGTAAGAGAACAATTATTGTCTTTTGCAAACTGAAAAACAGAAAGGAGATTATGTGTGATGGCAGGAGTATGTAGTATATTAGTGAGCTGAAAATGAGTCTTTGGTGTGGATAAGATACCATTACCAGAACAAGAAACAGAGAGTGTATTACCATTGCCAACTAGCACTCCCGCTCCTGCTGTGTAATTCTGAGGTTGCTGTATGTTGTGAAGATCAGAAGTAACATGATTAGTAGCCCCACTATCCAGGAACCAATTCTTTGCAGGAGTTGTGTTTGGCATGTCATTCATACTGGGTGAACCAGTAGTATAACAGGCTGCCAAAGCTAAAGGTGGTGCTGAACCAGTAGAAGAGAACTGACCCTGATACCCTTCACCATATCCAGAAACAACACCAGGTCCAGGTGAGATAAAGAGAGATTGCAATGAACTTGGTGAAGCAAAAGGCATTGAGACTTGTGGAGGCACTAGAAAAGAAGATGAAACCACAGGTCGCCACATGGGAACATTTTGATAACCAGAAGAAATTTGATAACCAGGAGATGGAGGCATTTAAAATCCATTAAAACCAGATGGCATACTAGCACCTGCAAAACCAAATGGCATACAAGCACCAGTAAAACCAGGAGGTGGAAATCCAGAAATTTGAGTGTTTCTGTAGTAGCATGTACGAGCTGAGTGATTGTCTTTGCCACATATCTGGCATGCTGGCCAAGGAAAAGAAACAAAACCTTGTCCTCTTGGCCTGTTTTTATTGTTATGATTAAACCTAGGAGTTGACTATGGAAAGTTAGTAGGAGATTGACCAAAAGCAGGTTGAAACATAGGTACTGAAGAAGCTTGAGGTTGAAAGGACTGTAAAGCATGTGGTGGTGTAGGCAGGATAGGTGAAGTTTGGACAGAGTTTGAACCAATGTTGCCAACAGTTGGTGACACAGAGCCCTAAGTAGAACTACTCACACCAGAAATATTCAGATCTTGTAATTTCTCAGTAGTCAGAAACAAACTACTAACCCCATTTTCCACCTTATTCTTGCCTTTTCGTGTCTGATGTTCTTCTGCTTTCAAGATAGACACGAGTTCATGAAATTTAAAATCTCGATGAGTTCTCAAAGTTTGTTTTAATAAACTAAACTCTTCTTTTGGTAAACCATTGATAGCATGAAACACCATGCCATCATCATCTACCTCATATCCTACAGCACTCAACTTTTGTGCACAAACTTTTATATCATCAATGTTTACCCATTGATTTAGTCTTTGTGAAATTAAAAAGTGTGCATTTGAGCTCATGTAGATTTGACCTAGAAAGAGAATTGAAACGATTCTCCAAACTGTTCCACACATCTGACGCATGTTCTAACCCTAGAACTAGAGGCAATGTTGAAGACGACAGTGTAGCAGTCAGGCAAGACAGTAACTGATTATCAATAAGTGTCCAATTAAGAAACGCAGGATTTGTTACCAAATTGTTGCTTGAATCTCTGATCTGTGTAGGCGGTGGACCAACGATGCCGCGAACATACTCAATGAAGCCATTTGCCCTCAAAGCATTCAACACCTGAGTTTTCCAAAGAAGAAAGTTCTCAGCATTCAACTTGATTGTGATGAGAGAGTGAAAATTTGACACCAGAAATGCTAGGCTGCTGGCATGGTTACATCATTCTCGCTTGTGTTCGAAGTTGATGAAGTCGTCATTCTGATTGGACCAATTGAATACACATTCAAGGATCGAAGATCAGACTTTCGTCGTAAAGCTCTGATACCATATGGAATTTAGTGGAAAGAATAAAACTGAATCAAGAACACATCAAGAAGAGGGGAGAGAGAGAGAGAGAGAGAGAGAGAGAGAGAGAGAATTCCCCAATTTCATTTCTGTTTTCTTGATCAATACAAATAAGGGCAAAGCCCTCTTCATACATTGTTCCACATCAACTGACTACAAATTCTGTTTACAACAAACTAACCACTCCACTAACTAGCAGATTAATCCCTTAATACAGCTGACGTGAATACTGAAGTGGAGCTTGGATCAGTTGTGATCAAATCCCTTGAACTAGACTCCTTTACAATTTGTGCCCAGTTTGTGGGATGGGGGAGGAGTCAATTGAACATTTATTTTTTGTATGTGAGCAGGCTTGGAGGTTTTGGAGAGCGTCGAATTTGGGACTTGATTTTACAGTTGGGTGTTCGGTGCCTTTTAATGTGTGGTTCGATCAATGGTGAAAGGGTGTTCCATGTAAGTCTATTCTAATTGAATCAATTCTTATTACGTGGGCTATTTGGTGTAATCGTAATAACATTGTGTATGGCCCGTGATCTCTGGTTCGAGTCCTTCCTCCGCTGGTTCAGTGGCTTTCTAGCCTTCTCCACGCTGCCTGCACAGTGAGCGCATGACTAAGACCTGGCCGGGGGTTGCTCGGCAAGGCCCTTCGGCGAAAGGATAAGTATGTGTAGGAAGAGAGGAAAGAGACTAGGGTTTTGAGTGGGTATTCACGTGTAAGAGTGCGTACCTTTCCAGAGGCGTTATCCTTCTATATTTATAGAGTCTCCTTGACTTGCTCCTTAAGCATAGGCACGTGCCTTGCACGAGCCAGGCGACGCCACCGTGACGTCACCGAATAGATCTGGTAACCGCTTTTATGGGTGAGCTGGCATGAACCATGTGCACCCACGATCATCTTTCGTTATAACCATTTTTGCACGTGGGAAGACGCGTAATTCAACAGTCATTTGACGTCAACAGCGACTATGCTCCGCAGGTGGCCGAGCACGCCTAGCCGACTCTGGCACGCGGCCGACGGAGGAGAGTACGTTGCACGGGAGTGGCCGAGCACAGGCTTGCAATCCGCCGAGCACGTGTCTAGTGGGTTCGGAATGAAGAATAAGGTCGGGAGCCGTGCATAAGATTTCTTATTGAACTGAACAAGGCTCGGTTCATAACACAGCGAAGTCTTTATGTTCGGCCTGCCACAATAGCCCCTCAATCCCTACTGATGCCAAACGTGAGGTAGTGATTGAAATCAAGCATTGGCCCAACCCAACGAGTGCCGAACGTGGTTTTGCTTTGTTAAAGGTGAGATTCAGCCGAGCTCGGCCCATCTTTTTTCAAAAACGATATCAGCCGTTGGTGGTGAACCTTAGTGGAGGAGTGCCAGGTGTCGTTCCACGGCTGGGCACGACCAGTGAGAGGACGGTTAGCAAGCTCTGCAGGTTGTCCTTTTCTTTGCCACGTGTCAAGCGCTGAATAGCTAGAGGTTCGGCGGTGTAATGATGGGCGGGAGAAATCTCAAACCCTAGCCCTATATAAAGGATGATTCGAGGAGAGAGAAGAGCCACGTTCTCTCTCTCTCTCTAGAACTCCATAGTTAGAGCTCTCTCAATCAACTGTTCATCTCCTGTCATTGATTCCTAACAGCTTCAGCACCAGATCTTATCTCAAATCCCAGGTATGAACTCGTTTCCTGCTTCTCTTTACTTTTATTGCAATTTTCCTGGACTTTTTGCCGTTTTTCTGGGGTTTCTTGTTCTAAGTGAACAATGTATTATTGGAGATGGGCGAACTGTTCATCTCCAGCTTCAACGTGTTCTTCCAAGCCCCAACATTGATGTTGGTGGTATGGGCCGACGGCGAGGTTTGTCGAGCCCCAATTTCTGATGTCAATAAGTTCGGCATAACATGGGTTTGGCCGAGCCTGTTGGCTTGAGTCCGTGTCTCCCGTACTTGGATCTGTGGAATGTGATAATCGGGTGGGCCAGTTTTAAGGTAGCCGAACGTAATGAGGTCCTTGCCTTCTAGCCAATGACAAGGGTTTTCATTGTTTTACTCTTGTCTTTGTTAGGTCTGGCTCACTCAATTATCATCATTTCATCCGACTCAGAAAGTTTAGGGGACGATTCCACAGACCTCGCGATCCGAGCATACGTGGGGAGGTACAGAAGCCGACGCCAGGCCTCTTCAATTGCTTCCAATATGTCTGGTTCCAGTGATTCCAACGCCGAACGCGATTATGAATACAATGGCGGGTACAACACTGCCCCCGAGGTAACCTTCACCACTAGTACGGAATCTGTATCCGAGAATGAACTTGGTCCCAAGGCCGAGTCCAGGCTTCGACCCCAGACCGAAGCCACAACATCTTCTCGTTCTGTTCCAGCCGAAACCTCATCCGAGAACCGGGAGGTCGCTGATCTTTATGAGCGAGGGCAGGTTTGTCCTTACGCCCACTACTTCAGCGGCCATCCTGACGAGTATTCTGATTTCTGCCGAACATACAACATCCCTGACGATGTTGTTGTTAGCTAGGTGGCCAGTAACAGGATAAGGGATAAGAGGGAAGACCGTCTCGAACATATTACGGTTCCCCTTATGGCGATCTGTGAAGCTGGACTCCGTTTCCCTTTTCACCCATTTTTGAGGGAGTTGCTGGCCAAGTTCGGTATAGTTCCTTATTTCTTTGCTATAAATAGCTATAGGATAGTGATGTCGGCGATAAAACTGAAAGAGCTTCATAATCTGGAATTCTCAGTCGCCGACCTCTTCCACACATATATTATGTCTAGGCACGGCAAGACCGACCGCAGGTATTTGTCGACACGTAGTGGCAAGGATCCCCTGATAAACGGGCTTCCCGACACTGATAAGTGGGCCAATTTGTACGTTGAAGTAAGCGGAAATTACGAGTTCAGCGATCAGTCGATAAGGCTGCACTCCGTGCCGAAGATAAAAGATTTCCGAGGTCGTTTAGCCTCCACCTTTATCTGCCGAGCACAATTTACTTCTACTTAGCGTAGTTCTGGTGCTTATTTGGCTAACACTTTTTTCCTTGCAGATCACCGAGTAATTACCAAGAGACAGCAGTCCTTCGCTGTAGAAAGGAACATTGAAACGCTGAAGGCTCAGATCTGCCGTGACGCGCCGACGCTGCTGGGCTACACTCCTTCGTATAAGGGGAAATTAAAGAGAAGGGAGAGGGAAACAGGACCGAGCACGAAGGCTAAGGGCAGGAAGACAGTTGCTGGGGAGCGGGAGGCTGGAGGCGTTTCCCATAATCCGAGCAAGAAGAAAAAGGAACTGAGGGTGAAGTTTCCCACTTTGAAGAAGTCAGCGGATTTCTGGTTCCAAGACAGTCAGCCAGCTGAATTCCAAGGCGCCAGCATCCCTCCACTCCGAACACTTATACCTGAATTTGCCGATGATATGGGCAGGAGGAACATGGTGAAGATCAACCTTAGGGATGGTGCTCTTACTCGGTAGAAGGAGGCCGAGACGACTGAGCCTGCCTCCAAGAAGCAGAAGGTCACTCGTGACTTCTTTCCTACAAGGCCGCCGACGCCAGTTCTTAAAGACCAAACTGATTCATCTGCTACTGGTGGCTCCAAAGCTGTGGAAAATTCGGCGGGTTCTACGGGACAAGTGATCGTGCAGGAGTTCGCACCTTCGTTTGCTACAGCCGAGGGTAGGGTTGTCAGTGTTGATGATAGTGTTAAACTGGAACCAGGGCTGGCCATCACCCAGTTGCATGGTCTTGCTTTACCGAGAGATATGGAGAGGGTTCCGAGGGAGCTGCAGCCGAGCATCGCTCATGCTAGCGCCTACCTTGTTCAAGTATTTGATTACTCAATTTCTCAGATATGATGTTCGGTTTTTCTTTTTGTTGCCGAGCATAACCGATTCATTTTTTGCAGGCAGGACAGGCTCTACTCCGGGTTTCCGATCAGGCTGATTTGTTGGCTGCCGAGAGGACGCGCTATCGAGACGATGCCAAAGCCAAGCACGAAAAAACGAAGGCTGCAAAGAATGCCCTAAAGTCGGCCAAGGCCAAGATTGCCGAACTCGAGAAGGAGCGGGATGATGCGTTAGAGAGAGTCAAGAAATCCGAGCGTGAGCTTGGCCAGGTGATGAGGAGAGAGAAGAGAAAAATCAAAGAGGTCGACGAGAAGGCCTACCAGGCTGGGTACGACAGAGCTGGTGCTGAGTATGTTAGGGAGGCTCGGTCGATGGTGAATGAAGAAATCAAGACCAGGGTCCCCATCGCGTACCGGGCAGGATACAAGGCTGGGGTGAGAGCTGCGTGTGGGGTCATGCAGCTCGAGCCGGACATGAATTTGACAAAGTCAATTCCTGCAGCCGAAGTGCCTGAGCTTGTGCTGCCTTATACTGACGAGGAGTGTGCACCACTTCCTCCAGAGGAGTTTTCCGAGAGTGAGGAAGATGTGGATGACCTTACTGTTGCCGGCGCCGAAGGTGGGGCTGGTTTTAGTGGAAAGAAGGTAGATGAGGTTGAAGGGGGCGTGGCTCAGGCAGCCGACAAGGATACCGAGCAGGCTCATAAAACTGGCGAGGAAGGTGCCGAGGACGAGAGTGGGAAGAATGCTGATGTCATTACTGATGTTGTTCCACAAGATTAGGATTTCTTTTTTTTGAACTTCGAAATTTTTGTTGGACTGGACGGCTCCGAACTTGGGAGTTTTGCCGTGCCAGGTGTAATAGTTGATGAGGGGTCGACACCGAACAATTCACTACTCCGTACCTCTTAGCTTAGGTTCTTCAGTAACTTTTTTTTTCTTCTTTTTTTTTGAAAGTTGAATGCCTGGCTTTTTTCGCAACACTTGTGTTTTTCCTTTGGATGAATGGATGTGTGATTTCTTTTTGCAATGAAGTTGTTTTGCCGAACTTGATTGAACGTCTTCATGCCTTGGGAAATTTTTGACCATCTTTGTTTAAATGGTAGATATCCATAGCCCCCACTTTGGTTTGGGTTTGGCTAAGTTGGTAGATATGTTGGCCAATCGTTGTTTTTAGATGTAGGTCTTTGCCGAACCTGGATCAAAGTAGAGTAGGGGGATGGAGTAATAGAATTGAGTGGAGAGTGTGCCGAGCGTGGTGGATGATATATAGGGTTGGCCAGCCCCTATCCAAGGTTAGTAAGTGTTATGTTTGTGGGTGGTTTGCTCACCAAAATGTGAGTGTAACCGGGCTGTGGCAGACCTCATTGTCTTGCCAAGCCGAACCAGTGCCCAAATTCCAGCCATATTGTGTGTCTTTGGGCTCGGTGGACCTGATGTCCGTTTTGCTTCTTTGGGCAGTAATAGTGGCCGAAGCAGAGGCGTAGGAGCCGTTTGTGGGTGTGACTGAGGTCAACGTTTGCGGTCGACCAAATATGCCAAGGTGGAATATAGAGTAAGAAAAAGGAATTTGGAATTTGCAAATGACAACTATTAGATAAAATTTCTTTGACTTCCCAAACATGAAGTACAAGTTGAAATGTAAAGACTTGGACTGAAGCCAATAAAGAAAAATAGGATAGGCAGTGGCCGAACATGAGACACACTGTTGGGGATTTCTACTACATGTATGCCTTCTTGAGATTCTGTGCATTCCATGGGCTAGTTAGAACTTTCCCATTCATGTCCTCTAGAACGTAGGCACCTTCACCAGCAATCTTGACGATACGAAAAGGTCCCTCCCAGTTGGGCTTAAATTTTGTTTTCTTGCTAGCTTGCACAACTTTTCGCCAAACCAAATCGTCCGGTTTGAATTTTTTGATTCGCACGCTGCGGTTGTATCCCTTGGCCACCTGCTACTGGTATTCAGCGAGGTGCAGGCGAGCGTCATCACGCTTCTCTTTTGCCAAAATCAGCTCTTGTGCCATAGCGTCGTCGTTTGTTGTGGTGTCAAATGTTTCTATTCTGAGAGTTGGAAACTTGGACTCCAATGGGATGATAGCTTCCATGCCAAACGCCATTGAAAATGGTGTTTGGCCCGTTGAATGCCTTGGTGTAGACCGGTAGGCCCATAGAACGCGTGGCAGTTCTTCAGCCCATTTTCCTCTTTTGGAGTTCAGCCGACACTTGATGCCGACACAGACGGTCTTGTTCGTTGCCTCGGCTTGGCCGTTTCCTTGGGGGTAGGCTGGTGTGGAGTTGAAAAAACGTATCCTGAACTCAGCACAGAGGTTGGTGAGGTCATTGCCGACAAACTGAGTTCCATTGTCAGAGACAATGGCGTATGGGACGCCGAACCTAGTACCAATGTTTTGCCATACGAATCTTCGGACATCAACCTCTGTTGTCGTTGTGAGGGGTTCAGCTTCAACCCATTTGGAGAAGTAGTCCGTTGTTGTAATCAGAAACTTGAAGCCTCCAGGAGCCGTTGGTAATTTTCCCATGATATCGAGCCCCCATTGGGCAAAGGGCCAAGGACTAGTGATGGGGGAAAGGTTCTGGGCAGGCTGTTTTGGGATGGGTGAAAACAGCTGGCAGGGTCGGCATTTGCGGACAACTTCCTCGCAGTCTTTCTTCATGTTCTTCCAGAAGTAACCTTGGCTTATGGCACGTTGACAAAGTGAGCGGCCGCCAGAGTAGCAACCGCAGCTGCCCGAATGAAGTTCTGTCAGAATTTCAGGCACCTAGGTAGGGTGGACAATGAGGAGGTACGACCCGGAGATGGATTTCCTGTATAGTTGGCCGCTTTAAGAAAGCCAGTAGTAGGCGGCCTTGTTTCTCACACGGTAAGCTTCCTTCTTGTTTGTGGGTAGAGTGTCGTGTTTTAAGAATGCAGCGATCTCATCCATCCAGCTGGGACCGAGTTCAATATTGAGTACCTCTGGAGTGGGCTCGAAGGACGGGCGGTCAATGCTGCCGAAGTTAATGGTTTTGAATTCTGAGGCTGTGGACGCCAAGGTGAGGCCTGCAAGTGCGTCCGCATGTGCGTTGTGCTCGCGGTTGATCTGTTCGATGCTGAAATTGCGAAACTGAGAGATGAGCTTAGCTGTTGTGGCTTGATATTTCAGCATTCGAGGATCCCGGGCTTCATAGTCACCGAGTACTTGGTTAACGATGAGTTGGGAGTCGCAGTAGACAATGAGGTTGGCGACTTTCATTGCGATGGCAGATCGTAAACTAGCGAGGAAGGCTTCATACTCAGCTTCATTGTTGGTGGCTGGGAAGTTGATGGTGAGAGAACTTTCATGAAGTGTTCCACAAGGTGAGACTAAGACTACCTCGGCTCCGGCTCCGGCTCCGGCTCCGTTGCTGTTTGAGGCTGCGTCGACATTAAGCCGCCAAGTTTCGCCTTGAAAAAGGTGCCAAAGTTTGTTTGAGGAGCTACATTCGGCAACGTTCGGTGGGGTTGGAGCATTGAGTGCCACTGTGTCTTCTGGAGTGAGTTCTGCTATGAAGTCGGTCAACACTTGTTCCTTAATTGCCGTTCGTGGCTCAAAGCTGATGTCGAAGTTTGCAAGTTCGATGGCCCATTTTGATACTCGGTTGGAAAGGTCTGCCTTCCGAAAAAGAGCTTTGAGGGGGTGTTCGGTTAAGACGATGATGGGGTGTGATTGGAAGTAGGGCAGGAGTTTCCTAGCCGCTAAGACGAGAGCAAGGGCCAATTTTTCAAGTGGCAGGTAGCGAGTTTAGGCTGGAAGGAGCGTTTTGCTTGTAAAGTAGATGGGCATGTCAATGGCTCCATCCCTCCGTACGAGTGCAGAACTGGTTGCGTGGGTGGACACGGCGAGGTAGAGATATAAAGTTTTGAACTCCTTTGGTTTCACCATTAGTGGGGCCGAATTTAAGTAGTCTTTAAGTTCGGCCAAAGTGGAGTCACAATCTGGGGTCCATTCAAAGCTGCGTCGGCTTTTTCCCTTCAAGGCATGGAAGAATGCGTGACACTTATCTGAGGATTTGCTGATGAATCGGTTGAAAGCCGCTGCTATCCCAGTGAGCCTTTGTACTTCCTTGATTGTCCTTGGTGGGCGCAAATCTTTAACAGCCTTGATTTGGTTAGGGTCGGCCTCAATACCTCTTCGAGTGACGAGGTGCCCGAGGAATTTCCCGGCGCTTACTCCGAACGCACATTTTTCAGGATTTAGTGGAAGCTTGTGGAGCTTGAGGATTTCGAAGACTTCCTCCAAGTCTCGCAGGTGGTTGGATTCCTGCTTGCTCTTGATGACCAGGTCATCAATGTAAGCCTCCACGGTGTGACCAATTTGTTCTTGTAACATCTTGAATATCGCTCTGTTGAACGTTGCACCTGAATTCTTGAGTCCAAAGGGCATGACGCGGTAGCAGAAGATGCCATAAGGCGTGATGAAAGCAGTTTTCTCCATGTCGTCGGAGTCCATGGCAATTTGGTGGTAGCCATGGTAGGCGTCCAAAAAGCTTAACCGAGCGTGGCCTGCTGTTGCATCCACGAGTTGGTCAATCTTTGGAAGTGGAAACCAATCTTTTGGACAAGTGTCGTTGAGATTGGTATAATCCACGCAGACTCGCCATTTGCCATTTTTTTTTTAACGACAACAGTGTTGGACAACCATGTTGGGTATTGTACTTCTTGGATGGCATTGGCTTCCAGTAGCCGCTTGACCTCTTCGATGATGGCGTTGGCGTATTCGGCTGCAGAACGTCGTGCTTTCTGGATGACAGGTTTAGTGTCTTTCTTGATGTTGAGGGAGTGACTGATAAAATTTGGATCGACCCCATGCATTTCATTGGGGGTCCAGGCAAAGACTTCAATATTTTTCTTGAGGTATTGGAACATTTCTTCGCGGTTAGTCTCGCTGATGGAAGAGCTGATTAGGAAGAATCGGGAGCCATCCTCGTTGATTAGCATTTGAACGAGGTCCTCATTTGCTTTGTTTTCGGCTTTCTGGCCGACGTCGTTGATTAAGGCCATGTCGGGGACTTCAACCCATTGTACTTCTTTGGCTTTGGTGGAGTTGTGGACGGCCGAGACGTAGCACTTTTTGGAGGCTACTTGGTCACTTCTCAAATCTTCTTATCGTCCATTGGAGCTGATGAAGCGGACGACCTGGTGGTAGGTCGAAGCGATTGCTTGCATGTTATGAAGCCAAGTTCAGCCAAGAATTGCGTTGTACGGGCTTGGCACGTTGACGACGATGAACTCGACGGTCAACGTTTTCGAACCTGCGACGACCGGAAGGAAGATTCGTCCGAGTGGCCAAACCGGTGCTCCGTTGAATCTGATGAGAGGGACTTCGGCAGGTTGTAGGGCTGACTCTGGGAGGTCGAGCTTTTTGAACAGATCATAGTACATCACCTTTGCCGAGCTTCCTTGGTCGATGAGGATTCTCTTGACATCGTGGACTCCGATTTGCACGGTAACGACAAGAGCATCGGAATGTGGAGTTTGTACGAACTCGAGGTCGCGCTCCGTGAAAGTTATGGTCCACTTGGGCGTTTCATCCGGACGTGAGCATTTTGACCCGGGTCTTACTACAAGCACCTGTTTAGAAGTGGAGGCGCGATCGAGGTCGGCTCTGAAGTGTGCTTCGGATTTCTTTGTAACCGGGTCGTGGATGACATGTATCGTCGGTCGTGGTTCGTTGGGGTTGGGATTTCCGACAGGTGGGCGGGCGGGTGTTTTTGCTCGATCAATGTATTGGTCGAGATGGTCTTGGGCCGCCAGACGTTCCAACAGTGCCTTGTATGGAGCACATGCCGTTGTGTAGTGGCCGAGCTCATTGTGATATGAGCACTTCTTCCTTGGGTTCTGATCCGCTTGGCCGTTGTCCGTGCCGAGTTTGCCTTGCGGCCACTCGAACCATGGTTATCTCATGATTTCCTTCAAGAAGGACCAGATGGGTTCTTTGAAGTGGATGATTTCGGCCACATAGTCGTGCTCCTTTAGCTGGCGTTTCTTCCCTTCTTTGATGTTATTGACGTGTTTCTTTGGCTGGGATTGTTGAGTTACGATTGGTGTCTGCAGTTGAAGAACTGTCGTTGGTAGGCAATTTGTTGAATTGGGAATTCCTTGAGCGGCTCGGTCCGCCTAGAACTCTTCAAGTGCACAAAATCGTTCTACGACTCGCATCAATTCTCCCATGCCGTGTGGAGGTCGAACAGCCAGTTCGTCGAGTATTTTGCTGCCAGATTCCAACCCATTTTTGAAGGTACGCGCGGCCCAGTATTCGTCGATTTCGGGAATTTTATTGAAAAGTTGCCAGTAGCGTTCTGCGTAGTGCCTGAGCGTTTCACTTGGGAGCTTCCTCATCTGGGTCAGGGATTCAGGCTCCTTCGCTGTTCTGTTACTGGTGATAAAGCGAGTGTTGAAGGCGCGTTCAAGGTCAGCCAGGTTCCGTATGGATCCAGCGGGCAATTTGTTGAATCACTAGAGTCCAAGAGAGCCGAGGCTGGATGGGAACGCTTTGCATTTGATTTCATCCTTTGTAGTGCACAGCTCAATGGTTTAGCGAAAGTGAATGAGGTGAGTGTAAGTTTCGTAGGTGCTTGGGTCAAACTTCGTGAATTTTGGTAGGTGGAAGTTGGGTTCGGCAATGGTGTTGATGATGTGGGAGGTGAAGGGTGAGATTCCAAGGTCCTTAGTTGCCGCTTGAATCCTGGACGCGGTGGTTTGCCTAGCTCGTCCGTGCGCGACCTCTTTGGATGCTTTTCTCTTTCTGATGTTTTCTCACATACTCGGCTGCGAAGCTTGTCCCGTAGGTTCGTCGTTTCCCTGCAGGGATGGTCGACGGACTTCTCCTTGTCGCAATATGTTTTGTTTTCGTTCTCCGCCCCTTTGATCCGTATGCCTTTCCCATTCCTCCGAACGTCGTTTTCATTATCCATGTTTTCTGGTGGGATGTACCCAAGGCGTTCAGAGACGTGACGTTTGGTTTCTACGGAGTCTCGGCTTCGCCGCGAGGCCGTTGTGCGAGAGAACTCCGGGCGACCAGTTGAGTACGTGCTCGTGAAGGATTCGGTTTCCTGTGTGCGGGTTCGCTCGTGGTGGGATCTCGAGCGGTGGGTCCCAGATGTTGTAGGTCGTTTATAGACGATAAGTTCCCTGGCGTCTCCCTTTTCTGGTGTAAACCCAAGGCGGTCTTTGACGGAGACGCGGTGGCCCGCCTCGTTGGGGTGGTTTTGTGGTGGAGGAAAAGGAGGTGGGGGAGGAGAGCTTCTTCGCTTCTGTAGTCCGCCTCCAGTAGATCTGCAGGCATCTGGGGTTGCGTCCTGCAGATGTTGCTTCATTTGGGCCACTTCCGCTCTTAGCGCCGCAAGTTCGTTGTCCCTTTCATCGTCTCGTCGTTCCAGAAGGCAGATGTAGGCCGCTGTTATGTCGTCCGCGGCCGGAGAAAGCCCAGAATCCGGGGGGAGTGAGATGGACATGTGCCTTTCGAAAAACGGTGGAAGGATTGCATTTCCACTGGTGTCTTTGGCCCCCGAAACTGAAACGTTTTGTGGATCTCCGCCCATCGCTGTTAGAGTTTGACTGTCTTTTTGAGAGGAAGGTGGTTTGGAAGAGAGTTTGAGCCGTTTGGATCAGAAGCTGAGAAGGTTTCACGTCAGGTTCACCAATTGTGTGGCCCATGATCTCTGGTTCGAGTCCTTCCTCCGCTGGTTCAGTGGCTTCCTAGCCTTCTCGACGCTGCCTGCACAGTGAGCGCACAACTAAGACCTGGCCGGGGGTTGCCTGGCAAGGCCCTCTGGCGAGAGGATAAGTATGTGTAGGGAGAGAGGAAAGAGACTAGGGTTTTGAGTGGGTATTCGCGTGTAAGAGTGCGTACCTTTCTAGAGGCGTTATCCTTCTATATTTATAGAGTCTCCTTGACTTGCTCCCCAAGCACAGGCACGTGCCTTGCGCGAGCCAGGCGACGCCACCGTGACGTCACCAAATAGATCTGGTAACTGCTTTTATGGGTGAGCTGGCATGAACCATGTGCACCCACGATCATCTTTCGTTATAACCGTTTTTGCACATGGGAAGACGCGTAATTCAACAGTCATCTGACGTCAACAGCGACTATGCTCCGCAGGTGGCCGAGCACGCCTAGCCGACTCTGGCACGCGGCCGACGGAGGAGAGTACGTTGCACGGGAGTGGCCGAGCACAGGCTTGCAATCCGCCGAGCACGTGTCTAGTGGGTTCGCAATGAAGAATAAGGTCGGGAGCCGTGCACAAGATTTCTTATTGAACTGAACAAGGCTCGGTTCATAACACAGCGAAGTCTTTATGTTCGGCCTGCTACACATTGTTTTTGGCCCTACTCAGGATCTGTTGCAGCAAAGCATGGGGGAGGTTTATTGTACTTCGGTGTTACTTGGAAAGATCATGGGTGGGTTTGGGTTGGGGAAGGGAGTTGGAGAAGGGAGAGCGGTTGGAGTGGTTGGGAAGGGTCAAAGAGCAGTTTTGCGAGGTGGTTTGGTGGGGATTATGGCGGATTGGAAGCTGGTTGTGGATGGTGCATGGCATAGGGAGACCTGGGAGGGTGCTGTTGCATGGTGCTCTGTAGATGATAAGGGTGTTGTTCGTAATGAAGGAAGAAGGGAAGTCTTTGCAAGTTCGGCGTTGATAGTAGAGGAGTTGGCTGTTTGGCATGCGCTATGCTGGGCTCGTGATTGTGGTTGGCTATCGGTTGAAATATGTTCGGATAGTTTAGTTGTAGTTCAAGGTTTTTTGCAAACCAGGGGGGTTCATGCGCTTGTGAGAGTTATTTTGGTTGATATTGTCAATCTGGCTTATAATTTTGATTATGTTGTAGTTTCTAAAATTTCGAGAACTGAGGTTAGGCAGCAGCTAAACTTTCAAGTTCAGTAATATTATGTTATGTTTGTGGTTTGATAATAATAAATAAATAAACATTCTACTGGCAGTCGGATGTGATGAATGGTGTGTAGCATCCAACCCAATGTCATACGATGTTTATTGAACAAATAAAATATTCAACTAAAACCTTTAAATTATATCCATGTATGTGACCCACTCCGAATTCCACCAAAACGATCCAAGTCATTTATTCAATTTAAAATATCTTTCCGAGCGGCTTTGTAAAGAATTAGCTCAATCGAATAACTGTAAATGTTTGATCTAATCTTCTACTTTGCATCTAGTCCTAAATCTAAATAAAAAGTTAAAAGATTGGATCAAACACATAAAATAATTCGATGAGCTAGTTGTTTTAAGAAACCACTCAAAAAGATATTTTAAATGTAATAAATGGCTCGAATCGTTTTTGTGAGACTTGGAATGGGCTCCACATAGGGACTTGTGCACATATTTAGGCCCATAGTCGAACTGAATGGGAACTGAGTGCAATCGAAACTATCTGAAAGTTTGTCGACATAGATCGTGCACAGATTGTGATATGGAGTCCACTATAGGTCTCATACAAACAACTCGAGCCATTTCTTAAATTTAAAATATTTTTTCAAGAAACCTCACAAAAAATCAACCCAATTCAATACAAAATCAACCCAATTCAATACGTTTTTGTACTCGATCTAATCATCCAAGTTTTTGGATCTAAGCCCTTGCAAAAATATTTTAAATTTAATAAATCGTTTGTATGGAACCACGGTGTTTTGAATTTCAAAAACCGTGATAATTTTTTTTTGGGTTTAAAATGCATCCCGACGGAGGTAGCTTGGAAATGTTGATGTTCTATATCCTCCATCCCTTTGTCTATTCTACATATATACTCCGAATATACTCCACCCAGTCGATAGCTTGAACAGAAACAAGCAAATTTGATTGGTTGCCCCAAAACCGGGTGGCGTTGGAGATATGCATTAGTTTTCTAAACCAATCAACGTCTGCTCCAGTAATATGCTGTACAAAACACGATTAATGAACTTTGCACCCCGCTTTCTTATATATGCGCTCTAAAATTTGTGGTTTAGTGCCAAAATTACACATAATACAAACACTAAAAGACATTTTATAGTGTTCTTCGAAAATCAATTTTCTGTTTATGATCCTGACTTGGAAGCAATGGTATTAGGAACGTGCCTACACACACAAACACACACACCAGTTTGGTACGAAAAGATAATCAAACCTCTATATATATAATATAATAGAATTCTGCGATCACAACTAAATAACTAACATCAAGGTTGAGGGACTAACAAACTATTAGGAGTAGATTTTAAGTCAAGGCCAATGCATATGATGTGGTGCATTTTCTCCTAATTCTGAAGGAGGAACCTTAGTTTGATCCTACCCATTTTCTGATGTCATTCTGGAAACACCAAGTGAGATACAAGCAACTTCAAAACTGATACTAGCAATTGGTGTGGTGTGAGTATTGCCCCCAATAGACCACATGAAAAGTACTAATTAATTGTCAAACTAGATTACCTAACCTGTTTATGCGGAATCTGCTCGATTCGGATGGAGGATGTCCAAAAAATGTTCAAGATTACTGTATAATACTAGCATTTAAAATATGTGCAAAAGAAGTATGAGTTCGGTCTGTTGTAAACCTTTTCCTACTTTGATTCTCCCACGCAGCAACAAGAGAGACGTAGCAGAACAATAGAAGTCGGAGAATCGCCCAACAATTAGTCTTACGCACATTGCTTCCTTAGCGAAACAAACTATACGGTAATTACCTCAAATAGTATATATAACATTACATAAATCCATCATATTTTCTATCCTAAAACAAGCATACATATATACTGCGTAAAGCAGAGAAACAGCATTATAGATTTGGATGGAATGGTAAAAAAAGAGCAATAAAACAACATCTCCAAAATATCTGAGTCCGCTATACTTGTCTAAATAAGGCAACAATCTAATGCTTCCCTTGATTGCAGGGGCCTACTTTAATCTCAATAAAAGAGCAAAATGTACAACCATCATTTTGCCAGCTCAAACCGATATATGACTGGAAAATTTTCATAACTTCTAAATGTACCACCAAATTTGTTATCATGTTTGACATCTGAAGAACTCCAGCTACCAGCCAGTCATAATCCAAGTGGAAGGACTCAACAATAAAGCTACACAAGAAAGAAGAAAGTTTCAAAAGATAGCAACATCAAGTCTAGATAAATATACCATTTTCTCAGTACCTTTGAGAATCCCTATTTTTTTCACTTCCGAATGGAAAGATCAATGTGCAGGTAAGCTACACAAGCCACAAAAAGGAACAAAAAAACAGAAGCCAACATCAATGGCTCCACGAGCATGAATATTGGGTTGAAGTTGTAGTAGACCTGCAAAAGAACATGCCAAAAAGCATAAATCTCATACCCATAACGAAACAAACAGCAGTCAGAAAGAGTAGAGAACTGCTCCACAGAAACACACACACATCAAGCCCACCAAGACCCACCCTTGTTCTTTTTAGCAAAGTTGGGATGTGAAGAAAACTCAATTGTCATGATCATACTGCTGGGACTCTTAATGACTACCAAAAGTATTCTCGAGGCATGCCAATTCCGGTTTCTTGCTATGGGAGTCCTCAACCCCCAACGAAAAGGGACGTCAGCTCATGCCAGTACCAGGTTCGCATGACTCTTCTTTTCCAGCAATTCAGAATTGTTTGTTGCCCATACATTTCGCTTTCTTAGGTCATAACAAGATATTTCAGGCTTGGGAGCTAAGTTACGGGGTAGGAAGGTCAGGTGTTAAGACACCCACCATCACTTGTTGGATATCAATCCTAGTATCATATTAACTAAGTACCTGGGAGGCAGAACATGCCAAGGGGATCAAAAGCAATAAACACGTAGCATGCATCATAATCAAACAGTGGATAGATACTGTACAGGAAACAAAACTGTTGCAGAGCCTTCTGTCGTGCGTAGCACAACATGCTGCACCTACAGACTGTAGTACGCAAAGAATTTTGTTGCGTACGGCAGCTTGTTTGACATGCTAAAATGAACAGAATGTTAAGAAGACAGCATCATGCATATTATGGAAAGGAAGCATAAATAAACGTAAAAATCTGCATCTTCAGCAAAACATGGCACATTCCGAAAAATACATGCCGTGCGCCATATTTATTCTTGCGTCCGCAAGGTTCACTGTTGCGTATGCAAGGAGTCTGCTTTGCAGCTTCAACTTTTGTCGGTTCTGTTTTCAAGGCTGTTCATTAAATGTGCACAGATTTTGTAGTGGGGCCCACCAACTACTACAATGTCAAGCTTGAGTCATGCCTCTGAGGTTCTTGGCTTGTTTTAAACCCAACTGTCCCAAGCTGGAGACTTGCAAATTATTGTTGTCATTTGAGAGGAAGCTTAGTACTTTCATGCATATTTGAGTCCACTTTTTTATACGTAAGTTCTTATGAAGTGTCTTGAGAACTTACTATACATGTAAGAGGTGGAATGAGCCGAACAAAGCAAGTCAGGAGGATTTTGAGGCAATGCATGCTCTGACACTTGTTGAAGTATAACGTCGCTCTGACTAGCTATAGCAGTAGAGACCATTTAGGCATATGTCAACTTAGACCTTAAGCTGGCTAACCAGACAACTTGCAAAATGCAAGCTGGTGCTGGCTAAAGCAGGGGAGAAAAGGTAGTGGCTCGAGGTTGAGGCATATGAGCTTGGGGAAATGACTCGAGGTGAATTAGATTAGCGGCAGTATCCTAACAGGTCTATTTTGCATTGGCAAAGAAAATCTTTTGAATTAATGGTTTCATGAGACTATTACTTCCTGAGATTAAATCCTCTGGCTTCATGAATTCCATCTGGCTTGGACATGTTCAGGTTCTAGAAGTATCATAGTGCGACTATTTATAGTTGTATGCTTCATTTGATTTACAACTTAAAAAGATGTGCGGAAATAAAGATATTTGCATCATCAATCTACGACTATATTATAACCTGGGAGAACACAAAGGAGGTATCGTTTAGGCTGAACTCAACCCAAAAGCTAGCTACTGAAGTGATGGTACCTCAACCTTATACAATGCACTTTACTATTGTACCTAGATGACATGGAACTTCTATTTACAGACTCCCTCATGGATAATGTGCTCACTAGGCATTTCCTGCCATGTGCAAGCCATCCCTGCTACTCGGATTCTGATAGCATGTTACAACTACTGCTGTAAACGAGCCAAGCTTTGGCGAGCTCGAGCTCGGTTCAAGCCTTAACGAGCCGAGCTTAGTCATTTACTAAACGGACTCTTTAATCAAGCCGAGCCTCTCTTAACGAGCAGAGCTTTTGTCAAACAAGCCGAGCGGAAGCCAAGCTCCACTCGGCTAGTTTAGTAAACAAGCCAAAAACTCGAGCTTGAGCTTGGCTCATTTACTGAATGAGCCGAGCCGAGACTTAACAAGCCAAACCGAGCCAAGCTCGCGGGCTGCTTGGTTCGTTTATACCCCTAGTTACGATCTAAAGAAATGCAAAATACAAATTTATCGCAAAAGTAATTGAAAAGTTACTTTTAAAAGAGTAATGGTTGGTTATGGAGGTAAATCTTGACTATCCAAGGCAAACCCTGTAAAGACGGAGACTATACTACCCTTAACGACAGTAAGCTAAAAAATTATTACCTTTCACAGTTATGCCATCTATAGAGTATAGAGATAGAAACAACACCAAACAATGCTATCATCGATGTAAGTTCTAAATATAACATGGTTAATTGGTTATACATCTTTAGGTGTCTTTTGTGTTCATCAAAATCCTGTAACATTTCTTAAAATATTCAAGTAGCAAACTGTTCTGCAAATTTAAGCCCTTACACTGTTATCGTTGGCATACCACTGCATAAATTTGTGCATCTCAAATCAAAACATATTTCCATCAACTAATTGAGATATAGAATGACTACGAAACAAAATTTGCTTTCCCCTAGAATTGGGCTCATGAGTTAAATGTGCCCACGGGAAAATTTACTGAGCCCATCGTGAGTTCCTGGCTCCCCAAAATCATGTAAAATGGCCCTCAAGAGGCTTGAAAGAACAAACATATCACAATCGGTAGTTGAAACCTAATCAGTACAACAGGTTGTCAAATCACCTGGAAAGGAGAGTTGTGCTCAGGAACTACATTCTTCTTCTCCAAAACTACAACAGTCCTTCCAACGACATCAAGGTATGAGTAGCTAGTCTGCAGAGTCAAGAAGAGAGGATTTTGTTGTTAAATTGGTCTTATTCAAATGAATTGGGCATACACCAATAATAGGCATATGAGAAGACATTGCAGTTAGATTGGTTGTATCCAAATCACTTGGGTACACATGTCTATCAAGGAACTAGCTTTGTGCCAGTTCAGGACAACAGGGAAAAAGTATACATTGAAGTTTTTTTCAATTCCCGTGTATTGAACGGGCACAACGCTAGTAGTGGAAAGGCAGAGACACAAAAGGCGTGAGAGAGAGACTGAGACTGGTGAACTCATGAAGGATATACGATGAAAGAAAAACAAACGGGGAAAATTATCAAGCCATGGGGAGTTCTCTAATCATGGGGAAAATTATCAAGCCATGGGGAGTTATCTGACAGGTGGTAGTATTTTTGTTTTGAAATTGAAACCTACCAAATAAAAGGATAATTCTTGGATCTATGTACAAACAATTAAAAGGCTTCCCCATAAATCAGGAGAAGGGAAAAAAGGAGAAAAAGAGAAAGAAAAAAGTGAGTTGAGAGGGGCAGGATTGCCACATACGGTAGAGAAACCCAACTTTTAAGGAGATTAAAGGATTGAGAATTTGGAGGCTTCGTAAAGCTATTACATTTGCTTATAGAATAAATAGATAAGGCTCGGTTTGGTTTGGTTTGGTTTTATAAATAGATTTGCTTGATAAAGAACTGTTGCAACTTCATGTTCACGAAAGTTGGGTACTTAGAATATCTTATCCAGACCAGAATACTATTTACTACTAATTTTTTGGATATATAATAAAGAATCAGTTGAAAAAGAACTGGTGCTTCAGGACAAATCAAAACAAGAGCATTAACAAAGACAAAGTACACAACAAGGGCTTCGACTCATATGCACAAATATTTTGTTACCAATGTCTCTGCAGATGACAACAATGGTATGCCATAATAACTTACCTCCAAGCTTTGTTCCACTGGAAAAGGAACTATGGCAAAAGGGTTTTTTGATCCCTCCGGCAACACCACCTAAAAACAGCAGCCCCTGGATTAGCATATATGCTCCAATTCTGACATGACACAGAGAACGCAAGGGGAATCATTTCATCAAGCAATCTACATTCAAAGAAGTGTACCCACTTTGATGGTCAATCTGTTGACAACTATCTCTGCAAGAGGACATCCAAAGGTGAAGTTTAGGTAACGCCTGCCATCAGATGACTCAAAAAGGAAGTCTTGCAATGGCAGCCCGTAGCCAATGACAAAAGTGGCCTTCCAGCCCCCAAATAAAGGATATCGCGGCTCTATTTCCAATTCTGACTGCAATGAAAATAAAGAGAGAGTAACTCCCCCCCCCCCCCCCCCCCCCCCCCAAAAAAAAAAAAAAAAAAAAAAAGAGAGAGAGAGAGAGAGAGAGAGAGAGAGAGAGAGAACAAAGAGAAAGTTGTCAGTACATAGATATCAGCTGACAATAACATATGAGATTTGCCTGTTCTTTCTAACTGAAAACCTTGTGAACTGAGATCTTTGTCCAAATGAAAAGACATAAGTCCATCAAGCAGAAAGTCGAAAACTAAAAAAACAACTACTGCAGACCAGTAGGAAACCTTTTCATGCAAAAGTTGAAGTTTTTGACAAGAAAACGCGATAGGGCCTCAGAAGTGTAGCCAGATCACAAAAAATAGCAAAGTGGTCAATCAGGTAATTTTTCATCCAGAATGCATACCACTCCCACATAAAATCAAAGTAGCATTTTCATCCAGATAGCTGATCCATATTGGACAATGGGGATAAATAGAAATAAAATGTCCTCTTAATATGGGTAGCCAACTGCCAACAACATAAAATCATGGGAATAAAGACTCCTTCCAATTATTCCTTAATAAAAAAACCCTTAACAGTTGAGTAATGACTACGTTGAAGCTAATTTCAGAATAAAACAAGAAAGCTTAAAAAGCATATATATTCAAGACAATTGTGGCAACCAAAGTTTTAGAGTTGCATTGGCTCTTGTTTTTCTACAGTTGAAAACAAAATATAGCAAACAATACTTACCTTCCTAGAATCTTTACGCAAATGTGATGATGAGATATTCCCTATTTCATCTCGGTAGTATACAGAGTGAACTCTAGGGGGTAATCTTGCAATCAGATGCTTGAAAGAAGACACCCCACTCAAAGACGGCCTAGATTGATAATCAACCCTACAAGAAGGAAGGTTCAGCCGAAACAGGTTCAAATAGGCACTCAGATTCAGATACTATACACACAATATCCGCATCTACTAGGACATTTTACTACATGATAGAAAATAGTAAGATTAGCAATAGGGGAAAAACAACCAAAAAATCCAGAGCAGCAAAATATTGCAATATTCAAATGTATGAGATATTAGAAGGCTGAGAAAGAAAATACCATGTAAACAAGCATTAAACTGACCTTGAAAAGACACCTTTGTGTTGAGCCCCAGCATGGACCAGTTTGTAATGCTCTGTGATCTGAAGGCTTCCCCAATGAGATATTTCCACCTCGCGCACAAGCTCCTCAACAACAGCGAATGGGTTGTTATTCTCAAAATGAATGATTATGGGAGAAAAGGAATATGGAGAGCGGTCTTCATAGGGACCATATTTTAGTTCTGTACCAGCATGGTCAGTGGGTTCCACTCTCGAGAATGATTCCACCTTGGTACTTGGTGTCTTTATGACAGTTATTTGTTGTTTAATATGGTATGGTGACAATAGTATCGCACTATCATGGTAATAGACAAGTTGAGGCTCTGACTGGCTAATCTCCAATGGGAAAGGTTCAAGAGAGTGTGTCAATACATAAAGCACTTCAAGTGTTAAAAACTCTCCCACGCTTAACGGATTTAGCAACAAAACAGTGAAGAATTTAGTTTCATTTGGCGCCTCGGGCCCTTCAGATGGCTTCACATCAAGAGGCAAATAAGATTTCTTCTTCTTCTTTCCAACTGTAACAGCTGCTTTGAGCAGTGCAATGTGATCAACTTCGGTAGGTGGGAAAGCAAGAAGGATTTCTGAAGCCGGCGGAGAGGTCCCAGTATTTTCAACCTGAAATATCCACATATGAAAGTGCATGCTATGTTACTTGCAATTTACAGGGAAAAAAACACGAGAAAACTAGAACCATTTAACCATAGCTGATTGGGACAATTTAACCATTTAAAACTAGAACCTACTGAGTGAAAGTTCAACAATTAGCTCCAAACAATGAGCTGGATTAGCACCCTGAATTACGTTCATTTTGAACGCAAAGACTCAACCATAACGCAAAATAAACCTTCACAAAACACATAGAGTAATAGATACTACTTGTCATTATGGGTACCAGGATTACAATATGAATAAAAGCGAAACCCATATATTTCACGCAAGGCACATGGTCTCATCAACTATTCCCTTTTCTAAGCAACGAAACAACTTTCTTATATTTACCATAAATGCACAAATAAAGTACAACTATTGGTCAAGATCAATCAGAATAATGTACGAGTACCTTCAAAGTCAAATAAACCCTCGTGATATGCGATGTCAAGTCAATCTGCAACAATTATCAACCATATCAGCGTGACTGACATTCAGAAACACCGAACAAGTTTTATAATTATAGCCAATTAACAAAAGCACTGATTGCAATTTGCAAACACTAATCAGTTAGATACCTGCATTTAATCAAATACGTTCCTTTTGATTAATTGATCATGTTTCACCATTGTAAAAGCAAAGAAAATACTAACAAGTATAGCTATGTTAAATACAAAATCGTTAGAACAGCACACGGTGATAAGACCGCTTGGTTGCGATGTGCCAAACCAACAACAACAACAATAGCAGGACCCATGTAGTCCCCAATCATTGAGGGTATGGGCGGAGAGGATCGGAGACAGTACTAACCTTCGGCAATATGCACAAAGTGGCTGCTCTCAGAAAAATGTACCAAAAAAATAAGCATACAGAATTCGTATAGATACACAAGTAAGGAGAGTATAGGTAAACATATGACAACAGTAAGAGCCTGCTTGGTTGTGCAAGTCAAATCCAGATAACTTGACTATTTGCATAAACATAGAAACATCTCTAAAACAAATTTATCAAATACATTTTAATCTGAAAAGAAAAAGAAAAATCAGATTTGTAATTCCAGACAGAATTGAAGCTCATCAAATAAAAGATCTCGAGATTCAACCGTAAAATACGCTTCACAAATTGTGTGTGAAATGTTTACTAACTTCATAAATTGGTACTAACAAAATGCCAATGAAATACACAAAAGATCAAGGTCGATAAACAAATTCTAAAACGAATTGTTGAAAGGATATACAAACAGATGATGAGATGAGATGAGATGAGAGACGATTGATGATCAGAGAGCTTACTCTGCGTTCGGCGCTGACGATCTGGAGGTCCTGTGAGGAGAGAGAGTACGATGTGGGGAGGAGAGAGAAGTGGACCAAAACTGCGAAAACTAGGGCTAGTCGAATTCCTGCCGGGGCTTCCATGGTTCTCTGCTCCTCTCACCAGTATGTTGACCAACTGGACAAGTCTAATATAAGCGTCGATGGTATTTTCGGTCGATATTTACCTGTCTCTCCTGAGATTTGCATTCGTTAGAGTATTTCACCACCTGCTCAAATTTTAACTCAAACTTAAATTTGAGAAAGTCACCCAAAATACCATTTCACTCTTTACTCAAATTTCTCTTCAAATTTGGTTTAAACGAAACTTTTATTCAAATTTTGAAAGTTATTTTCTCCCCTCAAATTTATAATTATGTCATTAATGAAATCTTTACTCAAATTTATGCCTAGATTTGCATTTGCACATTAGATTGCTTCATATCTAATCAGGTTTTTTCCCAAATTTGAGTAAAAATTTGGATAAAAACCTGATATGGTACGAAGTCTTTCACTCCTGAACTCACATATTACTCAAATCTCATTTATTCACCGTTATCACCACCCATCACCCTCACTCCACCAAAATCCAGTCACCTCTGAGGTCTCTCTCTTCATGGCTTCAAACACCCAGAACCCTAGGTTGGACAAAACCCTACATCGACACCTCCCAGAACTCTAGCTTGACACCTCCCTAGCATCACGACCACCACTAGCAACCACCACCACCAGCGCTCACCACCATCACAACCACCACCTACCACTAGCAACCACCACCGGAAATTTGGTGAAGGATTTGGTTCAATACCAAATTTGGGGAAGAATGTGAGTAAAAACCAAATTTGGCATAGGTTTGGGTAAGGAATGAAGGTGAATTTTGGAGGTTTTTAACTCAAAATTGAGTTTAAGTAAGGAGTAGAGATGCTCTTACAATATTACCCAATATTAATGTTTGTGAATTTCGTTTTGTTTCGGTCCGCGACAGACATAAATCGGTACACAAAAGTAGGTGTTCTGTACTGCTCTAAATATTGGCCTATACCAGGTGTACCGAACGACATCGGGCTTGTACCGGACGTACCGGCCTGGACAAAAAAATTGCTTATTTTGTTCATTTGCTTAAAAAATTCTTAAATTTTAAGATAATTCAACAAAATTTGGAGTCTATAATATATTAATTATCTTAATTTGTTATTAGAACTAATTTTAAGGTATAACAAAGTGTCAGAATTTATTTTACACCTCTACTTTGAGTTATTTGGTTTTTTGTATATATATTAAAACATATAAAATATATATTATCGTTAATCCGAAACTATACCGAGATATACACCAGTACCTCTACAAACCATTTCAGTAGAGAAAACGGTATGCTTATCGGTACAGAATTGATAACTTTTGTATTGCCCCATAAAATTGGGAAATTGCACTCCTTGTAGTGTTTACTTAAAATCTTTGGCCACTTGCTTATGATAAGTCTTAATTTATTTGCATATCCTAATCCTAAAATACCTAAAAGTATGCAAATGACACTTTCGCGCACTTGTTTTTGCGCCCACTCTCGCATCTATTTTATGTGAAGGGTGATAATGATTTTTATGTATAACTCCCACAATTCCTCCAAAGAATGTAGATAATTTTGAGTAGTTTTTCGAATTACTATTCTTTAGCTTTGTTTTTAAAATTTTATTTGGTAAATTATATTAAACCCCTCTCAACTATGTCTCATTTTCGAGTTACCCTCCTCAAGCTTGAACTCAATCACTTAACCTCCTAAGTATGTGTGACCTTTTCCATTTAACACCTTCCATTACCAATTTACTAGGAAATAGGATAGAAAACAGCATGTGACCTGCACATGGCTTACCAAATAAAATGTTTAGACGAAAATACCTTAGATTTTATGGTGGTTTAGCCAAATATCAGCCTTAAATCGCCCCTACCACACTCAAACACTATCGATCTACAACAAATCTCCCCAAACGGCAATGGCGTTAGTGACACTATACAGAAGAATGACAACTCAACAGCAGCGATGATTAGAGGTGTCAAATGGGCCGGGTCGGCACGGGCACGGCATGACACGGGCACGGTTTAATCCTGGCATGGCACGGCACGGTCTTAATGGGCACGCGGCACGACAGGGGCATGGAAGTGAGCGGGAACGACATAGGCACGACACGGAAGTTGGTCTGGCACGGCATGGCACGACATGGTCTTAGACGGGCACGGCACGGGCATGACACGGAAGTGGGATGGGGCACGAGTCACGACATGGCACGACACGATTCTAGCTAGGCACGGCATGGGCATGGGCACGAAAGTAGGACGGGTATGGCACGACACAACACGGTTCTAGTCGGGCACAGCACGACACAACACGGTTCTCGTCGGGCACGTCAAGGCACAACATGGCACGTCATGAGACATGGAAAAACCAAAAACAAAATGTTATTAAATAAACAAGGGATTTCAGATTATACTTTATTTCTACTCCCTCCGTCCCATAATATTTGTCCGGTCCGCGAAACGAGGACTACAAATAATGCATTTCTTTCGAGAAAAAATTTAAATTTTTTTCATAAGTTAAAAGAACTCGTCGAGATTTAGTAAATTGTTGATTTTTTTTTCAATTTTTCTTACAAAAATAGTATTATTTTTATGTCTCCTTTTGCGGACCGGACAAATATTATGGGACGGAGGGAATATGTATTTTTTGATAATTCAATAATTTATTAATCTTTTCCTTTTATTTAACTAAAAATCTAAAATAAGCTTTTAAAATATTTTATATGATTAAGAAAATTTGAATCAAAATTCAAACATGATAATATACCAATTACCACACATATACTGACATACATTGTGTTTTATCTAATAAAGATTTTTTTAAAAAATACATAGAAAATAAATAAGAAAAAAAACTAATTTTTTTTTAAAAAAAACTCCATATGATTCGAATTCGAATCCAAGCCCTAATGTCCTATGGAACTTGTCACACATCACAAACCACCAAGGCCATTGATTATGTTATGTTTTTACTTGGTACAACTAATAATAAATAAGAAAAAAAATTGGTTTTAAAAAAATAATCCCTATGGCCGATAGGGATCAAACCCAAGTCCTTAAGGACTTGACACACTCACACACATCTCAAACCACTAAGGCCAACAATTTTTTTGTACTTATAATTGGAACAAGTAATATATATATATATAAAATTCTATTGCATAAAAACGAGCCTCTTATACGCTGAATGATAGCCGCACAATTGTGACACAACTATGATGATTTATACTGTCCATTTTGTTGTTCTTGGTGTTTTAATCACTCTCGCCAATTTTTCGGGCCTATTGGATTTTGGAAGCCTCCTTCATCGGGATGTAGATTCATTAATATGAAATTTTTTGTTATGTGCGATCAACTATATAACAATAACCAATTTACTTCATTTTTTGCACGAATGATATAATCACTCCCACGTAAAAGGTAGACGGTTCCGATTTTCAAAAAACAGCTCGGGCGGCCCTCGAGTGATGCATTATAGGACTTTAACGCTTTTGGAAGCACTGAATGTGTTCTGATCATGTGGTTTCCGACATCCGATTATTACCTATTTAGGGGAGAATGATAAATTTGATAAGATCTTCAATTATAACGGTTTAGATCGAACATTCGAAAAAATGAGTCTGCAGCTACCTTTCAAATCTATACATCAAACTTCTCTAGTTCTATACCAATGTATTCTGCTATAGTCCAATATACGTTAGCTACACGATTGCGACACAACTATGACGATCCATACCGTTCATTTTGTTGTTCTTGGTGCTTTAATCACTCTCGCAAATTTTTTGGTCTATCGGATTTTGGAAGCCCTTTCATCAGGATGTAAATTTATTAATATGAAATTTTTTGTTATGTGCGATCAAGTATATATCGATAACCAATTCACTTCATTTTTTGCAAGAATAATATAATCACTCCCACATAAAAGATAGATGGTTCCGATTTTCAAAAAATAACTTGGGCGGCCCTCTATTGATGCATTATAGGACTCTACAAGAATTTTTCTTTGTTGAGTGCATATGGATTATGGTGCGACTGTTGCACATAATTAAGCATGACACTGGTATAAATAGAAAGAGATGAGGAGAGCCGGAGCCCTAGCAGCCCTTTCATCTCATCTGACTCGGTCTCTCTCACTCTTATCTCTCAACGTCTCTTTCTGACTCTCAACATCTCTCTCTCAACGTCTTTCTCTCTCCCTCTTAACTCTAAAACAGTGAAGCCCAAGCGGCCAAGCCCTAGTCGGTGACCATGGTGACTACCTTTGCCGTTTTCATTTCCGTTTCCATTTCCAGCGGTGAGTCAGTGACCGTTCAGCGACTGCCGTTTCCGTTTCCGTTGCTGTTGCCGTTTAGCGACTCAAACGACTCAAACCCTAAATCTACAACTAGATTTGAGTTTGCCCGACTCACCTCTGTCTCTCTTCGTTTCCGGTGACTCACAACTCTCAAACGGTGAGTATTTACAACCTTGGCCCATCTTCGTTCACGGTCGTCGTCTTTGGCCTATTTTACTGCAAGTACTTGGGGTTTTGATGTGAAAACATGTTAATTCAATTATTGATCTGTTTTTCACTTGATGCTGTTGCTTTTTTTAAGTTTTATTCTAAATACGGTGAAAAGCATTGGCTTGATGTTAACAAAAACCATAGCAGCGGATTTCCTTCTCATCTCTCCATTTGTATTGCTTTTGAAAAACAAGTTTCCCTTACTTTTTATGTCTTCAATTTTCCTTGTTATTCTGAAACTTTAGTTTGGAAAAATATATGTGGGCCTTTAGAGTTTCGAAGTTGGAGATTGATATGATATGCCCAAGAGTCATGCATCGCAAACCATTGTATCCCATTTTGTCAAAAACAAAATAGTACTAAAATTATGAGATCACTATTTTAGTAGCTGAAATTTTGGTTTCTCGCACGCTGAAAATTTGTACTTGAAAGCTGAAATTTAGGTGCTCAAAATATGCTTTATGTGCTTAATTTTTGTCCAAATTTTGAATATGCTACTAAGGCTATTGCTGTTTGTATTGGAGATTGCTAGCTGAGCTGCTATTGGACACTGGATAATCATTTGGTTGCTATAGTCGGTGTGTTTCTTCTTTTTTCCCCATATCCATGGGGATGTCCATGGTTCTATTTTGATGTTTTTTGAATTAATGTTGTGGTTTGATTAATTATCTTATCATTACAATCTACCAGGCTACCATGGATTATTTTGGAGCTCTTTTCCTTTTGACTGCCCCTTTGTTGTAGTTTACAAACTTTGCTCCAGCAACATTGTACATATTAGAAGTAATTGATTGGTTACATTCCTTTATTTTCAATGGAAAATGCGCCATTGTGTCTGAATTTTGTTGGAGGTATTTCGGAACTTTTCTCTGACAGTAGTATTGACAAATATATACATTTAGCTAGCAGTAAAGTTTTAAGTGAAAAAGATAGTTCCTTTTGCTAGTACGCCTCAAATTAGGATTGAAATATTGAATACTATGGTCTACAAACTTAAGAACATTAGAGGTTCACACTAGACACTGGAATGTGTGTTTTTTGGGAAGATTTTTTTTTAGACCAAAATCGGTTGCCGGTTGGTGATGTGTATAAGAAAATCGATGGCACAACGCGGCACGACACGATCCAACAAAAAAAGGCATGGCACGACACGACTCGACAAAAAAAGGCGCGGCACGACACAACCCGACAAAAAAGGCACGGCACGACCCGACTCGACAAAAAAAGACACGGCCCGACGCGGCACGATTAATTAATAGGGCACGGCACAACACGACACGATTTAAAAAAGGCATGGCCTGACACGGCCCGACAAAGCAAAATGGCCCACAATGGCATGACACATCATGGCACGATGAAGTAAACGGGCACAGCACAACACGACACGAAGCACGGCTGGCACAGAAATAGAATGGCACGACATGGCACGACAGGCACGTTTGACACCCCTAGCGATGATTGCAATTCTTAACAACAGTGGCGACGATAACTCAACAACAACGGAGATGGTGATTCTCGACAACAGTGGTGATGACAACTCTCAACAGCAATAACGACTACAACTCTCAACAGCAATGACTACAATAACTCTTTGATTCAGACCCATTCCAACCTCAATGGAAACCCAACCCCTTGAGCCCAATGACGTTGATGTTATTCATGCAACTAGATGATCGTCGATTCGCCGGCACTGAGAAGCCGAACAACCGTCTCTCTCTCTCTCTCTCTCTCGATCGATCGATATATATATATATATATATATATATATATATATATATATATATATATATAAGAGGATGGGTAATGGTTGTTGCCTTGCTGGGTTGAGGTTTTGGGGTGGGGCAGTATATATATCATACATGTATACGAATCAAAGCTATTAGGTGGGATTCTCGAGTATATATGGTGGAGTATCAGTAATTTTTTTTAGGTGAAGGCTGTGATGGAGGGGAGGCTGTGTCTGAAGGGTATGATGGAACTAAGTTGATTTGTGTGAGAACCCACCCTATGCAAGATAAGTCCCACATCAAGAATTCTAGGAAAGTTGAAATGGAATATAAGGAATGGTCTTGCTATTGTCAGCCTACTAGGTTGACGACAAACACACTAGAAAGTAAGGAAAATGGTGAAATATCTACTTCCTCCTTAAACTATTCCAATTTTAGTTACTTGCCCCTCTAACTACCAATTGAAGTTACTTCCCCCTCCAACTTTCAAAATGTTAGTCACTCCGTCCAATTCCCCATTCTTCTTGGACAGAAAACTCACCACTGTGGTTTTCCCGCCAAAAAAAGGGGCAATCTGGACATTCCAGGTTCTAACCCTAAAACGTTTACAAAACCCACTGAAAACCCTTGTTATCTCAAAACCTACAACTAGATCATCAAATACACACACACACACACACACACACACACACACATATATATATATATATATATATAGAGAGAGAGAGAGAAGGAGAGATCTACAATGGCATGGATCGTGAGAGATCCAAATGGAAGAACACCGAAATGTAAGGCTTTTTTTAACAAGCTAATGAGTCTTGCATGTTTTTATATTGCAAAGTATACTTTTTTATGTTATAATCCTGCCCCTTTATAACTTTTTGAATTATTATATGGGTATAAAACTGATAATGGTTGTTTTTTATATGTTTGTTGTGGAATTTGTGCATCTGTGGTCCCAATGTGACCCAGGAATTGAAGAATTTTGGATTTTTTAGTGCAAAATCGACTGAAAGTGCTCTATGCTTGTATGTTTGTGTGTACTTGCCCCTTTAACTATCCTAATTTTTCTTTTTCTTATTACTCACAAATCTTGCATGTTTGTATGTTTTATATACATTTGTAGATTCCAGTCCTGGGTATTTTAGTATTAAGTTGAATCATGGTGGAAATATAGTTAGGGATATCATAGAGTATTACGTTGGTGGTAGTGTGAGCTACATTGATTACTGTGATAATGATAGAATATCTGCAATTGAGTTGCAATCAATGTCTAAGGAAGTTGGATATGTGGAAGAAGTAGTTCTTTTCTACAAGGTTCAGATTGATGGAAAATGGATTTTTAAGAAGATCCAAACTGATGGGGATGTCACAACCATGGTTGAAAGCCTTAGAAATGATTTGGTGGAAGTTTATATGACTAATAGTAATTTGGAAGGTCTTACTAGTGTTGAATATAATGCCAATGTGGATGTGGAAGATGGCCTACTAGATATTGATATCAGTAATTGGGAATGGGATTGTGGATCATTTTCACAGGACAACTATAATTTTTTGGATTTCACAACTCAAATACCTTCTAGTAGAGCAAACCCACCATCCACCATTGAACCACTTTCCACCAATGAACCACCACCCACCACTAGAAGAAGAAATGCTAAAAGAAGACCTGTTCGTCATGATTCTGATTCTGAATCTGATCCTGATGTTTTCATAGCTAGTGATTATGAATTCAGTGAAGATGATGATGCTTTGTTTGATGCCAATGTGGATAAAGACATAGAGTGTGTGGTGTGAGGCAGAAAAAGGTAATTAGAAGTGATATTCCCCATAATTGTTTGTCTGAAATAGAGTCTGAGGAGGGGGATTCCTCTGAAGGTTTTATGAGTTTTGACTCTTCTTCTGACGAAGACAGGAAGGTCAAGCCAAAGTTTAGGAAATATAGGCCTATACTAGGGAAAGTGTAACCTATAATAGAGGAAAAGATGATTTTCAAAAATAGGGCTCAATGTGTAGAAGCTATAAGGCAACATGCAATTGTCAATAGAAAAGCAATCACATTTGAAAAGAATGACACAGATAGAGTTAGAGCTCATTGTGTTGCTCTTTGCCCATGGAATATTCTAGCCTCAAGCATCACAGGTGATAGGAAAACCCTACAAGTTAAGACATTAAACCTGAATCATAAACAATGTGGCTGGAATTGGACTAACAAGCTAATGAACTCAAGCTGGTTGGCAAGAACTTATTTCAAAGAGTTCAAGATCAAACCCTCATGCCCTGTTAAAGAAATTGTGGAACAAGTTATGAGAGATTATATTGTCAAAATATCACCACAAATGGCATACAATGCTAGGAAGAAGGCAGTTAAAAAAATAGAGGGTTCTTATGCTGAGCAATATGAGAAGTTATGGGATTACTATGGAGAGATGAGTAGAACCAATCCAGGAACCTCAGTATACATGCATTTTAAGAAAGATATTGATGGATTTACCACTAATAAACTTCAAAGAATTTATATTTGTTGGGCTGCATTAAAGAAGGAGTTCATTGAGGGTTGTAGGCCTATAATTGAAGTAGATGGTTGTCATTTGAAAGGCTCCCATGGTGGGCAACTGTTGGCAGCACTAGGGATAGATGGGAATAACCAAATTTATCCAGTGGTTTATGCAATGGTTGAGGTTGAAGAGGAGGCAAGTTGGAGTTGGTTCTTGCAGCATTTGAAGAATGATCTTCATATACCAAATCAACCCACATTCACAATCATTTCAGATAAGCAAAAGGTGATCACCAATGCATTTTCAGTTTAGTTATGTGATTACTTATGTAATTGACCATTCATTTTCAGTTTTACTTACCTGATTGACTAATTATTTTCAGTTCTTGATTTTACTGTATTGTTTTACTCTCATGCAGGGGCTTATGAATGCAATCAGGGACTTGTTGCCTTGTGTGGAACATAGACATTGTGTTAGGCATCTGCACAGCAACATGAAGAGAGCTGGGTATACAGGGCAAGCTATTAAAGATAGGTTGTGGAATCTTGCTAGAGCTACCTACATGAGGAGGTTTAGCAAACTTATGGAAGAGTTCAAGAAAGAGGATGGGGTAGTGTTTAAGTGGCTTGCTAAGCATGAACCCCTCCACTGGTCTAGATCACATTTTAATGTTGCTACCAAATGTGACATGCTCTTAATTAACCTTTGTGAGTCATTCAATGCTGCAATACTCGATGTTAGGGACAAACCAATCCTAACCATGCTAGAGAGGATTAGAATTTACATGATAAGGCATTTAGTGAAGAGGAGGGCTTCTGTTGAGAAATGCCATGGTCAGATTGGTCCAAAGATTGTCAAGTTATTGGACAAGAACATTGCACTTTGCAGCGAATACATTGTTGTCTTAATTGGGGACAACCAGTTTGAACTTAGAGGTTTTCATCATGGAAACCAGTTTTGTGTTGACATGAAATGCAAAAACATGCACTTGTAGAAGGTGGGACTTGACAGGTATGATTGCATCTTACTTATGTTTAAGTTAGTTTACGTTATTTTACTTATGTAACTAATGACGTGCTTTACTTATGTGTTGATAGGTATCCCCTGTGCACATGCACTTGCTATCTTAAGAGATTCAAAAAAGAAGGCTGAGGGCTTTGTGCATGACTACTACCAGAAGCAGGCATACATCAACACCTACAAACATGTCATATACCCCATGAATGGGATGGACATGTGGGAGAATACAAACAAACCACCAATTGAACCCCCACATTACACTAGGAAGTCTGGGAGGCCTAAGAAATGCAGAATAAGGGAACCAGATGAGCCACCTGCTTAAAGTGATGGAACCAAGAAAATGAAGAGGTATCTTAACAAATTGAGCTGTAGAAGATATGGGGGAAAGGGGCATAATGTGAGGACTTGCCCATCTGGTTTCACAACACCAAGGTTCAAAGAACAGCAATGCAATCAACCAATCTCACAACCAATGTTCACTCAGCCATCACAGCCCACACCCAAGGTCCCCTATAGAAGGGGAGGTATGGCTAAAAGGGGAGGTGCAGCTAGAAGGGGAGGTGCCCCTTAAATTTCAGTTTTATAGCTACTATTATGGTCTTTATCTAGCTAGACTTCTTTTGCTACTGTTATGGCTGAAAAAGCCTTCGTTTGCTAGCTTTTTTTTTGCTACTGTTATGGCTGAGAGAGCCTTCTTTTGCTAGCCTTTTATTGCTACTGTTGTGGCTGAAAAAGCCTTATGTTGCTAGCATTCTTTTGCTACTATTATGGCTGAAAAAACCTTCTTTTGCTAGTATCATGGCTGTCCCCAGTTGCTATTGATGCCTTAGTTTGCTACTATTTCTGGCTCTCATCTTGGGTTGATTCTGTCATGGATTAGGCCTTCATCATGGCTTGAAACTTTTAATTGCTGAATCATATTATCCTTGGTTTATGAAATTCTACCATTTTATGTTGGGCTTTCGTATTGGAAGTCAAGTGTAAAGTCCTATTTTTGGCTATTTCTTGGTAGTCCAATTGTTGCAGCCATTCAATTGTAGTTGGTTTGCCATATGGGTGGACTGGAGTGTTTGCGGCTGTTTCGAGTTGGGTACGGGGTCACTTCGGAGCTAATTTCTCGATTGAAACGGGGTTGGTTTTGTGATTGGGTCGGAGCAAATTTTTGGCTATTTTGGAACTGAAATGCAGTTGATTTTGGGGCTGGTTTTATGACTGGTTTGGAGTAGATTTTTGGCTGTTTTGGAATTGGAATGCAGCTAATTTATGGGGTTGTTTTGAGAACTGAATTAGGCTATTTTTTGGAGGTCAAACGAGATAAGTTGCTGTAGCTACTGTAGCTTTATTCATGCTTACTTGTTGATGTAGTTTAACCGTTTGGAAGCTGCTATAGTTCTGCTCAGCCCACAGTGGCTACCACTGACTTGTTATCATTTGGAAGGAAAATCACAGTCTCTGCACAAGCTAGAGCTTTATGAGTTCTCATTTCAATTAGAGGAGTTTATAGCTTTTTATAGATTCAAACTCTTATCTTGATCTGTTGTTTCCGTGCCCAAACAAAGTACTTATCAAAAAAACATAATGCTAGGGATTTGAACTGCATTCATAATGCCAAGAAACATTTCATTCATTCATATAGAACAACATTATAGATAGCTACTAGGCATTTGGACTAGATGTGCCATTTTCAGTACATAGGTGCTTCTCATGGCAATGCTAGGAGTTTGCCATTTGGAACCACATTACAATACTTATAAAACATGGCTATACAAATGACAAGCAAAGACAATACAATCAACTGCTTTTGTCATTCTTTCCGACGTGATAGTGTTGAGAGATTCACCAACTCCTTATTTCTCTTGATTGCTTCTTAGTTCTGTGTAGAAAATTGTTGCACCTCTCCACTTAGCTTTTGTACAAGGTTCATCAATGATTCAATTTCCTCCTCATTTTCTACAATATACCTCTTCAATTTTGCATTTTCCTCTTCAAATTTTTGCAAATTTTCCTTCAATTCTGCATTTTCTCCCTCTGCCTTCCTCAACAGCTTGATAACATGGTTGCCAAATCCTTTCCTCTTGTGCATGTTGGAGGATCAACCCAGTCAAAAAATTTGCACTTGCGATTTGTCTATTGTTGATTAGACTCCTTTATGTGCAAGGGCTTGAAGTTTTCAAGCTTTCAAAACCTTTGTAAAAAAAATTTAACTGAATTATCAATGCGTAAGAGCTTTGATCTTCTTCTTTGTATTGTTGTTATTTTCTATTATACCTTTTTTGACTTGTTTCTTTCTTTCTATTATGCTATGCCATTTGCTTTTGCTTATATTCTTCAGTTTCTAATCTCATGATATTTCAAATCTCCAAATGGTGATGAGAGATATAATAGAGAAATACGTGGATGACATCAGACAAGCATGAGGCATTGGTTGCTTAGTGAAGGGTGCTAATGAGGCCGTAAAGTCCATAACTGAACCTCCTCTGTTGCATGACATCTCTATGGATGTGGATGGGCAAAGTAATAGTGTTTATAACTCGTCTAAAATAACCAGAGAAGGGCCTTATAGCTACAAAGAACAATTACATTCACCTAGTAATACCAGATCTTCAAGATTTGAAAATGAGTCTTCTGAAGATCACAAGCGACATAGACGAGATTCTAGTTACCCTGAGCATCTAGAAGCTCGAAGAAGTGTTGACAGGAACAGTTGTTATAGTAGAGAGTATATTTCTAAAACCCCAGATAGGCAAAGAAGTAATGACCACTCGCATGACCACCATAGCAATCGTGGGTATGGGGATAGCTACAGTCGGACACGTGAGCGGACTGATCGTCGAGGGAAGAAGGGGATAGGTATTCAAAAAAGAAAGAAAGACACCAAAGGCATGCATACAGGAATCGCAGATCAGACTGTCACGCCCCGATCTTGGACCCGAGCACGAGAGCTCAAAAAAAATAAATAACAAATCAAACGCTATCATGTCTTCGGATCCACCGCCTTACCTGAAAAAGGTTGGATTATACAATGTGAGTCGACACTCAATAGGAAACGTGCTAAAGGCGAAGATAAGAAAACGCAAGCAAAATACACGATACACAAAATAATTTGTTCTAGTCTACTTCTTTTCGAATACATCAATTTGCGAGTATACACTATATCCTAAGAGAAAGCGCATTTTAATGATCCCAAAAAAAGATACTAACATTTCCTTCTCAAGTATCAAACCGAAGTAAATACATAAATAAAACAATCTGATACGATACGATACGATGAAAATCCAATTCCCAAGTACCAAGTTATAATCAAACCAAGTAAACTCATCTCATCTCATATATCCAAAATCCTTCAAACACAAAACACGTTAAATTAATTAGTCAAGTAGAAGAAAATAAGAGCACATAAAACCGATGGTTCAAATTAACAAGTTGTGTACCAAATCCTAGGCGACTGATCAGGTCCCTAATCATCCAAATTTATGGGCTACTAACCCAAAGGCCTATGGAACACCTTATCCCGCGCGGGTTTACGGACTATACACCGACGGATAAACTCATTATCCATATGCTTCCGGCTACACAACAAGTACAAAATGGTCAAGTCAACCTCCAATACGTGGCTCACTAGCCCAAATAACAAGTACCAATTCCAAATCATCCAAACTACGAGAAAGATCATACAATCTAGTCATAGTCTCAACAAAGTCATAATCTAGAATCCCGATTTACGGTAGTAAAATTATCATCAAATAAATATACAAGTAGAGTCATTATCAACTGTAGTGTCAAATTACAAGAATTGGTTTAACTTTTCTCTCTGTCATTTTATCAAACACCTTATAGGAATGTATCAAATCATCACATATTAAATCACTCCTTTACTCAAACCGGTCCAACATGCTAAAATTTACATAATCTAGTAAATAATCATCAAGGTCTTTAATCAATCATGAAAATTCGAAACTCATGAATAACACATGCTACGCATAGTCCACATATACCTTGAACAAGACATACTACGCATAAATCACCTCTACTTGGAACATATTAAACTTAAAATTGAAAAGAAAAACAATATAATCACAGATTTTTAGGTGTATCTCACTAGACTTTCCCATAACTAAGCATTTAGCAAGAATCCTACCTCAAAAATGAAAACCTCCGAAATTGCTAGGAACTCCAAAGTTGGCCGATCAAGATTTTGTTCGGATAGATGCGTAGCCCTTTGTCTGTAGATCACGTTCTCTTCTTGCCTTTTCGCGAAATTCACAAGCATTGGCCTTCGATTTTGGTGTTGAAGCATGAGGGTTTGTTGAATGTTTAAGAGAGAGAGGAGAAGACGCAGGAAAAAGGAAAAAAGAGAAGAAATGGGAATCGGGTCTCTCTGGTCCCATTTTCTGATTTTAAGTGTAGTAATTACACCACACCCCCCTCAACTACCTTAAGCACTTCTCAAGTCCTAGAATTTAATAAGTAGCTACGCTAATACCCCATGAGCTATAAAAATAAATAGTAACTACTCATAAAAGTTACCCACCGAGGGTCCCCCAACACTCTCGCCCTAAGGCCCACAAACTCAGGCCCCACGACGAAACATACACATACATATATATATATATATAAAATATCACTGCTCACAAAATTATCTAATTATTATTCCACATAACCACATCATAAATAAATAAATTTAAAATTTGGGATGGGTCTCTACACAGACTCTATTGCATCTAATGAGTTTGAGGACAAATATGATCCCTCTGAATCTCGTAACACGTATGAGGATGATATCTCCTTTGGCAGCGGTACCAGTCAAAAGTGATGCTTGGAAGTCCAATAATGACATGGTTGCTTTTTCTCCACAGCGATGTTATTTTGATTTCCAAATGAAACCCTGAGTGGTTTTCTCCATGCATGGTAAGTCATCTCACTCATGCATGAGTAATAGTTTATTAGGGCCAATTAGGAAAAGATCAAGAGATACCCTAAATTACTAATATATGAAGCTTGTTCTTGGCTGTGTGTTTGCAAAACTTTGCAGGAGGAAATCATGCGGCTTTAGCAGTTTATCCACATGTGTATCTTCCTTTGTATCCTTAGTTGTCTATTTGCTTCTTTTCATTTGGTAGTTCTTGATTTCTTTATAAATTCCCCCTTTTAATAGATCATAATTGACAAGTCTATTATTTTCTGATTTTCCCCTGTCTTTCTTATAGGACTATAAACTTGTCCCAAATATTAGCTGAAAAGTGTCCTCATGCTCCTAAGCCTAAACCAGATTGTTTACTTTAATTTTTAAATAGAATGCGATTTACTTTACCCGAATGCATATTTAATATCTTCATCCCAAGTACGATATCATGGTCATGGACATGGTGGACACATTCAGCTCTAGCTGGCAAATCATAGAAGAGGAGTATTTTTAGCTACTGTGGTATCCAACATGGGTATGGTGCAGTATATGTTTAGTATCCAGAGCCCTTGTCGCTTTTTTTATGGGCTAAGTGTGTGGCATGTACTTACAAAAGTGTCTTTGCTAAGTACTTATGGATGGGGAGTCTAGCTGTTACATTGTCTTTTCGAAAGGAATTTAGTGCTCATGTTGAGCCCAATGTATCTGTGATATATTTTGTGCTCTCACTCGAAACAGGGAACCCCAAGTTTATTCTTTTTAAAAGGATTTTTGTATAGATTAAACAAGTTGCTCTAAATTGCAAGTACATTGTGTTAGTGGCCTCTATTATTCCAGAGCTTTGAAAATGTCAGGTTGGAGTTGGGCTTAACTCTTGGCAATATTCACCTAATGTGTAGCTAAGTTTTGTTCACCCTCCTACCCTCCTTCCTATTGAAAGGGTGTGGATCCTACCAAAAAGTAATATCATGCTTATCAAAAAGTGTATTGCAAGGGTGGGACCTACACTATTTCAAACAATAAGAGGGAGGGTAATGTTCACCCACTTTTAAGGAGGGTGAACAAAATTGTACTCCATAATGTGATGTTCCATTAGTAAGATTGTTTACGACCTATATTAGTTTCCGCTTTCCAGTGAGCATATGCCACCAGCACACACACACTCTCTCTCTCAATTACGTTGTATATACACATGTTGTGTAACGCCCCTGAATTTTGGTCAGTAAAAATTTCGTTAAATATTTGAATTTTATTTAAATTACTTATTTTCTCTTGAATGGCTATATGATTTCTTGTTAATTTTCGTCGTAGTTAGATTTTGGTCATTGGTTAAACTCTCGACTAGAAACCCTACTTGACCAATTTAGTTAGTTTCTAACCAACTAGTTGGAGGAACCGAGGAACCAACTCACCTAATTACTAGATGAACCTTTTGGACCTTCTGAACCTTTTGCCTTTACCCATTGGTCCATAATGTTAGGGTAATTTTTGTCCATTGGACAATAAGCTTTTGACTAAAAGTACATGTAGTCTTTCAAAATCTTAATTTAAGATAAAAAGTACTTGTATTTCTTTTATCCATTGGTTAATAGATGTTAGGGATTTCTTTGTCCATTGGATAATAGAGTAAATCTAGTTTTCTATCTAAAGTACTTGTTTGATTATAAAGTACCTGTATATATATATATACTAGCTTATAGTACCATGGTATTACTTTAATGTATAAAGTACTTTAATGTATAAAGTACCTTACTCTTTTGTCCATTGGATATTAAAAGTTAGGAGAATTATTATCCATTGGGTAATAGCCCTAATTGTAAAGACCCGTATTTTTGAAAAAAAAAAAAATCGTTTAAAGGTTTTATTAATGTTAGAATATCGAATAAATGTGAAATTTGTTAAATTTATTTGATTTGGGGTCAATGTGATAGGATTAAAAGTGGAAGGAGTGCAAGTGTGGTTGGTGTGTGTGTGTCCTAGTATATATATATGTGTGTGTGAGGGTGTAGAGGATCAAAAATCCTCAACTCTCTCTCTCTCTCTCTCTCTCGGCTTCTCTCGTTCTCTCTCTCTCTCTCTCTCAAACTCTCACACTCAAACACCTCAAAATACCTCGAACCCACCTCAATCCGCCGCAAAGTTCTCGCATTCAAATGTTTTAGAGTTTGGAAATTCGTGGGTTTGAGCTCGGAGAGGAGTATTCGGACGATTCGAAGTTTTCGGAGCTAGGGCTTGCTTGGTTGGGCTTGGATTTCGTTCTTCAACTTCGAGGTAGGGATTTCTCACATCTATTATATGTTTATGTGTTGATTTGGTGTTTGAATCGCACCCTAGATCATTGGTTTTGTTGTTGGAATTGTTCTGGCGAAATCTGAAAGTCGTGCATTGAAAACCCAAGTCCTACCGGTAGGAGTTTTGGCCCTACCGGTAGAAACGCTGTCCAGTAGAGCCATTTTGTGAAATTCTGGTCTCCTACCGGTAGAAAATTGTGTCCTACCGGTAGGAAGTGGAAAATCAGCATTTTTGGTAAAACTTCGGAAGGGCATAACTTTTTCATCCGAACTCCGTTTTGGGTAAATTTTATATCGAAATTCATGTGCCGGAAGTCTACTTTCCAATGGTGGTGGTCTCATCTCCTAATTCTTAACCAATAAGATTTGGTAGCCAAAATAAGATAGATAGGTTCGGAGATGTTGGAAAATTCTTTTCCTTAGAATCGTTTGGGTGAGACATGGATGTCCTTAGGTTCTTCTAAGTACTTAATTGAGTGATTTGACGAGGCTAGTGGTATGCTAGGCTTTGTGGTGGTCGTTGGGTTTCGTATGAGTCTTATGACACCAAAACGAGGGTTTAGAGAACACAAGAAATATACGTGGGCGAGGGTTGCATGTTTTGACATGCAATGTGAGAAACAAACACGTAGGACACTCCTTTGAGTTAAGCAATGCTAGGCAGTGGTATGTGAGATATGTTCCTTATGTTTGATATGTGATATGTCATTTGCGTAAATTGTATGGTTTTATAAGTTGTAAGGTGAAAATCAATGAGCCGTTGCGAGAGAATATCTTTTGATATGTGAATGCTTATATGAAGAATGAATGGTGTAATGATTATGAGTTGAATGAAGTCGGATTATCCTTATTACTATTACAACTACTACTTCTTGTGAATAAGTCTTCGTTGTGAAATCATTATACGTGATTGAGATGAACGGTTGAATTGTGAGATGTATTGGACGAATTGTGGTATGGTGATCTATACTATGTGATGTGGTTTAGTTCTTTTAGCGAGGAAGGTATTTGTAAGGAGTAGCGGGGCTCCATAAATAGCCCGGAAAGAGCGCTTGCTTATGACGTGTGATGTGGGATTGCAAGAGTGATGTATGTGAGTAAACGTAAGGGTTTGTTTGATGAATGTACGAGAGAAATGATTGGTTGTCGAAACAACACCATAGAGTTATGTATCAATAGGTTCTTTTCTTTAAACGTGTGACGTTATGACTAAAGTGAGTCAAAGAGCGGATAGAGTATTCGGAATAGGGTGTTGTGGTTAGCTTAGAGTCTTGGTGTGTAGTCACGGTACTTCATTTATGTCATCGACGTTGGGAAAACTACTAGTCGTGTTTTGTTTTTCCATTGAGATATCGTACCTTGCTTATGTTATTCACTCTTAGTTTTGTTATTCATCCTACCAGTTATCCCATCTGCATAAAATGGTTGTATAGATTTCTCTACTGGGCTAGTGTAGCTCAACCTATCATTTTTCAGGTATGAACCCGGAGCAGTAGAATGGAGCGAAGTGCATGCATTCAAGTGCATATTTTCAAAAGAAGTGGCAAAAGAGACTCATGGATTTTTGATAAAACATGTTTTGGGAATGTAATAGCACCTTAACTCTATTTCTTTTTATGATGTAATGTATTCAAACTCTTGGAGTTGGATTTGTAATTTAATGATTAGAACATGGTGAACTCTTTTAGGGTATTATGTTAGATAATGTGAGGGGTTTTATTTATAAAAAGTTATTTTTATTTATGTTGAAAATCGAGGGCGTGACAACTTGGTATCAGAGCATAAGTTTAGAATACCTTGAGACCGTGGGGAGACTTTGAGTCTCATGGGTTCAAAAAAAAAAGTTATTGCATTTTGACATGACTTGTGTGCTGCTGAGTGATTGACATGCATCCAACTATGTGGCATTGCATTTATGTTACCGCATAATGGCGTAGAGTTGCTAGATGGGATTGATGGAGTTGGAAGTGTATTCCTTTGTTGATGATCTTTTCATTGTTTCTTTGTAGTGAGATGCCTCCAAGACCTGAGAATAGGCGGGGTAGGATTGGGAATTCGAGAATGGGGGCAGGACAGAATCAGCTTGCTAGGGATATTGTAGCGGCACTTGCAGCAGCTAATCTTTTGCAACCACCTCCTAGGGATAATGCGGACAGTCGGGCCATTGTAGCCATGAGAGAGTTTAGCCGTAGAAATCCACCTCAGTTTGATGGGGAGAGTAGCGACCCCCTTGTGGCCGACCATTGGCTTGCACAAATTCGTAAGATCTTCAATGCACTTAAGATTATGGAGGATGACCTACGGGTGAGTATAGTAGCTTGTCAACTTACCGGTGAGGCGAACGAGTGGTGGGAATCTATTTTAGGAGTAAGGAGAGACGCTAGGAGGGCGGCTGGAGTTGCAAATCAGGAAATTGAGCCGGTTGAGGAAAGTTTGACTTGGGCTGAATTTGAGACACTTTTTGAAAACCAATATTTTCCAGAGTCGTATCGCGAACAGCTTAGAAACCAATTCGAGAGGTTAGATCAAGGTGATATGACCGTTTCAGAATATGCCACTAGGTTCCAAACCTTGTCCCGTTTTGCGCCAGAGTTAGTTGCAACTGATGGTAGGAAATGTAGGCATTTTGAGAAAGGGTTATGTCCGTCTATCAAAAAGTTTGTGGTAGGTCAACGAATTGAAAGGTTTTCTGACATTATCGAGTGTGCTAGAAGTATTGAGTATACGGAGGAAATACCAGAGGAGGCGAAAGTGCGGGAGTCGAGGAAACAAACCATTAGCAAGAACATATCTATAGAAACATCTGGGAGCCAAGGCAGGAAGAGGCAAAGAGATCAATTTTGGTCCACCTCGGGCCAGCATAGTTCAGAACCACCTAATCTTTCCAAAACGTCAGGAGTTCCGTCGGGATCAACAATTGTGTGTTATCGGTGCCGCCAGTCGGGCCATCGTGCAGTAGACTGTCCTCAGGAGAAGGAATATCATGGTCAGAGACCACCTCGGGTTTGCTATCGGTGTCGTCATCCGGGGCACTTAGCGGTAGATTGTCCACAATCGACAAGCAGAGGGAGCATACAAAGACCCACGGGGTCGGGTCGTGCGTCTCATACCGCGTTGCAAGGTAACGTGAACTTATATGTTATGTTGAGATTATTTATGCGTATACAAAGTGCTTAATTGCCAAATGATTGTTATTATGAAGTGTATGGTCTATTCTAGTGTTGGATAGCATTGTGGAGTTGTCTTTATGAACTTGTCTGATAAAATCTAAGTGTTGTGACAGCTAGACTAGTGGGATGAAAATACTCAAGATTGATAAAATGAATAGAAATCATGTAAGGTCTTGTGGGATTGAAATGAACTAAATTATTATTGGGTTTCTTAGAGCCACGAGTTATGAAGTATTGGGCACTGTGTGAGCCCGTGGTTGTGTAGGGTACTGTGTGAACTCGTGGTGAAATAGGGCACTGTGTGAGCCTGTGGTATCTGGGCACTGTGTGAACCCGTAGTGTATAGGGCACTGTGTGAGCCCGTGGTTGTATTGGGTACTGTGTGAACCCGTGATGGTATTGGGCACTGTGTGAACCCGTAGTGTATAGGGCACTGTGTGAGCCCGTGGTTGTATTGGGTACTGTGTGAACCCGTGATGGTATTGGGCACTGTGTGAGCCTGTGGTATTTTGGGCACTATGTGAGCCTGTTGTTGTATAGGGCACTGTGTGAGCCCGTAATGTGCTGGGTACTATGTGAGCCCGTACTATATTGGGTACTGTGTGAACCTGTTGTATTGGGCACTATGTGAGCCCGTGGTCGTATTGGGTACTGTGTGAACCTGTTGTATTGGGCACTATGTGAGCCCGTGGTCGTATTGGGTACTGTGTGAGCCCGTTGATGCGTAAATGTGTTCGATGATGTGTAAGCCATTAATTCGTATAGTGGGTTTGCAGCCGATTAGTCTATTATGGTAATTGTGTATGAAATTGGTTGCTGTTTAGTCTTAATCTACATGCTTGATGTGTAATGTAATCTTAGCGTGTGGAATTTGCTTTTGGAACACGATACTGGATAGATGATGATGTGTGTATGGGTACTTGCTACGTGTTAAATAGATGATCGATAGGAAGTATGTTTGAATGGGGTGACCCAAATCTCGTAGTAAGATGTAACATTATGTGATGATTGAAATCTCTAATCTTAATTCCTTATTTTGTTATACCTTACGATTTGATGATTTCTTTGCATGCCTTTCACTTTATAGATTATGGTCTTATTGAGATTTTCAATAGTCTAATTAATCCTTCGTGAGATATTGAATAAATAAGACTACTTTGAACGTCATAGACATGTGCCAAACATGAATTGAGTTCTTTGCTTGGGCGCGCCGCGTAAATGTAGTGAAATGTGTGGAGTGGTGGGTCTTGATTTAGAAAGTTGTTACATTTACGGATGTACATATTTTGAACTCAGAGTTTTCTGAAAGGGGGATAATACTTTGTGAAAATTGAATCTTTGCATAGTTCATTTTCAAAAATAATAACGGTAAAGACTTGGAGGCGGCTACATCATAGTTCATTTCCATGATTGTCAAAATTGTCACCATTTTCAAATGACTAAGTGAGGTGTTAATCATTGATTGTTGATAATGTCTTTCCAAAATGAATATTTTCTTTCAAATTCTATAAAATTTTGCCATACATGGGCATGTTTCAATGGCTTTGCAAACTACTCGAATAAGAGCTTTCAAGGGGACATAATTTTCGTTAAAACGCACACTTCACCATTGCTTTAAAAAAATGTAAGTTGGAAGTTCATGATCATTGTTTAGGTTAGACTTTATCGTGTCGGACACTTTAACACCTACTCGGCGATTGTCTTTTGAGGGGGTCTATCTTGAGTTAGCATTACTATTAGAGCTCTACTAGTGTGAGTCTTGGTAATTTGAGTACGTCAGGAAGTAAAGAAACGAGGTGAAAATGAAATGTGAGAAAGTGGGTTTCCTGAAAAATGTACGTGAAGAATTTAGTAAAATCTTGGAATGGATGAGTTAATCTTAGAACTTGTTGATTATGTATTGCTTAACAATATTGTTGAACTACGACGTTATGAAATTCTCTTTTGAGTTTGGACACGGTCCATGGAACCGAGATTGGTTAGTCTGAAGTAATGAGAATGGATATGGTTTTTGAGACTGGAATTAATTGGTAACATGATTATGATTTGTACGAATACGAATAACTTCGTGATTTGACGTGTATGAATATCGGAACTTAGCAATTGTTTGGTAAGAAGCTAAGCTAGTTAGTTGTGGCATTTATAGAGTTTTCTTGCATTTTGGACACAGAATTAGAGGATACGAAGCGTTATGTGGTGGGCATGGCCCTTGGGACTAGAAATTCATTGGTGGTGTTCCTTCGTCTATTCTACACAAATTTCGGGACGAAATTTCTTTAAGGAGGGTAGGATGTAAAGACCCGTATTTTTGAAAAAAAAAAAATCGTTTAAAGGTTTTATTAATGTTAGAATATCGAATAAATGTGAAATTTGTTAAATTTATTTGATTTGGGGTCAATGTGATTGGATTAAAAGTGGAAGGAGTGCAAGTGTGGTTGGTGTGTGTGTGTCCTAGTATATATATATGTGTGTGTGAGGGTGTAGAGGATCAAAAATCCTCAACTCTCTCTCTCTCTCTCTCCTCCTGATCTCTCTCTCTCTCTCTCTCGGCTTCTCTCGTTCTCTCTCTCTCTCTCTCTCAAACTCTCACACTCAAACACCTCAAAATACCTCGAACCCACCTCAATCAGCCGCAAAGTTCTCGCATTCAAATGTTTTAGAGTTTGGAAATTCGTGGGTTTGAGCTCGGAGAGGAGTATTCGGACGATTCGAAGTTTTCGGAGCTAGGGCTTGCTTGGTTGGGCTTGGATTTCGTTCTTCAACTTCGAGGTAGGGATTTCTCACATCTATTATATGTTTATGTGTTGATTTGGTGTTTGAATCGCACCCTAGATCATTGGTTTTGTTGTTGGAATTGTTCTGGCGAAATCTGAAAGTCGTGCACTGAAAACCCAAGTCCTACCGGTAGGAGTTTTGGCCCTACCGGTAGAAACGCTGTCCAGTAGAGCCATTTTGTGAAATTCTGGTCTCCTACCGGTAGAAAATTGTGTCCTACCGGTAGGAAGTGGAAAATCAGCATTTTTGGTAAAACTTCGGAAGGGCATAACTTTTTCATCCGAACTCCGTTTTGGGTAAATTTTATATCGAAATTCATGTGCCGGAAGTCTACTTTCCAATGGTGGTGGTCTCATCTCCTAATTCTTAACCAATAAGATTTGGTAGCCAAAATAAGATAGATAGGTTCGGAGATGTTGGAAAATTCTTTTCCTTAGAATCGTTTGGGTGAGACATGGATGTCCTTAGGTTCTTCTAAGTACTTAATTGAGTGATTTGACGAGGCTAGTGGTATGCTAGGCTTTGTGGTGGTCGTTGGGTTTCGTATGAGTCTTATGACACCAAAACGAGGGTTAAGAGAACACAAGAAATATACGTGGGCGAGGGTTGCATGTTTTGACATGCAATGTGAGAAATAAACACGTAGGACACTCCTTTGAGTTAAGCAATGCTAGGCAGTGGTATGTGAGATATGTTCCTTATGTTTGATATGTGATATGTCATTTGCGTAAATTGTATGGTTTTATAAGTTGTAAGGTGAAAATCTATGAGCCGTTGCGAGAGAATATCTTTTGATATGTGAATGCTTATATGAAGAATGAATGGTGTAATGATTATGAGTTGAATGAAGTCGGATTATCCTTATTACTATTACAACTACTACTTCTTGTGAATAAGTCTTCGTTGTGAAATCATTATACGTGATTGAGATGAACGGTTGAATTGTGAGATGTATTGGACGAATTGTGGTATGGTGATCTATACTATGTGATGTGGTTTAGTTCTTTTAGCGAGGAAGGTATTTGTAAGGAGTAGCGGGGCTCCATAAATAGCCCGGAAAGAGCGCTTGCTTATGACGTGTGATGTGGGATTGCAAGAGTGATGTATGTGAGTAAACGTAAGGGTTTGTTTGATGAATGTACGAGAGAAATGATTGGTTGTCGAAACAACACCATAGAGTTATGTATCAATAGGTTCTTTTCTTTAAACGTGTGACGTTATGACTAAAGTGAGTCAAAGAGCGGATAGAGTATTCGGAATAGGGTGTTGTGGTTAGCTTAGAGTCTTGGTGTGTAGTCACGGTACTTCATTTATGTCATCGACGTTGGGAAAACTACTAGTCGTGTTTTGTTTTTCCATTGAGATATCGTACCTTGCTTATGTTATTCACTCTTAGTTTTGTTATTCATCCTACCAGTTATCCCATCTGCATATAATGGTTGTATAGATTTCTCTACTGGGCTAGTGTAGCTCAACCTATCATTTTTCAGGTATGAACCCGGAGCAGTAGAATGGAGCGAAGTGCATGCATTCAAGTGCATATTTTCAAAAGAAGTGGCAAAAGAGACTCATGGATTTTTGATAAAACATGTTTTGGGAATGTAATAGCACCTTAACTCTATTTCTTTTTATGATGTAATGTATTCAAACTCTTGGAGTTGGATTTGTAATTTAATGATTAGAACATTGTGAACTCTTTTAGGGTATTATGTTAGATAATGTGAGGGGTTTTATTTATAAAAAGTTATTTTTATTTATGTTGAAAATCGAGGGCGTGACACTAATCTTCCAACAAAGTACAAGGCTTTATTTTAATAATCAAAATTTGGATTCCCATGTACTTTTATGCATTAAACTATTGGGGTATATCTAAACCCTAGATTTCTAAAGTACTTTATTGATTAAACTAGTACTTGTACTCTATTATAATCTAATGGGAAGAATCCTAACCTTTTTATTTAATTGGGGTATTTGGTACCATACCTATATTTAAATATAGGGCTTTTGTCACATGCTTTAAAGGACAACTTTGATTATTTTAATATAAAAGTTTCCTTTTAACTTTTGTCCATTGGACAATAAAAGTTAGGGATTTATTATCCATTGGGTAATAGGTCCATCCTTCAACTAAGTACATGGGTTTATTTAACTAGTCTTTTTTCTTAAACCCCATGTGATGAAGTACATATATTTTATTATAAAAGTACTTAGTAGTCTTTAAGACCTAAGTTTTCTTAAGTACTCTTTTAATATTTTATATTGGGGTTTTGTACCCAATTGGATTAATTTATTAGGGAGTTGATCTTCCTAGAGTACATTAGTACACTAGTTATTTGTTTAAACAAACATGTGCCTAAATTGGATTTCTTTAATGGGATTTTAGATTTGGAAAATCTTGTACCTTGGTACTTTCTTATTCTTTCTTGTTATATATATATATATAGTGTACTTGAGAGAGAGAGAGAGAGAGAGAGAGAGAGAGAGATGCCGAGAGGAGAGAGAGAGAAAGAGAGGAGGAAAGAGAGAAGGAGATTTGGTTGTACCACACCATGATCTTCTTACATCTTTCAAATCCATGGGCATCTTTTTTCCTAGCCAAAAATCTATCTCCCATTGTACTTCTAGGATTGTTTAATACCCAAATCTTGTACCATTGTCTCCTTTCCTTCCAACAAATCTTCCAAAGATCAAATCCAAGGACTAACCTAGCCATGCAAGCTACCTAAATTGGCCTAAGTCTATTTTGCCTAATGACAACCTATTGATGGGCCTTTATGACACAATCCTAGCCTTTATTAGCCTAAGATTTTGACTACAAACTAGACCTAGGTTATAATTACCTAGATTCACCTAGAAAGGCTAAAGATCTTATTTGTTTTCATAGCCTTACACCTAAGATATGATTGGACAAGGCATGGCATGACATGTGATGTGGTGTGACAACTTAATGGAGCAAATCCATGGAGGATTTGGAGAGAGAGAGAGCCGGCCTTAAAGAGAGAGAGGGAGCTCAAGTTTTGGCTATAAATAGAGCCACCTCCATGCCATTGAACTCACACCTTCTCACTTTGCTCCAACTTCTCTCTAGAATTCCTTTGTTCTTTTCTTGTTCTTCATGTTCTTAAGTTGTTCTTGAGTTCTTCAAGAAACTCAACCTAAGCCGCCACTAAACCACCACTTGACCACCCTCTCGAACCAAAAGTAGTAGTAGTAATAGTCATAGTCAAGTTTCGAGAGAAACTTTTCTCTTTCGAAGCTACCGGAAGCATTCTGTAGGAGGTTACTCTGTCCGATAGCCGACGTACTTTTCGTAGCCGCCCTACCGCCAAGAAGTAAGGTAGAACCTCTTGCCCCTAACTCTACGTATAGAACCGTATGATAGAAAGTAGATTATCCTTAACGGATTTTGAAAAGATAGAATTTATCGTTTGTTTAGAAGTATTTATATTTTGATCTTTGAGATGATTATGAGCATGCATTATGAATTACTTGTATTAATTGTGGTGTGATAAAGCATAAGTGATTTCACTCCAAAGGCGTCCGTACATGTGGCGTTGTGCTTTGAATAAGCATAAGTGATACACTCCAAGGGCGTCCGTACATGTGGCGTTATGCTATAAGTGGTATTGAGTTGGATGACCTTGTTAGAATGTTTCATGCTTACTTTTGTCCTACCGCGGAGTCTTTGCATGTAAACGAGACACGAGAATCGAGAAAGTAGAAACATGACACCTAGGGTTGGATAATGATGAGATGTGTTTTGAAATCGCAATGTGGCTGGACTTGGTAGCCCATTGTGTATATGGAAACCCGCGATGTGGCCGGACGTGGTAGCCCATCGTGTGGATTGTGAAAACCGCAACGTGGCCGGATTTGGTAGCCCGTTGTGTGTATGAAAACTCGTAATGTGGCCGGACTTGGTAGCCCATTGTGAAGATTGCCAATGCGGCCGTGGTAGCCTCATTGGTAATATGGCTTGGTTATCCGCGGAGAAGAGCCAATGCAAGTTTTGTGTGCCAATGGGAACCTAGCGCGGCGGAACCATTATGAGGATACTCGAGAACCCGGCGCGGCGGAACCGAGGTTGGGTGTGTTAAACAAGTGGTTTTTGAAAGGTTGATTTGTAAATGATAATGTTGACACAGTTTACAACGAGTCGCGTAGGAGAAACACAGAAAATTTTGGACACCAATGATAGTTGATTAACGAATATGGATGTGTCATTGTTAGCTGTGTATATATGTATCATGTGGAAATTGATATTTTATTATAACCTTATTTGTAAGTTAAGGTTGGTGGGTAAGGATTTCCTATTGAGCATTGTAGCTCACGGTGTTGCCTTTTGGTGACCCTGACATATTATATGGGTGGCGACGCCGGTATAATGTGTCAGACTTCATAGATGAACAGGGTATGATGTACACCTTGAAGGCCTTCGGTGCCGAGAAGCTTGCCAGAATGGAGGAGAAAGCAGAACAGTAGTTAGGAGCCCTAGTTCCTCCCTTGTTGAATAAATGTTCCCTATCATTTGATGTATTTATGATGTAATAATGAGCTAGACTCTCTTTATTATGTAATAAATGCCTCATTTAACGTACCCAAAATTCGGGGTGTTACATGTTGCTTGTTTTCCTTTTACCCAATATTTCATACAAACTATGGTAATAGGTAGGTTGGTAAAAGTTAATCAGGGCCTTATTGATGCCGGTTCTTGGTTGTTGCTGTAGTTGCCGATGTTAAAACAGGTTATAGGAAAGCCAGATTGGTTGATAGGCTTGAGTTCTTGAGGTGCTGTTATTGTCAATTGGGGTTTTCAGTGTTTAAGTTTGGCACTCTCCGCGTGTTATTGATGACTTTTGTTGTGTTCTCTCTTTGCCTGCTGCTTTGGATTTTTGAAGAAACTAGAAAGTAGAAGAAGGTATCAAGATTTTTATTTCCGTAGAAAGTAGCTTTTTTGTTATTGAAGAAGCTGAGTTGAACTTGAACGCTTGTAAAAATGTTGCATAGAATCTAAATTTGAGTTTGGTGTTTGTTGATGCTCCTTTTCTTCTATGCTTTCTTTCTGTACGCATTACATTTGAACGAACAAGTAGAATTATCTTTCCCAAAAGCTTGTTACTCTCAAATTCATTTCGATACGTTTATAGATATACAGTTCTATATGTAAATCAACAAATCCAAATGCAACCTTCTAAGTTTTTTCTTCCACATGGGGATTGCCAGAAGCACCTCCTCCCTTCCCCACCCGAACAATTACTAACTAGCAGAAAGTAAATATAATTTTCAATTCGTGGAATGTAGACGCGGAGAGCAATTGAATTAAAAACTAGTATAAGTCATGTCAAACTAGTAAAACCAAATGCATCCTCTTAAGTTTCATTCTTTCAATGTGACTCATTGCCTTCAATACGTTTCACCTCTCAACAGACACACCTCTTTAAAGTTGAAATTTTATGAATACAAATTTGTTGTGAATGCAACTCTCGTACAAAAGATAAACTCTGTCACACAGCGGCATGTAGATAGTCCCCAAAGTCAGCTCCACGTTTCTTCAACCTGAAGAAAAAGGCATTGAAACGCGAACACAATTAAGAAAAAAGAAGGTATAAATGACACCTAATATATGGTGGATGGGTGAAGGTGCACAAAGTATTCCTCAAAAAAAGTATAAATGACACCTAATATATGGTGATAAAGGATGGGTGAAGGTGCACAAAGTGTTCCTTAAAAAAAGTTGCGGAAAAGTAGCTTAGCGTGGTAGTTACACAAATTATTCCTCAAAAAAAGTAGTGGAAAAGTGGCTTAGCGTGGTAGTTATTTCCGAAAAGACAAGTACATAGAAGTAGTACTATAATGTTGTAACTTAAGAATAGGATGCCTTTAGCTATTACCGAAACCAAAGTGTGCATGCAGTACAGCAAAGAGAGAGACATCACATAACTCAGCTAAGAATGATGGATATCACGTTTCCCCCCAATGTTTTCATTGACAAGAAAGGGGAAATACAACAAACTTTAAAATAAAATTTACACATACTACATTAAGATCTCTTTAGTCTACAAGCAAATAAGAAACAATATGGCTATGCAAGGGCTTGGAGTGTGGTGTCAATTGACCCCACAAAGTTGGAAAAATAACTTCTACTAGCATAGTTTTTAAGGGAAATTTTACTCATTAGACCCACAAATATCAAAAAATTGTCCCAAAGACCCCACTAAAATGACAAACTTTACTCTTTTATCATTGTCAACCGCAACTCCAGGTATTTGACCTCACTGTCTAGGAATCCTGGCTTTGGGTCCAGGACTGGTGTGTTCAGTTGCAGGTTTTAGCTGCAATAGATTGCAGAGGTACTACTTTCAACCAATTTGCTCATTGCATTTTCTGAAAGGCACAAGCAGTGACCTGAGTAGCATCTATGACTCTCGAGCACAATGATTTCACCAAAATGCAAATAGTACAGCGGAAGGTAGATGACAAGTACCTAATTTTTTAATTTTCTCAACGGTTACTAACAATCCTTTACTGAAAGTTCCTACTCCACATATACATACTATCATCTCTTGTAATCTACACACTTACTTCACCAATCGCTTACGAACAACACTATTCATCGGGAGAGTATCTACTATCTAGGAGCAAGTTGTGCTGAAGAAACGTGAAAATTAGCCAATTAAAAAAGGCAGGAGCTATATTTCAAAAAAATACCGTAGACTAAAAAGGAATATGTACACTCGTTCTCATAATTAGGCTGCATTATGCTTGCTTTAAACCCGGCTCATTACCTCAAAGAAGAAAAAACAAATTTGGCGAAGCTTTTGAGGTCTATTTATTTCCTTACCTCAGTTACCACCAGTTAAATCTAGGGTCACTTGTGCAACACACTCTTCTTAGGAAGCTTTGGTTTCTTTTGAGAGTGGTTCTGCCAAGAAAAAACAAAAAGATGAGAACAGAACAGACAAGAATCACAATAAAAAGGGTACAACAAGTGAGCAAACACAAAGCCAAGGAATAAATTAGAAGGCCAGGCAATGGACAAGTGTAAATGCACCTTCTGTCCTTCCAAGGCGTCATTGTCAGTCCTCTCTCTCCAGTTGCTTTTGCATAGTTTGATAGGCCTATTTCCAACATATTTACTTGCCACCAATGTTACACGAATGATGTTTTCTGTATTCTTCCAGAATATAAGTCACCCCTCAAGATCCCTCGCCCTTTCCATCCCAATAAACAATACATCCTTAGATAAATGACCATACAATCAAATTAAATGGACACCGTGATATAATTGATAGGCCTGGATATAATGAATATCTAGAGTAAGTTCCTTTTCTAAACAATTTTTGGGCTTCCTAAACTATACATTTGAAATATCAAACTTCAAGAACATCTAATTTCCATAACCACAACCAATCAACTCAACCCAGTTACATGTGTTTTAGTTTTATCTGCTACTGATACATTCTTTAATGTTGTCATATTGAAAAGTACAACAAAGTCAACTTGAAAGGGTTGATAACAAAATGGAAAGTATGGGCCAATAAAAAATACAAAATGGAAAGAATGATTTGAAGACACCTAGGAATACGTACCATTCATTTCTTTCAGCGCTGCTACAAGATCTAAACGGTTTGAAAAACTAACAAATCCATAGCCCTTGGTTTTTCCAGCACGCTTATCTCTGACAACCTGTGACCATACACGTAGTCCAAAGGGAGAAGAAAACCATATAAGATATTGCCGCAACTATAGGTACGCCACATACTGTAGACACCCCAATCTGGTTTCCCAATTGATTTACTTTCTTTTTCGGTTTCTTATTTTTCCGATGATGAATCAGGTCAAAACAGTGTTGAGTGTGGAATGGTTTGAGCTCGGAGTAGGCTAAGGTCCATCTTGAACCTTAAAACCCTAAGTAAAAACGCCGACCACAGGAGTTGACCGTCGCGCGACCCATCGATTCTCTCGCGCGATGCTCTACTTGCCAGGTGTTGGTCAAAGTCAAACCCTGACTGTTGACGATCGCCTGGGTGGGACAAACCATCGCACGATGGACCCACTCCCTCGCGCGATGGTCAACTCCTGTCGTTTTCACCTTTTTCAAGCTAGATTTTGTGATGATCAAGGGGCTACTGACCTGAGAACCCCGTTTTCGTGGGCTGAACAACGTTTGCAGGTGCATGGGTTACACCACCCTCACAACCACTCCCCTCACCTTGTTGGCCACTTCCTCCATTAAGGAGAACTGGCCAGCCTTGTTGTGAGAACCCCGTTTTCGTGGGCTGAACAACGTTTGCAGGTGCATGGGTTGCACCACCCTCACAACCACTCCCCTCACCTTGTTGGCCACTTCCTCCATTAAGGAGAACTGGCCAGCCTTGTTGGCTGGTCACTAGGCCAAGTCCCTCACCCACCTCACACCTTCTCTTATCCTATATATACCCCCCTTTGTTCATCTTCCATAGGGTTACAAAAAAAAGGATAAAAAGAAGAAAGAAAGACAACACCATTTTCAAACACTCTTCACACTTCATTACTCAAGATATTTCAATACACTCATCTTCCAAGCCACACCACCTAGTTCAATCCATTTCCGAAACACTCAAGCAAAGGTAGAAATCCTTTACAGTTTACTGTTTTGATCCCTGAGGGGGGTTGGCAGAGCCAAGGCTGGTAATCAATACCAGTTCTGGCTCTAAAGTCAGCAGAGTTACAAGGATCATATACCAATCCTCCTACGTACGATGGACTCATTCAATCGCGCGATTCTTCTAACAATCGCGCGACAGTCCTCACGGGGATAAGGTTTTGGTTCCTTTCTGTTTAGCTATAGCATAAAAGGTTATGTTAAAGCATGATTAGAATTAACTCCACTGATTTACATGTTAAAAATCCATGGTTTAGCTTAATTTGTTTAGTTAGTTACTTTGGAATGCCCCTGGGTTGTTCTTGAATATGGCTCAGAGCCCAGGCATGCAAAGCAATTCTTGAAAGTCCAGTCATGACACTCGCGCGATGAAATCACTCTATTGCGCGATGGTTTGCCTATTTCCAGTGGTTGCCTTTGCATGGGCAGTTTGGTCCATGACCATTCTTTAAAATGCCTCCACTGTTTAGGGGTTCGTATTTATTCTCTATTCATTTTGTTTGTAATAATTATCTACTTCCAGTACATATAAACTGCTTGGTTTGAATTCTGGGTGTGCACTGGTCGTTCCAGAGCCCAGAAGGAGATAAAATTGAACTTGTTGGAGAGATATAACCATCGCGCGATGGTATGAGTTTGTCGCGCGATAGTTGACTTGCATGCTGGCAGGGCCATGCATGCAAGTTGGCTGCTGCTCGTGTCTTATTCACATCAACGCGCTATTTTAATGCTCAGAACAGTGTTGGGTTTTATCTCGTTCATTTTTCGAGCATGCCATTCATTCGTATTATCTTTGATCACATGTTGCAAGGTGTTACGATTTTTAATCCCCGATTAATTGTTCTCCGCCCTAATTGGCTAAAAATTGATTGATAAAAGAAGAATTGCAAACTTTCTCACAAAATGTTTAAGTAAAGACCAATCTCTAGATTAGGCAAGATGGGTGCCTTAAAACCCTTCCCCTATCGTAACCTGGCTCCCGAACCCAGATATGGTTATGACGGACTAGTGCCTTCACCTTTTTCAAATCAAACAGCGCAATGAGTGTAGACACCCTATTTTGGACTTTCCAAATTAGTTTACTTACGGTATTTAATTCCCCGATGATGAAACGGATCAAGAACACCCCGGAAATGTTAGTATGCTTGAGCTTTGAACACTCCAAAACCCTTTCAGATCCTTTCAAAATCTCCAAGCTAGAGCCAAATGGCCTCAACAAAACCCAACTTGCATACGCCGATAATCAACTGGCGTGCGCCGGTCCTCTGCCACGTGTCAGTCATCGACCATTGACCAAGCCCGAACTGGAGTACGCCAGTCAAACTTCCGGTTAAACTTGTGTTTTTAAGCATGCAGAAGCCATGGGTAGGGGTCTACAGCACTTGGAAACCTTCCAATCCGTTGAAAAAGCATTCTCCGCCGAGGGACATTTCTTACACTCCCATCCCATCACCTTTTCCTCTCATCCAATGAGAAGCAAACCTTAAGGGCTAAGGCACCAGTCCCTTTGACTGGCCTTAGCCCCTCTCTCTCCCTCTCTTCCTATATAAACCCCCTCTCTTCATCCTTGCAAGGGGTTACAAAAAAAAAAAGGTTCCCAAGTCTCTTTCTCTATCTTTCTCCTTTGGTTTCTTGCTTTCTCTTCTTCCACCATTTGAAAGAGTAAGCAAGCAGCCCCTTTCATACATCATCCACACCTAAACACTCATCATCCATCCCTCAAACCTCAAGCTCAAGCTCAAAACACACCATCAAACTCAAAAAACCAAAGGTATACACCTTTGAACTGTTTTCCTGTTCTGATCTCTGAGGGGAGCTGACAGGGTCAAGGCTGGTAATCAATACCAGTCCTGGCCCTAAAGCTGTCAAGGTTTCAAAAACAAAAAAAATCGTTTCTGACTAGAATCGACGTGCGCCGGTCATAAGCCCGCGTACACCGGTCCGTGGCAGTACGTACAGTTTTAAATTTGATCTGTCTGGAATCTGTCTGGAACTGGAGTACTCCAGTCTGGAACTGGCGTACTCCAGTCTGGAACTGGCGTACTCTAGTTCCGAGCCCTCCGGAACTGGCGTACTCCAATTGTGAAATGGGGTCCAGATCTTTGTTTTATGTTTTATTTCCTATCTATTCATCACCTTATTGCATGCAAAAAAAACTAGTTTACTGCTTTCTGTATTTAGAACTGTTTAGTTGTGACATTCAATATTTGTTCATATCTGTTTTAGAAAGCCTCTGGGATGTTTTCTGGTCATGTTCCAGAGCCCAGATGATGCAAAGCCAAGCACTGGGTAAGGGGTGTAACTAGCGTATGGTCTCATACGACTGGCGTACGACAGTTATGCCAAGATCCAGTGGCTGGCCCTTGCATCTTAGCTTAGTTTTAGCCTATTTCCTGACCCCACACTATTTTTGGGGAATTCTGCTGCCTTTCGTGGCTTGAAGCCGTTTCGTATGTCTATAACTGTATATATTCTATTCTATTAAACTGCGTGGTTTGTCCTGGGTGTGCGGTGGTCCATTCCAGAGCCCAGAGGGTTGCAAACAAAGACAGTGAGTTCATGGTAAGTGGAGTACGCCAGTGATGAGGTGGCGTGCGCAGGTTGCATTAGTATGCAGTGACCTGGCTGGTGCATACTGGTGCGATACCTGCTCACATCCCTTTAAAACAGCATACCCCACCTTACTCAAACTACTCTCGGTGCTTGTTCTCAATCTATGTTTATTATTGCAAGCAAATCATCCATAAACATTTTATCACATAATTGCAACTTGTTACAGTTTTAACCACCATTAACTGTTCCCCCGCCCTAACTGGCTAAAAATGATCAAATGAGAGAAAAATGCAAAAGTTTTACAAAAATGCCTGAGTAGAGACCGATCTCCGGATTGGGCGAGAGGGGTGCCATAAAACCCTTCCCCTCTTGTAACATGGCTCCCGAACCTCTGATATCAAAGGTGACGATGGACCGGTCTATGCCTTTTCAAAATCAAACAAACGTGGCAAAACGCTTTCGAGTTCGGTTCCTTGGGTGTTTCACCGCTAAAACCCGAGTGGCGACTCTGAATCGAGGCGTTTCGCCTCGCTTTTTCCAAAAAGGGCCACACACCAATTTTCTTTAAAACTGAAATCGAAGATTTTTGGGGCGCGTGCCCACAGTTTGTTTGATTTTGAAAAGGCATAGACCGGTCCGTCGTCACCTTCGATATCTGAGGTTCGGGAGCCATGGGTGTTTCACTGCTAAAACCCGAGTGGCGACTCTGAATCGAAGCGTTTTGCCTCGCTTTTTTCAAAAATGGCCACACACCAATTTTCTTTAAAACTGAAATCGAAGATTTTTGGGGCGCGTGCCCACAATGAGCATTTTCAAGTGCAGTTCCTTGGGTGTCGGACCTTTAAACCCAAGTGGCGACTCTGCATTGAGCGCTTGTCTGCCAAAAAGCGCGCTCATCGATCTGCCTTGCATTTTCTTAGGGCATGCTGCCCACAGTGGCGACTTTGCTGGGGACCGAACCAATATTAACCAATACTTAAAAGTTTAAATACACTTATGAACCATCCCTCAAAAGTCTGTCAAAACGGTGAGCTTCGCGCTGCCAAAGGTCAGAATGGTGATTTAACAAGACCTCATGTCCGGCCAATCCAATCTGGGACTTTTCCGATTGATCATTTGTGTATTTTTTTTCTTTTAAAATGGACTAAATAAAGTGAGCCAAATTTGAAAAAGTATTTTGTGATTTTGTGATTCTTCTTTTCTTAAATCAATCTTTAGCATTCTTCACTTGCATCGATGTGGGATAAGCCTCGTTGGATCGTTTTGACAATCCAGCACGGTTTATCGGAGCCCGGGGACCCCGAATGACCAACAACCTTCGACGATGATAAGTCATTCTACCGTTTGACTGTTGCTCTGTGGTTACGCGTGCAGCGGGAGGTATATCTTGGCTTTAGTCCGAGGAACCCGTTACAAGCCAAAACCGGCCTTTGCATATATGAAGTGCTAACACTTTTCAAACTAGGACAAGAACCCACAGGGTAAGATTTACTTGCATCTAACCCCCATATACTGTCTTTGTGTTACTGTCTTCCCTATCGCATGCCTGTACATACATACATACATACATACATACCGCTTACGTAGGCATGTTTAGGGCGGCTTCTAGGTTCTCAAGTCTTTGAGTCTGTCTTAAAAACATAAGGACGCCGTTTCGAACCCGATGAAGAGTCATGCATCTCGATGGTGCATGTTATCAGTTTTTCAAAATCCTTAGATTGATGAGACTTTAGGATATCTAAACCTTTATGAACCTTTGTCTAAATGCCCAATCGAAGTTTCAAATAGAAAACAAGGAACAAACAGAGAGAATGCCGTGATGCTTACACCGCTTTGGGTTATCGTGCGAAGCACGTACACCGTTTAGGCTATGGTGCTGTGCCACCTACACCGCCAAGGTTAAGGTATCACGCCATTTTACACCAACTTGTTTAAAGTTCAAAGTTGAAATCTCGAGAATGGAATAGTCAAAAGCTCAGACTACTTTGATAACCTTTAGTCTTATCGATTTATTCAAAGGGTGCACTCTCAAAAAGATTTTCGAGGATTCTGGCAATGTCCGAACACTTTTGAGACAGACTTCTCTTCTAGATCTAGAGTCTAGGATGACACTAACGACGGTGTTTGCGCTTTCGCTTTAGTCTTTTATTTAGATTAAAGTTATTGCAGGGCCCCGATTAAACCTTTTCTTACTTTACTGCAAGCAAAGTTCTAAATCATTGCACCACCACGGAAAGTATCGAAGCAGAAAGGCAAACCCACTTGGGAACGTTTGCATCGGAATCCGGTTCAAAGGCTAGTCAGGTTGCAATCCCAGTCAGTTACAATGGAAGACTCTCCGCATTCTCTGTTGGCTACTCTTCAGTCAGGTTCACCTTCGGTTCTTCAGGAAGTAAACCCCCGATATCGCCAACTCTTTCATCTTCATCAAGTTCCTTTGAAACACCAGTCATGGCAGATCAACCTCAACCGCTCACTGTGGAAGCAATGTTCACAAGGCATCAGAATAGCATCGCCACCATGCAACAAAGGGCTACTCAGACAGATGCTAATGTTACCCGTTTGAATGATCTCTTCAACACTCATCTCCCACCAGTAGCAGAAGTGGGGGGCGAGGTCGACGAGGATGTTCATGCAGAACCCGTCTTTGTCGAGGATCCCAATCATGCTGGGCGGCTCATAGTTCAGCCCAATCCGAGAGAAGCTCGTCCAATAGCCGCAAACTTTGACCCTACTGTTGTTAGACCTACACAAAATCCTGATTTGGCTGCTCTTATGGCCAAAATCACCAAACTAGAGGAATCTGTTTCTAAGTCTGAAAGAATCAGCGCCAATAAAATTGACTTGGACCGTCTTTGCTTATATCCCAATGCCAAGCTTCCCGACAAGTTCAAAATGCCAGATCTAGTCAAGTTTGACGGCAGTGGTGACCCTAAGACTCATCTCTATAGTTATCACGTTGCCGTAAAGCTCTTATTAGTCGAGCCCGAAGCCATGTCACAGTTGTTCCCTCAGACTCTCTCCGGTCCAGCTTTTCATTGGTTATTGTCACTTGACATTGCCAAAAGGAGGACTTGGGGGGATATTGCCGCTGCGTTTATTTTGCAGTACACTTATAATTCCTTACTGAAGGTAACAACTCGGGAGCTTGAATCTACCAAAATGGAAGCCAAACAGTCCTTCGCGGACTTTGTTAAGAGGTGGAGGGCTAAGGCTGCCCTAATGACCGATCGTCCGAGTGAGAGGGATCAACTCCTTATCATTTCCTGCAATCTTCAGCCGGATTATGCTGGTCCTTGTTCAAGCTTCAGCAAACTTTGAAACCTTCTTCGACTCCGGCCTGGCCATCGAGGATGCGCTGCAAAGTGGCATCCTATCGAAAGGAGAATCTTCTAACCCTCCGAAGTCAAAACCTTGGGCATACTCTGGTCACATTGCCGATGTCAATCCAGTGCAGACTCCACAGAACAACCATCCTTACAACCAACCTTGCAGTTTCTCTGCATTTGAGGCTCCTTTGTCCTTTGTTATGGAGAAATTAATCAAGTCAGGACATTTGAAACCCCTTGATCCAACTCCTTTACCCAAAAATCTGTCACCCAGTTTCAAAGCCAATCTTTACTGTGCCTATCACCAAGGGGCTGGTCATCTTACAGATTCCTCCTTCCACCTCCATCATGCGATTCAGGATCTTATAGACGAAGGGACCCTTCAGGCTCCACCTCCACCATCTTAAAAACCAAACATTCTCTCTAACTCCATGCCAAAGCACAATGCTGCACCACATATCAACCACATATCCTCCAGCTCCACTCAAATCGACCCTTGCTCCACCATATTCAACCCCACTGACCATATAATCCCAGTGAACCAGCCCAAACCAGTTGCATCCATGCCTTTGGAGTCAGAAGCAGAACTCATGTACATTGGAGAACCTTCTCGTTCTAACCCGAGCCTTCAACATCTCCAGTTAGGCTTCGATCTCTTCAACGAAATCATGGGTGATCTCCATGATGACCTCTTTCAGCCTGTATGACTTGGCCCCACATTAACTCATCGCGATCCTATCCCGGTCATACGGGATCCTAGTTCTTCTCGGGATTTTGAAAGCCAGTTCAGGGCTGCGCTACCGTCATACTTTGAGCGAGAGCCTGAGCTCAGCATGCAAGCCGTGGGTTGGTCCATAGCCGCCGATGATGATTACGCCGTTCCTATTATCCAGGAATGGGACCAACTTGAGCTAGAAGGCTTCCCGTTACACCTCGAGTATCTCCCACTCCCTCAGCATGATCAGGCTTGGGACGAGGAATGGCAAGTCGGACATGACTAGGCGATGCTTGATCCTTCGGATGGTATTTCCTTGTACATACTATTCCAACAACCTGAACCTGTCCTAGAAGGCTTGCTCGTACTCTGCTCCCCATTCAAATCTTTCCCTTTTTTTTAGCGACTGAAAAAAGGGTCTGCACTTATCACTTGATCTGCTGATAAATCTGTTGAGTGCTGCAGCCATTCCAGTCAATCTCTGGACTTCCTTTGTGGTTCTGGGACTTTGCAAATTCTGTAGGGTCGTTATTTGGTCAGGATTTGCCTCAATCCCTCTCATGGTTACAAGGTGACCCAAGAACTTTCCAGATCCCACTCCAAACGCACATTTTGAGGCGTTGAGTTTTAGTTTTTACTTTTTTAGGATTTCAAAGGCCTCCTTTAAATCTGCTATGTGTCCTTGGTGAGTCTTACTTTTCACCACCATATTATCAATGTAAACCTCCATGGTCTTACCAAGAAGCTTTTTGAACATGATGGTTGTCAGTCTTTGGTATGTTGCCCCTGCATTCCTCAGTCCAAAGGGCATGACACTATAACAGTACAACCTTCGTGGTGTAATGAAAGAAGTTTTGTCCTGATCAGGCCCACAAACATAGCAATTTGATGATATCCTCGATATGCGTTAAGAAAGCTCATCCGCTCATATCCAACAGTGGCATCTACTAACTGGTCAATTCTGGGAAGAGAAAAACTATCTTTTGGGCATGCTTTGTTTAAGTCTGTGAAATCTACACAGATACGCCATTTTCCATTCTTCTTTTTCACTACCACTGTGTTGGATAACCATTCTAGATAATAAACCTCTCGTATTGCCTTGGCCTCCAACAAACGATCTACCTCTTCGATAACAGCGTCAACATGCTACACGGCTGCCCTTCTCGTCCTCTGAATGACTAGCTTATGTTGTGGATCAACGTTCAAATGGTGGCAGATGACATCTGCATCCACCCCGGGCATTTCCTCTGGTATCCAGGCAAATACGTCGATGTATCTCTTTAGGAAACTTACCAATTCAGCCTCGTCCTCAGCCGATAATGATTCTCCAATGAGAAAATACCTTTTTGGATCAGTCTTGTTGATCTATATTTTCTTCAAACCCTTAATTACCCTCTCTGTTGGGTCCTTTCCGACGTCCTCAATAGTCGGTTAATTTGGGGCTTCCACCGTATGGACATGGTGGGCATTCTGGATTCTCTTTACGATGGACACCAAGCACTGTTGAGCTACCTTCTGGTTACCCTTGATATTTTCAATCCCGTTGGATCCTGAAAACTTTACCATTTGATGGAAGGTGGAAGAGACTGCCCTCATCTTGTGTAACCATGTTCTCAATATAATCACGTTATAGGAGGATGGTACATCCACCACCAGGAAGTTAATTCGCAGTACCACTGTCCGAGTCCGAACGGGTAAAGTTACCTTTTCTAATGGCCACACTGCTCCTGCCCCGAATCTGACCAATGGGGTTACTGATTGTATCAAATCTGCTTGAGTCAATTCCAACTTCTTGAATGCATCGTAATATAGCACCTCGGTGCAACTCCCTGAATCCACCAAGATTCTTTCCATATCATATTTCCCAACTCGTAGGGTTATGAACAACGCATCATTGTGAGGTATCTGGACTCCTCTCAGATCCTCATCCGTGAAAACTATGCCCTCGTTGTATGTTTCTTCGTCACACCCTTTTTTCTTTCCCAACCGCATTACATGTTGGTCATGTTTGATTTGTCTCTGGAGTAATCTCACCTCATTCCTCGTATAAGGCTCGGCCAATCCATGTATCATATGGATTATGCCCTTTGGATTCTGCTCGTAATCCAATTTTATTGCTTTTTCTTTATCCTTGGGGTCTTCTTGGATAAATTCCTTGAGATAACCTCGCGAGACCAGATCATCGAGGTGTCTTTTAAACATCTCACAATCCTCAGTCATATGGCCCCAATCCTTATGGTAGCTGCAGTGCTGATTCATAGCACGTTTTGTATTTTTATCTCCACCAAGACTTGGAGGCCACTTGAAGTAAGGCTGATTCTTTATTCGATAAAAGAATCCTATAGATGGGCTCCTTCCAAACCGTGGTAATGGAAAAGAAAGATTTGGGATCAGGTGCTTGTTTATTCGACTCTTTCTTAGCCTGCCCATAGTCCCTCCTCCCTCGATAGGTCTTCGGCTCTAGCTTGTCTGCTTTCTTTGCAAGGCCTTTGACTTGCTCGGCAACTACCTTGCCGTCTTCCCGGAATATGTCGTCTTCGTTCCTGGCATGCTGCTCTATCCATTCCAATAACTTTGCTAATGTTCTCACTGGACTCATGTTCAAGGACTTACGCAGTTCTCCCCGAACAGGCAACTCGATTTTGAACGTGGCTATCGCGTATTCCTCACTGCAACCTTCAATCTCATTGAAAGTCTCCCAGTATTTTTTTGCATAACTTCTAATCGGCTCATCCTCGCCTTGCTTCATAAAGGAGAGACTCTTAAAAGTTTTTAGAGCTCTTCTGCTTGTTAAGAAACGAGCAGTGAATTCTTCAGCCAACTGCACCCATGTTCGGATGGAGCGTGATTTCAATTTATGGAACCAAGACAAAGCTACCTTCCCCAAACTCGATGGGAACATCTTACACATAATTGCATCGTCTCCTTCATGCATAAACATTGCCTGTTGGTAATGCTGTATGTGTGCCACGGGATCAGCATCTATTTCGTAGATGACAAATGTTCCGTGTTTCACTCTGCTCAGTAATCTAGCCTCCTGTAATTTTCTTGCAAAAGGGGAGGATGCAATATTCCTCAATGCTTTTCTTGCTGCTTCTCGTGCAGTCATGGTTTCATCTTCTAGTTCTTTCATTTTGTTGGGTCTAGTTCTTTCCCAATCGGAATCGGGTCTTTCGTACCTGTCCCTATGATGCTTCCTAGTCCCTTCCTCCTCAGGGGTAGAACTTCGGCCCCTGCTTCTCCTCCTTCGTGGAGAAGCCCTTCTTCGTTCCGGTGTTTGGCTCTTGCTCCTGCCCCTCTCTTTTCGTGGAGAAGCTTTACGCCGCTTTGAGGTTGGACTTCTGCTTCTGCTTCTGCTCCTTCTTCCTCATGAAGGGGCTTCTCTGTATTTTACCATAACATACGCGTTGCCCCTGGAATTTCTTCGAGACAGTCTGGAGTCCTCCGGGTGTTCTCGGATCCCCTTTAGCTCCCTGATCTGATGCTCTCATTTTTTAATCAGACGAGCATACTCCTCGATTTCTTGCCTCTTTTTATCGAGGACATCTTCGCTATAGTGCACACTCCTGGAGTGTGCAACTGATTCATCCCTTTGGTGGGATTTACTCTTTCTCATGGATCTTGAAGCTGTCCCTCCCTCTTTGTCATGAACAGTAAGGGGGCGGTCCTTACTCGTGGTCCTCCCATGTCCGCCTTCAGGCTTTCTCGGAGCCTCAGGCGGAGATTTATCTCCACCTCCATCTAGTAGATTCTTTGGATCGTGTGGTGTTGCTGGATCTATTTCCACCATGGTCGTTTTTCAAAGGGAACTCGTTCGTTTCCCACAGACGGCGCCAATTGTAGGGGGATGAGAACAATTGATGTTTCAAGTAGCACCAGATTGCAACGGCTACTCGTGCCTCTTCACCGGAACCCTAGTTTGTTGCCTGAACCCTAATCTGCAAAACAGACAAGAGGTGAGCGCACCTTTGCCTCTCGTGGCAAAGCCCTTCGATGCCTAAGTTAGTATCACGTACTAGTAATCGAACCCTAATTATCAGTAGGAAAATAATATGAATGACATGTATTGCGTACCTCTTTCCTCTAGGTTTACCTTGTATTTATAGAATTATAGATGCTTGCTGCCCAAGCATCCCTGTTGCCCTAGGATTCCTATCTCATGTAGGAAATCCTGGGCATCTTGGATTCTCGTTCCCTTATCAGTTTATTACTTAAGAGTCCTTTTAGGACTCCTCTCCATAACCGGCCGAACATCCCACTTTCGTTGGGTATATTTCTCAGATCCTAGATTCTCGGGTTTTCATCCCTCAGGGGATATCATATCTCTAGAATATTCCCTATACTCCAGCTCTTGGCTGGAGCTCTTCCCCTGTCCGGCTCTCTTATAGCCAAACAGACTACCTGGACCAGTTACTTCACATGCAACTGGTCCTCCATTGTCTATTTGGACATTTATAATGGTATGTCTTTATTTGCCGAACAGTCAGCTTTAACCAATGACTTCTCATGCCATTTGTCCATACCGTTGATCATCGCTCAGAGCGGTTTATTGTATCGCGTTTAACCCGTGATCCCTCGTATCACGTGCTTGGTTATTACTTCATCTGTTCGGGAATACCTCCCTACAGCTGGGCCTGGTAGACGGATGGAAGGTTTACCAGAGGCGGAGGAAAAGGGGGAGCGGCAGCGTAGGATTGTTGTTGGACGTAGAAAGGCACCGGAAAGTAGGAAGCGTTTGAGTAGGTGAATTGTGCAGAAATCGAAGGGTTCGAAGCATTCGGCAGTGACATGGAGTTCGAAGATGAAGGCGTAGTCGACATGTCCTAACTCTCTATCTTTCTACTGGTCGAAGGTGATAAACTGTATATATGATTGAGGAAATCTAGGGTTTTGAAAGTGAGGTGGAATTTTGATTTTTGAGGAGGGAGAGAGAGAGAGAGAGAGAGGGAGAGAGAGAGAGAGAGAGAGATATCTCGAAGATTCGAAGTGGAGAAAGGAAGGGAAAAGAGTAGCAGCCAATTGCTTCCAATATAGAGGTAGTGAAAAACATACAATGAGACCCACGTGCCACCCACGGGGGTTAGGAAACAACAAGAGGGTCGTTGTATGTGGTGTCGATTGTACTGTGTGAGAGGCTGTGGGCCGCCCCCGCCCGTGATCCAATTTAAAACCACTGCCTTAACACCGACGACTTACAAAATTAATGCTACTGTATCACATTTTTTACTCTCCCTTCTGTTCTCCTCCTCCACCCACCAAATTTACCTTTCTGTTGATCCTTCCCTATTTTCTCCCCCCGTCCATTTCTTGCTTCTATTTTATGGATTCGGTGGCCCGGCCTCTGTGACGGTTCTCTGTCTTTCGTGCTCGGCTTTCTGGTTCAAATCGGTGCGTGGTGGTCCGGCGAGCGATGGTCGACGGCGTGGCTAATAAGGTGTGGCTGAGTTAGGTTTTTCTTTTATTTTTTCTTCTTTAACCAATTGTCTATGGCTCGATTTCTCCCGGTCTGGTGACTGTATCAATCTGGTTTCCCCAGATTCGGTGGGTGAGTAATTTTTGTAGTTATGTTAGTAGTTTCCAACTGCTTTGTGTTGTTTCTTGCAATTGTAGTTGTGTTTCTGGTTTCTCAGCGGTGATATCCAGTAACTCGCTGTGGTTGCACCGGCCCGTTGGCTTTGCCGGCGGTTGTCTATTTGTGTGCCTAAGCTCGAAGTGAGGCTCACACTGGTTTGATCCAGTGCCTGTGTTAGTGGATTTGGGTGTCATTTTGCCTGCTTGCGTCTTTACTCACTGACAAGGGCCCACATTTCATATGTGCGCTCCTAAGGTTTGAACTGGGGGGCCCCTGTTGGTTTACCTCTTCTGCGATTGATCCTTATGTATTGACATTTTGCCAGCCTGCATTTGCGATAGTTAGGTGTATGTATCTAGGATTAGGTCGTTTTGGTTCTCTCATAATTTTTTGACTATTTCTATAATGCCTTCGGGCTTTGAATGATATACGACATTGACCATTTCAACAAAAAAAGAAGTGACTTTTGATTAAAATGTTTATTTTATTGCTTCAAGATTCTCGACTTGAGAATTAAGGAATTAAAGAACTTACTGATATGCAATCAAGAGCACAATATTTGCTTGGTCTCCAACAATAAAGCTGGACAAAATGAACAATTTTGCTCATCCAAGTGTGACTCAAAAATGGGCACATCCTCGCCAGGGTGAACAAACAAAATTGCTCAACCTTAACCTTGCAATTTCACTTCCCATTTCCTTTAAAAACTAAAGTTTTGCTTTGATTAAAAGCTTTGTACAGGAACTAGCAAAGGGAAAGGAAACGCCTAAAAAAATGGTTATTGTGCCAAAATGACATTGCACTGGTGGCTCCCACGATTCTTTGACAAAAAGGGTGCGCACTATAACAAACCAAAAAATGACTTTGCAAAGTCATTTTGGCCGCAACAGATGGACTTGTTATCGAAAAGGGGAAAAAAGTGCTTTCCAAAATACTGGGCACATGAGAAACGTATCATATACTAAATAAAGACTACATAAATAGAAACTGGACTTCCACTTTTTTAGGAATAGAAACTGGAGAAGTACGCTACTATTCAACTGGATAAGTACGCTACTATTCAACTGGGGCAATACTGCAAAATCATATGCCCATTAGCCATACTATTAAAATCCATACCATTAAAATCCGAACAGACTTGGGGCACTCTACCACTTGGTGCCACCCCAGCCAGAATTTCCACCACCAGCATCCGCATCACCGGAACCACCACCACTGCTTCCCCAACCACCACCACCACCGCTCCCCCAACCACCACTTACACCATCACCACTTCCACCACCACCCCAATTGCCACTGCCACCCCCACTCCAACTCCAACCACCAGGAAAAGCCTCCCTGCTTGGAGAATTTTGAACTTTGGCACCTGGAAAGCTGCCCCACCCATCCCGCCCGTCATTACCATCATTATCACCACTGTTGTTATGAGAGCCTCGGTCATGGCCTTGGCCACCATACGGCCTGGGAAGCCCACTTGGGTGCCCATCCTGATTGCTGCCCCTGTAATCACCATTGCCTCTCCCTGTAAAGGCAAAACATATCCTCTGTACCAGTAAACCATATCAAGATTGACAAGATAGCTAAATCGGTACAAGTATATTTGGCAAAAGGAATGCAAGACAGAAAACCTCCTTTACATTATTACTCTACAAATTATTGTTTCACAGTAAGGAGATAAGTCATCTTCACTTTAGGTACTTCTTCAAAATGATCCATGTATGAAGAGAAATAAGAATGGAACAACTGCAGGTAGCTCAAGCAATCATCCTTACCCCCTAAAACAAGTTTGTTACCAGTAGGAGAGGTAGCAGCTAGGCTACCAATAAACAGACTACGGGTGCATTTACGATTACCATGCTACACTTAATCACATCAAATGCAATGCCTCAAAACTCTATTTCGAGGTACAAAACGCATCATGCCTCTAGCAACTCTCAGGCTGAACGTGGCATAAAAAAATCAGATTGAAATGAGCTGTAATTCCCAAGAGCCAAGACAAGCTGAACAGACCGCAGAATTGATACAGCTACAGACCGCAGAATTGATACAGCTACAGCAAAAATGCGGTACATTCATACAGTTGTACTCCCAGAAAGTACTTATCATCCAGTATGGATGCTTTTGTGACCATGTCCTACATTTTCCAAGTTTTTAGCAAGTGGAAACAAGAAACCAACCTAATAAAGGGGCTTGTTGAGAAAGGCCACACACACAAAGCAAAACAAACAAACAAAAAACTATACGCAAGTATACCAAAGCACGACATCAACAATTTATCAACATACCTGATCTTGAACCTGGATTTCTTTCCCGATCTCCTCTCCAGCCACCGTCATTACTAGCGGAACCACCCCACCCACTTGAGGACCCCCCCAGTTGCAGGGCTTCGCATTGGCACCATCGCAGCAACTGATCGAATTGATTGCGCAGAGTCATGTTGTGGATCATCAATATGCCTCTGGAAATATGCTACGAGCCGATCAATGTCCTCAAACATCTTCCGAAACTTGAATCCCTTTGGATACAAGCCAATATACTCATGATGTGGGTTTGTGCTCCGTATATATGTAAGAATAAATGTGCCAGGATGTTCATGTGATATGCCAAAACAATAAACAATCCTCATCGGATACTCGGATTTCTCAATTCTCAACACCTCATCAACTTCTGCTTTAGTGCCCTTCCTGAACTTGCGGTAGCTCAACATTACCTTCAAATGAGTCACTAATGGATCAACATAATGGTCCATTACCTGCATTAAATGGAAAAAAAAAAAAAAAAAAGAGGCTTAGTAGATCCCCAAATGTATATAAAATATATTAAGTCATCACTCCACATGTTGAGTCAACATTCATACAACGAATCTAAGTGGCCAAGCGCTATCCAGAATATCAGAGGAAACATAATATATTTTCCTAATGAGCACTTCTACGCAGTTGTTCTAAATCACCGAAGCTTAGCAGTTGCGAGTTGATGGGATTATCACAACAATTTCAGCAAAGATTCCTTCCCAGGAAGTTCAAGAAGCAAATGAATTTGGTCAAGTATATAATAAGTAACTAATGATACATTAAGATGTAACATGGTTTAACATAGCTTTAGTGGCCCGCAATACGGTTGTGGTCCCAGCTTAATGGTATCTCAAGTATCGAAAAATGTGGAAGTGGAACAGAAATCAGAAAACCTGATGATTCTTTTCAAGCACCAGCCAACACTTGAAAGCTCATTAATAAACATGCTTGGATCCAACTTATCAAAATATGCTTGCAACAATTTCTAGTTAGCATTTTTCCACCTGAAACATGTTTTCTTATATCATCTGTTTCAAGGCAAAAAAGGTAGAGTTCCAGCAAGCGAGGGAATGTCACTTTAAAAATCATGAGAAAAGCTACTACAAGCACAGTAATAATGAAATTATAAATAGAAACAAAAATTGTGGATGGTAAAGAAAGTAACAACTAAAGACGGCATTTAACCAAATGTTTCATTTGAAAATATTATCCAAATACAACAAGTCAGATTATCATGACAGGCTGATTATTTGAATATCTCCTCAGACTAAATGTTTCATTTAGAAATACCTTGAGAATCGTGCAGTTCAATGATTCATCAAACTCACAGAGTCAACATGGCGAAAATATGACTAAAACATCCATAAATTGATTTATGAAGGCAAATATACCAGTACTCGAGACTAGGCTCAGCTGACTTATCCTCTTCCGATAGTATGAAGTAAACAAAATCTTCATATCCCATCTTTCCCTCAATAGTACTTGTAAACTTTCTTGGGACCTGAGTTGATATGTAAGCATTAAATTGAAAAAAATAAGAATTAGATTAAGCATTTATGTATAGAGAATTCTTTTGCACATAGAAGGTTGTTTAATCTGAGCAAAATAGCATTATATGCACGACACAAACCTGGGAAAATATTCTGTCAACGATCCTGTAGGTAAGTGCATGGTTGCCATATCTAATAAGGTTCTCTTTATCAATCAAGAAATCGTGATCTGTACCCAGCTCCCAAAACTTGCAGTATATGACGTAGAAGTGTTCATAAGAGAAATATCTGTAAGAATTTCATGCAATAGACAAGCAAAAATAAGCAAAAACAGTTTTAGAATGCGACAACAAACAAGAATTTATTTACAGGAAATTTACATGTTTTAATTGAAAGAAATGGACTATTTCCTTCCAGGAAAATAAAATTTATGGAGAAAACCTGGTAACATGGATGTGTTAGATTCGCATGAATATAAAATAGACGTAACACGTAAATAGTTAATGTGTTTGAAAACAGTCTTCCCATCCTAGGCCAGCCCATCCTATGAAGTGGCATCAATAGTATGAGAAAGGCCAGACTAATTTTCATTTCATGACATAAGACAAGTTAGAAACCTCGCCGACGACTTTTTTCCTAAAAAGCCACTTTCATATGATAATGTACCTTAAAACTTTGTTGATGTCTTCCTCTTCATCTGCATGTTGCATTGCAGCAATTAAGTTTCCACGTTTCAGCTCCCTCAGAGTAAGATGACCATTTCCCAATCTATTCATGTAGTAAAATATTCTGTACACTACAGTTTCAGCTGGACAATTGAAAAAAAAAATGGTTAAAATGCATCAGACAAACATGCCATCGTTAACAAGTACCGGTAAATATGAAAACATATCTCGAAAACAATTAAGCCTGCAATATCCGCAATGGGTTTTGCTGGATATGAACCAATGAGACCACTCTTCCCTTGACTAGAAACAATCAAAATGACGATGAGAAATATAGGAATCAAAGGAATCTGAGACTCAAAGCATCACCCAAAAAGTAATACGCAGCACAAGCTAAAATTCATATGAAAACCAAGATTAAACAGAAAACAGGTCGATAATCAATACAGAATTCAAGGAAACTTTGGAAAGAACAATCAGATATGTTGTCTATAAGGGTAATCTGCCTCATGGTTGAATGCTGCAATAAAAAGGTATTATTATTCTCTTAACTCTGATGTACACATGATGAGCAAATGTGCATCCAGGCCTCATCTTTTTTCATACATGATGCAACATAGAGATACAAATAGGAGGAACTAACAGAAGTGGGAGAGAGAGAACAAAGATTTTCCAATAATCAAATTACGTTTGTGAACCAAAGCAAATGTTGCTTCTGCCTGGATAGGAGGTTAGAGGGTGGCAACCAAATGATGGCTTTTATAAAGGAGTATTTCTACCTAACTAAGAAAAACAAAAACGGCCTCACAAAGAACAGCCCAATGCAGGGGGCTGTAACAACAACTGCCTATCAATCTTCACGTACCCAATTGGGATATCGTAAGACCCAAGACCCAACACTAAAGGAAATACACCACTATATTAGAAAAGATGCTAAGAATATCAGAATGACTCATTCGAAAATCTTTATGTTAATCTTGCATAGGTTGCTTCACCTCTTTCAGGTATGCTATATGAGAAGAAAAAAGTCAAAGGCTAGTATTTTAAGAATTATTATGTGCTAAAAATTGTTACTAAATCCGCCCAGATCTAAGTTCTAACTCACAGCTAGGCTAGACATGTTTTGGCTACAGTGAATCTAATCTAGATATATCCAACTAGGATACATGTGATTTATGGCGTCTTCATGCAGTACCAAATCATGAGTGGGCCAATCACATAACGATTTTTATTGTGCATGAGGTTAATGAATAAATGAGTGCCATCTACAACTACAACCAAATATGTATCAAAGAAGACAAACAATTAAACTAGAATTTTCAGAGAGTTAAATCTTTGAAATACACACCATGCATAAGACCTCATAAGAGTCAGAAAGAAACAATATGGCCAACACTGATATCAAGGAAAGCTAACAAAATCACACTAAAAATAGAAGCTATAGACTGATAGGCAACATACCATATCTATCTTGAAATTCAGGCGTGCTCTGCAAGAACTCCAACCCTGGATGAGTCGCCAAAAGTTCTCAAAGCACAGGTTTGAAGTCATCCTACAGTCAGGTAAATAAATCCATTCAGAAACAGAACTCAAATTAACATTCACGCAATTAAATCGTGTATACAAACGAATATCTTCTGATGGCATAGCCACCTGACAAGTGCCACAGACACAGTTCATGCAAAACCATATCAATAAAAAGATGGCTCTTAAATTCCTCATAGATATCACAGGGAGGAAAAATAAAAATATTAAACGCAAAAAACACCTGGGTAAGGTATTTGAGATCTGGCTGCTTTAAGATTGTAAATATTTGAGTTGCGATATCTTTTGTCAACATGTTGCCATTGACCCAATAATCGACAAAAGCATCCCTGCATGTTAGTAAGCAAATAAGAACAAAAGCATCGAACAGCAGATGAGAATATCACGTTGCGGCAATCATCAATTACAACTTTAGGAAAATCAGCACTCAAAAACCAAATAGCACATGACGCACATTCTATGACACTCCATAATTATCAATTGGGTTGCCTATTCTATAGTGCCCCAACAATACGCATTATTGAATAAAAAAAGAAAGAAATAGATTTCCTGAACCCCAAGACAAACTTTCAGAGATTTTTCTTTACACAGGAGCCCAACCTTGAAGCACTGACTGTGTGCGCAGTTTAGCCAGAGGTGGCAAAAGGGCGGTTGGGTTGGTTTTGGGCAGGTTGATACGGTTCATGGGTTAGATGTGGGTGGGTTCGATATGAGTGAGTGGATTAGATTTGGGCAGGTTGCGTACCCATGAACCCACTTTGGACCCAATAAAATGCATGCCTCTGCTTTGGACACAAAATTTGTTGGGAAAACCAAAGGGCTCCCCTTTGAGTTCCCTCCGCACAAAAACTCCCTCTCCTCTCTCTTTATAGTGTATATATCCCAACTTTCTTCGTTAGCTTTGCAATTACAACAATATAGAGACTTCTTAGGAAAGAAGATGCAAGGGAAATCCCATAGTTCCCCACCCCACCCTCCCCCGCCCCGCCCCCTCTTTTCTCTTTCTCTCTCAATCAAACTCTGTAAGAGAAAACAATAATAGACAATCAAAGCATGAAAGCAAAGTCGTGGATGATAGTGGACAAAGAGCGTGACTTTGTTAGTCAGGAGGTTATGACTTTGTTAGTCAGGAGGTTAAGGCTTGATTTGGAATGGTAATTGAGTGCAAGAGGAAGTTATATGCTTTGAGAGAGAGAGAGAGAGAGAGAGAGAGAGACGCATCAGCTCCAATTCTCGTTTTGATCCTCTGTTAAGATGTTTCCATGTTCTTAGATATGACACACCCACACACCCACACATTATAGGTATATAGTTAGAGAGAGAACATAAAAGTTATAAAACAAAGCCAATGATTGAAATTAAGCCCCCACGTACATTGAAGACAGTTCCAGCGTGTTTCTAGTAACCCAGAGTTTGAAAATTATTAGGTACGACACACACAAACATATTATAGGTATATAGTTAGAGACAACATAAAACAAAGCGAATGATTGAATAGGATAAATTACATTGGACACCGCTGCAGGAGAACAAGAACCCTCTGTTCAGAGGTCTTCGTCTGATTTTACTGAACATTTTTTCTCAGACTTAAGCTCCCACGTACATTTGACAGTTCCAGCGTGGTTCTAGTAACCCATAGTTTGAAAATTATTAACCCATTTAAACCCATTTACAATGGGTTTACAGAGTGTGACCCAATTACAACCCACTAAATAAATGGGTGAGTTGGGGCGGGTCTAAAACAGGCGGACATGGGTAGGTAATTGGGTTGGGGTTGAGATTGCCACCTCTAGGTTTAGCGATTCCACCTTACTAGAGATTTTACTGGAGCTTAGTGCTGATGTACCGGATAACTTGAAAAGCACTTATGAAGGAATTTCATTTGGGAACCTAGGTTTTCCAGATCTATACAGGATAGGAGCGGTGGATGAAGTTTGTGAGCTTCCATATACCATATAATTCGCTTACAGAAATGCGATCTTATATATGATTATACGTGTCAATATCCTCATCCATACCCTCATACGACATACATACCAATGATTGATAACCCAGAAACTCAAAAACACACTGATACATGAGTTCAACATTGTCAAAATTAAAAAACAGATCACACCGGAAGAAACTAGCACTTATTAATAAGACACAAGGTGCATACCTCATTACAAACCCCATGCACTCAATGTCAACCCTTCTAAATAAGGCACTAGAAATGAACGATGGCAGCTTGCAGATTTCCTTCGTAACTAGTTTAAACTCTGATAACCAAATTAGAAGTAAACATAGATTAATGGCATAAAACACACACCCCCCCCCCCCCCCCCCCCCCCCCCCCCCAAAAAAAAAAAAAAACAAAAAAAACAAAAGTTCTAGGATAAGAGGACTATCTTATCAACAATGGTATTCGATCTATATCTCACCATGGATTTGTAGCCCGTCCAAGTGACCATAGAAAAACTGATTTATTCTGAACAAACATCGTTCTTTAATCTCATTTGATGGTGGACGACCATTTTGAAAGTAGAACTGCAACAGTTGCAAGCATTCCACCCAAAACGCATCATGGTTAGTAGCTAGCAACAAATAGAAATGGCACCATGTGAAGGACATGGTAGAGGAAACATTTCAAGCAATTATGAAGAGAAAAAAATAACATTCAAAGACTAGCTGACCTGAGGTATCAATTCTTTTACTGGCTCATTCACTAATTTTAGAGGAGAACCTAAAGTAGATGGCCCCACTCGCTGTCTCACAAAACGTGGAGAACCCCAGATGAACTTCTTGGTGAAAGTGGAGGTGCACTGCCAGCAGGAAACATGGAGGGTAATGAATTACTTGAAGCAGCCTTTGGGCTAGAAGATGTCCCAGTGACAGTCAAGGGAACACCTGCCTTTGCATTGTTAAGCAATGATTTCACCTGCACTCAAAGATGACAGAACAAACCTTTTTTAAAACACATTGCTTACCATACTAACCAAGAAAAGAGACGGGAAGTGAAGAAAAAATGCAAGAGAATATAAAAAGTATAAAACGCATCCCTTCTCAGACGGCAAAGTTAGAGCATACAACTGAGTAGTTTTAGTTTACCTGCCAATGGCAAGCGCAGATTGTCTTTCTAATAAAACTGACATGGGAATGGAGAAAATATAAGAACACTGCATAGCAGATGAGAGACTGCACCTCCATCAATAGATAGTTATCACCAACAGAAGAATCTATGATGAGTAATATCCTTAATCTCTAATAGATTTTTGGCTTATTTAGACATTTGCATTCTATGAAAAGGATGTTAATACAAGCTGGCATGGTATCAATGAAATCTTGCATACTCTTTTCCTTGCATCTTCTGAACTTACACCAAAATGGAATAAGCAAGATACTCATTTAAAATTTAAATTCCAGCAGACTGTTAAATGATATTTCAATGCCAAGCAAAAATACCACCGGGTTTCCTTCTAGCACCAAAGCCACGTCTAATCAAATATCACAATTCTTATGGTTTTCTTACCAATTCTAGATAAATATCACCATCAAAAAATCCAAATTACCTCTCAACCCCGATCACATTAATCTTGATTCTATGCCCACAACCACAATCATGATCCACCACCAAAAATATGTTTTCAAACCATCGCAATAGCCGTTCCAACCAACATCACGCATCGTCACAGTAATGCAGTAACACACTAGGTCACCAACTCAACAACTCATCACCACCATCCTTCACGTGAGTGTTAGAACATTTCTAGCAGGTTTTTCTAAAGCATATCTGAATACCGAAAGAGAAAGAATTCCAAAAGATCTTAGGAAGGAATACTAGAATGGGATATCATCAAACCAGCAACAAATTGGAAATCTGAAAAACGAGAATTAAGGAGGACTATAACCTCTGATCAAGTCTATATCATCCAACCAGCAAAAAATAAAGGTGGATGCTAACCTAGATAAGAATAAGATCTCCATTTTGACACGGATATTCATCTCCTAGCCTAATCCTTAGCCAAAAGTTATCTAGTACATCCCAAGTACTAAATTCTAGCACACTTTTAACAGGGAAGAAATTCCTCCTCTGAGGCGTCCTCGACTCCCTTGATCCTTCGACAATACGATCTTTTTTTCCCTCAATTGAGCAGCAATAAGAATTATAATAACAAGCACAACCTTTATGACTATCACTTTGGCATACCTTGGATTTCAATGAGGAAACTCACATATCTTTTTCAGGCAATAGAAAAAATACCTCATGATCCGGTAGAGTTCTATCGTTGATGTGTATTCTTTCACTCAGCTCAAGGCAAAACTGTTAGTATCCTTGATTGGACAGGTAATCAGCAATTTCAACCATGTGTGCATGAAGACCTTCTATCTTTGGATTGGATGCTATGTGGTTGGTTCACCTGAGGACTAGCACTTGCTTTCTAACTTCTTCACTACTTGGCTTCGGTAGGTATAGTATAGACGAAAGATGTGGCTTTTTTGCCAAGTGAAGGGACTGTCGGGACCTGTTTCCTTTCATTTTCCCCAACTCCCAAGGTAAAATACAAGTTCCTTCCTGATGCTATTGAACATAGGAAGGCGACCCCCATATTGAAACAAAAATTCCTTCCTCAGGCCTATTAAACTTAGGAACGCTAACAGATCTTCAGACCACTAAAATTCGGGATTCAAACTTGTTAAAGTTTTTCCTCTCAATATTAACTTAAAGCTGTACTTCAATCGTAGCTGCTAGAATTGCCAGGCTAATTGGCATGCAGGGATTTCATTGGTATATTAGATTTGTTCCAATTTTGAGATGCTATCTAGGGGTCTCTAGCCAACCAAGTTTCAAAATCTGTACCAATTAAAAAGCAATGAGAGAATGGTTCTTCTAGTAAGTACGCTATGAATAGAGGTCACTTAGCAAGAAATTCTATCACATTTGTCCAGAGGTTACTAGTAGACCCCTTGTTTACCGTATCATTAATTTCCCAAAAAACTACTATGCAATGCTATAAAGAAACTTATATACATTCCTAGGCCATGGTATACTTCTGCTTTCCTATTGTGCCTTTTTAATCAAGCAAGCTTAACTAGCTAATCTTTCCATCCCTCTTTCATCCAATAAGTTAGTTCACTGAAATACATGAACTACAATCACATGCTAGTCTCAATTAGACTCCCATTAATAACTAGACAATGATATAAGAACCAAAATCTGAGAAGGCCACAGGGAACTCATGTGTTCAGAATTCAGATACCACAAAACTCGAACATTTCTGAAATCCATAAATGCACCCTACCAGTCATGTAACTTTACATTGCAGGTACATGTGTCTTTCATCTCCATTTTAGTTTCTGTGTTTACTGGTTTCTTTAAGGCTGGACAGAAAGTGACGCATATCCAATAGCCTGAGAACCCCGTGAACATATCAACGATACTATTGTAACTGGATAAGGTACACTCTTAAGAGTTAAGACCATTTCCAAACCTAAGCCACGTCATGGCCAACCCAAAAATTGGCACAATCTCTCAAAAGACCATCCAACCGTATGCCAAATCCATTTCCGAAAAATTGCTTACCCAAATCCTCTTTATATCTATCTACTGATATGTCCCACAAAAGTTCTCCCACAATGTTTGACACAGGGTTTAGCTGGAAGGAAAATGTGAGAAAAATGGAAGGACAATTTTACTGTGCTTAATATTCAATCTTGCCATTTTCTCTCCTCTTTCCTCTCAAGCCAAACAAGGGGAGGAAATTTTGTTTAAACTTTCACTTATTTTCCTTTCCCTTCCCTATGTTCCAAACAAAGCCAAAGTTCCTGCATCTACCTCTTCACTGGTAGGTACCATAAACACTAAGGGTGCAAACAAGCCGAGCAAAGCTTTGTAGTGTTCGAGCTCAGCTTGTTTGCTAAACAAGCCTAAAACTCGAGCTCAAGCTTGGCTCCGTTGTAAACGAGCCAAGCCTGCTTAATTTACTTAACGAGGCTCTTTAAACAAGCCGAGCCTAGATATACAAGCCGAGATTTTCCGAGCCGAGCCGAGCTTTTAAATGTGGAGCTAGGCTCATTTAGTAAACGAGTCTAAAATTTGAGCACGAGCTCGGCTCGATTACTAAACGAATCCGAACCAAGCCATAGCTGCTCACGAGCAGCTCGGTTTGTTTGCAGCCCTAAATTATACATGGCTCAAGCAAAAAAAAAAATAATCCTCTCACGACCTCTCTCTCTAAACGTTGGAGCAACATTACCAAACCGAAAAATGACTCTGGCTTAAGAAACCATTGGACCCATGCAATAGAATTGCTCAAATTCATTCGAGGAAAAGGAAATTACCACCGAAGCGGTTTCGGGGAGCGAGAGCCACTGATCGAACATCTTCCTGGCGACGTCCGGGTTCGATTTGAGCGCCGAGGGAGACACCTCCGGAATCTGCAGCAATTCGGCCTCGAAACACGCCACGTCGCCATTGAAATCCACGTCCATCGCCCGAAAACAAAAACAAAAAATTCAATCTCTCATCCAAAACAGATCGTCGCGGAGGTAGAGAGAGAAACCCTAGGAGTTGGATGTGTCGGAGGTGGGCGAAAGAGAGAGAGGGGCTATGGTGGAGAGAGAGAATTGAGAGGTCGAAACCCTAGGAGAGAGAATGGGGGGCGGGGTGGGTGTTTGTTTGTTGAAGAGAGAATGGAGAAGCTCAACGAAAGTACTACAGGCACAGCACTTTGTGCCACACCAAGCACATCAGCTGAGGTGGCACTCCATTTAAAAAAAGAAAAAAGAAAAAAAAGAAATCAAAATCAAATCATTATTTCTGTGTTTCCTCTGGAACAAACAAAGGTTAAATCTGTGTTTCCTCTTCTTCCGTCGCGTCCAAAACACAACGAAGAGAGAGCAAGAGAGAGAGCGGACAGCGCCACCACCAGACCAACCCACCACCACGGGCGACCCCGCCGCCATCAGCACCTCCCCTCCACTGAAGACAACCACCACCAGCTGCAATTTTTGCCTCTGCGACCACCGACGCGACTACGCACCACCAACGTCTCTACACACTCGTACTCTCTCTCTCTCTCTCTCTCGGCCATAGCCTTAGAACTTGTTCCGATTTCACTCTGATTAGGTTTAGGGCTTGAACTGAAATTGGGGATTTGAACAATTTCTATTATTTCTCCATTGCTTTTTTCTGCTCGGATTAGGGTTAATGCTGAACAGAAATTGCGAATTGTCGCACAATGTTTTGAACCTAGCTCCATGGCCCATGGGAAATTGTTACTATGTGGAGCCTCAAATGCAAAACTATACTGGCATATTGGTTTGGAAATTACCAGATTCTAAGCATTGCGATGTGCAGGTTCATATTGTGCCTGTTGTCTTTCCTTGTACTATTAACAAACTGATCCGTTGGACATACATTGGAGTTGGCTTTGCAGTTTAGGTTGCTTTAGTGAGACTAATACACAGAAACATGGCCTTAGCATGAAACTCTTTTGTGGGAAGTGCGTGTAAAATTTACTCACATACCTTAGGTACGGAAGTATTGGGTAGAGCAATGAAAGAATAGGTGAGACTAATGGCATGAGACTGCTGGAATGGCTCTCATTTACTATTCTTTTGACGCAAAGATTTGCAAATTGTAAAAGATTGGTTTTTTCTTGTAAAAGATTGGTTTTGATATTGGCTTTTAAGGAAGGGATAGTGCACTAATTATAGTCAGTCTGTTAATCAATAATCTGAATTACAGTATTAGTGAAGAATGGTAGGAACTAGGAAAATGAGGGGGTTCGCCTTGTGTTTGAGCCCTTATACTCTAGCTCACAAGGTCAGGCATTCAATCCCCAGTCTCCACTTCCTCCCCTCCCCCCTAGGCTAGGTTAGAGTAGGTATTTCCAATGTCAGAAAACGAAAAGGATGGTCACTCTTAGGAATGTAGATTGTTCACGAGGAAAAAGGAGTGATGTGATATTTCTGAAACAGAAGAGTGATCTGATCCTGGTTTTGAGGTTTTGCAGTGCTGAAGAGTTTAAAAGTTCATGTGAGAAATGAATGACAGGTGCTAACTTTGTGTGACTGACCCCAAATTGCTAGGATTCAATCTAACAACATATATGGCTTATTTATTTATTCATTGTTGAACAGGTTTCTTCAAGATTTTCTTTATTAGACTCGGACATGTCAAGATTGTCTAGGGATCACTATTGGAAAGTGTCAAAAGGTCAAATTGTTTAACACTTAGACTGATAATTTGTGCTGAATTTGTTTACAGACCGGTGATATGCCGGTGGGAATTGGCATTGGATAGTTAGAGAACTAGGAGTTTTTTTGCCAATAAGGAATCACCAGAGCTAGGAATCAGTTTTACCTTAATGTTGCCCATATTTCTAATTTTTGCCCTTTTTATGATGTTACACTCAATAATGATTTTTCTTTTAATTGTTTTCCTCTCCCAGTCGATTTGATGAAGCCTGGCGCAGCTATCATATTCTCCGAAATGCAAAGATTGACATGTTCAAGGGATCCATGAGGCTTGAAGTTGAAGCAACAATAAGGCGAGCCGGACAATCAATTTTTGTTTGTGGCCGTGATTTCACCAGGTTGCTTCCTCTCACCCTTGCCTTTCCACCACGACTGCATTGAAGAGTTAGATTTTTCAATTTTCCATCTTTTCCCTTTCTTTACGTTCTTTTCGCCACAGCAAATCCTTGTTGTTTAGCGTATCTTAAGTAATACACATAAGCTTCGTTTGATGTGTCAAATTCCATTCCCACCTTCGGTTCCTCAATTCTATCTTTACAATTTTCTGTTGTCTCATTAGTACCACTCAATACTTCTTCTTCATTGTCTCCACTCCCCACCTCCTCCTCCTCCTCCTCTTCTTCTTCTACATCTCTATAAAATTTAACAAAAAATTATAACTAATTAAATCTTGTTCAACTATTGCCAAAAAAACCATGTAAATTATATTAAAGGATGAGGAAAATAACTTCCAAAATAAATTTCGCCATCTGGAGGAGGCATAGCCGATTGAATAGACTCCGGCGATATCAAAGATGATGGTGATGGCAAAGGAAACATCACCTATTGGTAAAAATAAAAAGTAACATATGAGCAAATATGTTAGACTCAATTAAAATGAACATATGATTTAAAAACATTAAAATGAACAAAGTAACCAACACTTCAAAATCCATAGTAACCAAGCAATACAGACTTTAACAATCAATTGCATTTTTTCATCCGCTTTTTTATGGCAACCAAACATAAGCATGTGGCAATATCAATTACAAACTTTGAACAATTCAACTAGGCGTGGGTTCTCATACTGGTCTAGGCTTATTATTATTACCTCCTTATTAGAACTAAGTATCTAACTGGGATTAGTACTTTGGCTTCAGCTAAAAAGGATGCTAGTTTAATATTGAAGTAACTCTTGCTGCAAATTTGTTGATTGTTTCGCTCCATTAATAACTTTGGTCTAGATTGTAAGAGCATTCTGCAGATTTGAGAATTCTCATGCTTCTATTTTCATCTACTCCTCTCTAGAAAATCTGGTGCCTTTAGGGAGTCGAACATCTTCATCCATCACAAGAGCAAGTTCATTTAAATCACATAGGTTTCCACCTACGGCTTTCGTCAAGCTGTCCAGGTACGTTTCAGTTTAAGGTTTATTCACATGCCATGGATTGGAGCAAGAAATTAGGGCTTGTAACTGTGAAAATTCTAACAATTGGTATCAAAACAAACCAAATCGTAATTTCTGTTCAGCATTAACCCTAATCCTAGCAGAAAAAAGCAATGGAGAAATAATAGAAATTGTTCAAATCCCCAATTTTCGTTCAAGCCCTAACCCTAATCAAAGTGAAATCGGAACAAGTTCTAGGGCTATGGCAGAGAGAGAGAGAGAGAGAGAGAGAGTACGAGTGCGTAGAGACGTTGTTGGTGCGTAGTTGCGTCGGTTGGCGGTGTGGCACACTTGCAACCAGTGGTGGTTGCCGTTAGTAGAGGGGAGGCGCTGATGGCAGCGGGGTTGTCGGTGGTGGGGATGGTGGCGGAAGTCGCTGGTAGTGTTGGCCGGTTGGTCTAGGCTGAGGTCTTCGTCCACTCTCTCTCTCTTGCTCTCTCTTCATTCAATTTTGGGCGCGGAAAAAGCTGTGCACCTGATTTTGATTTTGATTTCTTTTTTTTTTTAAATGGGGTGCCACCTCAGCTAATGTGGCTGGGTGTGGCACAAAGTGTTGTGCCTGTAGCACTATCGAAAGCTCAATGAGGACGAAGGAGGACACGTCCGTGCAGTTAGAGAAAAAGAAGGCCTGTGGCTATGTAAATCTCCGGTCTACGTCACGAGAGAGGAATGTAAGTTGGTAATTCAATTACGAGAAAGCCCCAAGAGTTCTACTTTAATAACGAGTTAAACCTTGGGTCTTTAAATTTAGCAATTCGAACCCCGGTCTGTTTTTTAACGACCCGCACCAGCTGCCCTGCAAACTCTTAGCCTAATCACATAGCTCAAAAGAATAACCTAAGGTTACAGTTTTCCTCTTCATAGGATAACAACATATAGCACTTTAGGCTGTGTTTGAAATTTGGGGGAGGGAAGAGAGAAGAAGATAGAGTAAAATAACACGGTGCAGAACTAAAGGAAAACTTATGAAGATATCGGATATTGGATCGAGCTCTTACACATATCAAATTGAGCTGATTTTTCGTTGGGCCACTAAAAAAATTTAAATTATTGAACGGCTCGGATCATCCATACGGGACTTAGGGTGGGCGTTGCGTGACGTTCGGTGCACCTTTGATAGGTACCTTTAGCATTTTCGATATTAGAGTAGTGTGTAGGAACTAGTGATGGATAATGGATGGCAGATAAAATCTCAATAGAGTTAGGATAAAATTTTGAATTTATTAGATCAAAAATGCTAGAGGCACATCAGTTGTGTCACACCTCAGCCACACTCCTCTCACATACAGGTGGGTCCCACTGAAACAAGCCCCACGTGTATGTAAGAGGGGTGTGACTGAGGTGTGGCATTATCTGTCATCGATATAAAATTTTAAATGAGATATAAAATTTTGAATTTTAAATTTTCGGTGTTTAGTAGTAAAACAGAAAACATAAGTGAACGAGAAACATTTTCTTATTTAGTCAACTAAAAATACTAACAAAAAACCAATCATGCCAGCTGAAAAATGTCCCTTTAAAAAAATGTGGAAAATGATTTCCGAAAAAAAGCTCCGGAAAACACTTTTTGAGAGACGACCTGATGCTCGCGACACCCCGACCCAAGACCTCAGGTAATTGTCCCCCATCTCTCTCTCTCTCTCTCTCTCTCTCTCTCTCTCTCTCTCTCATCGTTTCCCTATCCCGAAAATCCTGATTTTCTAAAGCTTCCCATAAGGTGTTTGGGAAAAATCCCTTCAACTGGAGTAATTGATTACAGATTATTCGTGCAAATCTTCTAACGTATCATGAATAGAGCACACAATCATGTAGTTTGCAAACTTTCATAGGATGCGTTTAAAAAAATAAAAGATAGGTATTTTGATCATTTTGTCCAATTAGTATTTTTTCATGTCAACCAAATAACATAAAACGTTTTCAGAAAAATGTTTTAATTTCGGCCAAAACGAACTGAGCGTAATAATTATTTAGAGGATGGGAAAAAAAGGAGTCTAGCTCGAGCTCGCTTGTTTACTAAACGAGCCAAATATTTAAGCTCGAGTCTTAATAAATTGAGCATAATCATTTATTATACGAGTCTCTTTAATCAATCCGACCTTTTGTCGAACAAGACGAGCTTCGTTCGCCAATTTACCAAAGGAGCCGAAAACTCGTGCTTGACAGTTTCGCAAAAAAGATTTTTTTTAAAAATGAAAGAAAAGAAAAAAGAAGTTGTCTCCGACGGTTGCGGAGCATTGCTACGGCTTTTACACTGACCAAACTCAGTCTCAACGCTATGTTTGGATCTTTGTGCAGAAACCTTCGACCAAATCGAACTCAGCACAAGCACACGGGGCGAATCTCAACATCGTTCAAACCCAAACTACATTGGAAAGGCACGAGCCTGAAATCCTAGTCAATTGACTACGGCAGCACCCCATTTGTCATCAGATACTAAAAAAGTCTGAACTCTCAGCTGACTCTAATGACCGAAGGAAACTCTTTCGCGTTATTGAATCAGTTGGAGGATATTTTGGATTCTGACCCTCTTATGTAAGTCTGCTTCATCATATAATTTCCATCAGAGATATGTGTATATAATTTCATATGTTGTTTTTTTTATATAACGGGATGTCCGGCCAGCTTGCTCACACATTGACTAATTCCAGAGTCGCGAAGTTAACGATGCCCGATCTCTGGTGGCCTTTGGAATGTTTGGCCTTCATATAATTTCATATGCTGTATTTATGCATTTTTGTTGAATCTTGGCTTGGTTGGTAGGTTTTGAAGCATAGGATTTACAAATTCATTCCTGAACCCATTGGAAACCTCCGGCTTTTCGAATGTTTTGTTTTGTATGGTTTTAATCAAACACGGACCGGCGCAGGATTTTAACCTCGGGAAGGTGAATGCGTACAGAGTGGCAGTTATTTTTCAGGTTAATGTTGGAGTGGCGAAACCATTCAAGTTTGAAATGATTTATAAAGAATACCAGCGTAGTAATAAGGTTTTGAAATGTTTAAGAGAGGCGGTTGGCCCGCCAGTCCTCTTGTGTATTAGGCCATCTTCACACTATTGATAATGAAGTATGATGATTTACGGTAATGTACAAAAAAGTAGGGATTTCTAATACCACTTACCCAACGTATTGCATTTTCCATATTTTGTGGGATTTATAATCCCTCCATCAATCGTTGCATTGAAACATATAGAAATGCGATCCCATAGGATTTGAAATCCAATTTCCAATCCCATGTCTAATGCAGCCAATTTGATGGGCCGACAGTTTGGGTAAACTGAACGGGCTTAGGCATGGAGTTCATGGTTCTATCGTTCCTTTGGTAGCAAAATGCTCAACAAAGTGTTATTTTCAATTTTCAAAATAGTTGTCATCTTATGTATTCCATTTGTATCCAGTGATGAAGTGGGGTTTATTCATCCATCCCAGTTTGTCACGCTCAATAGAGAGGCTGGTGGCTCTCTTGCCTCTTCTGTGCGAACTACTCCTCAGTCAGAAGATGGAGTCCTACGGCCAAGAGTCCCAGAAGTTAATTCTTCAGAAACGGTTTTCTGGTGTCGAGATCATAAGTTGGGCATTTCAACGCAGGTTCTTCTTCCACTATACAATGCTGCAAAGCATGCATTTATGGTCTCACTTGAAAGATACAAGAGTCATAGCAGTGTTTCTGCAAAGAAAGATGAATCTGGAGGCAATGATATGTCAAGCTGCTTTTCACCTTCCCTAAACATCCTGGAAAGTGAACTCATGAAGCATAGCAGGGCTCTTTTGTTGCTAAGCTGTGATTTTGTCACTGCATGGAATTCCAGGTTTTACCCCTTTTATGTATTGCATGCCAACGCCTCTATTTCCTTTTCATCAGTTGTATACATTGGGTTTAAATACACCAAAATAGTAAGCAGTCAAGTAATCAAGGCTCCATAGGAGCTTATTTTATCACAAAACTGTGATTGTTACAAGAGGAATGTAAAGTCTGGTTGGTAATAATGAAATCAATTACTAATAGCTAACATATCTTGTTGAATAAGGATCCTTGGGTGGTATGTCAAAGCGCAATAATGCATAGTTTGATTAACAAAAAGTCAAACATTGTCTTGAGGAGGTGGCTAGAAGAGAAAATGAAACCATACGCAAGCGGAGGTTAGCACCATACATGTAGCAAGAACCATATACGTTTGTATTTGTTTCTTTACAAAAAGTGCTTATGCTGTAATTTTATCTCTTATGGATTCAATTTAATTAGGCAGTACAATCTTTTCCCATCTGCCAACTTCTGCAGAAAGATTATTGGATGGATTCTGGATTTCATAGCCCTATTAAATTGGTGTGATACCATTGTATGGAGTTTGTTTCTGATCTATCATACAAAATTGGTAATGACACCTTGTACATGTTTCATGTACTGTGCAGGAAACTAGTTTTGTCAAAGAAGAATAATGTTCAGATATTTTTTGGGGAACTGTTCTTGTCAGCATTGGTTCTTTCATATGCACCAAAAAGTGAATCTTCTTGGAGCCACAGGTACTGAGAATCTGTAGTTTATTAAGCAGAGTTGCTTTGTGGGATGTACATGCTAATGCAGGTGTATTTTTGTATTGTAGTTTTGAGACTCTTTGCTGCAGCTGTTTTTTCTATGGTAATTGAACTTTCCCTTATGCATGTCAATTATTCATAGGCGGTGGGTGATCAAAATGCTGGCTGGAAAGTGTTCAAATCTGCGGGAGATTATGGAAAAAGAAACTGAGTTAGTGACGAGAATAGTGGAGGTTAATTTCAGTTCAGGAACTGGTTTTTCTGAAGTTTAAATAACTTTTTTCAGTAACTCACACATATATATGTATACATATAGAGTAAAATGCACGCACACACACACACATATATATATTTTTGAGGTTTGAATTTAGTCTCCTATTTCCATTCTTTCCTTTTGTTTCCTTAAAAACAATATAAGCTTCTTGCAGTCCTGCATTTGGCATCCCTCGTTGACAATTTTAGAATAATAGGTTCCGAACATATTTTATAATGGATCTGAGGCAGCTCCTAAAATATTGATGGGGAAAACTGTTCATAAAATATTGGATACTGCAAGTCCATGTTACTCCTAAAGTTGGATTTTGTATATTACAACTGTAAAATCGTTCTCTAGGTTTCCGTACATCTATCAGGTTTAGTTGATAGAGATTAGTTACAATGACTTCACATGTCCCAAAAGAAAGGCCTCTTGTTGATTGACTTCTCACTTTCATTGGCAGAAACAAAAAATGAATTATCGCGCATGGAACCATTGCTGCTGGTTAGTTTCCTACATGTCGGAAGGACAGGTCAGGTTCAAGTTTCTGGATTTTGCAAGCATTTTGAAATCATTTCCGTCTTTTTCTCTATGTGCTTCCATTAATTTTGAAATGGTCATAAACAGTTTGATTTGAGGTAGTTGTGGTTGGTTGGTTTTCAGTATGGTTGAAGTATGCTGCCCCAATTTTGGTCGCTCTATATGTGTCTAGATTTGTTCCCAAGTACCTTAAAGCATTCCGCCCTTCCTTCCATTTTATTTTGTTCCTGTCCACATGCACAGGATGTGCATGAAGGCATTCTCATATATGATATCTTTTCTTGCACTAGGTCTTGGAAGAGTTGAACAGGTCAAGAGATTGGGCTAGATTGCACATCGCTGATAACTCCTGCTTTCACTACCGCACAGTGAGTTTCCTAGTTTTGGTTCTCAAGTCTGATACTTTCAAATCTCTCTGATTGGTAGATGACATTGATGCGAATATAAGTGTGTTTTTGCATATAAGTATTCTTAGTTTAAAGAAGTCATTTGTTTTGGAAAGCTGATATTTATCCTCTTAAATTCCAGTGCAATTCCAGGATTTTTGGACAGATATGTCCATTCCATAGCTACCATATACTTTACAGTACTGTTTTTTATTCTATGTAATGGATCACATCTTACCAGCCCACAAATTTCCAGTAACTTGTGTGGGCCTTGGCAGTATCTTGAAATAGTGAAGCGCATTTTGTGCAAGTGTTCCGATCAAAGGGCTACTCAGTCACGGCTACCAAGCGTATAATGAGTGCAGGAATGTTATTAAAATATATGTTAGGAAAGTATATTGCCCATGTAATAGTATAAAACTCGTAAAGAAATGCAAAAAAATGTATAGAGCTCTGTGCAATATGAAATGAGTGCTACTTACCAAAATCAGCCATAAGTGAAGCAAAACCATTTCAGTTCTTGGTGATGTTAGGGAGTCATCTTTCAAATAGTGATAAGACTTTATTGGCTGCAGCGTTTAATGCTCAAGATGTTAGAAGAGTCGCGGGATAAAGAAAGTCCAACTGGATCCTCTGGTCATAGTGCAGAACTTCGTCGAATGTGGAAGGTGTGCTCTTGCCTTGTATCTTTATATATAAATGGTCTTTAACCTGATTTTGAATGAGATCATTACCTTACAATTTCCATTCTCTTGCAGCAAATTTGGTCCTTCTTGTGTCAAATCCCAGATGTGTCAATATACGTATCTGACTTGAGTTTTTTCTTTTTTGTTTGGCTCAGTCCAAACCTTAGGGTAGGTCGCTGAATTAACAATTATAGGTAAAGTGATGCTTTATTTCGTTACTTTATACTTAGGAAAGGGGACATATTACAGGGGTTTTCTTTTCCATTCACTAAGTTTTCAAAAATGAGTTGTTCTATGACTGCATATTATGGATTGTTAGTGTTGGTTCTTTTGAGTAATAAGGGAATATGCGGCTATGTTACATGAGAATGGTGTTGGTGTAGTTAATTTCGGATAACTGATAATTCTGTGGAAAGATGAAATATGCATGTTACAACTTACAATCTACTATTGAGAAGTCATATATAGTTCACCTGATGCCCCTGTACAATGGATTATATAGGTATGGTCGTAAAAATCAGATGACATGTGGTATCCATCAGTACATATCGGAAATTCGGACCTCCGGTGCCGAGATTTACCAATAAAACCCCCATATTACTGATACCGATGTTTATCCTGATTCAGCCATAAGACCCCATGATAGCTATAGTAAGTAGTCCTGTGGAACTTATGGTTTTGCATCAGTATGCTCCTATAAACTCTTCAAACTTGTAAACATTTTTGTTGTTCAAAAAAAAAAAAAAAAACTTGTTAACATTTTGATGGTGAGTGTTGCAGGAGGAGCTTGACTGGAATGAACTTTTGATAAAGCGTCATATTGGGCGAGAGGTAGTTTGATCAAACTCAGAGTCCTATGTTTGCAAGGATTTTATATATTGGCCTCCCATGTATGGATTTTTGTACAGTAGAACAAGAAGTTGTTTTAGTACTTCTTTCTTGCTCTCTTTGGGTCAAACAAGTTTCTCTGTAGCTATTCCATTGAGGCAGAAATTGGAGTGCTTCTGGAATGACTTAGAAAAGCCTCATCGTTTGGGTTTCTCTTGATCTTTGACTCAATGAGTTGCAATTGTGTGTAGAAGTGGTCTAAAACTAAGGCTATCAACCCTTGGGTTATGCTAGGGCAGAACCACAAATTTCCTCCCGGGAGCCAATCTAGAAGATGGCCATTGTTTAGACTTAGGACTAGCATAAGTGGCTATTTCGCGAGTTAGATGCATTTCAGTAAGGTAGATGAAAGATTAGCTCAAGGAAGAACACTATGACATCGACTTTGGATCCACTTGAAAGCAGTATACTCGTCAGCAGGGAGCTTGGAGCCAATGAATTAGATCAGTTCTCTAAGAACATAAGCATTTAGATGAGTAGGTATTTAAAGATATCACATGATATTGGTACACGTACTAGATCATGTGTTCGAAACTCATCGTTAATTAGAAGTACATATGCATGTTTAACCTGTATGGAGATGGAGAAGAGTCTTGCCACACAGGTCGTGAATATAAATGATTGTAACCTTTCTCTCCAACAATGCATGCATTTTTAGATCAGTTGGCAGTCCTAATTTTAACATTTAGTTACTCCAAAAATGAAAACTGAAGCTTGTAAAATGCTTTCTTTTGACATTTTTGCCATTCTTGTGTTCATGCACCCGTGCATACATAAAACTGGTGGAAACTAGAAATATATAAAACTATTGATGCCCCATCTCCATTACTATTGATGCCCCGTCTCCATCCCTCTCCAAGTTGTTCAAGAATAGGTGGCGCCAAAATCCCTCCTTTTTTTTGAATTCGCCCAATACGCACTAGGTATACAGCCGTCGGGCTGGGCAATGAACCCATGTAGATTACAGCTTGGTCGTACTTGGCAGGCGCTATGGCTGCATCGCCGGTTCCTCTCTCTTTGTTGGATGAAGTACTTTGCAACTGATATTCATGATGTGTCATGCCATTCTTATCACAAAGATAGCACGAGTCATGAGATTAGCATCTTTATGAACAATGAGTTGGGACTCGTCCGCTCCTGCTCTACTATTCGAGATAATGACTTTGAAGATTTCCAAGCACACGCCACATTTTCTTCAACGTACATCTTGTGGTTGATAAAGGTAATGGACTTTTCCCCCCAAGTTTTAAGTTGAATTATAAGTTAATTGCAGGAACTTGACTTAATTAGTTGTTCCTTTCTTCACCTCAGCATCTCTCCGAGTCTCTGGAAATTGAACTTCAAGAGAAGTTACCTTTAGGCAAGCTGAAGACAATTATGAATGACATATGCCCAGAAAAGCTATTTCTTTGGCATTCTTTACAGGGTACGTGTGAAAGCACATAATTTCATAACCTGATAAGAAATCCATGCAGGGAGTTAGACTTCTTCAGAAGTATGAGAATCGGGTGTTGTTTCTTGTTCAAAAAAGTGCAGATGTAGCGTAACGTGCCATTGGCTGTTGGTGGTTTTCCATCGTGTATAATGTTGTATTTATAACAATTTATCAATCTATTACACAGCTCTCTGTGTCTTTTACTTAGATCAATTCCAATGATGAAGATTAGGGTCCTGAAAATAGAGGATTAGTGATGATATCATCTGATTGACCCAATAGCAATAGGGAAGTTTGACAAATGAAATGCCAAGAAGGCTACGCAAATGGTTTTAGAAAATTTGCTATTGCAACAGATATTGCATTGTCTGAGTGGCATTTGTTTCATCTATTTATCTGGATTATTTGGGGGGGTGTTTGGGTGGGTGGGTCAGGCTATGACCTGATTCCATTGCATCTACCTAGTAGTTTTCAGTAGTCTCTGCAGATACATTTCTGCTACAGGGATAGGCTAATTTTGCAGTTGACGCATTGCCAATTTTCCTTTTGCACTTCCCTCAGTGCAGGATGCCAATTAATATTTTGAGCAATCGGTATGAGAAAGACCGGCACGGAAGATGCAATTTGCAGCAATAAGACTCAGACCTGAGCACCAATCCATAGCTGTTATATACTTGGCCTTTTACAGGACCAAATAATGGACTTCACTAGTCCTAAACTACAAATAGGAGGTGCAAAACACAAAATCCATGCAAACAATTGTATTGGCAGAATTGGGATTGCCATTTTGCAGCTTTGTCACTATCGTTCCGAAAAAGCAATACTACATGTTAAAGAAAGTTCATAGATGGAATCGAGGCCTTCATTTAGAAATATCATAGCAGAACCAAATAGCTAAAATACCTCAAGAAAAGGTGAATCAACAATTCAATCAACAAATCTTAGGGCTAGGGGAAAAAAAAACTACATTCCAAACTCGGAAAATTATTGCATGGTATATTACAGAACTTTTTTAGCATCGCTGCATCTTCGGAAATACTACAGAAGCTCAAGCTTTAAGTAGGAACAGTCTTCCAGATAGACCAACCAACTCAAGATTCACCTCATTTTTTTTCCAACTTAACACAAAGATTCAGCTAGTAAGAGGGAAAAACAAGAACCTCATATCCAAGTGCATGGAGAAAAGAGAATCTGTTAGGGCCCTGACATCCTTGTCTCTGTCGTGGTTCCTAAGTTTCAACACATTCCAATCGCTTCCCTCGATCAAAAGATAAATGGCGGTAGTTGGTAGTTGTTAAGTTTAGGCATTGATCCGCAATGAAAGGCAAGCTTCCATGGACTCAAAGAGCAGCTTGATCCCTAAACCACTCAACAAAGAAAAAGACTAGCTAGATAAATTCAACAATAGAACAAATTATACTGCACAAAATCAAGTCAAGAGGGATAGGTAAAAACAGAATTTCCAAAAGAAGGAACATTCACCGAGGTGCAGAGTCTGCAGACTGCAGAAGGTGGCAGATTAGCTTTGTAAACACAGATCACTTTTCAAGACAGCTGCCTTATTGCCTAAGGCTAATGGTAAACCTTGTAGTTGCGTATTCAAAATCTTCCATTTATTTGTTCAATCGAATGCAACTTCTTCTTTTAAGACATTCAATGCAATCAACTTTTGCTGCAATTCTACAGCCTCTTCTCTCATGCCAGTTGCAGCTATTCCTTTAATTATGTCAAAATAAACCTTTTTCGGAGGACAATACCCACCTTAATTCATCACTTGTAAGACCTCTATCACAGTATCCACTTTCTTGATCTCACAAAACACGGAGCATCGATCTATAATCAGTGTTTCTGACTACGCGCTTTCGTTTAACCATTTCCTTAAGAATCTCCACTGCTTCCTCAGCTAGATCTTCCCCCAGAAACCCATATAGTAAACATCGATGGGTAACAACATCAGGCATAATCCCACTCTCTTTCATGTGCCCATAGACTCCCATTGCTTTCTCCATACAACCCTCTTTCGATAAACCATCAATCACAATAGCATACGTTATCAAACTAGGAGAACAGCTAGTATCTTCCAGCAAATAAAGAACTTTGAGGGCTTCATCCATCATTTCCTCTTTACAAAGACCATGGAGGAGGGAGTTATATGTGATGATGTCTGGAGGGAAGTTTCGGCAAACCATTTGTTCGAAAAAGTCAATGGCACGATCTAGAAGCCCATATTTGCAAAGCCAGTTGATCAAAATATTGTAAGTGATGACGGTCGGAGGATTGGAAGTCTCATTCATGAGCAAAAATATCTGCTCCACCTCATCCCAATATCCGCTGCTACAAAGAGAGTGGAGGAGAGTGTTGTATGTTACGGAATCGGGCTCCATCCTTAATGACAGCTGGTTACACAAAACCATAGCTGTATCTCCAAAGTTTCTTTTTTTACAAGTAAAATTAATTAACATACTGTAGGTCGCGTGATCCGGACAGAACCCTTCAACAGCCAAATCTTCCAATACTTCCATAGTTCTTACAACCCCACAGTGCTCACAAACTAGCTTAAGAAGAACCGTAGAAGAGATAACATAAGGAGGGCATCCCCTCGTCAGTTGGTTCCTCCAAAAGCCAATAGCCTGATCAAACCTACCATTGTCAAACATAGCGCGTAGTATCGTATTATATGTAATTACATCCGGCGGGTAACCACTTGAACTCATGTCATCCAAGACTTGAACGGCATGTTCTAATTGTCCCTTCTTACACAAACCACCAATTAACATGTTGTATGTGATGATATCTGGAACACCACCGAACATGACCATGATTTTCAAGATTTCGTAAGCACTTTATGTCCAGGCTATCTTGACTAGGCCCCTGATTATGTTTACGCAAGATGGGAAATGATGGATTTGGTTCAGACGAGCCATCACGTTGATCAAGTATGATGCGTCGGCTACCTTCCCATTACTACTGAAGCGTTGAAGGATTTCATTGTTGGATTCTTCATCATTCTCGACAAAGACTGCATCTAAAGACAACGTCGAGGTAATAAAATATTTATTGCGGAACATTTGTCGTCTGTTGACTCTATTGTTCTTTTCAAGACCCATCAAGTAGCTATCTAAGCTCAAGGCATCCTCGTCACCCTCGTTAACTTTATCCACACAAATGCCTAATTGATGGGCTTTACACTGCAATGAAAACGTAGTTCTTCTACAGCCAACATGTCCCCTACACTTTAGAGTATTGGTGAAGTGAGCTGCCAATGTTTTTGATGGGAGACCATTGCCGATGCCAGAATTAAGGCCCACTTGGGCGGAAATCAAATGCAAACAAGGAGCTTCAACCAGAAATTTCTGAGAGATAATTGGGTGTCCCATTTCTCTATTCCAAGCGAATACCTAAACGAATTACAAAGAGGATTGTATCATCTCATAAAAACCCCATACCAAATTCCTTGAAGCAAATCTGAGACCAACCTCTAGTAGCTCATGTAAGTGAAATTGATGTATACTCGGTATAAGTTATTCGAGATGCTCTTAACAATTCATGAATGTTAAAATAGTTAGTCTTTGTCCCACATCGGATAGTTGGAGTTATGTAATAAGTCACTAAGAAATATAAATAAAAGCTCTCTCTTGTGTTATGGTTAATTAACACCCTAAACACTTCTTTCTCATTCTCTAAACAACATGGTATCAAAGCGGGATCTTAACCTTAATCCACCACAACCCTAGCCTAAACCCTAGCCTCTATACATAATCCCTAATCATAGCCTCTGCCTCAGATTATAAAAAAAAAAAAAACCCTAACCCTTGTTCATTGATTACTGTTCATCGCGGGTTACTGTTCATTGCGGTTACTGTTCACTGACTGTTCATCGCGGTACTGTTCATCGCGTTGCTGTTCGTTATGGGTACTGTTCACTGCTGTTACTATTCATCAAACACTGTTCATCGCTGATTTTCAACTCTGGTAATGGTTTTCTAACTTCGGTAAGCCTTTGGTTTATGGGTGGTTATTTTGGACCCGTTGTAGTAATCACTTGGTATATGTTGGTGATGTTACGGATCTGTCGTGTTCGATACTTGGTTGCTGATGCTGTTGGTTGAGTACGGGTTCTTGATTAGTTATTTTTTTGTTGATTCTTATTGGTTGTTGCCTCTTCATTGTTCGGTAAAATATCTGAGCAAAAGTCTGATTCTGTTTCTAGTTCTACTAATGGTGTGGCTCGTTCTTCTCGATTTCGGGAGAGGTTGTCTATTACCTCTACACTTTTGAATGGCAAAAATTATGTTGTTTGGGCCAAGGCAGTTGAAGTTTATTATTTGAATGAGACACTATATCATATTTTGACTGATGACCCTCCCGCAACCACTGCTGCCACATATGGGGCATGGGTGTCTGAGGATGCCCGGATTCGAGCTGAGTTATGGAATAGTATGGAAGACCATATTTCTAGCACATTGGTCTTCTTACCTACAGCCAAACAAGTATGGACACAGGCTCAGGAAATGTATTCTGGTGTTAACAATCTCTGTCGCACATATGATCTTCATCAGTCATTCTTTTTTATCTCACAGGGTGATTTATCCTTGGAGGCTTATTATTCCAAGTTTCGTGGTATTTGTGAGGAGCTCAATATCTGTGAGCTTATTTCTGCTGATGTTCAGGGTATGAAGCGCCAACGTGAGCGTATGCAAGTGACTCGATTCATATCTGGTGTATCATCGACTACTTATGGTCCCATTAGTAATCAGCTTTTGGGATCTCGAGATTTACTTTCACTCAGTGAGGCTTTTAGTCGACTTCGTCAGTCTTCTGTATCTGTGCCTGTGCCACCTCTTGATCGTTCAGCATTAGCTTCCACTGTATTTGGTGGTTCTCATGGCCGTGGTCGTGGCCGTGATCCTGGGTTCAGTGGTCGTGATTTTGTTGGTCGTGACTCTAGCTTTGGTACTCGTGGGGGTCGCATGTCCGGGGGAGGTGGCCGTGGTCGCGGCCGCGATTCCCGATTTTGTACTCATTGTCGGGGAACCAATCATATGGTAGAGTTCTGTTATGATCTTCACGGTTTCCCTCAGGCTCATCAGATTGTTATCTCTCAGGATGCTGGACAGCTTACTCATTCTTCTGTCGCCAATGTGGTGACTATCTCTGCGGAGGAGTACCAGCGCCTTATGTCATTTCAGTCTCCAGCTACGGGTTCTTTCTCTACTGCTACGCTTGCTCAGAAAGGTCCATCCGCTGCTTGTGTTGCATCTTCCTCCACTCCTACTCCTTGGGTTATCGATTCTGGTGCTTTTGATCATATGACCGGTACTTCTACTCTGTTTTCTCACCGTCAGTCTGTTGGTAAACCATCTCATGTTACCTTAGCAGATGGTTCTACCACAAAACTTACTGGTTTGGGTTCTGTTCCTGTCACTTCATCTCTTACTTTGGACTCTGTGTTACATGTTCCTAGTTTTCCTTTTAATCTTATGTCTGTTAGTAAACTTACAAAGTCCTTAAATTGCTCCATCACATTTCTTCCTCATGGTTGCGTGTTTCAGGATCTAAAGACGGGGAGGAAGATTGGTGGGAGGTACTGAACGTGGAGGTCTATATTACTTTGCCAATGACATCTATCCTGCGTCTGCTGCCCTTCAGTCATCAGTATCACCATATCAACAACATTGTCGTCTGGGTCATCCTTCTCTTTCAAATTTGAAGCGTCTAGTTCCATCATGTAGCAATATTAAGGATTTGCAATGTGAGGTCTGTGAGTTTAGTAAACACCGTCGAGTGTCTTTTTATAGTAGGATTGAGCGTCGTGTGTCGCGTCCTTTTCAGTTAGTACATTCGGATATTTGGGGTCCTATTCATGTTCCCACTATCACTGGTTTTCAGTATTATATTATTTTTGTAGACGATTTTTCTCGTGTTATATTTCTTTATCTTATGAAAACGAGATCAGAATTGTCTTCTGTTTTTAAGTCATTTTATACTGAAATAAAGACTCAGTTTGATACTTGCATCCGTATACTTCATTCAGATAATGCACGTGAATATTTTCATAATGCTCTTTCTCACTTTTTTGATGATCATGGGATACTTCACCAGTTTTCTTGCGCTCGAACTCCACAACAAAATGGGGTTGCTGAACATAAGATCCGACACATCTCTGAAATTATGCGTGCCATGTTAATACAGATGCAAGTCCCTAAATCTTATTGGAGTGATGCTGTTCTTACAGCCTGTTACTTGATTAACTGTATGCCCTCCATTGTTCTTGGTGGTCAGATACCCTACAAAGTTTTATTTCCTAGTCATCCTCTCCACTCATTACCCCCTCGGGTATTCGGGTGCACATGTTATGTTCATGCGCTTGATTCTGATCGGAACAAACTTGACCCCCGGTCAATCCGATGTGTCTTTCTTGGTTATTCGCGCACTCAAAAAGGGTATAAGTGTTACTCACCTTCTCTTCGTCGTCATTTTGTGTGTGTTGATGTCACCTTTAATGAGTCATTGCCATTCTTCTCGGGTACACCTGAGTCTGAGTATGTACTTTCTGAGTCTGAGTATGTTATTCCTGTCAATGTTCCTCCTATTCCTGTGCCACCCATGCAGGTATATGTTCATCGACGACATGTGTTAACAGCCCCACCGGTGCCTACCACGATGCCTCCTCCGTCCCAAGATCCGGTTCCACCACCACCACCACCACCACCATCACCTCCTATCGCTCTTCGCAAAGGTATTCGGTCTTGCACTTCTCATCCTATTGCTCGGTTGTTTCCTATGCTCATCTGTCTCCATCCCTTCGTGCTTTCACTACCTCTGTTTCGTCCATTTCTGTTCCTCACACTGTTCAGGAGGCCTTATCTATTTCTGAGTGGCGGACAGCAATGGAGGCTGAGATGTCTGCTCTTCATGACAATAGCACTTGGGACCTGGTTCCTCTTCCGCTTGGAAAGTCTCCCGTTGGATGTCGCTGGGTCTTTACAGTCAAGTATAATCCAGATGGCACAGTCGAACGGTACAAGGCCCGCCTTGTGGCCAAAGGTTATATCCAGACGTATGGCATTGATTATGCGGAGACTTTTTCTCCGGTGGCCAAAATTTCCTCTGTTCGGGTTCTTATTTCTATGGCCGCTAATCTTGGTTGGCCCTTATTTCAGTTAGATGTCAAGAATGCGTTTCTACATGGTGATCTGCTCGAGGAGGTATATATGGAGCAGCCTCCTGGATTCATTGCTCAGGGGGAGCATTCTCAGGTGTGTCACCTTCGTAAAGCTCTTTATGGTCTTAAGCAGTCACCTCGAGCTTGGTTTGGTAGATTTAGTGATGTTGTGTTGCAGTTTGGTATGCGTCGCTCTCATTCTGATCATTCTGTCTTTTCCATTCAGTCCGATCGGGGAAAAGTAGTGTTGATTGTGTATGTGGATGATATCATTATTACTGGGGATGATCAGAAAGATATTGATGAGCTGAAACACTTTCTACAACGTCAGTTTCACACCAAAGATTTGGGTAAGCTGCGATATTTCTTGGGTATTGAGGTAGCAAGATCCAAGGAGGGGATTAGCCTATCCCAGAGAAAGTATACGCTGGATATTCTAGAGGAGACTGGTTTATTGGGAGCAAAACCCGTGGAGACTCCTATGGACCCAAGCATCAAACTGTGTGTCGATCAGGGGGAGATATTTCCTCATCCAGACCGTTATCGTCGCTTGGTAGGCAAATTAAATTATCTCACCAATACACGGCCTGATATCTCATTTGCTGTCAGTATGATAAGTCAGTTCATGTCAGCCCCTCGTCTTCCCCATTGGGAAGCTTGTCTTCGTGTTGTGAAGTATCTCAAGGCTAATCCTGGACGTGGTCTATTCTATCGTTCAAATGGTCATTTGCGTGTTGAGGCCTTTACCGATGTTGATTGGGCAGGATCACCGTCTGATAGACGATCAACAATTGGATACTGTACTTTTGTTGGTGGAAATCTAGTTACATGGAAGAGCAAGAAACAAACTGTTGTTGCTCGGTCCAGTGCTGAAGCAGAATATCGTGCCATGGCTCATACTACATGCGAGGTTGTATGGTTGAAAGCTTTGCTCGAGGAGTTGGGGTTTAACGTACAGTTACCTATTCTTATGTATTGTGATAATCAGGCAGCAATACACATCGCTTCGAATCCGGTATTTCATGAGAGAACCAAACATATCGAAGTAGATTGTCATATTGTTCGGGAGAAGATAGATAGTGGCGTGTTGGCTACCCCTTTTGTGTCTACAGGAGCTCAATTGGCAGATATCTTCACCAAACCGTTATTTAAACCACATTTAGAGTTATTATGTAACAAGCTGGGATTCTGTGATATTTATTCTCTAGCTTGAGGGGGAGTGTTAGAATAGTTAGTCTTTGTCCTACATCGGATAATTGGAGTTATGTAATAAGTCACTAAGTAATATAAATAAAAGCTCTCTCTTGTGTTAGGGTTAATTAACACCCTAAACACTTCTTTCTCATTCTCTAAACAACAATGAACAAGAATTTCAAAGTGTCTCAACCTTTGTAAACACAATTCAATGGTGCCAATGCCAAAGGGCTAAAAAGCACTAATGAGAATCCAAATGAGAAACCATGAGTCACTCTACCTTGGTAATATAATCAAGAATTGGGAATGAAATAATCAACCAGCACCTGCACAATATAACTGCAAAAAAAAATAAAACCAGATCACATATATGAAATAAAACTTGGTTTCTCCCTAAATTTAGGTTCTTGTGCGAAGCTCATGACACAAATGCTTCTGAAAATTTTTGCCTCAGTGAGAAAGGGGGGAGAGAGAGAACTTTTCAAACCCAACAAATTGCAGTCCCAATTAACTTGTCTAAACGGGGAAAAAATAGCTCAAAATTTAATTCATTAACCCCCGTTGAGAGAGAGAGAGAGAGAGGGAGAGAGTTGAATCTAAAGTGAAACCCATGTTCAGTTTAGAACCAAATTTCAAATGGAAAGCTGATTTGAGATTAGACAAAACAGAACAACAAAACCATTTGGACCATCACCCATGAAAATTAAAAACACACAAAAAATAACAAATAAAAAGGCTGAATTCGAGAGTAATTAAATACGGGAACACATACCCTCAGCTGGTATTCTCTTTCTTCTTCTTCTCCGTCTTCTCCGTGGCTGTACTGTGCAAACCCCTTCCAGTTCATTTCGTTGATAACGAGGGACGTTATTTACGATTTTTTTTTCTTTTCATTTTTGTCCTTTTAAACTTTAGGAGGGTTTTTTTTTTCCTGTACTTGAGGATTGAGTTCGAAAAGTCTATAGAAACCGACCAGGGCACACCGATCGTGTGTACTGACGGAAAGCGGGATCCATTTCGGGTTCTGCACAGATGATTCGAGTCATTCAATAATTTCATCTCAATTCAATATATGCAAATGCTCGATCCAATCTTTCCATTTTTGGCAAAAATAGGAAGATTGGATGAAAAATGAAAAAATTGGATCGAAAACTTACACATATCAGATTGAACTCATTTTTCAAAGACCCAATCAATTTTTTTTTTAAATTATTAAATGGCTTAAAACATCCGTAAATAGGACTCACATGCCATCCGTACACTTGGTCGGTTTCCATAACAGCGTTGTTTAGAGTTCAATAGTTATTTTTATTTTATTTTTTGATAAAATACAAACACCTTCGGTCAAATACAATCATTTTTTTTTTTTGATCATCGGTCAAATACAATCTACCCTCACAGTTCTTATAATTACAAATCCCCTCGGAGAGAGGGCGTTGTGTGAAGTGGTTTGATAAGCTAATTCAATGCATAAAATTAAATAGAGTGACAAAATCATTTCTCTTTTTCTAAAATTACTTAGTTAAGGCTTACTTATTTTAAGTGCATGGAACTTTCTTTTCCACCAAAACTACTCCACCAGTCTAGAGCTGCCACCACAGCACTACATCGCCAACACTATCACCACCACCACCATTCATGGGTCACCACCACTCTACCATCGCTACTGCCACTTTGCTACTGCCATCTATCCTTCACTTTTAATTTTTAATAATTTTATAACCACACATAAATACACGAACACTTACACACACATACTCACAAAGAGAGTGTCCCACACACACTAGATACTCACAAAGAATGTGAGCCCCCCACACACACACTGGATGTGTGCAGTGTGTGTGAGACCCACTCCCTTTATGAGTGTATAAATATTTGTGTGTGATTGTAACATTATTTTTTAAATTTTCACCCACCACTCCTTTCCACCATCTCCCTTCGCTACAATCACCCCTTCTCGTCCTCACCAGTCACCACGGGTCCACGATTGCACCGCATCCTCTGCAATGTACATCTTGCGGTTATAAAAGTAATAGACTTTTTCCTTAAGCGCAGCCTCGTTCCAGAAACTTTTTTTTTAAATAAACAATTTATTCCACATTTTCAAACTTAAAAATAATGCAAATGAAGAATAATTTTTTTTGCACTGTTCAAAAGACTTCAATTTGATCTATCAAATAAGATCCATATTGTTAGAAAAATTATTTGCATAAACACATCATTTTTAAGTTTGAAATTATCTTCTTAAAAAATAAGTACTTATTGGGAGTTATGAAACACACTTAGATTTTAAGTTAATTGTAGGAACTTTCCTTAATTACTTGTTCATTTCTTCACCTTAGCATATCTCTAAGGTTTCCAGGTTGGTACTTTGTAGTAAGGTACACAGTACCGTGCTGCGCATCTTCGAACTGTCAGATCGTGCATTCGACAGCTTGGATCTCATCTCAGCAACCAACGATCGAGAGCCATTCATTTCCGAAATGAGATCCGAGCCGTCGGATGCATAATCCGACAGCTCGAAAGTGCCCAGTGTTGTGCTGCGCACATCACTGTACAACACCATCCCCAATTCTATCTCTAAGTCTCTGAAAAGTATGGATATAATTCTCTTATCTCCTGATAAATTAGAGAGGGATCTTTTTTTGGTCAGTCCATGAACTCATTCCATTGCAACTACCCAAAGTTGTCAATCTTGTATTTGTTTCATCTATTCGAACTGGCCAAGATTCCGGTACATGCTAGGTATAGGCCTGTGAAGACTCGTCCAATAATCTCATTTTTTTTAGTAAAATTGTGTTTTGATTTACTTTGGTCATTTAGTTGATGTGGTCGCACGGACTGACATGTCGTTATGTATGAGACGTTCGGCAAAAAGCTAACCTTTGAGTTTTGGGGTTGAAATGATGTGTGGAAGTAGTGTGGAAGTGTTGGTAGCAATCGGAGTTTGATTCGATGAACAATGGCAAAATTTTAAAATCTGCCCGCGATGTACAGGTGCAGCTTTTTTCGGTACAGATACATCTCGACCAGAAATTGTGAAATTCTAAAATTTCTGGGTACCTGTACCGGTATTGGTATTCCTCGGTACCGGTACATCGTGTAAAAAATTTTGAAATTTCATCACGCATTTCAGACACTATAAATAGACCCCTTATGTTATTTTCTCACTCCAAGACCACGAACTCAGCCCTAAAATCGCCCATCTACCTTCTCTTTTCAATCTCTCACCCAAATTCTTGAATTTGCACATCAAACACCTCAAATCTCCAAGATCCAAGAGTTTTCTTCCTCAAAATCACAAGATTCTTGCATTTGGTGAACCAATGGTGAGTTTTGTGTTCTTGTTCTCACTTTTTGAAGCTCTATCACGTTTTTCTCTCTCTCCTCTCGATTATTGGTTGATCTTTGCTTGTTATTCATGTTTTTGGGCTTTGTTTGCTCTAGATCTTGTATCCAAGTATGGGTGAAACTTGTCTTTGAAAGATTCAAGCTTATTACTCTCGGTAGACTTAGGGTTTTGCTTAAAACCCATTGTGGTAGGGATTTCTTACTCTTGTTATGCGTTTATACGGTGTTTATGTACCTAGATCGTGCATTGTTTCGTTGTTTGAGATTGTTTCTTCCATTTTCGAGAATCTGCAGAATAGGGTCTCTGTTTTTGGGGTTTTACGCCTTCTTAAACTCATAATTGAATTTTGGTTCCTTCACATGAAATAGAGTAGACTTAAAGCCCATTCTAATGCCACTGGAATCACCCAAAACAGTTGAGAATTGAATTAATGGTGGATTTTAGAAATCAGGTCACGAATCTGTCTCGTTTTCTAAGTTTGCGCCCAACTTCGAACGGCCATAACTCCTTCGTCCGATGTCCGTTTCATACATATTTTATATCGATTCGAAGGTCTTGAAGTCAGCTTTCTTCTGCCACTAGAATCACCTAAACACTTCTAGTACACAGAAAGTTATAACCATCTGAGTAGAGGTGTGTCAGTCTGTCAAGGTCGGTTGGCTATTCCTAAGAATGTTTCGTTCCATGTTATGACTCCTCATATAATCAGAGTGTATTTACGTCACTCTCGAATGTGATTGCTAGTGTCTTAATGACTCGTATCCTCGTGCCTCAACTTGTTGAGCTCCTTAGGTTCATTTGAAACTCGTTCTATAAGATTCTTATTTAGAACCTAGCCGGTGATGTGTCGTGGAGTCATTGTGGGTTCCGTACGTGACGTAGATCGTTGTGATAGATTTAGAGGAATAGCGTGAACTTAAAGTATTTATCAATGTTCAATGGGGTATGCTTATGAGTTTGCAATACATTGTGGATAATGTATGATCGAATGTGAACTTGAAAAAAAAGATATTTGCTTATATACGGATTGATAATGCTTTTATGTCTACGTGAGTTGTCAATTCTGAATTGAGGGTCCTGCAACGCAAGGTGTGGTAATGCGGAGACTCTAGAGGGCCCACAACGCAAGGGGTGGTATTGCGGAAACCCAAGTGAATAGAATTCAATGTGACGCAAGGGGTGATAACACAGTTGAATGTCTCACATGATAAAGAGAATTTTGTTTGACTTCAGAAGTCTATGTTGATGTTTGGATTGTTTATTGTTTGGGATTGTGGTTGCCGAAAAAGTGAATGAAATGTTGGTTTTATCAAGGTTTTACTAAAGAAAGGAGTTTGGATTTTGAAAAGAGGATTTTATCAAAAATCCTCCGGTATTCTTGAGCGAATCAACGGATCCGGTATTTGGGCACAAATCAATGAACTCCGGTATTCAAAATCGAATCAACGGAGTTTGACCCGTAATGGTCTTGAGTTTTCTCAAAATTTGTTTTGGAAATCAAAAGGAAAATTTTATGAAATGAGACTCTTTGGTGAATGGTATGAGTTGAGGAAGTAGTTGTGGTGTTCGTTCGAAAAGTTATCAGATGGTTGAACTATTGTTGTAATTTGTTGGATTGATACAAGGTTAAAAGTTGCTTTTAGTTGATGTATGAATGGTTAGGGACATCTGTACGACGTCCAGGATTCTCTAGTCTTAGTCCGTTTATTCATAGTGGTAACTCTTGTATCTCACGTTCGTTTGTTGAAATTCATTCACTTTAGTTGCATGCTTCATCGCATTTTTATATAATTTGAGTATAGATTTTCCTACTGGACTAATGTAGCTCAACCTATCATTTTCAGGTACAAAGCAAGAAAATTGGCATGGCGTGCATCTTGTGCTTGTTGATCATATGTTTTGAAGGTATCAAAGCGGCAACATTCTGCATTTGACTTAAAAGAAATTTTTAAAAAGAGTGATTTTTGTAAATTGTAATTCTATTTTGGCATTTTGGTAACTTGGGGCCTTGAGCTAGGATTGAAACTTTTAAATTTAACTTTGAGAATCGAAAAAGATATGTCATTTGGGTATTATCGATAGTTTAGTTATCATTCTATTTATCGAAAAATGATGATTATTTACGTTGAAAATCGAGGGCGTGACAAGGCCCATACGCCTGGTATTGTCCGGCATTTGGTTGGTACGAATCTACCGTTTTATACCATACCGGTCATACAGGATTCACAACACTTTGCAACTACCAACTAATTTTCAGCAGTCACATACTCCTTTATTTTTGCTACAGGGAAGGCTATTTACTTCTGACGAACTTGTGCCAAACTGCCGATCCGCGAAGCACCTGCAGTTCATTAGCCCCGTAGCATGAATCATGTCAGACTGCAATACACAAAATCCCGACCAAAAAAAGAAAAAAAAGACGTTGCCAGAGTTGGGATTACCATTTTGCCTTCATGTCAAAGTAAGTTCACGGATGAAATTTAGGTCTTCATTTAAAGATGTCATAGCAGAAGCAAATGGCTAAAATTCCTCTAGAAAAGTTGAATCAACAATTCAGTTAACACTGCAGCCACTAAAAATCTATAGGCTAGAGAGAAAAAAGGCATTTCGAATTCGTAAAATTGTTGCATCGTATAGTTTACTGTACAAAACTATTTCAACATCATTGCACCTTCATAAACACAACAAAAATTGATCAACCAAATCAAAGATTCACCTCTTTTTTTGGGAACTCAACTCAAAGATTCAGCTAGGATGACGAAAACACGAACCTCGCGTGTATCCAAGTGTACTGGAAAAAAATATGTTAGGACTAAAATCCTCGTCTGTCATTCGTCCTAAGTTCCAACACATTCCTAATGCTTCCCTCGATCAAAAATTAGATGGCAGTAGAAGTTAAGTTTGGGCGTTGATTTGCGATGAAAGGCAAGCTTCCGTGGACTCAGAGCAGCATGACCACCAAAAGCACTCAACAATATAATAAGACTAGCTAGATAAATTCAACGAAAGAACAACATCACACTGCATAAAATCAGGCAAAAAGGAATAGGAAAAAATAGAATTTCTAAAACAAGGAACGTTCACCGAGGTGCAGGCGAGCGCGGATAGATTAGCTTTGTAAACACAGATCACTTTTCAAGACGGCACAGTTTTTACATCTAGCTTATTGACTAAGGCTGATGGTAAACCTTGCAGCTGCGTAGTCAAAGTCTTTCATTTATCTGTTCAATTCAACGCAGTTTCTTCTTTTAAGACCTTCAATTCAATCAACTTTTGTCGCAATTTTCAAGCCTCTTCTCTCATACCAGTTGTAGCTATTCCTTTAATTATGTCAGAATAAACTTTTTTCGGATGCCTACCCCGACCTGAATGCATCAGTTGTAAGACCTCTATCGCAGTATCCACTTTCTTGTTCTTACACAAACCATGGAGCATTGATCTGTAAGCAATGTTTCTGACGATGTGGTTTCTTTTAACCATTTTCTTAAAAATTTCCACAGCTTCCTCCAATAGATCTTCCCGCAGAAACCCAGACAGTAACATCGATGGGTAATTCCGTCGGGATTAATCCCACTCTCTTTCATGCGCGCATAGACTCCCATTGCTTTCTCCATACAACCCTCTTTCGAAAAACCATCAATCATAATATTGTAAGTTATCAAACAAGGAGAAAAGCCAGTATCTTCCAGCAAATAAAGAACTTCGAGGGCTTCATCCATCATTTCCTCTTTACAAAGACCATGGAAGAGGGAGTTATATGTGATGATGTTTAGAGGGCAATCTCGGCAAACCATTTGTTCAAAAAAGTCAATGGCATGATCTAGAAGCCCATATTTGCATAGCCAGTTGATCAAAATATTGTAAGTGATGACAGTCGGAGGATTGGAAGTCTCATTCATGAGCAAAAATATCTGCTCCACCTCATCCCAGTATCCGCCACTACAAAGGGAGTGGAGGAAAGTGTTGTATGTAACGGAATCAGGCTTCATCCCAAATGACAGCTGCTTACACAAAACCATAGCTGTATCTCTAAAGTTTCTTTTTCTACAAGTAAAATTAATTAATATATTGTAGGTCACGCGATCCGGATAACACCCTCCAACAGCCAAATCTTCCAACACTTCTATAGCTCTTTTGACCCCAGATCGCTTGCAAACTAGCTCAAGAAGAATTGTAAATGTAATAGCATATGGAGGGCATCCCTTCCTCAACTGGTCCCTCCAAAAGCCAATGGCCTGATCAAACCTACCATTGTCAAACATAGCGCGCAATATCGTGTCATAAGTAATCATATCCGGGGGCAACCGCTTGAGCTTATGTCATCCAAGACTTGAATGCCGTGTTTTAACTGTCCCTTCTTACCCAAACCACCAATTAACATGTTGTGTGTGATTATATTTCGAACACCACCGGACATGACCATGATTTGCAAGATTTCGAAAGCACTTTCTGCATGTGCTACCTTGACAAGGGCCCTGATTATGTTTATGCAAGATGGGAAATGAGGGATTTGGTTCAGACGAGCCATCACGTTGATCAAAATTGATGCATCGGCTACCTTTCCATTACTACAGAAACGTTGAAGGATTTCATTGTTGGATTCTTCGTCATTATCAACAAAGTGCATGTCTAATGTTGACGATCTAAGATATTCCCTGAAGTAAGTTTGTCGTCTAGCACGTCTGCTAACTCTACCTTTCTTTTTGACACCCACCGCGTAAATATCCGAGCTCCATTCATCCTAGTCACCCTCATTAACTTTATCAACACAAATGCCTAATTGATGGGCTCTACACCGCAATGAAAATTTATTTCTTCCAAAGCCAACATGTCCCCTACACCTTAGAGTATTGGTGAAGTAAATTGCCGATGTTTTTGTTGGGAGACCATTGCTGATACCAGAACTAAGGTCCACTTGGGCGGAATTCAAATGCAAACAAGGAGCTTCGACCAGAAATTTCTGGAACATGGTTGGGTGGTGACCCATTTCTCTATTCGAAACGAATACCAAAACGGAATACAAATAGGATTATATCATCTCATCAAACCCCCATCCCAATTTCATTGAAGCAAATCTAAGACCAACCTCTAGTAGCTCGTATAATTGAAATCAATGCATACTCGTCATAAATTATTCCACATACTCTCAATCTGTGTAAACATAATTCAATGGTGCCAAAGTTCTCGGGCTAATCTCATGAAACAAAAGCTTTTGCGTAACCATTTCATCAAATACATAAGAGATCATTTTCCCCTCAATTAGGAAGGAGAAAGAGAGCTAGAAAGACCCAATTTCTTCTCTTTATTTTTTTACCAGAAAGACCCAACTTTGTCAAATGCAGTCCCAATTAACTTGCCTAAATGGAAAAAAAGTTGTCAGCTCGAAATTTAATTTATTGGTAACCCAGAGAGAGAGAGAGTATTGTGTCTAAAGTGAAGCTCACATTGACTTTAGAACCAATTTTACATGGAAATCTGATTTGAGATTACACAAGACCTTTTGACAAACAGATTAGTTCTGACCCAATAAAAGAAAACTGATTAAGACCCACGAAAAAGAACAAGAAAAAAAAATTGAATTCCAGATAATTTATATTCCAATGGAAGAAAATACGGTAACACATACCCTCAGCTGCTCTTCTCTCTTACTTGATGCTTTCTTCTTCTCCGTCGTCTCTTTGGCTGAACAGTGCAAAAACCCTTATCAGTTTGTTTCGTTTCTTGACATATTTTTTCAAAACTTTTGGAGGTACTTCAGGGTTTTTAGGGTTTAGGATATACTTATCATTCATCAAAATAGTCCTTTCATTTTGGGTAAACTATAAATAGCTACCCTGCGGTAAAACACAGTCTCTCCCTTGTGGTTCTAGTAATTACAAAATTCTCCCGATGGGTTGATGGCATTGAGAGGCAGGATAGCAAAGGAGGAGGTAGCTAGTTGAAGGGTGAGATTTGATAATAACATGAGAAAATAGTTGAATCCGAGAGTCTACAGCATGCGTTTGATTTTATATAAGCAACTACGTTTTGATTTGCATTTATATTGTTAAAATTTTTCTATGTTGTTTTGATCATCAAGAAGTTTTCTCTAACATGAGTTTCTTAATCATTATAGCACCTCAAACATTGATTTGAATTTAATGTTGTCGTAATGATATCTTTATATTTCTAGAAAAAATTACATTGGTATTTCTAAAAAATAAAAATACATTGGCTTGGATCATTTTATCCACTCATTCTTACAATATTGCCTTATGTTACATATTCACATGTCAATCACGTCTTATGGTTCGAGTATTCCCCAACTTTTGGTTTGTATTTTTTTCTGTAACATTTTAATTTTTAAAATCCATCAATAAATAATTATTAGTCTAAAATGTTGATACCAAACTTAAAAAACTAAGGCTTAATTGCATTTCATTCCCCTAAATTATCACACTTTTCAAATTATCCCGTGAGCTATAAAACTTGACACTTGACCACCTTAACCTTTGTTGAAACAAATCAGTTTTAGATGTCATTCCGCTAAAGGATTTTTGGGTTTTTTTGTTTCTGTCCATACTCCTAAACTTGTTAGAAAATAAGTTGTTTTGTTCTTATTTAAATTTTTTTTTTTACATTTGTTAGTTTTGATATATAAATTGTAACAATTCTGATTTTTAGTAAGTAAAAATTTCGTTAAAAATTTAAATTTTTATTTTTAATTACTTGGATTGCTTTTGAAATCCCTTTTAATTCCTAAAAATCCGTCATACTTAGATTACATCTCTTGGCAAGTATAGTTAGATTTTAACCAATTAGTTAGAAGGACCTAACTACCAATTCATCTAGTTACTTTCTTTTAACCCTAAATGAGCCTTTGGACCTCCTTGAATCTTTTGAACCTTTCAAACCCTAGTGGAACCCTTTGGACCTTTAACCTTTACCCATTGGACGATAAACGTTAGGGTAATCCTTGTCCATTGGACAATAGGCCTTTCATTAGAATAATTTGATTAGTACAAAGATATAGTAATATATATGTGTATATTCACATGTGCAAAGGACAACTATACATTGTTTATTAGCTATCATCCCATCCCATTATCCATTGGTTAATAACTATTAGGAAAATTGTTATCCATTGGATAATAGCACTAATCTTCCAACAAGGTATAAAGTTTTTATTAAAAAATCAAGATTTAGATTTTTTATGTGATTTTGTGCATTAAAATATTTGGAGTAAATCTAAATCCTAGATTCTAAGTACTTCTAGTAATATTATAATACTAAGTACTTTATTATTATTTTAATAGGAGAATTCTAGCCTTGTAATCAATTGGATACTTAGTATCTATTTTCTTATTTAAATATTGGGCATGAGTACATATATATATATATATATATATATATATATATATATATATTATATTAGGCCCTAGATTTGGCATGGTACATAATCTAATTGTTTAATGCTACATGTGCCTTATTAGATTACTTTAATGAGATATTTGATTTTGTAAATGTAGTACCCTTGTACTTTTTAGTCTTTCATTTAGATATAGATGTAAGGATGAGATATGGAGAGAGAGAGAGAGAGGTGGGGCGGCCTTGTGAGAGGAAGAGAGAGCCAAGGTGTTGGCTATAAATAGAGCCACCCTCATGCCATTTCAACTCACACCTTCACTCCTTTGCTCTCATTTCTCTCTAGAAACCATTTCGTTCTCCAGTCAGCTACTGTCCCTTAACAAATCCTCATTTTTCTCCTGCTTAAAGTAGTTTTTAGAACCAACTCCCTTTGGGAAAGTTATAGAGCACTTCAAGTTAGGCCCAAGAACCACCCTAATCAGTCAAGAAATGACAAAGATACTGACATCCGAAATTCAGTAAAAATCTCGGATTTTCAATTCCAGGCAGCTTATTGTCTCTTCCTTTATCACTATTTTTCTCCTACCTAAAGTAGTTTCTAGGATCAACTTCCTTCACAAAAGTTGTAGAGCGCTTCTAGAGCTTCAATTTTGACCCAAGAACGATTGTATTCGGCCAAAGATTGGCCGAGTTACTGCCATCTAAAGTTTGGTCCAGATTTGCAAGTTTCACCACTCGTAGGATTTTTCAACTAGCTCATTCGGCCCCGACTAGTTTCGGAGAGTTTCGATTTCGACCCAAGAACGATCGTATTCGGCCAGAGATTGACCGAGTTGCTGCCATCCAAAGTTCGGTCCAGATTTGCGAGTTTCACCACCCGTAGGATTTTTCAACTAGCTTATTTGGCCACGACTAGTTTTGGATCAAGGTAGATTAATCTCTACTCATTCTCCTTAGCATAACTTTCCTAAACATTTTCTTTAAAGTAGATGATGTTTACTATCATTTATAATGATTGGAATGCATGATGAACTTAGCTTTGGCGAATGAAAGTATGAGCATGTTGAATAATCGATCTTTACATTAATAAACATATGTTGTTTAGAATTTTCCAAAGGAAGAAAGTACGGATTATTAAAAGATTGGAATGTTATCGCTTGAATGGAAGTATTCGGATTTTGATCTTTAAAAAGGGTTACGTGCATGCGTACGTGAATTGCTTGCATTACTTGTGGTATAATACTGAGTTGGATGATCTTGTTAGTTTAGTTCCAAGTTTTTAATGAATGATTTATGATTACATATGAAGTCCTACCGCGAAATCTATGCATGAAAACGTGACACAAAAATCAAGAAAGTAGAAACATGACACCTAGGGTGTGGATAATGATGAGATGTGTTTTGAAATTGCAATGTGGCCGGACTTGGTAGCCCATTGTGTGTATGGAAACCCGTGATGAGGCCGGACTGGGTAGCCCATCGTGTGGATTGTGAAAACCGCAACGTGGCCGGACTTGGTAGCCCGTTGTGTGCATGAAAACTCGTAATGTGGCCGGACTTGGTAGCCCATTGTGAAGATTGCCAATGCGACCGGACGTGGTAGCCTCATTGGTAATGTGGCTTGGTTATCCACGGAGAGAAGTCAATGCAAGTTTTGTGTGCCAATGAGAACCCGGTGCGGCGGAACCATTGTGAGGATACTCGGGAACCCGGAACGGCGGAACCGAGGTTGAGTGTGTTGAAAAAATGATTTTGGAAATGTTGATCGGTATATGAAAAATGGTGACACAGTCTACGATGAGTCACGTAGGAGAAACTCAGAAAATCATGGACACCAACGATAGTTTGAATAGCGAATGTGAATGTGTTATTATTACTATCTGTTGTATATGATCTATTGTTTGTAAGTCATGGGTTAGCGGGTATGGGATTATTCTGTTGAGCTTTTGTAACTCATGGTGTTACCTTTGGTGACCCTGACATACTATATTGGTGGCGACACTGGTATAAAGTGTCAGACTTTGTAGATGAGCAGGGTAAGCTGTACACCTTGGAGGCCTTTGGAGCCGAAGAGCTGGCAAGGATGGAGGAGCAGACGGAGCTGTAGTTAGGAACCTTAGATACCATCCCTTGTGTATTAAAAGTACTCTTATGAAAATTATGATGTAATAAGAGCCAGACTCTATTTTGAGGTTTCAATGAAATTATTGTCTTTTTAACGTACCCAAAATTGGAGGCGTTACATAAATTAAGTTACTAAAGTTTCTGATGAAGTTATACAAACTCAGTATAGTATAAAATTACAAAATTGTCGTTTCACTTGTTCAATTTCATACATGAACATATATTTATCGCAAAAACAAATGAAAAATACAAATAATAATAAGAAAAGCATAAATGAGAATTATCCATATTTAATTGCTCTTAGTTGATGTCCCGTCGATGTCTATAATCTTAGGAAAAAATAATAATTTGATGTCCCAAGGTGACCACACGACCTAGAAAAAATTACTAATGTTTTCACTTTGTACGCTTGCGGGTAGGAATGAAAATTTTAACTACAAAATTTAATAGACGGACCGAACCGAACAATTTTTTCTTAATTTAGTTGGTTTGGTTCGGTTTTTATTTTTTGAAATTTTTGTAACTCGGTTTGGATCGGTATATACCTAACGTCTTTTTTTTTCTTTTTCTTTTTTGTCAAAAGTATATATACCTAACATCAGGAAAAAAAAGAAGAAGACATCACGAGATAACCTAGTCTGGTACTCCTCTTCGTCTTCCCAGCGCCGACCAGACATCCAGCAATCCCTAATCTGAAACCCAATTCTCTCTCTCTCTCAACTCTTCATAACCATCCAGCCATGGCATGATCTACCACTTTCTCTCGCACGAAGAAGAACAGATCACAAACTCTGTCCGTCTATCTCTCCTGCGTGTACGAAGTACATATCGAGGGTAGCAAGTTCGAAATTCAATATAATCGAAAAGGTTTGTCAATACACTCTCTCAAATAGGTTTTGTTTACCATCCCCCCATGTTTTGTAGGCAAAATCTGGTATTTTTCCAAGTTTGGCAGTCAAGTTCATGTTCGATCTTCTTGTCGTTGTTGTCTGTAACATTCCTAATCGACAAACCGACTGAACCGAACTGCTTCCATCACCACCAAACCGAAAGGTTTTCTCCGTCCACCAGTCGGTGTCGGTTCCTCATTCTCACAAACCGACTGGTTCGGTTGGGTGCAAAATGCGGCGAAAAACTGAACGAACCGAATTGATATCATCCCTACTTGCAGGGAGTCCGGCTCCTCTCCAATCCCGCCTGCAATATTTTTTTTTATAATCTCATGTCAATGATCGAAACAGTTAAGGCCCTTTTATTTGTGGCTGTGGCGGCGGTTGTGAGGGGATTGGTGGCTGGACTGGTTAGGGTTAGTTTTGGGATGGTCTGGGCCCGGGATTTTTTGGGCTGGGCCTGACCCGCTTTGGTGTGAGCTGTATTTTCATATTTTGGCAGTTAGGCCCTTTTATTTGGTTTGTAATGTCTGATCTGGGCATATTAGGCCAATAGGTGTTTGGGCTTGACCCATCTTTTGGGCTTTGCCCTATAGGTGTTCGGGCTTTGGCCCTTTATCCAACCTTTGGTTGGATCCCCTTCCCCTCTCCCCCACTTGATGTACCCCTACCAAGTTTCTTAATAAATTTTGCCGTTTAAAAAAAGAAGAAGGTCAAAATAGTTCATTTTGTTTTGCTCGTTGAGAACATGAAATATGCCAAAAATCAAGTTTATTGGACATCATTAGATATGACTTTGGAACACATTATCTTGCAAAATATAAGACTGCAACACTAGAACAAAACCCCTTTCTAAATTCTTTGCAATATAAATCTGTTTCAAAATCATATCAAATGATAATTGATCAAGCTGATTTTGGGTATGTGCTCTTAGTGAATTAAAAATTATGAATGGTCCCGATCATTGAAGTGTGATTGAAAAAGATTTTTCTGGGCTGAGATTGGAGTGAGTGCTCTCTCCAATCTATTTATAAAAAATTGGTGGGAGGTCCACTATTGTATATTTGTAACCCACTAAGTCCACTTCTAAATTTCATAACCCCTCTAGTCCACTAATTAGGTTTTGGTGAGGTCTTAAGTCTAATTCACTTAAAAAGGGAATTAGATCAGGACTAAAATATCCTTCAGTTAGGGTTTCAATCATTCTCTCTCTCTCTCTCTCTCACACACACACACACACACACACACACACACCGCCGATCGTCCCTCTTCCACCATAGAGTTTTGTTCTTCATATATAACGTTATATAAGCTTCTATCTCTTATAACGTTATATATGAGTTTCTGTCATGAGACATATATGGGTATATATGAGTTTCTGAAGTCTTTTTTTATTATAATATAAGATCATATAACATTTCATGTTTACATCTGAACGTACATATATTAACATAAAATGGTTTATGTTCTATATTTTTTTTGGAGTTTCGCTGCACAAAAACTCCCATATAACATTATATCTTTACTTTATTGAATTGGACCGCGTAGCGGCCTTAATGACTTGCTTCGAGTAACAATATATGTTCTTTTTCTGTTGGGAGGTACACAAGTCAGCAGCTTTTATATAATGTTATATGTTCTATTTTTTTGGAGTTTCACAGCACAGAAACTCACATATAACGTTATATGTTCTACTTTATTGAATTGGTCTGTTCAGCGGCCTCATTGACTTGCTTCTGATAACCGTATATGGATGAGCTTCTGGAATCTTTTTTATTACAATGCAAGAACATATAAATAATCTTTTATATGTTTACAATGCAAAAACAAATAAAGAACCTTATATGTATTACTTTGCCACATAAATAAATACACACAAAAAAAAACGTAATACGTGTGGCAAAAAATAAACATATAACCTTATAACGTTATACATGAGATTCTATCATTTCTAACTCTAAAAAAGAAGGAAAAAAAAGAAGAGGAGATCTCGTAACTTCTTTCCCTTTGTCGCCGTCGCCTTCTTCACAGCCGTGGTAACTTAATACTCTTCACCCTTTAAACAACTGCACAAATAATAAGTCAGTAAGGCCGCTGCGCGGACCAATTCAATAAAGTAGATCATATAATGACCAGAGTTTGATATAACCATATCTACTCGCAATCAAAACCCTAACTTAACCTAGCCAAACCATTCATATAATCATATATACGAGGAGAATCATACCTGGTGTATCAATTGCGACATAGGATCACATACAGTTTACATTCACAAACTATAACAAAATTGAAATATAACCAAGATTTATATAATAACCATATATACAAGCAATCAAATCCTTAACTTAATTCAACCATACCCTAACGGATTTGGTCCGAGTGTGCTTGTGAGGATCACTACAATTTTACAATTGATTATCCGTGTCTCCATTATGTATGTAATTGAATGCAAGATTGAATTCTAGAATACACCACTTTGAAGTTTAAGGCTGTCTTTTACAGATTCGTCACCTAAATCATATATTATGCACGGTATTCTTAACTTAACCAATACCTAACTGATGGGAGTATGATATAACCATATCTACTCGCAATCAAAATCCTAACTTAATGTAGTCAAACCATTTATATAACCATATATACGATGAGAAACATAAACTGCTCAAAGCAGGGTCTCAGAGTTTGATATAACCATATCTACTCGCAATCAAAACCCTAAATTAACTTAGCCAAACCATTCATATAACCATATATACGAAGAGAAACATACCTAGTGTTTCGATTGCGACGTAGGATCTAACAAAGGCGATGGAGAAACGAAGGCGGCAACGGCGACGGCTTCCGACTGAAGCGAGGGCGAATCAAAGGCGACGGAGACAAACGTGGATGAACGGAGACGTACGTGGGAAAAGGCCGAGAAGGCCGACGACGAACGTGGGAGAAGGCCGACGACGAACGGGGGAGAAGGCCGACGACGAAGAAGGGCCGACGCCGAAGAAGCCCGACGAGGACGAAGAACGCCAACTACCAAGAAGGCGACGACAATCTAGTGTTTTGTAATGGGAAATCTTCTATGGTTTCTGCCGAGTTTTTTTCGTCTAGAAAAGGGGGAAGGGGGGGGGGGAATGGGTTTTATAATGGGATGTCTGTTTGAAATGGAGGAAAAAACGGAAATGGAGGAAAAAACGGGGCAAAAGATTTTTTGAAACCAAGGGTATATTAGACTAACCAGGGTTATTATATCTTTACTAATAGGTTAGTGGACTTGGGGGGTTATAGAATTTAGAAGTGGACTTAATGGGTTTGGAAAGTGATATAGTGGACTTATGAAAAATTCTCCCATCTATTTAAAGGGATTGGAGAGGAGCCAGACTCCTCTCTCTCACGCACGCATGAGACCTCACCAGTGAGGCAGTGAATAACCCTCTGTATTGGGGGGTTTGGTTGGGTCTCTTCGAACTCCAATTTGAATCAGTTTCAACTTTAAAGGTACTTACATACTGATTGCTCTCGTTATTTGAAGTTTCAGGGGGTCTTTTTGTGGTTATTCTGAATCAAAACGAATTTGAACGTCCTGCATAAGAGTGTATATATTGGTTGCATTTGTATAGATCGAGTTTTAATCAAATAAGATAGTAGTAGAGTTCTCTGTTTCGATCAAGTTTTGATCATTGTTTTCCTAATTGGAATTGTGAAAGCTGGTCGTCGATAGTGTTAGCTATTGGTCACCTATGTTTATAAAATTATAAAGAATGTTTTACTGGTTTTTTAATTGGTAATTGAACGGTGAATTTGTGGCAGGCTTCTGCAGTATCAGATAGCTGCCACATCCATGTAGCTACAAAAAATTTAGGATTTGATGATGAATTCAAAACTTTATAAGGTACATGTCCTATTTTTCTTCATAAACAATTTTTTCTGTGTCTATAAGAAACCCACTCTCGGCTGAGAAAGATTAAGACTTCTTATGCCACAAGGATGATTAATTGGATTATTCGTACTTATATGTTGACATGGATTCATTAAAACTTAGTTAACTGTTTTTGAATTTGAGAAGACTGAAGAGCATATTGACTATAAATACCGGGGCCTCGTTTTAAGTTATGGTATAGACCACAAATTGTCACACACTGGCCCGACTTGTATAGTGATGGGGTTCGACTGTTGGCAATGATGCATGATTTGTGATCTTTTTTGGTCTACAAGTGTGAAGGAGTATTTTAGCTTAGCCATATTGTAGTGGAATAGTGGTACATAATTTGTGAGCTTTTTTGGTATAGAAATGTGGAGGAGTATTTTAGTTTAGCCGAATTGTAGTGGAGAAGACTCAAAGTTCAATAATTTGGAGATTTTTGTTGTGATTTATGACACCAATTTAAGTTCGATGGCCAAGCCGTGGTAAGGAATTTTATATAAATTTTTTTATCAGCATGGGAGAGCTGCCTTTTGGCCCCCAATTCATTATTGGAATTATTAATTTTTAGTTCGCGTGATTGTAGTTCGGGTTGCATGAGACTTGTAATGAATTGGGGAAAAATCTTTGGGTGCATGATTTTGGATAATTCTTTTGAAAGCAATTTTAAAGTTGTATTAGGAATTAGGAAATAGTTGAGATAGAAGATGAAAGCTACAATATTTCAAACCAATTTTAAAGTTGTATTCATACTAAAGCATCATAAATAATGTTCTTTTAACTTCTGAAAGGATATGTGTAGGTTTACCATAAAATTCGTAAATTAGGAAGGATAAATGTGCAATTTACATTTCCTTTCATATACTTATTCCTATAATTCCATTTTTTACCAGGTAGATTTTAAGGGTTTTAAAATCTCTTGGTGCAATTTGCATTTCCTTCAATATATAGATTCCTCTAATTCTGTTTTTTACCAACATGGTTTGCATGGGATAGGTACCTTTATAGGTATCATGTGTTGTTTTATTTCATAGGATGGATGCATGAACTTTTTTTTGGCTTCTGTTTCTTATTTTTACCGTGGACAGTAGTAAGGTAGATTTCTTTATTAGTGGTCATATTAGTTCTTAAAAGTCTGGCCATGCAATCCGTTCTCATCTACTTTTAGATGGTAATAGAGGATTCTCTTGTTCTAAAAGGACTAGCTAAACACAAAATAACCCCATCTCACACTAATCCAGTATTAATATGATCATTCCATATGTAGACGAATAGTTAAATAGTTAAGTTTTTCTCTGCTGACCCATTTTCAGGCCTTATTTGTTATACTGTAATTTGCGGCAACGATGGTAGTCGATTGAATCACCATTGCGCATAACGATTATATGACATTACCTTCAAATTTTGATACTTATTTTAAAGTATTATTGCAAATTAGTGTTATTTCTCAAGAAAAATGACTCTACAAAATGGCGAGCATCCGATTTGGTTTTTTCTGAACACCCATTTGTCGTTGATAAATAAAATATACATTTGTTTCTTGACTTTTTCTGTTACTTATTATTTTGAACACCATTTTAACTGCATGCACTACTTTTGATGTTTGTGCTTATGAAGCAATAATGGCTAACTTGATTCTGAGATGCAATCATTTGTTGTTACTTGTTGATTGATTCAAAAGAAAACAGGAAGAGCAATCTAGATATTTTTTTGCTGGGTGTTAAGTTATGATTCTGGGGCGATTTCAGGTCTTTTTGTCACCATTTGAAGTCAACAACTGTGGTAGAGGAACTTCGGTGATCATTGCTGAATCGGCGGCTCGAATTTGCATTTCAGAATGCATTTTTTGTGGGGGGTAAATTTGCTTCAGAGCATTTTCAATGCAAGTATCTAAACAAGGGAGCCAAAGGACAAGTTTTAATTAAAAGACATCCCTAAGGCCATATTTGGTTGAAGCCCAAAACTAAAAGGCAATTTCCTGATTGTGTTTCGTTTTCATAAAGGTAGTCTTATCTTTTTCCTTCCTCTTTGGTAGCTTTTGCAAATAAAGTCCCTTTTTCGATGGGTTTTATATTTCTTTCCTCGATTTTTTTTTTTCAAACAAACCAGTATTTGTCTCTCATCTTCATCCTCTTAACATGTGAATAACTTGGTTAGTAGTTATTACTTTATAATGCCTTGAGATTCTCGACATGTCAAAGCAAATTTTCCTGTTGGTTTTAATTTTCCTTGAGACTAACTGATTTAAATTCTGTAGTGTGATGATGCTTGATATGCCTAGTACAGTGTTGTTTGGTCATGTATTGGTCATGCTTTTAAAGGCATGCACAATTCTATGCTAGCTATGCTGGTTTGCAATTGCTGAGAGAATAGGTGATTGGGTTTGCGTCCACAGAACCTCAATTCCAACATTAGCTTAATTTAGATGTTTGATATAATCTTCTTAAATAGGTTTCATGTATTTTTGGCGCTTCAATTCCAACGTCAAATAATGAAGCTGATTTCATCTTTGGAATGAGTGTGCCGCACACTACCTGTTGGGGGAACCATTGATGGTAAATAATCCTACACTATCGTGACTCGCGCATCTGCCCACCCCTAGGTACGTTGAATTTTATGGATCTGGATCCTCTCCCCATTTTTCTCTCTACACATCGTGTGGAGCTTTTGTTCTCAGACTGCCACCATATGAATGAGGTAATCGGTCGGTTTGAAGATGCCACATCATTAATGAGCAGACCTCGACAACGGAACGACTCCGTTTGGTGATTTCCCCTAAAAGTTGAGATGCTTTGATTTAATGGGACCTAACGCGGTCCCTTTTTCTTCAATTTGATACACCCCCCACCCCCCCCCCCCCCCCCCCCCCCCCCCCCCCCCCCATCTCTCTCATATCCCCTGGCCTATCTTCTCTATCAGGAGAGGGTATAAAGTATAAACCCCTATGTGCATTTCTCCTTCTCCTAGCCTATCTTCTTGGCTGCTATTTTCTTGTTTATTTCTTTTTTTATTTTTTTTATTTTTTATGCTGTGCCTGGATTAAAACATGAGGAATTGAAGGATTCATGTTGGATTTGGGCCTTGGATAAATAGTTTGGTGTGATAGAGAGTTATGTAAACCCATTTAGTGAGAGAGAGATATGTTTATTTCTTTTTAAATTTTTTTTTAATGCTGTGCCTTGATTAAAACACGAGGAATTGAAGGATTCATGTTGGATTTGGGCCTTGGATATATAGTTTGGTGTGAGAGAGAGTTATGTAAACCCAGAGAGAGAGAGAGAGAGAGAGATCTATCTGATTAAGCCCAAAAAATGGGATCTGTTTGTGTATTGCAAAAAGAAAGCTAAAGTATGGAATGGAATTCGTTATATTTCATTCTACTGAAATCGGATAAATGAAATCTTACTTGATGACGACTGCATATATTACGGGGCAGTTCTTCTTAGGTTCAACCTTGGTTCGAGTTCAAGGTTGAAACAAAGGGATCGAATGAGAGAGAACAGAGAGGGAAGAGAGAGAAAATTATGGGAGAAGACGAGTGGACTCAGTTAGCATTAATAGCATTTCGAGTTTGGGGAAATTCCAAACTACGACGTTCTCAAGCAGCATTTGGACATTAATGAGGTGGCATATTCACAACCGACCAATTACCTCATGAATGCGGTGGCAGTCTGAGAACAAAAGCTCCACACGATGTGTAGAGAGAAAAATGGGGAGAGGATCCGGACCCAATTTTATGATCTTTATTGTGAAAGAGTGAACAATAGCTAACACAGGGCAACGACCCTAACAGGTATGCAGTCATCAACTATGGTTCTCAAATTTTCAATGACATTTCCCGTGGAACAACATAATCGACCCATTTGCTGTTGAATTTAGATCATAATCATGTAACAAGATATTATTGGTTTGGATCATTTGATTTAGGCACGAGTAGTTTGCTAGTTACTTATGGATTGAATCGGGTAGTGCTATTTGACCTCTCATATGGTCTGCCTACTTAATAGTTTAATTGGAATATCAATCATATGCAGGTTTTTGTTTTCTGGGTTTGTGGACATGACAACCATCAACAGAGCCGTAGATCAGCCAAAGAAAATTGATAATAATGTCGAAAAGACTAGGTTTCAGAATTCGGCTTCTAGGTTCAAGCGATGGGGCAGGAAATCCCCATTCATCAAATATGGGCTTCCCATGATTTCGCTCACAGTGCTTGGAGCCCTTGGCCTCGGCCATCTCTTGCAAGGCAGGTTAGTTTTATTTGGGACTAGGTCTTTTGATTTATTATGGTCTTGCCCAGTGCTTATTTAAGATGCTAATAAGGGGAAACAAGTGAATTTTCAATCAGAGTAGGATTGCATCAAGAGTCAGCCTTGAGCCGTACCTCTTTGCCTTAGTTATGGATGAATTGACTAATCAGTTTCAAGAGGAAATCCCATGGTGTATGATGTATGGATGTTTGCAGATGATATTGTCCTCGTAGATGAAACCGCTAGAGGCGTTAATACGAAATTATAAGTTTGGAGGGAAGCATTAGAGTCAAAGGGTTTTCGGATAAGTAGGAGCAAAATTGAGTATATGGTGTGCAAGTTTAGTGGTACTAGCAATGCGCATGAAGAAAAAGTGATGATCCAAGACCAGGAGATACCGAAGAGGGACCATTTTAGGTATTTAGGCTTAATTATTAGTAAAGATGGAGAGATTGTCAATGATGTGATCCATAGAATCCAAGTGGGGTGGCTCAAGTGGAGGAGCGCTATTGGTGTACTATGTGACAAAAGGGTATCCACGAAATTGGAGGAAAAATTCTATAGAACTGCCATAAGACCAGCGATGCTTTACAGGACAAAATGTTGGCCTATTAAGAAACAACAGGTGAGCAAGATGAGTGTAGCAGAAATGAGAATGTTGAGGTAGATGTGTAGTAAGTCTAGATGAGACATGATTAGAAATGAAACGGTTCGTGAAATGGTAGGTGTATCACCTATAGAGAAGAAGTTGAGAGAAAAAAGGCTAAGATGGTTTGGGCATGTCTACCGTAGACCTGGAGATGCAGTAGTTAAGAGTTGGGTAGCAACGCTATGGGGAGGGGCAGACCTAAATTGACATTAGATGCTATTTTGTGCAAAGATACGAGTCTAATGGGTTTAAGTGAACAAGTGACCTTTGACAGAGCTCAATAGAGAAAAAAGATTCATGTAGCCTACCCCAATTGATTGGGACACAAGGCTCGGTTTGGTTTGGTTTGGTTTAATAAGGTAGGTACTGATTTCTAATTTTATTTGAGTTCGGTTTGTTGACATGATGTGATAAATGCTCAAATTTATCTATGATGACTAGGTTGTAGAGGTACTTGATGATGGAATCGGTTTTGTATTATCTATCTAGCATATATTTTCGTCTTTTTTGATGTGTGTAATCTAGAATATTGATATGTAGTTGTTGTAACAAAACTGTAGAAATACAAAACTCTAGATTTCTACTTTGAGATGAGTTCTGTTTGTGGACACTGGACAATTACGTGATAACTGGCTAAATATGTGCATATGATTGTGAATCTATGTCGATGATGATTAGGTTGTATAAATAGTGTTCTAAAAGTCGTCAGGCGCTAGTTGGGCGGAGAGGGGCACCTTGTGGCGAACTAATCGGCGCTTAGGCTGATTTTAATCTAGGTGTTGGACCCCTACCTTGCACCTAGGTGCTGACTTTGGCCACCTAGACCGAGTTGTAGAACACCATGTATAGAAATTGGATGATTGGATTGGTTTTATTTTTGGAGATACTGCTTCCATTCTTGTGATGCAATTTTTAGCTTCCAATGCTGCTAATATTTTGAAACGGTAGTTACCTGTCAAATTTTTTTTTTTAAAGTGAACGGGAAACAATGCCCGAAGGCTACACAGAAAGAACACCTAAAGCTAACAAAGAAGACAAGGAAGGGGTCTAGAAATCCAAGCAGGAATAAACCCCTCAAAGCAAGAGCAGCAACACTATCCGCTGCTCTGTTGGTTGTGTTTCTCACCCATTTGAAAACAAAGTTACCTGTCAAAGTTTCTAATAGAGGGTTCGGCAAGATTCTCTCTTTGGAGAAACTTTGACAAATGGATCACTTCATGGGGACGTTTGTAGATGTTTACTTGGTAGATTGTTTGAGCTGGAATGCAGATACTGAGTGCTAATACCAGTATACATGTATTGAAGGAAAATTTGGAGGTTGACGTAGGGCTCTGAAGCTTGTTTAGGTGCTGGGTATATGAATGGTGTTTACACACTGGATGTACAGGTAGTTCTTTCAGTAGAAGGTCTGCACTTTTATGGTTCATTGCCATTTGTGAGCCCTTATAGATGTGATAAGGGATGGTGTTTCTGTTTGTTATCATCCGGGGTTGTGGTTTTTGTGGTGATCAGTTGTTGAAAAGGAAAGGGAAAAAAAAATAGATTAGGAGAAATCTGCAGTTAACTTTGTAAAATTTCTTATTCTTGTGGCATTGCTCATGCATTATGGATGGCAACAAATGGAGTTGTTATGATGTGTGTAACATGTTTTTGTTATCATATTTTTCTTGTTCTTCTTCTTTGTGTATGTGGGAAAATTCCGTTTGCAGCAAGGATATTGCCAAGGTAAAGGATGATCAGGAATGGGAGATCATTGAGACAAGAAAAGCACTTTCAAGAACAGGGCCTGTCAAGGCATATAAGCGGAAGAAGATATCATTGGAAGAGGAGCTTAAGGTAAAGCAATTTCTTTCTTGTGCATGTTATATCAGCAACATAGATTAGTTTTTATATCTTATCATGACATTGCTATCTTTTACAGGCCTTGCAAGAGAAGGTTGACATTAACAATTATGAGTACAAGAAAATTCCAAAGCCAAATGAAGGAAAGCTGAGCTGAAAATGAGATTTTTCTCAGTTTATTAGTCACTTCCCGAAAAAGATTTTGGAATCAGAGAGTATGTCTAGGCCTCTAGAGTCTAGGGTAGTAATTTGCTCTCTCTCTGATTTCATTTATAAAGGGTTCATAATCCATCTACTAAAGTTGAATCCCCCTATTCCACTATGAATGAAAAAATATGATATTATTACAGTTTATGTATCTCAAATTTTGCAAGTGATTTGACTGCACAGTGGGCACTATATTTGTGAGAGGGAGTTGTGAATTACTAGAAAATCAATGGCTGTAGACTAGGCCAGTACAATTTTTCAATGCCAATGTTTCACATTCATGCTAGTGATGGTATGCTGAACATCGGCTTACCGCAGCTAATTTCTAAAGGAAAGCCCTAACGACGCATTGACTCAAGAAAATTGAGGGATTCACATTTCTAATTTTTTTCACTATTAGTTTACTTTTAAAACTTGTCCTACAAAAATAACAAGAGGTTTTTCAAAAAAATCTTGTTTTTGAATTTATTTTATACACAACTAATAACTTTGTAGCAATATTTTTAATCAAATGAATAAATGAAAATTGAAAATATCGTCCCTTTTATTTTACTTAGCTTTTACTCTACTGAAATTTTCCTGCATCGATTTAAATGGCACTTTCTTTTCAGTACCTTCTGTCATACTTATGCCTTCTCTTTTTTAAAAAATCAAAAGAGAATAGGAAACAAAAAGGAATGATAATGTGAAGGTGATAACATAAGAAAGAAGTTTTTTTATTTGCTTGATCCTTCTCGAGAGCAACGCTTATTCAACCATGGATCGTCTTTATTTTTGAAAAAGAAGTCTATTTTTTTTAACGGCATTTGAGAGTCTTATAGGTGTAACTTGACAGACTCAACTGCTAAAGCATACCGATTGTTGTACGTAACGAACTATGCTTGATTGTACCTCACATGATCTTTTGTCGTATTCCTTTATATTTCTCTCTTTCTTTCTTTTTTGGTCAATGGAAAATAATATTCCCTTATATTTCGATCACATACCAAAGTGCAGACTCCTACGTGACCTCTGTGTTCTCTCTTATAGCCCCACCTTCTGAGTTATGAAAAACTTGTGAGACCTAGAGAGTACAACAATTTGAGATATGAATTTAGGCTCCTTGTGCCAATAAGAAATCTTAATACTACCACTAGGACTATTTTTTTTTATTTTACAAATTATAATTCACACCACTAATGAATTATAATTGCACTATCATCCTTATTTCAATTATATTTTGAGCTCCATGCAACTAAATATTTATTAATCTTCCAATATTAAGATTATAAATACTTGTTGATTAAATTACATTACCGATAAATATATTTAATCAACATCTATAAAATTCTTGAGACTGTATACTTAACTTATTCGATATGCCGGATACAAATATCTACCTGCAAGGTTTGACATTGTAATACCCTGGATTTGGGGCTTTGAGAGCATTTATTTGCACATTGGTTGGCAGCTAAAGTCTCATGTGGTATATTAACACTCACCTAGGGCTACATGGTACCTTTTTAGGTATACCTTTTCAAGCCAAGAGTTGGGGTGAAAGGGGGTCCATGGTCAGTCAGATTGTTACAAATGGTATCAAAGCCCCGCCCCTGGTCCAAGTGGTGGGTAGGATGTGCTCTGCCACTATGGACCTGTTGCATAGTCCACCACTTTTATCTATTACTATCGTTACAACTTACAAATGGTATTAGAGCCCTGCCCTGGTCCAATTGGTCATTACAAATGATAATAGTAGTGTTGGACTTTAAATGACAAGAATGTCCTTCATTTTGACGGATGAAGTTAACGGCGTTAGACGAGACTAGATTGGTACAAAACTGATACTATAGGGACTAAATGTCTCCAATTTTTAGATACATATTGCATATTTTTTTTTATTTCAATATGCCTACTATTTTTAAGCTTGAAAATTGTAAATAAATATTTATTTTTTAAAAACCAAAAGCGGAACGGGGAGACTAGTACCATGAGCTTGTAACTATTATTCGGACGCGGGGGGGCTGCTGCCCCAATTTTGGGGCCCACCCCGGTCTCGCTCCGATGATCTGAATCGTTCACTTTGTAGAGCTCGTCGAGTAGAACAACTATGCAAAAAATCAGCTTAATTGGATATCATTAAGTACTTGATCGGAACCTTTTTATTTTAAAAAGAATGAATCCGAAACACTGGATTAAATCCACTGTAACCCATGGACTAAGAGTTTTATGGGCTCCGATCAAGTACTTAATGATATCCAATTAAGCTGATTTTTTGCATAGTTGTCATACTCGACGAGCTCTACGAAGTGAACGTTTCCGATCATCAGATCAAGACCGAAGTGGGCCCCGAATTCGGGGACAGCAGCCCGCTGCTGCCCCTAAGGGGACAGCAGCCCCCCTCCCTCCCTGTTATTCGGCCTAATCAATGGCCAGCTATGTAAAGTATTCTAGCCTTGGTCAGTTCAGTTGGATCCTTGGTCCATAAATACAAGAATCCAAGTCAGGAACAGGGTTCCAAAACCTAGAGTCCACCACTCCTATCTATTACTACTACGGAGTATCATTTAAAGTCCAACACTCCTATTATCATTTCAAGCCGACCTCAGTTGATTAAAACACAACTATTATTGAACCCGTTCAATGCACAGAACAAAAAAATAAATATTAGCTTTTGTTTCGGTCCCGTGTATCGAATGGATGCAACGCAATTTAACAGTTTTTTTTTACGGTCCATATTCAATACACGCTAACATTGATCTCATTCTATGCATTGAAAGACGTGGTGAAAAATGAATGTGGAGCAACATGTGGCGGTGTCCCATGGGCATAAAATAATTTTTCCTCCACATTCACACTTTCTCTCCACATCTCCCTCCCCCTCTCTCTAGAAAATTAGGATTTGGGATTTGGATGCTTTTGAAGACAAAACGTATTTACTTATAGTATGTATTGATTGATGCTCGGTTTGGATTGGTTTACTCGTATTATCATTTTAAGTCCAGCACTTATATTTCTCTTTTCCATACCGTTTTCCATTGTCGTGTCGATTCTACTCAACCCGTTGAGTTCGTTTCCATTGCGTAAGCCTAACCATGGTTCTTTATTTCCTTGTCCATTTCGATTTCCATTTTCAAATTTTTTATTTCAGTGAGAATGAAATTAGTTTTCCGGTTTAAATTCAATATCCCCATTGTTCTTAAGCTCTTAGTTTATTTCCATTTTTCCCACACTGGTTGGAAAATATAGTCCTCTAATTTGTTGAGGCAAAGCAAGAACCACCTTGTGGATTCCTAAGCCACACATTCGCTAGATTTGAAGTCAAATTAAGGCTCCCACCTACTTAAACTTTGGATTACGATCCAGTCTAGCGCTAAACGCTCATACTTTCATTGTGAAATGTCGCGAAGGAGGACAACAGTATCTCAGACCAAGATCGAAAAAGACAATTGAGTGATCAGTTCAACATATGTTTTGCATATCAGACAATTGAATTAACTTTGTCAATGGAGAGTTCTAGCAAATGAAGAAGCCAAAATCCAAGTTTTTTTTTGTCATAATTACGTCCCAAGTGACGTGAAATGCCTTACATCATTGGCACTTATATGAGAGTGTGTGTTTACGGAGCACACATAAGCTTATATACAGATACATATTATCGAACAAATTCTGATCTACCTTACCTAGCCTAGTTGATAGTTACTACTCGTTTTGATAGATATTTATTCTTTCCGGATATATGGCCTTCGAACCGCACAGGTGTTGCAAAAGAATGAAAAAATTGTTACTTGCTCATGGAGCACACTGCACTCTATTTGTGTGGATTCTATCTATAAGCGTATGGTTTTCATAAAAAAATGTGGTAAAAAAGACTTCTAGAGCACCATGTGTCAGCGCTCCTAGGAGCATTAAATAATCATTCAGAAGAGGGGTTTGATTGGATATAATCTTTAAATTGGTAATTTTTAAGAAAATATTTTCATCTCTGGGATCTACCTAAAAACTTAAATGTAATTTGCCCATGGGACACATCTTTTTTAGGCATTTTTCATGCAATCCCATTTGCATCAATATTTTGAAACAGAGTTGTTCTTGATTCACCAAACATTTCATCAACATAATAAACTTGTGAAAAGAATCACATTGCAGGTATCTTATACATAAGGTGAAGACTTAACCCCAACTATCCCCCACAAATAGCACAAACACTTGTACCCATATCTCTAAGGAAAACCTCTTTTGTACATCACCCCCAACAACAACAAAGGACATGTAAAAATGCAAAACAAGAAGTTGTAAGTCCTAACCAGAGCTCCTTTGCTCCACTTACAGACGTACCCTTACACCCCTTTACTCACTTTATCCCCCCACATATACAAGACAAGAACAATATTGACAGTCAAAAACACTCTCATCTTTCCAATTTATCCCCACCCCAAAACAAAAATACTTTCAAAAATAGGGAGGCATCTGAATCCATGAAGCCCCCCAAAACATGGCACAAGATCATCTCCGGTCCCCCAAATCCATGTCTTTTTGTCCCAATACACTCCCAAGGCGTGCGGTTACCCTCGAGTTCAGACATTCCCTCCATATAATGCATCTGGGAGTGGTCTGGGAGTGCATTGGGACAAGGGACATTGAATTTTGGAGACAGAGCATCCCTGGCCCAAACCATTACCTCAGCTTCGGTTGCGAGGCAAATGACCATACTGGTCGTACAAGCCGTTGAGTTAATGGACTCCCCAGCGACGTAGCTTGAGACCGATTAAGCATCTCAGTCATCGACGGGGTTTGATACGCGCGAACGAGACTTGAACCGTCTGTTGAGTCGCCCCTTGCTGTGGCTCTTTGCCATGAGTGAGAGCTAAGTCCCGAAAGGATGTAAGCCCTTCCCGACGCCTCATACAGGTGCCTGCTGGCCATCCTTTCCTGCATCTCTTTGAGCTCAGCATCCAACGCAATGCAAAGCCTGTCATTGGATTTAGCCGATACGGTATCCAACAAAACCCTACGGCAGCTCTCGAGAATTGAGGCCGCACTGGCGAGGTCACCCTGCTCGGCCGCTGATCGTGCTCGCGCCATTGCGTCAGCTGCTTGGAGCCTGTTCTGTTGCCTATCCACTTCTATCGACACCGACTCTTGTCTAGCAATTTCTGTCCTCTTAATCCTAACTTCTTCACTTTCTAAAGCTACTGTCTCTTTAGAAAAAGGATCGTTGCAAACGCATCTCACCTTGATCAATGAAGTTTCCGTGCTTGAGAAGTCGGCTGGGACATTGACGGAGACAAGAAAATCCCTCTCCTCATCGGCATACAAGTCTCCGACATCTATAAACCCCGTGCACCGATCAGGCATCAAACGGTTGGGGTAACTTCCGGCCCTTAATGAGCTTATGCTGAGACTAGGGTGGACGCACTCAATACATACTTGTAGCTCCTTTACCACAACACTCAAAAGACCCCCAATGCACTGTGCAAACGCATCCTGCATCACGGCTTCTGTTTCTATGAAAGAGAAAGTCCCTCCGGAAATCTCTGAAATTGAGTGCATCGACGAAGCATCGTGATCCACGCCGAACCCAAAAGCATGCACCGGAATCTTAAACGCTGCATTTTCATTTCCATGAATGGACAAAGGCAAAAGCAACTGGTAATTTGGTTCTTGTTTGTTGCTGCCAGAACTGTTGACGGTATATGTGTCTTGTCCATCAGACAACAGTATAATACTGGCAACAGGGTTCTTTTCCCTTCGGTTTTCCATTACCTTTGCAGCCTTTCTCAACCCTTCGGCGATGTTTGTCCCACCATTAGCAGCTAAAGAGTTAACACCTTGCAATGCTTGTTGCTTTCCTGTTTCGGTCATCCTTCTGAGGGGGAAGAGGCGACGAGCTGTTGACGAGAAGGCAATAACTGACAGCCTGTCATTTGGGCCAAGATTCTGAATCACAAACCCCATTGCCCGCTTTAGCAAAGCAAGTTTGGTCCCTGCCATGCTGCCACTGATGTCCAGTACAGTCACAAGGTCGACCGGAGTGCGAGGAGTCCGAGAAATTTCTGGATAGTTACTTTGGTTTCTGTTGGGATTTTGTCCTGAAATCGAAAGAGGAGCCTTGAGGTGGACTAGAACGGTGAAGTTATCATGAGAATTGAAGCGTGGGACAGCTGGAACTTCTGGGAATGTTTGGATCTTTATCGTCCTTTGGAAACCTTTATCATCTGCAGCTTTTGTATTTGATGAGTTTCTGCCAATGAGATTGGTTTGATGATCTAGTGGTTCATCATCGTCAAAAACAGCTGGCTCAGGAGCTTGAAATAGTGGAGGTACGATCCGATTGGAATTTGGGCGAGAGGGTAATCGGCGGATTACTGTCATCAAAGGGTTATTTAGGGGCATGTCTAGAGGACTGATTCTTGCCTTTTCAGGCAGAGGATCAAAAGCGGGAACCTGTTGCAAGGGGATTTCCTTCCACTTTGCTCTGCAGACTGGGCAAATTTGGTTGCCGTGTTTCACATTTGAGGCAATACAGTGGAAATGGAAGGAGTGGGAACATTCTGCGGTGAAAATTGCATGGCCGTCTCCACGTTTCATTGTGGCTAAACATATCGAGCAAGTTTTCTGCAAGTACAGACCAGATGGCAGTCAGAAGCAGGAAGTAGAATCCAACTACAAAATAGATAGCAAATAAGCACCTAAGATGATGAAAATCATAATCCATGAGAAGGGAGCATCACAGTTCACATCTGGAATTATCAACAAAATCCGCCACATAACCAGGCACATAAAAACCATAATCGTTCAAATTTGCGAGTCATAATCAATACTTACACTACACAAGAAATCTATGAATGCCAAACAAACACTGTAATCACATACTTTTGACCGTCATAAAGTTAACAGCAGCAAGTAGGACTGCAAATTTTGAAATTCAGAAAGCTGTATCACTTTAGGGGGAAAAATGTTGAAAAACAGATCGTCAAGAACTCATATGCCAGAGGATCCTCCATCACTTGCAGATGACGATTGAATAAAGAAATGAAGATGACACACCACTTCTACAGAGTACAGACTACAACTGGAAGTGACAAATTACCTAATTGCACTGAGGATTAAAAAGACAATTAATAGGGTTGTCACGCCATGAAGGGATGTTAACTCTTCAAAGAATTGTAACAACTTAGAATTTCATTTGCTGGATTGATTAAGCTCTTAAGATTATTGACAGGTTATAGAAGAGGCAAGTAATATGCATCACAGAATACAGGAGACAAGACATCCACCAGGGTGCTAATCACGATTTGGAATCCACATTTTTCGCTCATGGAAGACTAGAAATATATAGAAATTTCACATGACAAATATAATTCCTCCCCCAACCCCGAACAGGAAAAAAAGAGCAGGAAAAAAAATTAAAACCGAAAAGATAAAGAAATTGGATATATCTCATGCCCCGGTCAATGATTTATGATCCACCAAGTATTTTAAGAGGTGATCAAGTCCTAGCACATTTTAGTCTTTGAGGGACAAACTACGCGAATTTTTATGGATCACAGCAAGTTGAATCAGGAACTGCTGCCATCTTTCTTCTTCCTTGCCCCAATTTTACTTTTGCTGATGCAGTGAATAGCAGGAAAGATAGAGAAAAACAATAGTCAACATATGTTGGCCCCAAAATAAAGGTACTTTCACTCCATGGAAAGGAGGAAAAGGAAAGGTAATTATATAGTCGTCTTCAACTATTAACCCGTAATGATAAGGGCCCTGAAAGGGACTTGTTAATTAATCATAGAATCGACAGAGTGGCAAACAAGACAACCAATACCTAACTCCATCAATTTGAGATGAAATACAAATATACAGGACAGAGAAATTTACTCAATATGAGGACTTTAATTAGGCAAGTGACAACATCAGGGGTACATTAAGAAACACATATTTTCTGCAGAAACAAGTAGGAACACAGTATTAAAATCATAAATTATTGAACAATCGAAGAATATGTTCCAGTCAAATGGGTATACTTCCCCCCAACCCGATAAACAAACATCGAGAAAATTCAACCTTTGGAGAAAATGATAAAAGTGGTAATTCCAAAAATATGCAAAATCCGTTTTCTTGCCTACAAAATATATGAACACACTATCAAAGCTTTAAAGTAAAGAACAAAGTATGAATAATCATGAAAAACTTCAAAACTCAGTGAAAACGACGTGAGTGATAATTCCAAAAACCTACACACCCCTCTTGGTTTCAGCAAAAGCATAAGCAGGTAAGCAGCACCTAGAAACTCCAAGTTCGATGCTCAATTCATAACTAACAACATGAGAGAAGCATACACGTTCCCTACTCGGCTACTCCTATGAAATATTACTGCTTAAACCATCTTGATCAGTTTAAGTACTCTATCTATGTTTTTACTGTAAAGCAAACAAATAAAGAATAACTTGTTTACCGCAGCTTTCTCAGAAACCAAACAGAGCAAGAACTGTTATGCTCTAACAAGACGATTCCAGTCCACACAAACAACAAAAGGAAGAACCAAACAATCACACAACAGAGTGCCTACTTTCATGGCGGAGAGGAAGAATAATACTCTATACGCAACAATGATTAGAGCATCTCCAACGGTGGGCTGTTCTTGCAGCCAAAGTCAAATTTTGGCTATCAGCATTTGTGTGTTGCCAGCTTTTTGGTTCAAATATCTACGGAATGATTTAAGTGATCCAAGGGTTGTGATTGATTAAGGTAAAAAACAGATTTAGAACGAATGGAGCCAATTTGCTAAATTTTAATTTTATTGTAGCAAGCCAAAAAAATAACTTCGGCTTAAAATAAAGGCTCAAACTATAAGAGATGCTCTTACAACACCCTAACTCACAAACAGCCTTCTACTACTTCAACTAATCTCTCTCTCTCTCTCTCTCTCTCTCTCTCTCTCTCTCTCTCTCATACTTACAGTTGCTGTTTTCGAAAAGAGCAATGCCTGGCACACAACTTTAAAACATGTCTGTATCCAGGGAAATCGGATGCACACGAGTCCACATGCATCGAACAGTACACGTGTCCGGAGTTGTGTTCCAAAGTATGCTAACACTAGTCCTTTGAGAGCACAGTAAACACACACACACAAAAAAAAAAAGAAAAAGAACAAAGATAACCAGACACAAAATTACAAGCTTCAGTGAGAAGCGCAATAGCAGTAAAGAGTACTAAAATCTTCCTTTCACATGTTCAAAAAAAAAAAAAACAGAAGCGCCAATACCACAAACAGAAATGAGGGTTTCACAAACCTTGTGAGAAGACCTGCTGAAGCTCCTAGACAGCCTGAGCCCGTGGGGTGACGTCACCGACGTCGCCGGAGACATTACCGACGGCGAGAGAAGAGCGGCATCGGACGGCGGCGGGGAGTCGTCGTCGCCCAACGTCGTTGGAACATAGACGCAGAGGTTCAACCCTAGCGCGAGCTTGGCTTTCCTCCATTTGCTCCCCATGTGAGAGGCCCCAAACCCAGATCTCCGAATGCTCTTCTGTTTGAGCTGGAGGTGGGGTTTTAGAGAGAGAGAATGTTAGAGTTATGGGGAGAGAGAGAAGAGAACAGAGGCGGGTTTGGGAAATGTGGAGTACTAATAGAAGTGGAACACACAAACCCAGAGAGAGAGAGAGAGATGGGTTTGGGTATTTATGTGGGTTTTGAGTGTGGAATGCTAGGACCGAGTTGCGGTAAATAGAGGGGATTGGTGAGTCGTTGTTGATTTATTACTAGTCCTCTTCTTGGCGGCCATGAATGAGAGAGAGCGGAAAGATCTGTTTTTGACCTTGGAATTAGTTGGGTTTTGGGTTGTTGAGGTGTGTGAAGAGAGAGAGAGAGAGAGAGAGAGAGAGAGAGTATAAAAGTTGATTGAAAGGATCACGTTATTGATTGAACGAAAGTAAAGAGGGAGAGGGAGAGGGAGAGAGGAAAGGTGCAAATGCTTTTATGCTGATATCCCTGTTTTCTCTTCCTCAATTCTCCTTCTCGTTTCTCCTAATTTACCTTCAAAATGGTACAGTTTCTCTCTCCTAATTTCTCCCTGTTTTCTCTTCCTTAATTCTTCAAATGGTTTTGAGTGTGGAATGTTCTGAACTTGAGGAAAGTGAGTGAAATGAAGAAAAAAATTTAAAAAGAATTCTCTTCTATTGTTTGGTTTGGAGAGAACGTGGAGAGAAAGTAGAAAAATCTAGAAGCGTGAATAGTATCATTTTCTTCTCAATTTTCTCCCATTTTCCCTTACTTTTTGCAACTTCCAAACAATGCCTAAAGGTTTCGTTCCGGTAAGAAAAATAAATACTTATATTTTTGAATTAAAAATGACATATTATGAGAGGATGATCTGTCTTATAAAACGAGAAATAAGTATGTAAAAAATAAGAACATCCCCTATTTTTAAGTAGTTATTTTCAACTTTACGAGACAGTTCATTCTTTTACAATATTTCACATTTAATTCAAAAAATAATTTTTTAAATAAATATTTAATTTTAGTTAGTAGACACACACCCTAAAATATATTCATATTTTTATGGATTTTTAAGCCAGTCATTTTCTCACATCTATCAACTAAAAAACTATTATTTAACAAAAACAAGTTGACTATTGTCATTAGTCTGTAGTCCAATATTATAGCGAAAATGCATTAAAAAATGGATTATATATTTTTTTATTTAAATTTTTTCACATTTGTTAGTTTTGCGTCAATTTTTTTTAGATTACTGGTATGTCTCAATGAAAAAAAATTAAAGAGTACAAAATTATAATCAAAATCTTATAAAAGTTTATTAAAGACAAATAATCCAAAACAAATAGTTTTTTTTTTGCTTATTTTGTCTTTATTTAAAAACACTTAGGTTTTTTTCACAATTTTTAATTTTTCGATTTCTCTCGTCGAGATGAATAAATAATTGACAAAAATTTGACACAAACTAAAAAATGCGAAAAAAATTAAATATAAATAAAAAATAATTCAATTTTTTTAATTAGCTAAACCTAGCCTCAATGCCGTGATCCCACATTTCCAAGTCCCAACAAAGTGGCATGATCTTATAAAAAAAAAAAACCCATAAGTGGCATGATGCGCGTGGATAAGCATTAACGTACGTGAACAAAAGTGCTATTGCAACGACTTAAAAAATAGTACTCCTATAAATTCGTTTAAAAAAATTTATGAGAATAAAAAGTTGAGAACAAGAACAAAGAATATTATTCAAAGATTACGTGACATAAATGCCACGCAATCAGTATATCTTTCGAGTGAATATATCCTATGCCAAGAAATTATTTGTGTTATAATTTCAATGGAACGCAACATAATTTCTTTTTAAGTTAGAAAAATAAGTAGAAATTCATTCTTGAGTGGGATTAGCTTATGATAAGGAACATATACTCTACTAAGATAAAGAGAAAAATGGAAATGGAAATGGAAATAGTAGTAGTTGGATGATGGTGGCCGGGCATGCTTTTTTAACTACTCATGTGAATTGTGAGAGGAGAGGAGTTTATTTGTTTGATAGTAGAAGAGTTCTTTTTTTTACTGTAAAAGTCAAAAAATGGTTGTGGGGGGAATTTGGTAATGATCCACTTGGGTTGGGGGCGATGATGATAGTAATAAATAAATAAGTACTCCCGCACCACACGTGCACATCATTACATTACACACTACTTTTGTCTTTGTTTGTGGTGTCAACTGTCAACAACCCCGGCCCTCTTCACATGACATGATCATGCATATACTATACCATCTGCGCATTACTCCCTGGCTACCTACTAACAAGTACTAACAATTAGTATATATATCCTAGTATATTCCTCCCCATGGTTGGTTCTATGGATGTCATGGCATATGTTATATTACGTACTAATAATAATAAAAATTCAAAATACAGCCGATTTTGATTGGGTGGGTCACTTGTTAGTGAACCACGGAAATTAGTTGAGTTGCGCGTAAGTTTGTCCGACCCTTTATTTATCTGAATACTCTGCCAATTAATGGGGCGATTTATCACGATTAAAGATTTGTTTTCTTCCTAAGGTTAATTTTCAGTTCATACGAGATTTTGTTACGACTTTACCTGGCCCCCCTTATTGGACGATGGAATTGATTTTTCAAAAAATAGCCATTGTGAATGTAAACTGGACTTGACACTCTATGTGAGAGATAAATAAAAATAGCTCTTTCTACTAGCTTGTTGACCCTTCCAACTTAGATAATATGTTGTGTTCTAATATACCACTAATACCTCTGTCCCATAAATTTTACCTTCTTTTTTTTTTTTTAAATGCCATGATATATTTTACACAAAAATAAGTCACTTTTGTTTACTTTTGCTATACCAAATAAAAAAACTCAATTAATTGTTCCAATTGTATGAGAATATTTTAAAATCTACCCGCAAAATTATCTTTTTCTTAATCTAAAGAAAAACAAGACTTTTGAAAAAGGACAAAAAAAAAAAGAGAGGACTGAGGAAATAAATTGGAATAACGAAATGAGAAGAATGTTTAATTTTGAATGCATTTGTTCAAAGCTTTTTTTTGAGTTTATCGGTCAAATATTCATAATGTAGTTTTGGTGCAGTCAGAAGCTCTCTTTTTTTTTAGTCAGAAGCTCTGTTGTTAAATGATTAATTAATTGCGCTTTGTATCTTTTATGACTTGCATTTTTCGTCAACAAACGTAAGTTTGTAAGCGAGGTTATTTTACTTTATATATTATTATTTGGATCCTCTCGAGTCCTTTTAATGGACTAGACGGTGTACGGCCCATTTCGTTTTCTTTTTAAAAAGAAGGTAATTTCGAGCTCACATATTGTGAAAATGAAAAATAATTTTTATTTTTTTTTGCATCGTTTAAAATATCTCAATGAGATCTATTAAACAAGATCCATATTGGTGAAAAAATTATTTCCGTAAACACATGATTTTTGAGTTTCAAATACCTTCCTTTTCCTAAACTTCCTTTTACTGTAGAAATGGAATGGCACCGTAGTATCGGCCCGTTTTGGATTTTTTTAGGCATGCAACAATTATCCAAACCATTTAATTTTTTGTAGAATAATCCGAGCAAATGTAGCACGCCAAAAATCAAGTATATCGGAAAGCATGTGCGATAATTTCAAATTTGTTTTGAGATAAATGGGTTTCAATTCAGTGTTTCCCTCTCGAACCACGCCGAGATCTCACTGCCGGGAAGCACCTTGCCGTTAGGCCGAACTGGTACACTAGCGAGGAAATGCCAGCGGGCTCTTGGCAAAGCAGGGAACCAGACGGGCCTGAGGAAGGGGAACAGGCACCAAGAATAACGACGGTAGATCAGAGATATACAAGGGTAAGGGAAAGGGAAAGAGATAAAAAGAAGTGGGAGGAGGAGACGAAGATGTGGCGCGCGCAAGATGTTAAGATTAATGAAAGCATAATATATTAGGTTGTGTTCTTTTACACTTAACTTATTTTTATAATTCAGTTCATTCTTTTAACTTAACTTATTTCCCATCCTTAAACTTAACTTATGGAGTATTGTAATTGTGTGTGTGTTAGGCAATTAAAGTTTAAGTTTAGAAGAATGGATGAATTTAACTTATTGTTATATAAGTTGCAAAAGGGAAGAAAAAATAAGTTAAATACGCAGCCTTAGAATATATTGCAACGTTTCTAGATTTACGGGAATCTTCAAACTTCAAAGTGTGTTAATTTGAATTTTGTTAGGTAAGCTTAAGCAGAATTTATTGAACAATCTGGTCAAAAGGAAAAGATCACAATTACTCCACAAGAAAAATAAATGTCGCAAGAAAATTCAAAGTGGAATTTTGTCAAAAACACGTAAAAAAGAAAACCTCAATTTAGGGGGTTGTTGTCCTCTAAGATCTCAGGTTCGAAATCTCTCCCTAAGATCTCAAATTTGAAACCTCTCAGGTGTTATCCACTCTTATAAGTCCAGTTCATACATGCTGAGCTTTGCTCAGATTTTAATTGTGCTCCTTGCAAGTGGGTGTTGGAATTATGCCTCCAAGATTAGTTGAAGTGCGCATAAGTTGACCCAGACACTTGAGTTTAAAAAAAAATTGGAAATTGAATCCTCTGTAGTCCTATAAATGGATTGGATGGTCCAATTTTGGCCCGGTCTTTTCTAGGCCAGCGTCAATGATCTAAATCATTCGCTTCTTAGAACACATCGGGAATATTTTTCACACCAGAAATCAAATTTATCGGATAATGTTTTGTATTGTCTTAAAATGTGTTTATCTTGCCCAAAACAGAGATCACGTCTCCTGCCAATTATTTCTTTTCTATTATAATCGGATCGGCTTAACAGCGAGTGGAGATGCAGATGGCGTGGTTTTTCGCTCCGAGTGGGTGCGGTTGAGGGTGGTGTCCAATGGTGGCATGGTTGGGTTGCTTATGCTCAGAGCGGTTGTGTTTGGGGTTATCGACAGCTTTGCGGTGACGTATTTTTTTTGTGTCCAGTTTAACTGTTTCCCAGGCCGTTTATGAGGTTCGAATCGGCAAAATCTTGGCGGCCATTTTTGAGATCTATTTTTCCGTGGGCACGCGGATTTCTCTCGGGTGGTGGAAGTTCGCTAGTTCAGTGGAGTTGGCCGGCGGCTAAGGTTAGCAGTGGTAGGGAGATGTATTTTACGTCGGGTTAGATTTTGGGGTTTTTTTGGGTTGGGCTTGGCCCATTTTTTTTCTAGATTTTATTTTTAGATCTGGGCATTTTTTAGACCCTTTGTTTTATTTGAACTGTATGCATGTGTTGATTTGGGCATTTTAGGCCCTTAGATGTTAGGGCGCTTCGCCCTCAAGTACTGTTGTAGGGCTTTCTGCCCTCTGTTTATCTAACCATAGTTGGATTTCTCTCCCCTCTTCCCCACTTAATGTACTCTTATCAAGTTTCTTAATAATATTTTGCCGTTTCAAAAAAATAAATATCTTGCGTGCATGACTAAGTAATAACTAAGGCCCCATTTGATAACAATGATAAATGGGTGGGATTCGTGAAGAGATGTGATTAGGATTGGGATTGGTAATGAGTAGAGATTAGTAATGAGTATATTTGTTTGAGATGGTATTGGATGATGAGATTATTAATATCATGTTTGTTTGAGATTAGATTAGATGAGGAGATTGGATTGATAGAAGGAATTGGTTATGAGAAGGGATTTGTAATGAGAATGAGTTGGGTTTGGACTATTAATACCATCTTCCCCAGGGTATTCCTAATAACCCCTAATCCCTGGCTTGCTAGTCCTAAGGACTAGTAATCCCAACTCATTTTGGGTTACCAAACACAGTATTAGTAGTCCCATGAAATTGGTAATCCAATCCCAAGAGCTAATATGGTTATCAAATGGGGCCTAAATGTCATATCTTTGCTTTGTATGTCAAAATGATACAAATATTTAGTGGTGCATGGTGCTATTTTGATATTGTAAGAACCTCAGGGGGAAAAGTAAAAGGGAATATTCTATTGGATTTGTTCCCTAATTTGACCTCTGAAATGATTCTCTATGACACCATCCAAAAGAAAATCCCAGTATCTGTTGAAGTGTGAGGCCAAAGTTGCCCACTATTTTTCTCATCTGTAATATAGACACCTATCTGCATATATGGATTTTTTTTCCCGATGGAAGTATATATGGAATATTAGTTGTTTCAAGTTTCAACCAGTGGCGGACACAAGGGGTACTGGACCCTGCAAAACCTCAAATATTTGCGCATATTGTACTAATTTTTAAAGTTAATTTAGAAAAATTCGTGTACACTTGCGGAAACCTCCCTATATTTCAAGTTATAAATTATTTTTAGGTCGCATGTAGAAAGTTAAATGGTGTCTACACAGATACAACAATCTCGTCTCTTCCTTGGACCTCACAAGTAGGAATATATGTTTGTAAAATACATTCTTTGTTATTAACATGAAAATATATGTAGTTTGGGCCCCTGCTAATCACAAATTAATTATGCATCCGCCAGTGGTTCCCACATGGGTTGCCTGGTGGTCAAGATCTTCAATTGAAAGATTTGCTCCCACCTAGGTTTCATGTTCGAAATTTTGTAGGCACTATTAATTTTGAAAATAGGGCCAATTCAAACAAGACTTTACCCGCTTTATCCCAGTTTTAACTAAATTCTTGTTAGTAAATGGTGAGATTGGTTATCAGTTCAGATGTGCGTAAGCTAACCTAAACATATTATTTTTAAATTAAAAAGAAAAGAACGTTAGTTGTTCCATCTGAGTTATACTCTTCCATTTTCGTCTGTTTTCAAAGGTGGGCTTAGAGGGTAGGGACTAGTGGGTTGAAAAACTAATGCAAAGCTTCGAAGTGGTGGGAGAATTTCTTGCTCCAACTTGAATGGATTGAGAATTGGGGGGCATCAAATGATTCACTTTGCATACTTTCTAGTCTCTAGTTACTACAAAAGAAGAATCTGCCCAACACACTCACTAAACACGAGTATGCAAGAGTGCAATAGGAAAAATTATCCAATGCTACCCGAGCAACATTGTAGTATTATGCAACGCTTTTGATCAACAGACAAGCGTGCAAAAAAAAGAAAAAGAAAAAAAAAAGGTAACATGACATGTGAAACTGGTAGCATGCATGTACTGTGGAAACCCATTGTGAACATCCTCACAATACACACTCTAGCTAGACTAATGATGACTAGAACGGGTGACGCACAACAATTTTCAAAAATTAAAAATAAAAAAAAGACCTACACTATCACGGGTGATCTCTAACATGAGAAAACAAATAAGAACTTGTCGTCCATAAGACGCATGTACGAATCCCTTAGAGTCCAAACATTTTAAATCTTAGAACCACCGGAGAATTTGTCCGGCCGTTAACTTCAGAACTCCAGAATAAATCGAGCTGCTCATAAGTTGCAGCATTGGACATTCAATTATAAAAGAAAAAAACATAAATCTATAACCTTTTGAGTGGAGTTCCTTTCTCTTTATAAATCCCTCAAAGACATCCTTTTAAAAGAGGGAAAAAATGCCCTATCTTTTCAAGATGGCAAAAGTTTTATTCCTCTTCCCCACAACAAAACACCAACTTGGAACCAAGATAGTGACTCCTTTTCATTTCACCCTCTCTTTTTTAGAGCACACTAGAATCCCAGAGAGAGAGAGAGAGTGTGTCATTGAAATGAGTAGAGATGCATTAACAAATTAAGAATCCTCTCATTAACTCTCCTTTGTGGGGAGGGGATAGGATTCCCTTTTACCCACCTCTAAATTTGCCAGACTTTCTGGGGCATGCAAGTCAACTAGAAAGCTAACCTTTTTCCTTTTTTTTTTTTTTCTTTTTATAATTTTTTGAAATATGGAAATTAACCTCGCACCTGTAATGGTGCCTCCCACTTGGGTGATTAACTTAAGAGCCGGCCATAAGTGTGTTTTCTTATAATACAGCATATAAAAGCGAGATTATGATCAATACTCCAACGCTAGCTCTCTTGTCGTTTTCCGGTTACTCCATATAAGATTAAAGTTAATTAAATCATACCTAGTTTGACGTACTATAACTTTGGAAACCTCAATTAAGTACACTATCTAATGACCTAATTAAAATTTATAAAGTGGCTTTGAAAAGCGGATTGACGACTCTGCAAGAAATTTCACACACCCCGATAATCGCTATTCGTGTGTGGTGTTTAATCAATAATCACCATTTAGACTATATATATATATTTGTTGTGAGGTGCTTTGTAATTTGTTGCACTCATAAAATTAAACTAATGTATTTATCTTCTACAAAGGCCAAGGGCGACCGATAAGGCAATTGTTAGAGGGAAATTATTGTATTTTAAAATCAAAATTTTTTGCTTCAAAGAATTAAAGCAACAGGAGAGAAGCTATACAAGAGTTTCAGACGGTAATTTTTTTATTTTAACTTTTTCTACACTCTCTGGGCCATTACTGACATATTAAAAAACCACGTATATCAATTAAGTTCTCTTGAGACTTGTGTTCTGGGTGATTAATTCTTTTCAAGTGAAACCACCTCATGTTCAATTTATTTTGCTTTCCATCTGTAAACTGCATATTGATCTTATGCGTTAATTAATTCCTTATTGATAAAGAAGTTATCTAATTATGTAGCAGAGAAAAATTAAAGTGCTAATATGTATGTTCATTTCTTTACCATGAAGTTAGTATCATTCAAAAGATATTAACAATTAATATACCTTTGCAACAAGACCAATATTAATTATTTTTTGGTAAAAGTTTGAAGCAAAATAATTTGAATTTCGGAGTAAAAAATGGTGAATGATTGAGGTTAATTTGAAGTGAGTTTGTTGAAAAATGGAGATATATAGAAATAAGTAGTTTTACTGGGTTGGAGTTGGCTTTTCTTCAAAATCACTTTTGTAGTAATACAATAAATATACTCCTATTATTTGTAAACTCTCAAATAGAAAAATGGAGAAAATTAAAAAATGGATAATCGGGTTGAAATGCTTAATTGAAAAACCGGATGGATCGTACTGTTTTGTCAAAAGAAAAGAAGAAAAGAAAAGATGGTACTGTGAGATTAATTAATTAACAACAACGATCAAAATCATACACGAAAGGTAATTAAGACCATTATCCAATTAAAGCTGAAACCATATATGAGCACATATTATCTCTATCACAGTGAAAAGTCAAGTGTGGCAATGAAGTAGTACTCCAGCTTTCAGCTCCTTAATCATGAATCATGATCATGTCCACATGTGTACGTGTTGATCCTAATGGAGTGTGTGTGTGTATATATATATATATATATATATATATATATATATATATATCTTTATGCAAAGTCAAACCTAATCCATGCACCCATGTGGGGCCCGGTGCATCATAAAAACACCATGCCCGATTCATCACGCATTACTTTGTAAAACACTTACATATACATGCATCGAATGGACACAATTTGAGATTAACCTATAGTGCCGATCAAAAGAAAAAAGTCTCGCATCGGCTAATTGTGGAAGTGACGTTGAATGGTATATAAGGATTAGTGAGTACATAGTTATTGGTACTATACAACTTGAGGCTAGCCTCTATTGCCACCACTACTACAATATTGTTAAAATATGACGCTTGAAAAAGTGAAAATATGTCAATTTTTTTAAAAAAAACCGTTATTAAAAAGATTGCAATAGATAAATAATGTCAATCATCTAAAAAACTGTGATATAATATATTTATGATGTCACTTCTAAAATAGTGATATAACTATTCTTTCTTTTTAATGTCAGTTTCTTCTAAACTGTGATCTAATATATTTATGATGTCATTTTATAAAAAAGTGACATAACTATTCTTTCTTTTTAATGTCGATTTCTCCTAAACTGTGATCTAATATATTTATGATGTCACTTTGTAAAATAGTGACATAACTATTATTTCTTTTTAATGTCGGTTTCTCCTTATAAATGATATTGAAGAACAAAAATTTATTTTTGGAGAAAACGGTGCCATCTATGAGCTTCGTTGCTTTGAAATCTCAAATTGGGAGCGGGTCGTCACATATGGTATCAGAACCTGTACCAATCGAAAATGTGAGACAGAATCTCGACCCTATACGAGGATGTGTGTTCCTAAGTGGGGAAGATTGTGACGCCCTGCCCCTGGGGAGTTCCAAGTAGTGGTCAACTGGCCTGAGGGCAGTTGGGATCCGTGCAAGGGGCTGTCAGACCGGTGACCAGAAGGGTCAATCGAGGTAGTCCCACATCGCTTGGTGAAGTGTAAATTGTGTGCTATAAATAATATATTGTTATCCTATCTTGTACAAAGACTTTTAAAGCTATGAGGGTGGCAAAGCCAATTGAAACTTTATAGTTAAGCGTGCTCACACTGGAGCAATTTTGGGATGGGTGACCTCATTGGAAGGTTTGATGAGGCTTGGTGTTCAAAGCGGACAATATTATACAGGGCGGGAGCAGATCGTTACAAAAAATGATGGCTCTAAAGCACTTTAATAACGTTTTACAACTGTCATCTTTTACTTTCAATTACATTTATAAAGTGTCATCTTTATAGATATTAATGACAGTTTCAAATCGTCATTTTAAGATTCAGACTTTTAATGACAGCTCCATAGATGACAGTTTCAAAACTGTCTTCTTTCACATTTAATGACACTATTAAACTATTATCTTTTACGATTATTGTAGTAGTGCACGTGGTTAGGCTAATAGTGTAAGCGTTAAGCAGGTCAGCTAATGCAGGTCATTACAAGTGGTTACAGAGCTTACATCAACCAGAGGTGTGAGGCGGATCCGCAAAGAGATGTGCAACTTGATATTAATCTTTTGAGCCACATGGTTAGGCTAAGAGTTAGGCGGGTCGTTACAAACGTCGTGCTCGTTTGATGCATGGAGAGCAAAATAATCACCTTTTTTTTCTTACCTCATTCTGCTAAGGTTCTTATTTTTTAAATATTTATTTCTCGTTTTATGAGACATGTCATTCTCTCACACTACATCACCTTTAACTCAAAAAAAAAAGTTGAAGGCTTTGTTTCAGTTTATTGGCAGCTGTGTTTTTTTGCTCATTTGAGTTTGTATTTGGTCTAATCTGCTGTATCCCATGTTTCAAAAAAAGAAAAAGAAAAAAAAAAGGAGATATCGTACTTGTCACACAAAGAGAGCGGGGGGGGGGGGGGGGGGGGGGAGAAAGAACAATAAGAAGAAGTGCAGTTCTAGGGGTGCCAAAATCTGGATTTTGTGACGTGTTTATTGAAGCTTGGTGTAGGAGGGACAGAGAGAAGAACCTAGTGAAAATAAGGTTAGAAAGGATATACATAGCCCCTTAATTCCCGCCTATGGGAAGGACATTTTAGGAATAGCATTTATTTGACATCCAAGTTATACAATTTTCCATCCAAAATGTTAACAGAAATGGAGGCAGGGGGTGAAGTTGCCGAGTTTTGATAGTTGAGGGGGTGATGTTGGCCAATTTTTTAGTTGAAGGGGTGATGTTGCAAGAATGTGATAGTTAAGGGGGTGGTTTTTGAAATTATGCCACAAAATTATTATAGAAGGGGTTAACTAAAAGAAAAACATTCTTTTATTAGGAGTGTTTCCACTAAATAAAATGGAATAAAGTTTATTTTTTTTCACGAATTTTTAGCCAGATCATCCTCTTTATATACATTAACTAAAATATTCTGGAAACAACTTAACTATTGTCGTTAGCCTGAAGATAGAAAAACTTAGTTACGATACACTCTAATTTAGAGTCGCGATAGGTAAGAATGACTATCCACTGCTTAGAGAGGTAACCGTAATTAATGTTATAAATACAGGGAGTAGTACGTAATGTTTTAAGAACTTGTAGGGGTGATCACTGATCAGACCGTCCCAGTGCTATTTTGTTTAAATATATGCCAGAATTATCCAATATTTTTCGTTATATTTTGAAAATTGGGCAACCTAGGCACCCTTTCGCCTCCGCCTCTGTATGCACGGTAAATGCTTTGTGTCAATTGCTGCATCGTTAGACTTAGGAGATACTGATATTTTTTGGGAAATGATTCTAAAACTCCTTTTTTATTCAATGACATTCTATGTTTGTTCTTATTCACAAAAAGCGCTCCCTTCGTTTTTAAATAAGTGTCCGGCGCATAAACATAGACCTTACAAAAGATGCATTTTTTCGTTAGGAAATCTATTTTTTTCACAATCTAAAAAAACTCATTGCTATCTATTAATTTGTGAAAAAAATTAATTTTTTTAACGTAACAAATGCATCTTTTTAAAGGTCTGGATTTGCGTGCCGAACGCTTATTTGGGGACAGAAGGAGTACCTAATTGCTATTCACATGGCTATGTTTCGGTTTCTCAAAAAAAAAAAGAAGAATCTTTGAAAAAAGTGATTCGCGAAACAAGGGTAACTTAGTAATTTCACATGAGTAAAATATTTAAAAAAAAGTGTCAATGAAAAAAAGGAGAGTGTGAAAATTATTTTCGTATTTTATTCCCAACTAAAACAGAGATGAACGTAGGAGATGGTGGAAAGGGGTTATGGCCCCTTCATTCACAAAATTATTTTCCATCGACAAATATGGTGGCAAAATTGTGTATATCAACAAGGTTATTTTAATGGTGCCATAATTGTTTCCTATATTTTACCAGTAAATGCCAGATTGAAATATTAGAGTGAAAACGGATATTTTTTTTATTTAAAAAATTTTAGCTATAAACAAGTCTTGTACAGTACTTAATTTGACAGAAGATGTTGACTGGACCGGCTTTTTTACTGCAAAAATCCGCCGTGATGCCTAATTAAGCTTTTCCTTGGACTCGTAACAGAATTAGGCTATAATTTTGGGCCCACAGCCCAAAAATAACATTACAAGCGCAAAAGAGGAGTAAACAGAAACAACTTTGGGCTAACCTGAATAATGGCCCACAATGGAGAAAGTGATTGATGAGTTGAACCACCGTTTTGAGGTGATTTAGTGGGTCCACAAAAGCCCAACAAGAACTACCACATCAGTCTGTTGGCGATAGTTACCCAAGTACAAACGAACCTCATTTTGGGCCCTGAAAGCATCCCCATATTTTTTCGGGAAATGACAGGCTGGCCCCAATTTTTTGTTGGGATTCCATGCCAACCCTTTTTTATCATGCTATCCTGTCAGGACACTTTTCAAAGCTACTTTTACTATTTTGGCCTTCTTACTTTTATACCCGAAAATTTCTTACCCCTTTGAAGAATTCACACTCCTCAAAATTCACATCCCCCATAATTCACTCTCCCAAGAATTCACACCCCTTTGTAAGAATTCACACCCTTTTGCAGAATTAAAATCCCTTTACAGGAATTCACCCCCCTTTGCAGAATTTACACATTAGAAAAAGGCACAGTTCCCACCAAAATAAAGAATTCACACGTTCAACAATTACAGAATTCACACCGAAACGAAGAATTCACGTCCCCAAACTAAGAATTGAAATCTTTGAAAAAAATACAATTCACACCATATGAAAACTCTAGTTCCACCACTTGATGCCCACACATATGAAATCAGAAAACTTACGCCTCCCCATCTCATTAGAAAAAAATATCAATAAACTACAAACGAACCTCGACATCGAGGGGTTTTCTCATACTCGGCTTGGGCGATTTTATGAGCGTGCTCGAAGAGCAGGAGACGATTGAAGTCCACTGACATATCCATGTCAACTAATACAAACAAAAAAGTGAGAGTTCTAGGGCGGTTCTAGGGTTTCACCGAAGGAGGAGGGGGAAAGGAGGGAAGGGGGGGGGGGGGGGGTGGGTTGTGGGGTTGGAGTGAGATGTGAAGACGATCGAAGGTGGAGTTAGAGGAGGCAAAGTCAATCACGTCTGCTCGAGGAGCGACGAGGATCAGGGGCAGCAAAAGTTGCTAGTGAGACGCGGTGGTGGTAACGGCGAAGACAAGGAGGAGAAGGTGGTGGTGTACGTGGAGAGATAGAGAGCGGAAGATTTGTATGATTTTTTATCGGAAGGAAAAGCCATGTTCGGTTCAGTAAAGAGATAGAGATGAAGAGGGGTATTTTGGGTATCTCACTTAAAACATGGCTTAGGCAGGTAGACTTTGACAAAAGGTGGACTTGAACGGGTAGGCACGGACAAAAAAGGATCAGCCAGTCAGAACCCCATATTTTTTTTTGAGGAAAAAACTTGTATTCATAATCATAAGAAATGACACAATGGTCCCTAAAATACAAGAAACAAAAACAAAATACAAATAAGAAATAAGAAATCAAAAAAAAAAAAAAAACCAGTTCTGGCGTCGAAACCCACCGATCCACTCGTAGAGGTGGGTGGATAAATCATGATCTGCATCCAGCTGTAGCTTGTTCCCGCTGCAAGATGCCTTCACCGGTGCCAATGGGTAGCCTTGAAATCCGTTGCCTACATCGATCGGATCCAGGAGCCAATTCCTGATCTGAGCATCCCCATTTGAACTTTAAAGAAAATGTTTGTTAATGGTCTGTTGTAGTAACAAAAAGTGTTAAAAAGTGGGATCCAAAATTGTGTTCCAAAGAGTTGTAAAAGTGTCCCAAATGGCATAACTAAAACTAAAAAATTTATAAAGTTAGCAATGTTGATCCAAAATATATCTCACAATGGTATAAATGTAAAATTTAGCAACTCTTTAACCAATAATTAAATTTTGGCTTTAGATAAGCAAAACTAGCAACATCTTCTCTCTCTTTCTCTCATCACTATCAATGGACCTACCCACTTACATTTATTCTCAACTCTCTCTCTCTCTCTCTCTCTCCCCAAAAAAATAAATATAATAATAAATAAATATAATTATGGACCATTGTGGGATTTCACATTGTTAATCTTAACAACCCCTTATATGAATAACCAAAAGATAATGTGACAATTTTTAATTATCCAATTTTGTTCTATCATTGGAGATACCCTTAGGTAAAGAGTGTTTAGAGCATTTCCAACCAAAGATCAATGTCAAATATGATATAGCATGCCAAGTCGAAGAATTAACATGTGAAACAACTCCAACCGAAATGTCAAATTCAATAATACTAGGGACACAACACTGTAATTAGGGATGGGCACGGGTCGGACGGGTCGGGTTCGGCCCCGAACCCGAACCCGACCCGACTGGTCGGGTAACGTATTTTTTATACCCGAACCCGAACCGAAGGAGAGGGGATACCCGGCCGTGGAACCGATTTTTTTGGTCGGGTCGGGTCGGGTTTTGGTCGGGTCGGGTCCGACCAAAGCCGAAGTAAACTATGCGAATTAGTTATCTTTTTGGTCGGGTTGGTCGGGTCGGGTCGGGTCGGGTAAGAAAAAACAGCCCCCCGAGCCCCGACCCGAAAACTGTTTTTTTTAAAAACATGTACCCGTACCCGACCGAACCATAGGTTCGGCCCCGCCCGAAACCCTTCGGGTCGGGTCGGGTTCGTCGGGTCTCGGTTTTTTTGCACACCCCTAACTGTAATGGCCCGCGCCAGTTAACCTGTTTAACCCCGAGTATAACCACGTGGCTAAAAATATTAACCTCAAAAGATTAACCTCAGGTTGTACAATAACTGGTCGGAATCACTTGTATATAAATCGCACTTTCCTCTTCCCACCGATATGGGACTAGGGTCTCACAATCTCCCCCACTTAACACTCCACCATAACACCAACCATACCCACTTACGTGGCACCGCATGATTAGTAATGGGAGAAGAATTTCTTTTAAAATACTTAGCAACCACCAATCATACAGTGCCACATATGCGAGTGTGATTGGTGTTGTGATGGAGTGTCGTGTCCCTAGCATTATTCAAATATTTATGTGTCGTTTGACATCTACTTTCTCATGTCAAAATTTATCTTTTGTTACTTTACTCTCCAAAACATCCTAAAAATAATGAAATTGTTATGATGGTTAGAGTGGGCATCTTTAAGATGTTAAATTCAACTTGTCAAATTATCACGCAAGTCTTTCAAAAAAAAATTGACATCCTCAAATTTGAAGTCAAGATTGGAGATGCTCTAAAAGAGGTACATTTAAGGGTCTATTTTAGTGTTGGTTAAAGAAGGAAAAAGAAAAAGAACTAAAATGGGCGCACTACATGTATTCTCTCTTTATCTCTCTTCTTTGATCTCTCTTTGGGTTGCAAATGAACTTAGCCATTCGTAAACTATTCGAGGCTCGACTCGATAAAGGTTTGTTTGTGTTCGATTCGAGTACTAAACGAATTGAACATGAATCTTAATTTTAGACTCGTTTATTAAATGAGCTAAAACTAAACCTGCCACTATTGGGTGCTGTGGAAGTTGATGGGAGTTGCGAAGCTGAAGTTGGACCTAAAGAGCTCGGTATCGGTACCTATTGTTTTCTTCTATCGGTACCGAGTGCATTACGGTACCGAGTGCATTAGCAGGACGTCAACGACAGCAGTTATCAAGCTCGGTACTGGTACCACCTAATTCATTCTATCAGTACTGAGGGCCTTCAGAGCAGAATCTTCAGAGTATCTTTGGGATATTCTGTGCGCAAACCTTGGGGAAAAAATACCCCATTATGCCATCTTTGCAAGATTTGGACAGAAAATGTACCCATTTTTAGATCTAGATTAGGATTTATGAATTGTTCTTCATTTTCCAGCACTTTAATTTTAATTTTAATTTTCTGTTTTAGTTAATTAATTTTTACTATTGTAGTCTTTATTAAAGTTGTAGCCGCTACTCCGATCTATCGTTTAATCTAATTTTCTTCTAGCGTTGTTATTTCAATTATGCTTAGTAGATTTTTGCTTGCTCTTATCTTCATAGATATGTGTGAGTAGTTTTCTAAGGTTAGGTCATGGGGTGAATAACACCTCATGGCTTGAGAAAAAATTATATTTTTCACCAATAAAGTTTAAATCTTTGTTTCGAAAATCGATGTGTAGTTCGGATTTGTTTGTCAAATTGCTAAGGTGTTAACCTCCTTGATCATGTGTGGGTAAGAGTATCGTCTACTTACCACACATGATACTTGGAGCTCTGTCGCTCGAGGTGTTTGCCAAATAAATTCTAGAGCTAGCTTGGTAATTGAACCATCTTATCTTCCGGTTTAGGAACCTTAATTGAGTATCTTAAACCGCGTAATTGGGTGAAAATGTGATTTAACTCGAGTCGTGGGTGTTAAGATCTCCTAGACCTAACCTGCTTTTTATTCTAGTTTATTCGCTTTTTAATTTAGCCATTTTTACTTTCCACCGCATGCGTAAAACAAAGTTAGCTGACTAAAAGCCGAAAGCCCGTGCTTATTTCTACAAATCCAACCAAGTCGTACTAATTATTCCCGTGGGTGCGATCCCGGTCTTCCAGATTATTATGCTTCAATTGGACGCTTATACCCTACGCTTGGGGTGATCTTATATGATATATCGACGAACGAAACATTTTTGGCGCCGTTGCCGAGAATTTCTTATTATGACTTTCTTGGAGGTTCGACAAACTACTCTAAGTATCCCGTTTTCGTCTAATAGTAGTAGTAGTTTAGTAGTTTATGTGTTAGTAGTTCGTATTTAGTTTGGTGAATACCTCTAACCTGGTTTCATACCAAACCTGAGGTGTAACGAAGTCAGGCTAAATACCGAGTTTGTTCTTAGTTAGTGTATTTAATTTAGTTAGCTAGCTTAAATTTGATTGTGTTGCTTAGCCGAGGTGGTGGCATAACCCCTCGCATATTCTGTTTGATGAGATGAGGTGGCGGCATAGTCCCTCCAGTCTAATAGTTTGTTGGTAGTTAGTTAGTATTTGTCTTTGTTTATGCCTGTTTATCAAAGCCTAATTTTCAATCGGCTTCATCGTTCTTCTTCGCCGCCAAGAATCCGTAGCATTGCCAGGGCGTATCCTGCCCACTCTCCGCCTCGCAAATTAAATCGCAATCGCAAAGGCCCAATGGCCGAACAAGCTCCAGTTTGTACTCTGCGTGATTATCTGAATCCAAAACGGGGTCCTCAAATATCACCTATCGTTATTCCAACTCTTGCTGCTGTGAATGTCTTTGAATTCAAAGCTGAGTTTCTTCAGGTAATTCTAGAATTTCAGGGCTGAGAGTTGGAGGATCCATATTCTCATATCCGTGAATTCGAATATGTTTTGCACTCCTTGGTACCAGCTCAGAATGAACTTGATCAAGCTCGTCTCAAGCTTTTTCCATTTATTTTGAAGGATAAGGCGAAACAATAGCTCAACTCTTTAAAACCTCGGTCACTGCGTACCTGGGGAGAAGTTCGAGATGCCTTTACAACAAAATTCTTTCCAGCTAGCCGAACGAAATTGCTTATGGATCAAATTCAGAATTTCAAGCAAAGAGAGGAAGAGACTTTTCACAAGTATTGGGAACGGTATAAGGACTTACTCATGGCGGTTCCTCATCACAATTTTCCTTTGTATTTGCAAGTCAATTATTTCTACATGGGATGTTCTAAGGAAAGTAAGCAACTTCTAGACACAATGGGTGGTGGTGGCTTTATGGGAAAAACACCTCAAGCTGCTTGGGATTATTTTGAGTCGTTGGTCGAGAAAACCCAAGCATGGCAATTCGAGGATCCTAGAGAAAGAGCAATGTTCAAACAACGTCCTACCGGTTCAGGGAAATTCCTTATTGCTGAGCATAATGCTTTTGAAACTCATTTGGAAGAAATCTCTCAGAAGCTAGACAAGTTGGAGTTGAAGAACACTTAAACTCAAGACGTTAAGGTGGTACATCAAGTGGAAGAGATGTGCGTTATATGTGAAGTGTTGGGCCATTCTACCAAGGCATGCACAGATATTCCCGCTTTAAAGAATGTCATAAATAGAATTTCTTCAGAGGAAATGAGTGCGATAAATCAATGGTTAGCCCCTTCTTTCAAACATACAATCCGGGGACACGACAACATCCGGCCTTCCGATGATATCAATCAAATGATGCGGGCTCTTCCCAAGTTCCACCTCCCGTCCCACAATTACCATGGGAGCAACCTCAAAGGGCCTTCTATTTCCCTCAAGTGCAAGGTCTACCGAGTTTCGTTCCTTTCGATCCATTCCAAAGTTCGATCCAATTTGGACAACCACCCCCGAGACATCCTTTGGAGGATCAGTTGAATGCTATCATGCAAGGGCAAATGACCATTAACAACCAACAATCCCAAATGATGGGAAAGATCAAGAACCAAATGGAAAAGTTGACCAAGTCAGTGGGGATTCTACAACAAGAAAAGGGGAAGTTTCCTACCCAATCTCAAGCAAACCCCCAAGGCCAACACTTTGTTAGCTCTTCAGTGTTTTTTCCCGAGCAAGCAAAGTCTTTCATCACATTAAGAAGTGGGAAGGCCGTGGATAATGCTATCGTTGCTCCGCCGGTTACACCTATCTTGTTGCCCTTCTTAGTGCCATTAAAACCAACATCAACCCTTGGGGAATCTCCCAAGGAGGCAAGCAATGAGGCTCTAAAAGAGAAGGATAAGGAAAAGAGAAAAGAGAAGCAAAGCGTACTAGATGCTCAAGTTGTTCCAACACCGGCACCGTATCCTCATCACTTAAAGGCCTTGGCAAAATTGAATTTTAATTTGGAAGTTGCTCTCATAGCCAAAGAGGCTGAATTCCATGAATATTCCGAAGTGAGTTATTTGCATTCGTTGCTCAATGAGGAGGATGAAGCTTGCGCTATAAATTCTTGGACTCCAAATTTGAAGAGTTTGAAGAACCACCCCGATAGAGAAGAAGGTTCTTCCCTCTCTTGTGGATGCCCCTTTATATAATGATCCGGAGAGAAAATGCATCACCGCTAAAGTTGTCTCTTCCGATCTCCCATATCTTGATTCTTCCCCGGAGGACTTACTCGTTGCTCACGAGATGAACATGTTTGAAACGTCGGGCATCTACTATGAAGTTCCGTTGGAAAAACCTCTCACCGATAAGGAAATGGAGGCCAAAGTGGATTACTTGTATTCGTTGTTGGCTAAACAGGATGCTTATGGACCAATCTTTGAAGAGTTGGAGCCCATGGAAGCTGCAACTGTTCCTTCGAGTTCTCCGTGCCTTGATCCTCTCACTACTAAAGAAATGAATAGCGAGATAGATTTCTCACACTTTGTTAGAAAAGCAAGATGTATGTGAGCCTATTCTTGAGAAGTTACCAATCATAGAACTAATTGATTTTCTTGGTGTTGATAATGTTGATTTGGCTTACAATCCTCTTGTAGTAAATTTTGCCAACAAATTGAAAATTGATTTTGTTTGGGCTATGCACTCGGTGGAACTTAAGTTTTTAAAACGAATTCGGCAATTGCTTTACTCAAAGTATCTTATCTTGTGGCATGGTCGAGTTCAATTCTTGGCAAAGAGTGTAGCATGGGGTGTTATGTTTATTATATTAGCTCTTAATGGCATGATAATAATTCGAAACCATTTTGTGGTTGAACATATTCTCTCTCTCTCTCTCTCTCTTTTCTTTTTCTCTTTTAACAGTCTAGTATAGCCACCCATTTCTTACCCCATCGGTAAGAGATTGGAAGAAAAGTATGACTCGTGTGATCGCGTGATTATCGGGTGATGCATTTCATTTTATTTTGCATATTTTTATCTTCTTTTAATTATTTATTGTTTTTCTTTATTTTCTGTCATTTCATTTTTGTTTTGTTTGAAGCTGAATAACATGGGCCGGTGGTTCTAATGTCAATTGTTTTGTGGAAAGTCGTTCTTTTAAGTCTTCTGCAGGGTTTATTTGCTACCACACCAACCTTGGTAGTTTGGGCCTAAACCCGAAGTGAGTGAGGCATTCAGGAGCCCTAAGCATGGGTGCAGCTAAGCGTCACGGATGTTAGTCCGATAAAGTTTTGGATATGGTCCAGTGTGACTAGCTATGGTTCCGAGTTGGCAGAACCAAAGGAGTAAACCCTGGAAGCATCTAATCTGGCTGGAGCAAGACATTGACATAAAATCCTCCAACTTGGTCGAGGTATTTAGGGATTGACATTCCCCTTGGACGGTACATTCGCGCACTCTTCCTCTCTTCGCTCTTGTTCTTAATACTATGAGGGCATAACATCGCTTTAACTTGGGAGGAGGGATTAGCTTATGTGCAATTTGTTTTATTTTTGTGAAAAATTTGAAAAATTCAAAAACAATGAAAATTAAAAATCCAAAAAAATGAGAAAATGGAATTTTTTTAAAAAATAAATAAAAGCTTTTTACTTGCAATCCTTCCTTTTGTCACGGTTTTTTGCTCTTTTTCATGATTTGTTGCATGTTTAATAATTGTTAGTGGGCAAGAGTTCTTAGCAATCCTAAAAAATTTTGTGCTTCTCAACTTGCATGCTTGGTTAAGATTGAACCGTTTAAGTGTTAAGTAAGTTTTTGAGCAAGTTTTTATCCATATCCCCATCCTTTCAATAAAATGCTTGTAGTGTAGGTGAATAATTGCATGTCCATCTCTAATTGTGTTCGGATGTCAATTGTCAATCATTTTGGAATCCATGGCGCACTTAGGAAAGGATACAAGACATTCTTTGCATGATCATACCATATATGTGTCACCTAGTCCTACTTTGCATCCTGGTCTGTTTCCCGTTCTTTGCTTTAACCTAGGCAACTGGATGTTTGGAGGGTTGCGTGAAAATGGTTTTCAATGATTCAAGGAGATTTGGGGGTGGTGTGAATGTGATAGAAGTGGTTGGAATGCGAAAAAGTGAAAAATTGATACATGATTCCCTATCTTTCCTCTCCCACTACAAAAGTTAAAGTCCCAAATTTTCATCTCCCTCTCAAAAAACCCCCAAAATTGGCTCATCGATTTCTATCACTACTAATTTCACCTCAAATGACCATATTCCTCAATAGAAGAAGATCAAAGAAATGCTATGAAAAAGAAAAAACGGATTCGAAAGAGGGTTGAATACTTTGATAAGAAAATTGGTTGACTTATGGGCTAGCATTCAATCCGGATGAGAAAGAATCCGATGGAAAGGGGGAGCTCGAAACTCAATACCATAAGAAGTCGAATTAGGTTGGCAACTATATGTGATGGAGTCGGTAGTAGTAGTTCTAGTAGGCATTTTCTAGTAGTTTTCTTTATTTATTCTTTGTAACTTTGTTTAGTGCTTGGCCGGCGTGTGATCATGTCTTCGGTAGTTTAAGCTCGGTAGTGGCCAAGGGTAAATGAACCATACTAGCATATGGCCACTACACTTTTTGTAGTCCCTTTTCTTTTGGAATCCAAGGTCATTAAAAGCTAATGAAGTCTTTAGTTAATCTTTTGTGCGCATGGATTTCTTTGTGATTGACTTTTTGATATTTACATAATTAGTTGCATGGTATGTTTTCCTTTCATTATCCAAATTTCATCTACTAGTTTTCATTTCAGTTGAATAAAGTGCTTTCGTTGTTTGAGGCATAGTATTTCTTGTTCGCTATTGCTTGTTTATAAAGCACTTCTTCGTCGGTGGATATAGTTTAGTCTGAATTTGCAAGTTTTGTATCCCGTATCCTCCCCTTGTTCGAGGACATAAATCTTTTTAGCTTGCTCTTAGACGTGTTTGATACTTAGTCTATTTAGTTGGATGCTGAAATTGTGAATTGTAGAAATGAAATAAAAAGCCGGATTGATTGAACTCTTGTTAGTTTACAATTTTGAGTATGTTCTAAGTTATAATGGCGGAATGGATTGCAAGGATGTTAGTTTTCAAATTTTTCGTATTTTATTTGCTAGGGACTAGCAAATCTCAAATTGGGAGGTGTAATAAGCACCCGATAATGTAATAAAGGGTGCGCTAAATCTCTAGATTAGTTTAAGTTAATCGTTTAATTAGTTGTTTTTAATTACTTTTTCTCGTAAGGTATGTTTTTAGTGCTTTCAGGTAAATCGTGTGAATAAGGCATCTTTTGACGTCATGGAAGGCACGAGTGCGTCCAAGTACCCGAGTAACCAAGGAAGACCCTGTTGGCCCCAGAAAATCTTTCTAAAAAGTATGAAAAAATGACTTTTCGAAAAAGTATCAATTTTTGAGATAAAAAATGGCGGTAATTGATTCTTGTATTTTTCTAAGAGCAACTCCAAAATTGCAAGATTTTATTCAAAGAACAAGGTCATATTTTAAGCCATTTCATCTATAGAAAAGTATGTTGTTTTCTGTTTTACACTAAAAGTTGAGGGTCAACATTTTGATTGGATTGAAATCTCAAAATTCTGGTAATAAATAAATTAAAGTCAAGGAAAGGTAAAAGAAAAGTTTAAAATGCAATCTTTACTTAAGTTTAGAGAATGAAAATAAGATACTGTAAAAGCTATTGGGTGCTGTGGAAGTTGATGGGAACTGTGAAGCTGAAGTTGGACCTAAAGAGCTCGGTATCGGTACCGAGTACATTAGCAGGACCTCAACGACAGTAGTTATCAAGCTCAGTACCGGTACCACCTAATCCATTCTATCGGTACCGAGGGCCTTCAGAGCAGAATCTTCAGAGCATCTTTAGGATGTTTCGTGCGCAAACCTTGGGGAATAAATACCCCATTATGCCACCTTTGCACGATTTGGACAGAAATGTACCCATTTTTAGATCTAGATTAGGATTTACTTACTTTTTAAATTATTCTTCATTTTTCAGCACTTTAATTTTAATTTTCTGCTTTAGTTAATTAATTTTTGCTATTGTAGTCTTTCTTTAAGTTGTAGCCGCTACTCCGATCTATCGTTTAATCTAAGTTTCTTCTAGCGTTGTTATTTCAATTATGCTTAGTAGATTTTTGCTTGCTCTTATCTTCATAGATATGTGTGAGTAGTTTTCTAAGGTTAGGTCATGGGGTGAATAGCACCTCATGGCTTGAGTAAAAATTGCATTTTTCACCAATAAAGTTTAAATCTTTGGTTCGAAAATCGATGTGTAGTTCGGGTTTGTTTGTCAAATTGCTAAAGTGTTAACCTCCTTGATCATGTGTAGGTAAGAGCATCGCCTACTTACCACACATGATGCTTGGAGCTCTATCGCTCGAGGTGTTTGCCAAATAAATTCTAGAGCTAACTTGGTAATTGAACCATCTTATCTTCCGGTTTAAGAACCTTAATTGAGTATCTTAAACAGCGTAATTGGGTGAAAATGTGATTTAACTCGAGTCGTGGGTGTTAAGATCTCCTAGACCTAACCTGCTTTTTATTCTAGTTTATTTGCTTTTTAATTTAGCCCTTTTTACTTTCCACCGCATACGTAAAACAAAGTTGGCTGACTAAAAGCCGAAAACCCGTGCTTATTTCTACAAATCCAACCAAGCCGTACTAATTATTCCTGTGGGTACGATCTCGGTCTTCCAGATTATTATGCTTCAATTGGACGCTTATACCCTACACTTGGAGTGATCTTATTTGATATATCGACGAACGAAGCAATATGTATGTATCTCATAAGAATTTTCACGTATAACCTTGAATATGTGTAAATTGTTACGCTTACCTATGAAAACTTTGTAACTTGTACATGTATAAATTAACTTTTATAAGTAGTACAAACTTAATATGTTTTTTATAACTTTATAAATATATGAACTTATTTATATGCAAAATAGAAATTTTATTTGCAGTTTTATACCTGTATGAGAGCCTGAATATCTAATATTTTTGATTCGTTAAGGCTCATGAACAAGTTTGAGTTCGACTCTAATCCAGGCAAGCTCGACTGATCAAATTTTTATTGAGTTTGAACTCGGTTCGAGTTCATTTAAACAAACATAAACATTCTAAAACTCGATTCGACTCATTTACAGTCTCTCCACTTCCTCCCCCTCTCTCCTCTTAACTCAGTATAGTATGTTGGCGATAGTTACCCAAGTAGAATAATTGAATCCAATTATGATATTCTTAATTAACCCATCTTTTTCCAATGGAAGTGATAGTTTTTAGTGTATTTGTTATCTGACATGAGTTAGAAAAATCTAACCAAAACTCACCCCTCTATCTAAAGAATGAGTGAAATCATAAAGAGCATCCCCATTCGGTTACTTTAAGGGTGGAGAAATTTTTGGTGTCGGATGGGTACCACGTGGCCGTGCCTACGTTGTCTCCATGCAACGCATTCGGTCCGTCCAAAAGTGTGCTGGACAGCTCAGATTAAAGCATTCTCTCTCCTCTCATCCCACCACTCTCTCTCTTCTTTATCTCTCCAAATTTGAGCCATCCAAAACCACAATAGAGGGTCCGGATGCGCTGCTCGACACCCAAAAATTCATCGAGATAGAGTGATTATTTGGTGTGGAGACAAAAGAGTTGGGATAGCCGTTCAAAAAGGAAAAAAGAGTTGGGATACATGTGTCAAACTCCTGGAGTTGAATTAATTTTTCCTCTATGGTGGTCAATGGTCCTCATCCTTCCTTGTAAATTTTTGGTCCGGTATTTTTCGGTATTTTGTTTAACCTTTTTCACTGTTATTTAAGAAGAATAGATTATATTTCCAGTTTGCTAGCATTTTCTCACTTTCAAAATGTTGTATTTAATGTCACTGCTTTAGTTTGGAATTATCCCTTTATAGCTAAGAATTTAAGAGATTGGTGTTTTTTTTTGGTGAATCAGCTTGAAAATAAAAAGGAATAACTGAATATACGGCCTACAAGGGGCATACCCCAGGAGGAAAAGAAAAAGAAAAGAAGAAAACTAAACAAAAGAGAATGCCTACGCCAAATGGCTACAAAAGAGATTGGTGTTCTCCCACCGGTTCTGCGCATTTTGGTTCGGTTGTTGACCTAGGCAGTGGATCTGCTTGTGTTTCTGTGGGAGATGATGAAGCGGCATCGCGGTGTGGTTGTCGGCAGCTTTGGCCGCATGTGAGGGCTGAAATGGCAGCTTCTCGATGGCTGTTATGGAGCTCAGGCAATGGGTGGGGCTCGCAGCGGCACTGCCTTTATTGTCTGGTGGATCTAGGTTCGATCGTGAGGGATTTTTGGTGGAGGCTGGGCTGCTAGAGGAGGGCTCTTGGTTCCAGGGTGGTTGACGGCGGCATCTTGCATAAGGTTAGGTTTTTATGGGTGTTGGGTCGGTCTTGGCTTGTTCTCGGGCTGGGTTTGGCTCCTTTTTGAGCTTGAATGTATTATTTGAGTTCTTAGACTTATAGAGTGTTGGGCTTGGACGGGTGTCCTAAATTGATTTCTTGTCAATCTTAGGTTTGGATCGCAGATTGAGTAGAAGATTACTTTTTGTGCATGATATTATTTCCTTACTCATATTAATCTTTTTAACAATTTCAAGATTAATAAAAAAAAATTGCTGTTTTTTTTTTTTATGAAGGTCAAGAGGATAATTTCACTTACCAACTCACCTAGGCAATTGCTGACTAGGGAGAGACTAAGTGAACCCTTTAAACACACACACCCAAACCCAAACTCCCGATATGGAAGCCAGCCCAACTGACGCAGGCCTAAGAGCCTCGCCGCGGATCGCAGCACTACGACAGAAGAGCTCAAGGGGCCTGCACCAGAGGTCGGACACCACTACAACGGGTAGGCACAACTTAGTTTTTTTTTTTAATGAAGGTCAAAAGGGTAATTTCACTTACCAACTCATCTAGGCAATTGCTGACTAGGGAGAGGCTCAGTGAACCCTTTAAACATACACACCCAAACCCAAACTCCCCATGTGCATGTAAGTGACGCCTTTTAACAACATTTGTGATGTGGTGTTGCGTAACATGCAAATTAAAGGCCTTGGTTGGTGAGATGAGATGAGATGGTGTTCAAATTAACTTCGTTGAGATCTGGTATCACCATCGCATTAATTGGTTTGATTCCATGCATATATACATAGAGGGGTAGGTGAGCCCTTCCCTTGTTAATTTGAATGCATGGATATATATTAATCAAAGTAAACTCTCCCTAACTTTCTCAGATCCTTCTATGAAACTCTTGTTAGGTGGCTTAATTACCTGCTAACTATAAACTTTTTGTGGAGGTTTCGGTTATGGCCTCGGTAATCTGGCTAGTCCACCGTTAACCGAGGTCTCATATTGGTACGATCCATAGGATAGTACAAGCGGGCCACGACTTATATCCTTCAGTTATTCGCTCGGTATCAAGTCCCCTGTTAATACTTCGGTAAATTACCGAAGTAAGCATTCCGTTAGGGCCTTTTGAAAGAATGTAGCATGACAAGAGGGGACCGAGAGCGATACATGGCAGATAGGATCATCTAGGCCAGGGTCTGGCCATGTGCTCCGTAACCGCCTTATCCAATGCGTCATCTATGATGTCATTCGAGACGGTTACCCGAGCGTATCCTTCACGCGCTAACTTGGAGGCCAAGTAAACCTAGGTCTATAAATACAAAGGGATATTCATCTCTGAGAGGTATGCCATCCTTCCTTAACCCTAAGATCTACACCTTCCCCTGAGATTTGACTTGATCCTCGGAGGGTCACTGGGCTATTCCAGCCCTAATGACTTATTGCAGGTCCAGTAGCAGGAGAGCAAACCAGCGGAAGGGGAATCCAAACCCAGGCCAAGGTCCCGTCAAATCGAATCCCGACAATTGGCGACTCTGCTGGGGACCCAGCCACCCTTTCAGCTTCTACCGCCACCACTTTTTCTCTGCTCCGTTCAGCGTTCCTGAATCAACCATGGTTGAGATCAACGACGCGCATCACGGTGGTACCGCCCAGGGGCTCGGTTCCCTCGTGGATCACAGCTTGGCTTTCGGCGGAGAAGCCGCCCTAGGAAAGACCCATGTATCCGTCGGAATTGGCGCCGAAGCGTCAGTTCCAGACGCAAGCCCATCCTCCGAGCTCCACTCCTACATCTGCCATCTTGAGCGGAAGATCGACGATCTCACGACGGTGATGGAGCTCGACAGACACGTTCGAGATGAGTTGGCGAAGATCAAACACCTCCTCCAAATCTCCCCATCTCATTCCTCTGGGAGTCGCGGCGGAAGGAAGGACCGTCGTACCTCCCCTCGCAGTAACGAAGTCGGTCACCTGCTAGAGCATAGACCCCACCCTTCCGTCAAGGATCGTCTCGAGTCACCAAGAGCGGCGGACGCTCGAGCCCTAAGGGACACATCACACAGGGACCGTTCCCGCTCCCCCGTGCAACTTCGAAGGAGACCATCGGCCTTCGAAAGGCTCGGTGCTGGGAGCGTCTCTGCCTCCTCCACTCACTCGGTCCAGGTGGGCAAGAGAGGTCGGGAATCTAACCCTAGCCTCACAAGGGCAGCCAGGGGAGATGACGGCCTTGTGGAGATCCAGACCAGGGGATACCGCGAGCGCCTAAAAGGCCCCGGAGCCAGAAGCCCCATCGTCACGAACCCCGGCGGCGCACACAGCAGGAGCCCGATCACTGAGCGCCTCGAGCCTTTCGCTCGGGACAGCTACCGCCACCACCGCCAGGAGCGCTTTCCCAGGAAATCGGTTAATGCTGCCCCAAATAGAAAGGAATATGAATGATTGGACAAACTTGTCCCAAAGAAGCGTATAGCGATTGAGCGTCTAGACGGTCTCGATCGTTTGATCCAACCTCATCGCGACGCGCGACTTACACGACTCACGACCTCCCCCTTTACGAGAGAGAAAGACTCGGTTACCCCTCCTAAGGGATTCACCCAACCCAAGTTTGCCAAATACGATGGCAAGACCAAGGCATACACTCATTTGGTCCAGTACAAGCTCATCATGTCTTTGTTTCTTCGGAACGAACCCTTGGACGATGCCTTCTTGTGTAAAGTGTTTCCTGCAAGCCTCGACAACTTGGGCCTCACCTGGTTCAACCAACTCCCGGCTCGGTTAATTTCCTCATTCGATTCCCTCTGTGATGCCTTCATGGCCCGGTTCGTAACTAGCAATAAGCACAAGAAGGAGATCGACTCCCTTTTGGCCCTTCATAAGAGGAACGACGAAATGCTCCGGCAGTACGCCGGTCTTTACTGGGAACTATTCAATGAGATCGAGGGTTGCGATGGCGTCATCTCGACCCGAGGATTCGAGCTCGATCTTACCTCACAAGACGAGCAAGTCTATGACGACCTCGTCCGCCATAAGCCAAACTCTATGAAGGACCTTATGACTCGTATTGAGGGCTGGTGTCAACTCATCGAATCCAAGGCGGAGAGAGGCATCGGGAAGCCTACGAGTTCAAAGACATTAAACACTTCGGTATCCACACCGGTCCCTGCACCTGTCTCAACTCCAAAGAAGCAAGTCAACACCATCAAGCAGTCGCCGAGGAGGGGACCGAAGCCAAGCAATTTCAGCGCTGAGAAAACCGTCTTCACCATTCCTATCTACTGGATCATCGATCAAGTGAAGGATCAGCCTTTTTTCTCCTTCCCAAATCAAAAGCTAGGAACCGAAAATGGGAAAATCAAGAATCCCATCATCCGATGCAGCTAGCACAACGAGCAGGGCCACTTCACCACAGCATGCAAGCCCTTCAAGGCTTACTTAGAACAGCTTGTTGCGGGGGGCCACCTCGCCAACTTCATTGATCACGAGAAGACGACGGCTCGGGCATAATGGACCACAACAAACACCGAGGAAGAGGTCCAGGCGATCAACGTCATACACGGTCCTCTAAAACCTGAGGCCGCTCGCATCATCCGGGCCGAGCTGAACGAGGCCTCCTCCTCCAAGCAGGTCATGTTAGTCGGTCCCGAACCAAAAAGCCCCAGAACCGGTGACGGTTCCAAATGGACGATAACATTTACTGAGAAGGATCTCGACCGCATCCAGCTTCCCCACAATGACGCCCTCGTGGTCACGCTATGCATCGAAACTTTCTACGTCCGTCGCGTCCTCGTAGACCAGGGCAGCTCGGCCGAAGTCATGTACTACTCTCTGTTCAAGGATTTGAAGATTCCTGACACCGACCTCCGTCCCTCTGAAGTTCCTCTTATTGGCTTCAACGGAGCTCCTGTCTAGCCCATCGGTATGATCACTATTCCTGTCCATGCCGGCTCGGTAACTCTTGAAATGGAATTTGTGGTAGTTGACGTCCCTAGCCCTTACAACGCAATTGTCGGACGCACCTGGTTGCATAGGCTTAAAGCGATTGCCTCCACCTATCACCAAGTGGGCCGTTTCATTGGCACTCACGGGCACCAGAAAAACTTGTACGGAGATCAAACTGCGGCCAAGAAGTGCTACATCAACACCGTCCGAAGTAACAAACAGACCTCCCGGGTTAATCTCATTGAAGTCCCCGAGGCCCCAGTTTTGGAGGACGTCGGTAGACCCCCCGACGACAAAACCATAGAAGACGTGGCCACCATCCCAATAACCGAAGACGATTCCTGCTTCTTCCTTGTCAGTTCCTCACTAAGTGATACTGATCGAAATGAGACAGTAGCTTTTCTCAACCGGAACATCGAAGTGTTCGCTTGGACCCCATATAAGATGCCCGGGGTCGACCCTGTCACGACCTTGACCCACCCCATGAGCTCTTAATCATGACAAATGCCAGTGATTTCTCACTAAGGCCAAATCACAAATAAAAATCATCTAAACAAGTGTTATTCAAAAGGGGCTAAAACATAACAACGGAAGCAAAAGTCAACTTTTATTAATAACAAACCAAAGTTTTACACAGGTTTTACAAACCAAAAGGTAAACCTCTCAGAGCTGAGCTTACTTACAAATTCAAAAGCTAACAAACCATATACAAACTAAGTGTCTACAAGCATAACTTCCTTTTACAAGTTTCCAAAAATACACACATCCCAAAAGTAAACACCATGCCACCCTACTCATCGCTTCCTGAAAGGTGGAAAAGAAAATCCATAAGCCAAAACTCGTGTGAATAATTAATACTTAACTCACATGCCTTTCATGGACAATGCAAAATAATTTGATAATATTTCAAAACAAAGCACTCAAAATCATAAACCAAATATAATGCACATTCCGCTATTCAAAATTCAAAAGCTACCGGGCGTCCCCGATAGTGGACAAGCCAGACGTCTATGCGTTATCCCAAAACACACACCAACCTCAAACACCCTTGCTAGCCATTAAGCCGTCCCCTAGCAAGACCGGACGTTGGGAATGCCATTAAATAGATTCGCAAATATTTCACAAATAAGTCTACCTTCCATTGGTATCCATGGAGTACACAATTTATAAAACATGTGCAAATAAGTTCGATAAGGAAAACAAGTTCAAAACCATGTGTTTAGGTATTAAATCACTCACCTCGGCTCTACGAACCACCCGAGCTTCCTAAAACAATTAGGCAATAAAAACATGATTATATGATGCTAAACAAGCCTACTTTTAAGGTCCTAAGGTAGGCATGTGAAGTTAGATAGCTAGCCCAAGAAAATAATCTCAAAAACTGCAGTTCCATATACTTTAATACAAAAACTGACTTTGTACAAGAATAACTAAGACATGATCTTTATGCATTTTTTTAGGTCTACGAGTCTAGGTTCAAAATCAGAAATCGGATCGCAATTTCATAGCCCGAGCTCAAAATTATGGCCGTTTCTGTAAAGTGCGACGATGCTGTCAGCACTGCAGATACCAGAACAACAGGTCGGTTAATGATTTTTAACTCCTTCCACATTTTGAGTTAGTTCTAAAAATTTTACACAATAAAGAAGACACATAAAGACATTTACAGTAAAAATATCAAAAAATATCAAGGTCGGGAAGTTGGTGAGAAAAATCTCTCAAGAACGTGGCAGATTCGATTCTGTTGAAGCTCTAAATTGCCTACCCACAACCTGGACGAATTTCTGAAGTAAAGCCCTAAAATTCTCATCAAAACTCATACAAAAGCTTCACAAAACATAAGTAAACTTGAACATACTCATGGGCTACCTCAATTATACCAAATTCATGAATTACACAACTTCAAACATGTCAATTTCTAGGAATTTAAAGGAGGTTCATGGGTTTCCAACACAAACTTCAATCTCTACCCTAAACCCACTTAGATTCAGCACTTCTAGCAAAAATTGAACATCAAGAACAAGAAATCTTACTCTTCTCGGCATGTACTTACCAAATTAGGCTTCAATCCAAGTCTAAGAAGAAATCTCCAATTTTTCCTTTTTCTTTCTCTTCTTCTTCTTCTTTTCTACCGGTTCTTTCTCTCTCTCACTCTCTCTCTCTCTCTCTCTCTCTCTCTATGATTCGATAAGAACAAGGGGAAAAAAAACGTAGAGGCCTTGTTTTGTCTTGCTAGGCTAGGAAAAATTATTGTGTGTATGTGCGCCATATGCCAACTTATGCTCCAATTTCATTTAGCTAGCAAATTAAGCCCAATTTCACATATTAAGCCTTAAACATATCACATAATTAACTTAAACCATAATTAAAGACTAGGGGTATTACAGACCCCTCCTTCATTTGCCACGAACTCAATATCGACCAAGCCAAATGCCTGGTCTTGCAAAAGGCACGACGGTACTCTCTTCTTCATTCCGAGGCCGTTATTGAAGAAGTTAACCGACTCCTGAACGCAGGGGCAATCAGAGAAGTCCAGTATCCCAAGTGGCTGGCCAACATCGTCGTAGTCAAGAAAAAGAAAGGCAAATGGCAAGTCTGCGTCGATTACTCAAACCTCAACGACGCCTGCCCAAAGGACTTTTTTCCACTCCCTCGTATTGACCAGCTCGTCGACGCCACCTCCGGACACGAGCGACTTAGCTTCTTGGATGCCTATCGGGGCTACCACCAGATTGCCATGAGCGAAGGCGATGTCGAGAACACGGCCTTCATCACCCCCCATGGCATCTTTGGGTACCTTGTTATGCCCTTCGGTTTAAAAAATGCCAGGGCCACTTTTCAGCGAATGATTACCAAGATGTTTGAACGGTTACTAGGTGACAGTATGCTGGCTTACATCGACGACAGGTGGTCAAAAATTTGCGCGCCGGTGATCATCTAACTCACCTCGCCGAAATCTTTGAGATACTCAAGAACCACAAGCTCCGCCTCAATGCCGAGAAGTGCGTCTTCGGTGTCAGCTCAGGCAAATTTCTTGGCCACCTCGTCTCCCGACGCGGTATTGAGGCTGATCCTTCCCAGATTCGTGCTATTAATCAACTCTCGGCTCCCCACAATAAGCGTGATGTTCAGCGTTTGACCAGCATGGCCACAGCCCTGAATCGGTTTATAAGCCATTCTTCGGATAAATGCCAATCATTCTTCGCACTTTTAAAAGGCAGCCGACGGAGCTTCAATTGGACAGAAGACTGCAACCGAGCCCTCCAACGACTAAATGAGTATATTTCTAAGGCTCCACTCCTCGTCACCCCTCAGGACCAGGAAGACTTGTTCCTTTACCTAGCCGTCTCTCCGCACGTTGTCAGCTTGGTACTCGTTCGCCAGGAGGATTGGGAGCACCAGCCAATCTATTACTCCAGCAAAACAATGACTCCCGCCGAAACGCGTTACCTACCATTAGAAAAGCTCGTCCTTGCCCTCGTCTCAGCTTCCAAGAAGCTCGCCCCCTACTTCCAGTCACACCGTATCATAGTCCTTACCGAATACCCTCTCAAGTCTCTCCTACGGAAAACCGATCTCTCCAACCGAATCTCACAGTGGGCCGTTGAGCTTGCCAATTTTGAAATCCATTTTCAGCCTCGGACAGCAATAAAAGCCCAGGTGCTCGCCGACTTCGTCGCCGAGCTTACGCTGCCCAACACGCCCGCTTCGGCTCCCACCCCGAACACCAAGGCAGTACTCCAGGCCAACCCCAGCACAGCCTGGCAGCTTTTTCACGGCGATGTTTGGAAAATGTACGTCGATGGCGCCTCCAACAGCCGAGGTGCAGGAGCAAGCGTCGTTCTCCTCTCTCCCTCCGGTGTCCTGCACGAAAACTCACTATCCATCAACTTCCCAGCCTCTAACAACGAGGCCGAATATGAAGCCCTAATCTTGAGACTCAAGACTGCTGAAGCCATTGGCATCGAAGAACTCGTGGTTTATAGCGACTCCCAATTGGTGGTTAACCAACTCTCCGAGGAATATGAAGCTCGGGATGACCGCATGCGTACCTACCTCACTATCACAGTCCAGCTCATTAAACGCTTCAAAGCAATCAGGGTCGAGCATATCTCCAGGGAACAAAACACCCACGTCGACGCCCTTGCAGGACTCGCTTCGGCGTGCTCTTCTATAGGACACTGTTCCATCTCTTTCAATTCCATTGACAAGCCCAGTTTTGAGCTTGAAGTGCTAGATAAGGAGATACTCAACATAGAGCTTGGCCCGAGCTGGATGGACGAAATTGTCCTTTACCTGCAAGACGATTCCTTTCCCACTGACAAAAAGGAGGCTCACCGAGTCCGAAACAAGGCCGCTCTCTTCTGGCTCAATCCAAACGGGAAGCTCTACCGAAGATCATTTACCGGTCCATATCTACTGGTTGCACACCCACACCAAGTACAGGACATCATTGAAAAGCTCCACTCCGGCGACAGCGGTTGCCATTTCTGCGGTCGGTCCCTCGCTCACCAAGCCATTTCCCAAGGATATTGGTGGCAGACAATGAAGAAGGATTCTGAAGAGTTCGTCAAGCGCTGTAAGAAATGTCAAATGTTCGCCCCTATCATCCACCAGCCAGCTCGAGATCTTACTCCCCCCACAAGCCCTTGGCCTTTTTCCCAATGGGGCATGGATATCGTTGGTAAGCTCCCCGTTGCCCCAGGAGGATTTAAGTTCCTCCTAACCGCCACAGACTATTTCTCAAAGCCACAGACTATTTCTCAAAGTGGGTCGAGGCCGAACCTTTGGTAACTATTGAAGAAACAGAGTCATTCGTTTCATTTGGCGAAATATTATTTCACGCTTCGGTGTCCCTTTCGCCATTATTACAGATAACGGAAGGCAGTTTATTGGACAGAAATACCGAGCCCTATTAGACGAGTACGGCATCAAATGGGACACATCCATTCCGGCTTACCCTCAGGGTAACGGACAGGCCGAAGCTGCAAACAAGACAATTTCATCTGGACTTAAGCGACGACTTGAGTCACGATGGGAAAAGTGGGCCGAAGAGCTACCTAGGGTACTCTGGGGCTACCGTACTACCCCTCGGCGATCCACTGGTCGCACTCCTTTCTCCTTGGCATTTGGAATGGAGGCGGTCATCCATCTCCAAGTCGGACTCCCAACAATGCGTACAAAAAACTTTGATGAGTCGGTCAACAACAACAGCATTGCTTCGGACCTCGACTTAGCCGAAGAGGAACGTGACAACGCAAGGATCAAGCTCGCATCATACCAGCAGGAGGTTGCAAAAGGTTACAACCGAAGTGTCCGCCTTAGGTCGTTCAAGCCTGACTATCTCGTATGGAAAAAAGTGGTGGAGAAGTCCAAAAAGTGAAAGCTAATGCCCAACTGGGAGGGCCCCTACCGAGTTCTCAACCACCTCGGATCAGGAAACTACAAATTGGAGAAGCTGGATGGTTTCCCCATTGCTAAAACATGGAATGCAAATAAATTGAAGAAGTTCTATGGATAGTACTCGGTTACCGAAGCCCAGTTCACCTCCTTTATGGTGCATTTTCTTTTATATTGCATTTCCTTTTTAAGTTTCAAGGGCAACTTGCTTATGTAATGACAGCACTCCAACAAGTTTGAATGAGAATTTTCTCTTCTTAGCACTGTGTACCCTTTGCCGTTTAAATTACTTACACTCGGTCCATTCTTGCCCGGACCATCTCACACCGACTTCAGGGATATTGTTCTCCCGTAGGTGATACCCTCGGACAAAACTCCCACTAAGTCGCCCCGGCCTCTTCAGTCGTTTGGATTTCTGGTCACTCGCTTTAAGGATACTCAGCTTCCTCCCGAGCCCCTTAAACCGACCCACCAAAAGTCTCTCACTGCTCGGACTTGCTGCGTCCCAAACCTATGGCCGAAGCCATATCCCTTCGCGACTCCAGCCTACGTCCCCTAGCAGTAATACCATCTCGCGTCTTCTCGCTAGGCTCATTTCCGTTAACAAGCAGGGGCGTGAAAATCCAAAATTCACCAAATACTTGCTTCTGATTCGGTTCCTACCGACCCCCCTAAAAGCAGGGGCTCCGGATCAGGTCACTTTTCCCTGAATAACCATCCTTTCTATGCTTGGCAAAATTCTTCGGTTAAACTTGCTCTACAAATGTTCAAATCTCATCGAAGCAGGGGCATCATCACCCAAGCAGTAAACTAATCAGACAAGCATTTCAAAGAGAACATCCAGATAAAGAAATCATTCATTCACAAGGCATCATGAGTTTTAGCGCCAAATCATAAACAAAAAGGTAGAGCTTCGGTATTAAATATTTACAAGCCCTGAAATGACAAACTCCAAATGTCCGGAGCCGTCCAGTCAAGGTTACAGAATCTAAAGACATGAAATCTCAAAAATGGGGGGGAAAGGAGGACACTATTCTAAGCATGAGTGTTGGGGTCGAGCTGGTCCTCGGGAGCTGGGGCATTTGGATCGGCGAGGTTCCTAGGGTTTTGATCCTCAGACACGGGCTCCACCACCTCTTCCTCCTCCTCAGGCAGGACAAGCTCCTCGGGAGGCGCCTCAGAAAGTGTTCGGAGATCGGAGTCTTCAAGGAGATTGAGCCTCCTCACCAAAGCTTCATGGCCATACCGAAGGCCGTCTAAGAAACGGTCCCGATGCAGCTCGGCCTCGATCTCCCGAACCTGCTTTTTATATTCTACTCCGGCTGTGTCCCAACCTTCATCGTAGCCCCTTTTCCTCGCAAAGTCAACCTCTGTGGCCCGAGTGACTCTTAGGGTGCTGGTATCCTCCTCGGCCTTGGCGGCTCTGTCCTCTGCCTGCACCATTTCCCTGTCGCACCTCTGGAAGTCCGCCTGGTAGAGCTCGTAAGTCTCCCAAGCCAGCTTGAGGTCTTCCTTCTTTCGAGCTAACTCTCGATTAAGCTTCTCGGTCTCCTTCTCTTGCGCCTTGCACTGGTCATTGATAGCCAATGCCCGAGCTCCCGCCTGCAAACAAAGAACAAAAGAGATTCACCAAATGCAAACATTCAGATTGAAAAGACCAGGACGCAAACCATTAACTTACACTGAAAAGGGCCTGAGCTATCTCGGTCGTGACGTCCTCGGTCAAGCCCGTGACAGCCCGGGCATCCCTCGGAGCATCCCGAAGGCTACCCCGAGGTTCTTGACATTGTCGGCGTGGTGGATCTGGCGACCGGCGAAGTGGCGGAACTCCGGAGCCCAGGGGAGTTCCCTCGGATTGACCCAGGAGCCTTCTTCCGCTCCACCGATCCCCCCTCCGGGCTCTCCTGCTCCTCCTCGATCAGGACCATCTCCTGATCTCCCCCTTCTCTGTCCCCCCCTTCACGCCGAGTCCTCTTCTCCGGAGGCTCCTGTGGTGAAACAGGAGTCGCCCTCGAAGTCCAGGCGCCTGGCGTACCGGGGACCGTTCCCCTGCCCCGACCAGCCGGCCTCCGGCGCCTAAGATTCAGCACCTCGCGAGTTCCAGGACCCGCCATTTCCTCGCTCAGCCTGGTCCTCTCTGGAGTATCTCGGTCAATTTCCTCGTGAAGGATGCCCCGTGGTTTGAAGTTACTCTCCTCGGTCTCGGTCTCTCCTCTTCCCCTTCTCCCCTCGTCCTCGTCCTCGTCCTTTCCCTCTGCCTCGGCCTGCCCTCGGTTCCTCTTGCTGCCTCAGCTTCTTCTTTAAAAAGCTCGTGTAAGTTGGGACGTACCCAAGCAATTCTGGAGCGTACCGACTAGTGATGGGAATGGCGTAGGCTGCTGTAATCCAGGCCCTGTTAGCTCTCTCTCGAAGGTCTTGAACGATTCCCTCGGCTGCAAGGCAAAACCAAAACAAAGGATCAATATAAGTACGCAGGGCATAACAAAAACATACAAAGTATCTACCGAAGAGTAATTTCTACCGACCCGGAGCCCCGATCCCAAATTGTACCCTGGTAGTGGTATCTGCATTCTCCCCAGGTCCGAACATAAAATTTCCGGTCACCGAGTCATAAATGTTTGCCCATTCCTCGGAGTCGGGGACACGGTAGACAAGGAACGTGTCATATCCCGTCCTGCACGAGAGGTAGTATCGGTTGCTCTCTCGGTTGACTCCCACGAGATAGACGCTGAAGAGTTCCTTGACCCCAAAGGTCAAGTTGAACTGCCTCCTTAGCTCAATAACGCTTGTAATGATTCGGTAGGAGTTTATCATGAGCTGGGAAGAGGTAAGAGAAAGAGTTCGGAGAACTCGTCGGATAAATTGATGAAGGGGGGATCTAATCCCTCCCTCAGAGATTGCCATCAAGGGAAAAATCAACTCCCCTGGTCGGTGAGGAAGGGTCTTGGGGTTATTGTCAGGAAGTAGTCGAACTTCTACGTCCGGAGGGATGCTGTAAACCCTTCTGAACTCGGCGTATGCAGCCGGGGTCCCGTTGAAATACTGGTTCAGATAGGGACACGGTCTCATCGGCCTCCTTCGTCCCCGAACCTCTTCGAGGGCATCGGTGAATGGGCCCGGTCCATGGCCCAAGGTACTGGGGATCTCCATCTCTCAAGGAACGAAGGCTGTGACGGGACGTGAAGCTCTAAGAGGGTCCGAGGGTTCAATGGCGTCCAACGGAATTCGGTAAAAGGCCTGGGCACGACACTCCTCAAAGATCTCCTCAAGATTAGCAGAAGAAGAGCTGCTGGAACTGTCTGAGGAGACTTCAACAACCATTCGCCCCTACCTAGCAAAAAAAATGTGTGCAAAAGCCTGTTAGCTATATGCCCAGGGAAAGCAACATGACCTGGCGAATAGGACGGAATAGTTATCGCTCCTCGGTAGATTTCCGGGGACCCTTCTCCGGGAGGGGTCCCCGAGGCCAGTGGTTATATCTATGGTCTCAAGTTGAAGATTGGCCTCAGGAAAGCTAAGAACAAAACGCTGGAGACACCCAGCGCCGCTGTAGGTCGAACAGCGGCGAACGGCGGTACAACCACAACGCGTAAGGAATGTGGATTAAAGGGAAGAAAACTTGAAGAAAATGATCAAAACATGAAAACCAGCAACTGAAGATCATCATATCTGGGTTTTGTGTCGAGATCCGCGTCCAAAACGCTCAAAATCTTGATTGAAAGCTGGAAACAGACGGCGGCAGCGGTTCGTCTTCAGAAGCGGAAGAAAAGTAATCGTCTCACCTCTGTCATTCCTATTTGTAATGGGAGAGATGGAGGGCTGCACGGGAAACGAAGCGTTATGCACCGAGCCGTCAGATCTTCGACGCGTGTTATCATCGGACGGCCAGTATCAGGGGATCTGCACCGAGGACAGGCGCCGGATATTCGAGCCACAGGCGTAATGACGCGTGTCACCGAAGCGATGTTTCGTACCAATCAACTGACATGGCACGTGTTGAGACAGCCTTTTTATTCTGAGACCTCGGTAACTGCTGACACGTGGCTCTTGTTACTGGCGCAGGTTGAACGGAATCTACCGAGGCAAGCGTATTCTCCGGTAGTTCTCTAAAAAAAAAAAAAAAGAGGATCAAGGCCTAATGTTTCATGTGATGAGGTCAAGACCCTGAAGCAGGGGTGCAAGGCTCTAGGGGCTTGAGGGGCTATTGTGGAGGCTTCGGTTATGGCTTCGGTAACCTGGCCAGACCATCGTTAACCGAGGTATCATATTGGTACGATCCATAGGATAGTACAGGCGGGCCACGGCTTATATCCTTCAGTTATTCGCTCGGTATCAAGTCCCCTGTTAATACTTCGGTAAATTACCGAAGTAAGCATTCCGTCAGGGCCTTTTGAACGAATGTAGCATGACAAGAGGGGACCGAGAGCGATACGTGGTAGATAAGATCATCTAGGCCAGGGTCTGGCCATGTGCTCCGTAACCGCCTTATCCAATGCGTCATCTATGATGTCATTCGAGACGGTTACCCGAGCGTATCCTTCACTCGCTAACTTGGAGGCCAAGTAACCTAGGTCTATAAATATAAAGGGATATTCATCTCTGAGAGGTATGCCATCCTTCCCTAACCCTAAGATCTACACCTTTCCCTGAGATCTGACTTGATCATCGGAGGGTCACTGGGCTATTCCAACCCTAGTAACTTATTGCAGGTCCAGAAACAGGAGAGCAAACCAGTGGAAGGGGAATCCAAACCCAAGCCAAGGTCCCGTCAAATCGAACCCCGGCACTTTTATTGACAAATTAGTTGGAACTAATTTTGTTTATTACTGTAATTTCATTGGTAGGTTATCTAGAAAGGGAAGAAGGGAAAGTCGATCGATAGATCACACCCATGAGTAATGCGGCCTACCTAGTTGATGGTGAATTATTATTATTAGACCAACTGTGATATGATATATATTCTCTTTGAATGATGAATAAAAATAAAAGAAAACTCCAATATTCTCATACTAAATATTACTATGAGAACACATGTTGCTACCAAATCAACAACCCGGCCAGTTGCATACCCAAATAGAGAAAATTTGGCATTAGTTTTTTATTTGGGTCAAACTGGTAGGACATTTTATTGATTGATGACAACTTGACTAACATTAAAGAAGGATGATTATCTTGTCCTAAAAAGCTCAATAGAGGTCTAGCTTCCTAAGTTTTGGAACCAGAGCCTCGCAAACCACAACTTGCCAACTTATCGGCCACTGCATCTGCCAATCGTCGAACGAATTGAAACCTGCATCTCCCAACCTGATGAGCCAGCCATCTTCAATCACAACATCCACTTCGGCCGGACATTGAATCTCTTCGTTTAAAATCCTCACTATCTGTTGAGATTCCCCTTCGACTATGATGGCATTCGATCAAGAGCCTCACGCCAAGCCCCTGCCTGAGTGCACGCAGCCGAGCTCATCCCTCCCCATTTGGTCGATCTTGCAGCTACAAATCGGCCGTACGGCCCGTACTTGTCTCGCACAACCATCCCCCTTCCGCTGGCCTTCGCTGCATGCATGATGTATCCACGCCCCGTCTTTTTTAATTTTGACGTACCCACCTAATGGAGCTACCCATAAACCACTGCCCCGAGCTGCATTACCACTTTGTCGATGACTCACTGCCCTTTCCCTGCATCCATCGATTGATCGAACAAATTTCATTCTTTATATAGGATATATATAACATGCTACAACATTACTAGCTAACACCACATATTTTTGCGTTGGGAAAAAGAAAGCACTACAAATTGGCCCAGCCGGACACTTGAGTTATAAATGAAAAGAAAAAGAAAGCACCACAAATTTTGTTATTAACAAACCCCATTAATGAATTGATTCGTCAGAGTTACGTTCGCACCGTAGTTGCACATACGTAACCTGCAGGCCCAGCCAGAGCAAACATGCAATACTGTGTACAGAATATACTCTCTAATATTATTATTTTTGTTTGGAGTAATAATAATAAGTAGGAGTATTATGGTTGCTTCACCTACCCCAACAATTATACAAGTGGTGGTTGGTGGTGAGCATGACTTCTAAATACTCCATGATCTGCTTAATGGCTAGCTAGCTCTTTCTTTTCTTGGTTATTTTTTAAATATATATATATATACTATAACAATACTTTATCGATCGGTTTGTTGCAAGCAATTGGTTTTGGTTTCAAAAGGCCTTTCAACTTGCTTGATTAATTAGTCAAAATTAACTGCGCGCTTATATAATTAATTAGTCAATATTTTCAACAATCATTGGGAAAGACTTCTTTCTATATATATATATATATATATATATATATATATACGGGGCGGTTCAGGGACACCCAAAAAAACACCTAAAAAAACACATAGTTTCCGATCAAATTTTGATGATCTGAGCCGCTCAATGTGATCAGAACTTGATTTTAAGGGTACCCATGAGAAATCAGCAAAATAAATGACCGGGAAGGACTTGATCCAAACAGTTTCGAACAGTTTTTTATTGAACGGTTCAAATAAAAACTGCTCAAATCAAGCCTTTCCCGGTCATCTTTTTTTGCTAATTTTTCGCGGGCACCCTTAAAATCACATTCTGCACACATTGAACGGTTCGGATCATAAAAATTTGATCGGAAACTATGAGATTGAAATTTGAGGTGTTTTTTTAAGTGTTCCTTGAACCGTCCCGATATATATATATATACATATGTGTGTGTGACTGTGTGTGGTGTGTGTGTGGGGGGGGGTTGGTGTGGGGGGTTTCAATGCACATGAGTACGTACAGTACACTATTGAAAGTTTCAAAGTACAAAATAAAGAAAGAACTTATACTATATACATATATATATATACAAGAAAATGGGGTGATTAATACTATTTATTTTCCAATTATCACGGCGGCTTTAATAATCAATTAAGCTTGCATGATCCATTGATATTCCTTGTGTTATTTTCGGTGCGGATGGACTAATGGGCAAGTGTAGTCACTCAATCTCCTTAAAAAAATAATTATAATTCGGAAATTGCCCTAAATGTTGCACCTAAGGTATAAAATTTATCCTGAGCATTTAATTAATCAAATAGGACTTTCACAATATGCGGCTTCTGAATAAACTGTTTGCATTTGGATGAGAATCAATTAATAAATACTAATATTATTACACTTATATACTAATGAAAAGACATCTTAATTTTTACACAACAAATGACTTCTTTATATATTATTTTCTCAATAAGAAAAAAAGAAAGTCTACAGTTACCGATCGGGAAATCCCGATCGGAATCCCGACGCCCCGCCGGGCACTCCCCAGCCACCAGATGGCCGATCCAATCCGTCCAATAATTCTAAAAAGAAAAACGGGTGGGCCTTCGCGAAAATAAAATAAATACTAATATTATTACACTTATATACTAATGAAAAGACATCTTAATTTTTACACAACAAATGACTTCTTTATATATTATTTTCTCAATAAGAAAAAAAGAAAGTCTACAGTTACCGATCGGAAAATCCCGATCGGAATCCCGACGCCCCGCCGGGCACTCCCCAGCCACCGGATGGCCGATCCGATCCGTCCAATAATTCTAAAAAGAAAAACGGGTGGGCCTTCGCGAAAATAAATGGCATCCGACGTGTGTAAATGGCCTATCCAAGCACTCCTTTTTTGGCCGATCCAAACACAAAAATGGAGTGCTTGGATTGGCCACTTACACATGTCGGATGCCGTTTATTCTCTCGTAAGCCCACTCGGTTTTTTTTTTATAGAATTATTGGACGGATCGGATCGGCCGTCCGGTGGCAGGAGCGTACCCAGCGGGACGTCGGGATGCCGATCGGGATTTCCCGATCGGTAACCGTAGACTTACTCTAAGAAAAAAGCAATTCATGGTTGCTTTCATTCAATTTTATTCTCTTATACAAATTGTTTCCGTACTATTAGGAAACAAATAAGTAATTCTGGCTATGTCGTCTCGGAACTTATTGCTCAAATAGTATTCAATAATGTCTCAATTGCGTATTTTTTAATTCAGAAGATTCTTGCTTACAGAAGAGAAAAATATTGTATAGAATTTAGGTGGACAAATGAGCATCCCTTCTAACAAATTGAATCGTAAATTAACTAATAAAAATATGAACGAAAATGAAAACATAGCCAATTTTTTTTTTGGTAAAATAATTCAGTTAGTTGAAGGCAAACCTGGCCTCTATGTCCGATTCGAACTAGGGGATGGTATTGTGCATCCGCCGCACTATGCGGCATCCAACCTGTCCGTTCGGTAATTCAACAATTCAAATCTTATCTCTACCATGTAGCATCAGAGCGGTTTATTACCAAGAAAAAATCCGGACTATGAAATTGTCGAATGAACGACTTGGATGCTACATAACACTGTGTTGTGCCGAGGGTGCATAGCACCATCAAATCATGCCATTGACAAATGAGTAGTGCTATACGTACCGACCACCACCATCTCAAAATCATACCGATGGTCTCGTCGGGCCCACTCTGGCGATCGGACGGCCGATCTGAGCCGTCCAAAAATTCTATAAAAAAAATCCGAGGGGGCATACAGGTGAATCAACGGCATCTGATGCATGTAGGATGCTCGATCCAAACATCCCATTTTCCCATATATATGTATGTGAATCAACAGCATTCGATGCGTGTAGGGTGCTCGATCCAAATACCCCGTTTTCGCATATATATGTATGTGAATCAATGGCATCCGATGCATGTAGGGTGCTCGATTCAAACACCCCATTTTCGCAGATCCAAACACCCTATTTTCGTATATATGAAAACATGGAGTGTTTGGATCGAGCACCCTACACGCATCGGATGCCGTTGATTCCCGCGCAAGCCCCCTCGGTTTTTTTTTATAGAATTTTTGGACGGTTCAGATCAACCATCCAATGGCCGAAATAAAACCGGCGAGACCGTCGGTACGATTTTAGAATGGTGATGGTCGGTACCAATATCTTTACTGATTGACAAATACTCTACTATGAGAAATGGGAGGAAGCTATTGGGTAGAGAAAACAGCAGTGCTACAGTCACCGACCTTGGGGTCGGTGATCGGCCACCGACCGCGTGTGGGGTCGGCCCTGCACAAATAATCCGAGCCACTCAATAATTTTTAAAAAAAAAACCGAGTGGGCTACGTGAGAAATATGCTCAATCCGATGTGTGTACGTGCTCATTCCAAACTTTCATTTTTGAACGGCTCGGATCATCTGATTTTGGAACAGCTCGGATCGAGCACATACACACATCGAATTGAGCTTATTTCATGCGCGGCCCACTCGGTTTTTTTTTTTAAATTATTGAGCGGCTCGGATCATTCGTGCGGGGCCCAGAGTGGACCCCACACAGGGTCGGTGGCCGATCACCGACCCTCCCGGTCGGTGACTGTAGTGTTTTCGTAGAGAAAATACAAGATTTTGTGTGACAGCAAATACAGCATCCTACCAACCACAGATAAAGATGTATGGTTGGAATGGGGTTGGTAGGTCTTCCACGAGGTGGAATGGGTAATACTATAATAGTAAACAAAAGCAACGCAGTGACTTTCTAGAGTCGTTTGCGAACAACTCAATTAGTCCTCAACTAGGCTCATACTTGTTTGAATTTTGGAGGAAATTTTTCAAAATAATAAATGAAGAGAAATAAATAAAAAAAATTATTAAAAATTGTGCGCAGGAATTTTAAGAGCCGAAACAAACAAATCCTTAGGTTCCTCAGGATAACGGTTGGGTGAACTCCAATCTCCAGCCTCCAGTTGCAACACAATGAAATGTTTAATTTTTACTCCCTCCATCCCAATTTAATAGTTAATCGTTCTATTCTAATCGGATAAAAAATTTTGTTTATATCTTTAAATCGGTAATTAATTTTATATACAATGTGGATTTTTTTTATAACTCTCGATTAGTTCTGTAACACGAAGTTCTTAAAATCACATAAAATATGATAAATTAAAAGTGACATGAACTTTCAAAAAAGACTATTAAATTGAGACGGAAGGAGTAATTACTTAAGGCTCCGTTCAGTTGTCAAGAAAGTGTAGGAAATGATGGGAAAATCAACTTTTTCATAACTTTTGTAGTGTTTAGTTGCCAGGAAAGTAGTGGAAAAATGTTCTTAAGTTTTCCTGCAAGATTTACTTTCTTGCAAAAGTGATCCGGCCAAAAGCATAGGATTTTGCGGGAAAGTTTTCTGCATTATGGGGCCAAAATAATTGGAGGACAAGAAAAAAAACGAATGACGCCAATACCAAAAAAAATACGAATTAGGTTCTTAGAAAGACACTTTAAAATTTACGTGAACAATAACAATTTCGACTACTGTGATGCTTTCTAAGATAATTGTTGTAGAAAAAATTAGTAATTGATTTTTTTTTGGAAGTATTTATTTATCTTGTCATTAGTCTTCAGTTTTGTTTTGTACTTACTAATCATCAGTTTATCAATGAGTTTTTGTATCGGCAACTAATCAAGCATAGTTATTTAACATTTGTTTATTTAGTTATCATCTACTTATTTTTTAAGCTTCATATTAAGGCTTTGCATTAGATAAAATATATTTTCCGGTACGTGCTAGTTTTCAAAGTCACTTTTAGCCATGGGAAATAAAGAAGTTTCTCATAAGTGTCTTTTTCCGACAAATGAACTACTAAACTTTAGTTTTCTTGCAAAAAAATTTTGTCAAATGAACACTCACAGGAAAATAGATTTTTTTTTCTTTTACTTCACTTTACTTGACTTTTCCTGAGAATAACTTTCCTGTACAATATTCCTGGCAGCTGAACGGAGCCTAAGGTATCGAAACCAGTGGAGCCCAACTAAAAGAGAAAAGACAATAGGCTCTAATCCAGTTGGCATCTTCTGGTTCTTCCCATATGAGAGGTTAGGGTTCGAGCTCCGTCATGGGCGTTTGAGTTTCAAGATTATGAATTGCATCCGAAACTCTTTGTAACTAACCTACTAACATCCGGCTAACCTCCACTAATGTATATACAATATTGACAAAAAAAAACTAAAAGAAAAAAGCTTCGTATGAACTATATATTCCTACAAAAGTTGATCATAGCATGTATTAGACTTTCAATTTGAGACATTAGAGGAAGAAATTTTTTTATTTCAAACATTAATCACCAGGCCAACATGTAGTATGTCTTGTAACCATAAAGGTTCTAGTTTTTTTTTTTACAGCTCGTGTTCCAATCGAGAATTTATACTTTCCCTGGTCAGCTGAAACAACCCATTGGATTTTATTTTAAATGTTTCATAGAAAAACATGCATTCATATCTTTCATTTCTTCTCACTTTTAACCTAAAAACAAAAAAAATAAAAACATTAATTGGCTTCTGTTTTTTCTCTATAAAATCCAAGACAAGGAAGGGATTATTTTCAAAACTATTCGATGATACTGAGATTGATTTCAAACAGTATTTTCAAAATTATTTTCTTTAATATTAATTTCAGAAAATGTTTTACAAAAACTTAAAAAATATATATTTCCAAAACTTTCTTATTTTCAAAAACTATTTTTGTTAAAAAATACAACAAAAAAATTGAAAACTATCTTTTCTCAAAAAATAATTTCAAAAATGTTTTAAAAATAATAATTCAACAACTATTTTTTTCCCCAAAAAACTGTTTTCAATTTTTTTTAAGAAATTTTTTTTTCAAAAACTAGTTCTGCAAAAACTTTTCCCATATTGTTTTGTAATAAATTTTTTTCCAAAAATTGTTTTTAAAAATTGTTCTTTTTCAAAACTTTCTTGTTTTGAAAAATGTTTTGCAAAAACTTTTTTAATAAATACTATTCCTTATCCCATAAGTAATTCCATGCGAATCAAACATGGGATTGAGTGAAATTAGGGATAAAATTAATTTAAGACAAATATTCTAGGAACTATCAATCCTAGGACTATTAATTCCATCTTTTTCAGTCCTCGAATCAAACGCCGAGTATACTTTTTACCACTTACAAAAATAAATATATATCGAAATTTTCTAGACCATGCACCCTAATAACCATGCACGTGCAAAACAACTGTGTTAGGACCACCACATGGGCCACACTGTGCGCCGTGTGGGGTCCACAAGTCTGGCCCCCACAAAAATTCAAAAAAAAACCCATAAATTTTAAAATAATTCTTTATGGAGCCCTGTAAAAAATCAATTCTAACGAATATCAGTAGGTATGTTTTATGAATTCATAGTTTAGCCCTTACAAATTCATAAAATATACATACCGATATCCGTAGAGCTGATTACTTAGAGGGCTCAATAAATAGCCCCAACGAATTCATAAAATATACATATCAATATCTTTTAGAGCTGATTTTTTTACAGAACTTCATAAATAAGTATTTTAAAATTTATAAATATTTTTTTTTGTATTTTTATGTGGGGATCAAAATGAGCCCCACACGGTTTGTGGTGGCCCATGCGATGGACACCATGTCCTAGACTTTTTGCGTACAAAATTGGTGGGAAAAATGGATAGTGATGACGTGTTGGTTTCGTGCAACCAACCCCATCGGCGACCAACCACCCCTTCCCCCCACCTTGTTGAAATCCCACTTTTTATTGACTACTCCTATTTTTTTTTAAAGGCCCTTTGACGAGTAATTCCGCTGATGTTGGACCCCACCGACACATGTCACCATCTTAACCGTCGAATATTTCAATGAAAATCCAACGGCCTCGTGCAGCTTTCAACTAACATTTTGGTTCGGCCTGTCCACCCCACCAAACACCCAAAATCTCAATGAGCTAATCCTCTCCTCCTCTATATAATTTCCCCTAATTTGTCCCAACAAAACTCAGGAAATTGATCAGCTTTCGATTTCCTTCCATCTAAGTACATAACTACTACTTTTTTGTGATAGTTCATGAACAAAAGTTAGCTTTACACTATATAAATCTTGGATTGGTCGAGCCATTTTTGTCCAACCCATTCCTTATTTTTGAATTTTAATAATTCATTCCCATTTGGGTCTTCACCAAATTAATCCAACATTTTCCACTCGATCTGTACCTATACCTCCAACTGAATTTCAGCAATGGAATTTAGTAACGACCAATGTAGTGGTACTGATGACACCATCTCCTCGTGTGTCCAAGACCCATTGAATTGGGTTAAGGCTGCGGAGTCCTTAAAGGGTAGTCACTTGGACGAAGTCAAGTGCATGGTGGCAGAGTACAGGAAGCCGGTGGTTCGGCTTGGTGGCGAGACCCTAACAATATCACAAGTGGCCGCGATAGCCGCCCGTGATACTGAGGTTACAGTAGAACTCTCGGAGACTGCCAGGGCTGGCGTGGTGGCAAGTAGTGATTGGGTGATGGAGAGCATGAACAAGGGGACAGATAGCTATGGTGTGACCACTGGTTTTGGTGCAACTTCTCATAGGAGAACCAAACAGGGTGGAGCACTTCAGAAAGAGCTTATTAGGTAAACAAAGTTCTTCGCTCAAAAGTTATCATCATGAACCCATGATACCCTTTCTTTTCTTTTTGAGATGATGATATGCGAATTGATTTCTTGTATATAAAATTCTCATGCCCAATCACATGATCGTATGCATGTGATCAATTCATTTGAATCAAAATATAACTTGTCAGGACTCGTACATAATTTCACGAGATTAATATTTGGAGTAATTATTTAATGGTCTTGGGGCACCGCTACGTACATGGTGCCGTCCATACATTTAATATTTGTGCCATAACAAAAAGTGTACATTGATAAGGATGTTAGTGTATTACGTGACTGATAGACTGCCAAATAATTTTTTCGATTAATTGACAACATTATCTGGCAGTAATGAATTTCTGCATAAGATTATTTCGGAATGGTACTATACAGAAAATGTTAATTAGAGGATTGTCGTAGGGACAGAGTCAATCGTTATCTGGGTTGGTGGTTTCTTAAGGATCAACCAGGTTAGAATTTTGGTAGTACTGCGTATCAATTTAAAAATGAATTGTTTACCTTTTGGGGTAGTTTGATGTGCCTTGCATGCCAAATACTTGTAAGGTTGTTCGGCTAAATAAGCAAAATGACTTATTTTTTTTGTCATTATTGAATTTTTTTTATATATTTGTTAGTTTTTTGTCAATTTTTTTGCTAATTATTGCTTTGTCATGACAAAAGGAATCTAAAAAGTAAAAAAAATTACTATCGAAATCAATTTTTTTTAAATAAAGACGAAAAAATTGGCTTATTGGCTTATTTTTGTCTTTATTTATAAAAGTTAGGTTTCGATCGTAATTTTTTACTTTTTAGATTCCTCTCATCATGACGAAACAATAATCTCCAAAAAATTAACGAAAAACTAACAAATACGAAAAAAATTGAACAAGGAACAAAAAACAAGGTCACTTGGCTTATTTAGCCGATTACTTTTGTCCTCATGAAAGAGAAAATTCCAATATTATTACTTGGCTGTGATCAAGGCACCAAAAACATCTCTAACAATACCTTATAAAACCTCAAAAAAAAATATTACAGCTAAACGTGCTTCCCGTTAGCATTTGCCAATAAAAATTAGTATAATAAAGTAAAGGAAATTCCTTTCAAAAAAAAAAAAAGTAGAGAAATTTATTTTATGTTCAACACCCGCTTACACACAATCACAAACAAACGCAAAAGGAAAGAGAGAATCTATTCTTTCTAATATATGAAGGGAGAATCCCTTTTGGTGTAACCATCTTGTGAAATTGTCACAAAAGTATTTTCCACTTTTGCCCTTCAAAAATAAGTTCTTATAGGTTTTCCAAATTCATAATATTCCAATATTTTGGGCAGAGTGGTAATTTCACTGTGCTCAATCCAACCATCGCAAGCCCCACGTCTACCTCTTCACTATTTTGAGAAAATAACACCCATTTTCGCTCAAGGAGTGCCCGTGAAATTACATAATTGTTTTTTGAAGACTTTAAGAAATGAAATTAATGCAATAAATTCATAGCTGGGCCCTGGCTATATGGTTTATTGATTAGTCTGTGTTTAGATAATTAATGTTAATGTATAGGCCATATCTTGATCCTTCTGGGTCTATATATAATGACAAGAGTTAAAATTCTTTCCACCACATTCCACCTTTGGTTTTTCACCACAGCCCGTTACGGATTCCACCAAGCATTTTTTGTTATAATCTGAACCGTTCATCTTGCAGAGCCCACATAATAGTATGTGCATGCAAAAAAATGAGCTTGATCGGACATCAACAGGTATATTAAAAATTGAATTTTGGTTTAGGAAATGGACTGCCGTAAACAATTTAACTTCAAAGTCTATGACCCTCCATTCTGTAAACCAAAATTCAAGTTTTGATATACCTATCGATATCCAATCAAGCTGATTTTTTTCATGAGTATACTACTTTATGTGTTCTACAAGATAAACGGTTCAGATTGTAACAAAAAAATCTTATATATAGGGCCCACATACGGTGGTGGACTATGACGGATAGAATTTACACTCTAATGACAAACGATAATTTTAGTTTGTTTGTGGTCCAATCCAACCTCTATCTCTCTCTAGCTGAAAAAATTACAAGCACTTTTCAGTTTCAACACATCACATGATAGATGGTTTGTACAGTACTCCTTGGTAACTAGTAGTATTTTAATCCAAAAATCAATGTGAAATTTTGGTGCACCAGGTTCTTGAATGCCGGGATATTCGGTAACGGGACGGAATCTTGCCATACCCTGCCTCGTTCGACGACACGGGCCTCAATGCTGGTGAGAATCAACACCCTCCTTCAAGGGTATTCGGGGATTCGATTCGAGATGTTAGAAGCTATGACCAAATTTCTTAACCACAACATCACCCCGTGCTTGCCCCTCCGGGGCACAATCACAGCCTCGGGCGATTTGGTCCCTTTGTCCTACATTGCTGGGCTTCTAACGGGAAGGCCCAATTCGAAGGCCGTTGGGCCCAATGGAGAATCGCTCAATGCAGTTGAGGCCTTCTGCTTGGCGGGTATTGATACCGGTTTTTTTGAGTTGCAGCCCAAAGAGGGTCTTGCGCTGGTGAATGGTACGGCGGTTGGGTCGGGCCTAGCTTCCGTTGTTCTTTTTGAAGCCAACATCCTCTCTCTCCTCTCGGAAGTTTTATCAGCCGTGTTCGCAGAAGTCATGCAAGGAAAGCCCGAATTCACGGATCATTTGACCCATAAATTGAAGCACCACCCGGGCCAAATCGAGGTTGCAGCTATAATGGAACACATTTTAGACGGCAGCTCTTATGTCAAAGAAGCCCAAAGGCTTCATGACATTGACCCGCTCCAAAAGCCGAAAAAGGACCGATACGCCCTCCATACATCTCCCCAATGGCTCGGGCCACAGATCGAAGTCATCCGATCCGCAACCAAAATGATCGAAAGGGAGATAAATTCCGTGAACGACAACCCATTGATCGATGTGTCCCGTAACAAGGCCCTACACGGAGGAAATTTCCAGGGTACCCCAATAGGGGTGTCAATGGACAACACCCGACTTGCCATTGCGGCGATAGGCAAACTCCTATTTGCACAATTTTCGGAGCTCGTTAATGACTTTTACAACAACGGTTTGCCCTCGAATCTCTCTGGCGGGCGTAACCCCAGCTTGGATTACGGGTTCAAAGGTGCCGAAATAGCGATGGCGGCTTATTGTTCCGAGCTCCAGTTCCTAGCTAACCCTGTAACCAATCATGTCCAAAGTGCAGAGCAACACAACCAAGATGTGAACTCATTGGGCTTGATCTCATCCAGAAAAACAGCCGAGGCACTTGACATACTAAAACTCATGAGTGCGACTTGGTTGGTAGCCTTATGCCAAGCAATTGACTTGAGGCATTTGGAGGAAAACCTAAAAAGCATAGTAAAAAACACAGTGAGTCAAGTGGCTAAGGGGGTTCTAACCTTGGGTTCAAATGGAGAACTTCACCCCTCAAGATTTTCAGAGAGAGAATTGCTCAAAGTGGTGGACCGGGAGCACGTATTCGCGTATATAGATGACCCGGTGAGCTACACGTACCCGTTGATGCAGAAACTCCGACAAGTCCTGGTGGAGCACGCGTTGGCGAACGGGGAGAGGGAGACGAATCCCGCTACGTCGATTTTCCAAAAGATTTGCGCGTTTGAGGAGGAGCTGAAGACCGCCTTGCCCAAGGAAGTCGAAACTGCACGGTGCAATGTGGAGAGTGGAATGGCAGGTATTGGAAACAGGATCAGGGAATGTCGGTCGTACCCGTTGTACAAGTTTGTGAGGGAGGAATTGGGGACGGGATTTTTGACCGGAGAGAAGGTCCGGTCACCGGGAGAGGAGTTTGACAAGGTGTTCTCAGCCATTTGTGAGGGGAAGTTGATTGATCCTTTGCTGGATTGCTTGAAGGAGTGGAACGGTGCTCCTTTGCCAATTTGCTAATTAATTAATTAGGATATATACGTGACAGTCTCTACATTATTATGTGCACATTACTCTTACAATTTCAATAATTCTAGTGACATACCAAAACTCACACCCAAATACATATCCATACTCACATGAGTAGTAGGCCTCATACACACACTAGAGTGTGTAGTGTGTGTAGGACCCACCACTCATGTTAGTGGTGGGTGTGTGTTTGGGTGTGGTACTAGCACCACTCTTACAATTTACTAGTGCAATATTTGTTGTTTTTTTTGTCAGATGTAAAACTTAAGTTATTTGACTAGTTTGTACTTGAAAATATTTTATCTCAATTTGTGTACGAAAGTGTGTATTTGGTCACCCTATAATATTCTTTTTTCACTCAAGCCCCATTTGATAACAGTGATAGAAAGGTGGGATTCGTAAGGAGATGAGATTAGAATTGGGATTGATAATGAGAAGGGATTAGTAATGAGTATGTTTGTTTGAAATGAGATTGGATGATGGGATTATTAATATCATGTTTGTTTGAGATGAGATTAGATGATGGAATTGGATTGATCGAAGAAATTGGTATGAATACCATGTCCCACGGGGTATTGCTAATACCCCCTAATGGCCGGATTGTACATCCCAATGGACTAATAGTCCAAACCCTTTTTTGTTACCATATAGAGTATTAATACTCCCATGGGATTAGTATTCCAATCCCAAGTCCCAAACCTATTATCAAACGGGACCTCATTATCTTATCGAACTTTCCTTCAACTATCCTAGCTTGATTCATTTAGAGTTTTGCTCAAAATCCATTTTGGTAAGGATATATATCTCTCTCTATACTTATGTGAAGGTGTAGTGTGTAAAAATGTGTTTGGATTGTCCTACTATAGTTGAGTGGAGCTCGGTTGAGTTTGTAAAGTATTTTCCTGCGAACCTAAGAGGTACTAGTACCTCCCTTTTTGTGGTACCTGTACCACCTGGAGAAAAGCATACAGTTTTCTTCTTATGTGATGTATTTATAGGATTGTGTTGGTACGTGTGTTCTTGATATTGAAAGATACACGGACATGATTTGATTGAGGATGTTGATTGACTTAAACTTGTGTAAAACTAGGACAAAGTTATGGTACACAGGATATACCGTATGTCTAAATTATGACAGTTTGTGATTTTCATTATGATGATTTTTGATTTTCTAATGCATATTTTTTATGCTAGTTACGACTTCTATTTTAAAATTTACCTATTGAACAGGTCATTAGTAGGTTATCCATAGTTAAAAAATATTTATGTAACCATAATTATTCATGCCAGAAATCATAATACTTGTGATCCAACCAAATATATGTGTACAATATCACAAATTAAATAATGCTACCCACAAATGTTATGATAACACCATAAATTGGCATTATCTTACCACAATGAGTCGTACCAAAAATTCTTTGACACGTATGATATTTCGTAACAAAATCAAAATATGTCGTACCAAAATCAACAATTGTTATACCAAAACAAAATACATGTGTAAAATACCACAAATTCAGTAAAATAACCAAATTTGTTATGACAACACCTAAAATTGTCATTTTCTTACTACAACGTGTCGTATCAAAAGAAAACATATTTAAATACTACAAATTATATAACAAATCATAATTGTTATGACAATACTATAATTTGGCATTTTCATACCCACAACTGTCATAGCAAAAGAAATTGATTAAAATATTCCGTAACAAGACCAAAATACCACAAATTCCGTAATATAATCAAATTTGTTATGACAACACAATAAATTGACGTTTTCATACCCACAATGTGTCATATAAAAAAAATTCAATCGAAATGTTCAGTTAAAGATAATCATAATTAGCAAAATACCAAACCACAAATTCAGTAATAAAACCAAATTTGTTATGACAACACTATAAATTGATGTTTTCATACCCACAACGTGTCGTATAAAAAAAATTCAATCAAAATGTTCAATTAAGTTATAATTAGCAAAATACCATACTATAAATTCAGTAATATAACCAAATTTGTTATGACAATACCATAAATTGACGTTTTCATACCCACAACGTGTCGTATGAAAAAAATTCAATCAGAATGTTCAGTTAATGATAATTATAATCAACAAAATACCAAACCATAAATTCAGTAATATAATCAAATTTATTATGACAACACCATAAATTAATATTTTCAAACCTACAATGTGTTGTATAAAAAAATTCAATCAGAATATTCAGTTAACAATTGTTATAATCGGCAAAATACCATACCATAACTAAACGTCAGCGAGTATATTTTAGAATGATCGATCGTAACTGCTAGAATATCAAGTCATACGATATTCAGCATTGTCACCAAAATTAGATATCGACAACTGCGTAATCGAAAAAATTTAATGTATCCAAATACAAGAATGAAGTTGATCGCTTATCATTAGACTCTTAATCAGACAAAAAAAATCCGTTTACTATTGAATTCAGGTGCCGATGAAAGGGCTTTCTAAACTCTATTGAGCCAAAAAATTACGTGGATTATTTAATCAACAAATATAACGAAATCAATGGTTTTGAATGTTATTATTGTGTCGCGGTTGTAAGTCAACCATACATTCAGTTACAACATAAAAATTGATTTTATATCAAGTATATTGAATGCACAATTCTAAATGTTCTTTTGGTACGACACATTGGGGTAAGAAAATACCAATTTTTTGTGTTGTCATAACAATTATGGTTATGTTATATAATTTGCAATATTTTACAAATGAGGGAGAGGGAGAGAGAGTCATGGAAGAGAGAATAACGTATTACCTATTAAGTTAGTTTTTCATTTTATTGATTGATTTAATAAATGGGTGGTCCGGATTATTCATTTTTAAATCCAAAGGTTTAAAATCATGGTGCGTATGATACAACCCCTAATAAGGGGTGTGTACCATAGGACTACCCATAAAACTATGATCGAGTTTGATTTCGAATTGATGTCATGCCTAAGAAAATGTTGAATAAAAGATTAAGCCTTGAAACAACACAACAGTTAAGCTTTGACGATTGATCGAATGATAAATTTAAAGGTTAAACCTTGAAAGATCATTAAGGTTAAGCCTTGAAATAAACATTTGGACATGTAGGAACTTAATGGGGATTGAATGGTTTCATATATAAGTACTTGGCTTTATTGAACTTGTATTTCCTTATTTCTTTCCAAATTGTCGTGGCACTCATCATTGTACAACCATATAGAGTTAGTTGGCATAATCTACGGGACAAGTACGAGTGTACTCAACTCTTCATTTTTCAGGTACGAACTAAGAGACATGACTTAGAGTGCTTGGCGTGCATCATATGAACATCTTTTGAAAGATCACTTGGAAAGTTTCAATGTCATCATTCATGTTACATATTTTGGGAAGATGAAAATGTAACTTCACTTTAGTCCTCAATTTGGATGACTGTACTAAACTTAATACATTCCCTTTTGTCGTCATTCATGATAATTTGGTTGTAAGTTATTGAAACTACTTTTGGATAGAACATTGGGTTTCAATGGAATGACATGGCATGGTCTTTTATGGAAAATTATGAACGAGTTTATCAGTATTTTATTTATGCAAAATGTTTTGTATTTTTGTTGAAAATCGACGGCATAACATTCACACACACACACACACCAAAAAAAAACACATTCTTATAGCTAAAAATGGAATTGTTACTAATTCGTTTCTCATAATAATCCAGTCTGCGTATTTTAGAGATGGTGTACTAGCTAGCAAGTAAGGTGTACCAGTTTCACATGTGCTTTTTGCCGATGACTCCGTTGTCTATTGCCAAGCTACTAACCAAGATTGAGAGGGCCTTCGCCAAATATTGGGAATTTATGAAGATGCATCAGTTTAGAAAATTAATAAAGACAAGTCCTCAGTATTCTTCAGCCCAAACACTTCTCTCTCTGTTCGATCTGGGTTCTCTCTCTGCCATGGTTGGGATTTCAATGGAAGTCAAAGATGCAAAATATTTGGCACTTCCTATCTTCCTTGGTAAATCCAAATGGGAATTTTCTCGTTTATACAGGACCAAACTCTAAAGAGATTATTAAGGGGATGGAGCGAATCACGGCAAAATTCAGCTGGGCGTGAAACTCTCATTAAGTTAGTCTTACTGACTTCACCATGTTATTGTTAGTAATTTATTTTAATCAACGGGTATCTGTAATTTTAACGTGGGGAGATAATAAGTATTTAATATCATGGAGCTCGTAATACAATTGAGATAAAGATGAGAGTGCAATTATAATTATGTAGTGGGGTGAATTATAATTAGTGAAATAAGAAATAGAATCCTGGCAGGATTAGGTTTTCTTATTTACACTGGGAGCCCAGACTTATTACTCTTTAGGTCCCTATCGTAACCCTATATATACACGTTATGCTCTCTAGGTCAGTTGGATGTTTTTGTTTTATTCAGTAAATAGAAGCAGGCTTAGAGAGAGCAAATAGATCACGAAAGAGTCCACACTTAGTTCGTGTTCTAGACGTGGAGGGAATATGATAGAAGATCGTAAGGTACGGTTGAGCAGTATTTGTGATTTATAGTAAGGCGTGCTATAACAAGTTCAACCAGCGTTCGTGTCGCAGGGAGTTGAGGTAGAACCCTAATTTCACTTTACAGGGTTTTAAAATTTTTGTTATCTAATCTGTACACGTCATTACTGGGTCTTGGGGATTCAGTTTCCCAACAGTAGTATCAGAGCAGGCTGTAATCACGCGTATGGATTAAACAAGCCATGTTGTCCGTAGGTTATAGAGGGTAGAACATAGAACTGTACTAACCCTTATTTTGCAGCATTCTTACCCAGCTATTATGATCACATGATTTTTATTGATTTTATGTGATTGGATCCCACGATAATTTTTTTTCGTGGTTATTGTTATTTATTGGGCGCCACGATTATTTTTCGTGGTTGTAATAATTAACGTAGCATGTTAACTCCAATGGAGGCATAAGATCGATGTTTGTATGTTTCTTCGATTGTAATAGCATTTGACAGTTATTCGGAGATCGAAGATGGTAGATACAAAAGATACAAGTTGTTTGGCTCGCAACAGTTTTTTTTTCCAAATTCATAGGGTCTGATTGCAGGGCTCTTTCGACTCAGTAAACGTTGGAATTAGAAAATCTGTTCTTCATAAAAGTTGTAGATAATTGAATTTCGAATCCAACCCAATTTGAATCACTTCAATTGGAGGTCGGATGAAGAAGATATGGCCAAAATACTGAAGATTGTGCAGTTTACACGGGAATACATCAAATCTGAATTTTCTTGCCTAAGCATGGTTGGATTTTGGTTTTCTTGATTGATTCAAACTATCTAAGTCTTCTACACAAGTATAGCCGAAGGATTTCAAGTTTGGAAAGACTCCTTATTGCTTAAGGATTTCAAGTTTAGAAAGATTCCTTGTTGCTCAAGAATTGCATCTTTGACCATAATAGTTGGGATGCATATTTTATTATATTTCCTTATTTATATTTATGCATGTTTCCATGAGTGTTTGCATGTGTGATAGTTTACCATATTTGGACAACATGGTAATATATGGCCTTTGACAAATTTATTTTGGATAAATCTCATGGTCTCCATTGCTAGTTCGTAGGTGATATAATTAATTTTGTATGTTGGTTTCAGAACCTTCCTCCTTATTGAACAAAATTAATTGTGGCATCATCGGTACAAACTTCCTAAAGGGATAGCTCTAAGATAATTGTTGTGTAAATTACTTCTCCATCAGAGGTAATTCATAACGGAACAATGCGTCATGGGGCTAGGTAATGGTATATACTTAGCTATAAATAATAGTATCCTCACCATCTGAGTCACTATTATTATTTATAGAATCGAAGCTATATTGGCTATTTAATTTTACTTGGCATGGTATAGTGTCTAGATAGTAAAATTAAAAGGTTGTGCCTATCTGTGGGGGTGGATTTCTTTGTGATCTTTCCTGTGAAGCTATCTCCGTGTGTTGAGCCATGAGAGATGACGCCGGACTTGGGGTACCTGCAGAACCGGAGGGGGATGTTCCTCCGGGAAGAAACTCCGACGAATTTGTCAGTAATTGGAGAAGACAAGAAGAAGTTTAGTAAGAAATATGCTAGTAAAGAGGAGAGAATGCTGTTGTCCAGGATTCCACAGAGAGTTTCTTAATGATAATGCCCTTCTATTTATAGGCGAAGGGGTAGAGTGCTGAGCAAGTTGGCTCTGCTTTCCACATGTCGGGTAATGCTTGGATGACGTCATGAAGTAGGTCCATTTAATGAGCGTTACTTTCCAGATCTTACAGAGTCACATGGGTCGATGTCAGAAAGGTCACATCGTTCAGAGATGTCACTTCGAATATCAGAAAGGACAACTTGCTTATCAAAAGATATTTCCGGAAGGTTCCATAAATGACTGTACTCGGTGGAGCCCACTTCCGACACACGAAAATTATCCGAGCGTCTGGTGTTCTTTCCGAAGAACAACCTACCCGAACAAGAGGACATCCCCGAGCGTTTGGAAAGATATCCGAATGAGCTCAAATATACGTACGTTCGGATGGGGCATACAACGTTCGGCGAGGTACCTGGGGGTGCGTCTATCCTTCGGATATTTCGGCCCCCTACAATAGCCCCTCAACTCCTGCTTTTCTTGCTCGGACGAGAAGGAGGAGTTGAATAGTAATTGGCCGAACGTCAGTGAATATCCGAAGAACGGATGACTGATCGAATCTTTGCAGCCGTTGCTCGGAAAGAATGGTTGAAACTTTTTGACATATGCCTGCAGCTTTCATTTAATGCTCCTGCAACCGCCAATTTGAAACGTCACCAGGTGTCCCGATTGCATTGGGTGGTGGTACGGCACGTCTCATCACTTGCCATGTGCCGTTCATCGAGTATCACATCAATCTCCCGCTCAAATCCTACGGCTGGGGACAACGATTCGCTTCGAATTCCGCCCTAGGTATAAAAGGGGAAGGGGTGGAGAGAGAAAACCATTCTTTCTTCCTACGCCTCGATCGTTTCAGTTGCAGAGCAAAGTCCATTGCCAGAAAAACACCAAAAACCTGCAGATTTTGAAGCATTCGATCACAGATCCCTCTCCATTTCCAGGTAAATCTTGATTTCCCATGTTTTTATCTGCTTCTTAGTTATTTTTAAACATGCTTTGCCCACGAAACGGGTTTTCTCCTCCCGTTTAAACTTGTCCCGCTGCCTGAACACTAGAGAATGTTGCAGGTGTTCATGTGTTCTTCCGAGCTCATGTTCATCTTCAACCGTGTTCTTCCGAACAATAGGCTAGTATTAGCAAAAAACAACCTTCCACATGACCCGTGAGATGGCGCTTGGAAATGATAGGGAACGCCTGAGTTCACTTTGTATGATAGGCTACACCGAACATAGGTTACACCGAACATAGACACACCTAGGGTTTCTGGCCATGCAATTCGCTAACGGTCTTATCCCTTGCACCTGTACTTTAGGTATGGAGTCTTCACAATCCACTTCTTCCGGTGAGTCTTGTCAATCGGCCGGCTTCGATCGAGTTGACCCCCAAATCGCTGAGATGATAAGAGAGGATGCTCAGGGCTACCGAACGAGATCAAGCGGTGGAGCTCTAGAGGGAATCCCGGGGATTGATTTTCCCGCCTTAGTGGTACCCCTCTGAACGATGGGTCCAGACAGTGACATCATCGATCTTGAAGACGTCCCTTCGGATAGAGAAGAGGAAAATCCGAACGAAGAAGAGGGCGAAGAAGGAGAAGAGATGACCGGCGAGGAAGCTGAGTCGGATAGGTGGGAGTTCAACCTAGAGACTCCCTTCGCCTCCTCTGGCTGAGCTACAAATGAACCGGAGGTCATGGGAGAATCCTTTCATGAGCCCCAGAAGAAGCAGAGGAGAATCGCCCCGATGGACCCCGACCTTATCCCTGATCAAACGAGCAAGGATCCTTGTCGTCATAACTCCGGTACAGGGCAACCGTATAACATTCAGTGACGAACATGTCATTGTGCCCCTGATGGCCATTACCGAAGGTGGGCTTCGGTTTCCAATGCACAGGATCCTAAAGGAGATCCTCCACCGGTTCGAACTCACCCCATGCCAACTGAGTGTTAACTCATACCGAATTATCCATTCAATAATAAAGTTGGCCGAGCTCAAGATGTTCAGGCTCGAAGCCCGCCACATCTTCGAGAACTACATGATGTCTCGGAACGTTCGGTATTCCAGATATTACCTGTAACGCCCCTGAATTTTGGTCAATAAAAATTTCGTTAAAAATTTAAATTTTATTTGAATTACTTATTTTCTCTTGAATGGCTATATGACTTCTTGTTTATTTCGTCATAATTAGATTTTTGGTTATGTGTTAAACTCTCGACTAGAAACCCTACGCGACTAATTTGATAGTTTCCAACTGACTACTTGGAGGAACCGAGCAACCAACTTACCTAGTTACTAGATGAACCTTTTGGACCTTTTGAAACTTTTGAACCTTTTGCCTTTACCCATTGGTCCATAATGATTAGGGTAATCTTTGTCCATTGGACAATAGGCCCCCATTTAAATATTTTGATAAAGTACTAGATATAGTATTTTAATAGTGTATGTTCACATGTGCAAAGTGCTTTTATTCTTTGGGGATTCTCCCATCCCTCCATTATCCATTGGTTAATTAACCACAAGGGTAATTTTTGTCCATTGGATAATAAATTTTTTATTTTAAAAGTACATGTAGTCTTTTCAAAATTTTATTTTAATAAAAGGTACTTGTACTCTTTTGTCCATTGGTTATTAACCGCAAGGGGAATTATTACCCATTGGGTAATAACCGTTAGGAAAGTTAGTGACCATTGGGTAATAAGTCTTTTGATCAAATAAAGTACCGATGTGACTAGGAAACCTTCCAATAAAGTAGATTTGACTTGTACTTTATTATTATTTTAATGGAAAGAATCCTAGCCTTTTTATTTAATTGGGGTACTTGGTACCACACCTAATTTAATATAGGGCTTTTGTCACATGCTTTAAAGGACTTTGATTATTTTAGTATAAAAGTTCCCTAGTAACTTCGGTCCATTGGACAATAACCGTTAGGGTAATCTTTACCCATTGGACAATAGCCTTTTCATTATTTTATTTGTTAAAGAACATGTGTATATATACACATGTGTATATATCTCATTTCAAACGGACATGTAGTCTTTTTAAAAGACATATTTTATTAGTTAAAGTACTCGTCCTTTATTATCCCTTGGTTATTAACTGTTAGGATATTTATTACCCATTGGGTAATAGCCTTATTCTTTCAAAGTAATGGGTTTAATAAACTAGTCTTTTTCAAAAAAAACCCATGGAATGAGGTACAAATATTTTATTATGCTAGTACTTGGTAGTCTTTAAAATCTAGGATTCCTAAGTACTCTTTTATTATTTTATCTTAGGGTTTTGTACCCAATTGGATTAATTTATTGGGGAGTTGATCTTCCTAGATTACAAAGTACCTAGTTTATTTATTTAATCAAACATGTGCCTAATTGGATTTCTTTAATAGGATTTTTGATTTGGAAAAATCTTGTACTTTGTACCTTTCTTATTCTTTCTTGCATTTGTGTATATATATATATATGTGTGTGTGTGTGTGTGTGTGTGTGTGTACTTTAGAGAGAGAGAGAGAGAGGAGGAAGGAGAGAGGAAGGTTGGTTGTACCATGCTTGATCTTTCCTTGATCTTTCTTCATCCTTGGAGAATCTTTCTCCTAACCAAACTTAACTCCCCATTTGTACTTCCATGCTTTGTTTAAAGCCAAATCTTGTACTCTTGTCTCCTTTCCTTGCATCAAATCCTCCAAGTATCAAATCTAAGGACTAACCTAGCCTTGCAAGCAACCTAAATAGGCCTAAGTCTATTTTTGCCTAATGACAATCTATGATGGACCATTATGACACAATCCTAGCCTTTATTAGCCTTAGACCTTGACTACAAGCTAAACCTAGGTTATAATTACCTAGAAAGGCTAAAGATCTTAGTTGATTACATAGCCTTACACCTAGGATATGATTGGACAAGGCATGGCTTGACATGTGAGATGATTTGATGACTTAATAGAGCAAATCCATGGGAGATATAGAGAGAGAGAGGGCCGGCCTTGTGAGAGGGGAGAGAGCCAAGAATTTTGCCTATAAATAGCACCCCATATTTGCCATTCAACTCACACCTTCTCATTGCTCCAACTTCTCTCTAGAAATTCTTATTCTTTCTTTTGTTCTTCTTTTGTTCTTGAGTTCTTCTTGAGTTCTTCAAGAAACTCAACCTAAGCCGCCACTAGACCGCTACTCGACCATCCTCTCGATCCAAAAGTAGTAGTAGTAATAGCCAAGGTCAAGTTTCGAGAGAAACCTTTCTCTTTCGAAGCTACCGGAGACCATCGTAGGAAGTTACTCCGTCCGACCACCGATTACCTTCCGTAGCCGTTACTACCGCCTAGAAGAACGGTATGGAAAACCTTACTTACTTCCTAATTACTTACGTACTTAAGTATAATGTTGTTGTTTTAAAATTGCTAAAAAAGAATGGTAGATTCTCCCTATTTACTTACTGCCTGATTACTTACTTATTTAGAAGTATATGTATTTTGATCTTTAAAGATGATTTTGAGTATGCATATATGAATTGCTTGTATTACTTGTGGTGTGATAAAGCATAAGTGATTTCACTCCAAAGACGTCCGTACATGTGGCGTTGTGCTTTGAATAAGCATAAGTGATACACTCCAAAGGCGTCCGTACATGTGGCGTTATGCTATAAGTAATGATTTAACATAATAAGTAGCATAGAATTGGATGATCTTGTTAGTATGTTTCACGCTTACCGCGGAGTCTTTGCATGATAACGAGACACGAGAATCGAGAAAGTAGAAACATGGCACCTAGGATGTGATTAATGAAAAGAAATATTTTTCAAGGAAGAAAATATTTTTGAAACTACATAATGACCGGTTTTGGGTGGTATTATGTGAGTCGTGTTTTTGCGTGTGTAAAAGAAACATTTGAAAAGGGTGAAATGTTTTAAAAATTCGCAATGTGGCCGGACTTGCCCATTGTATGAGGTGTGTGTGTGTTCCAATGGAAATCCGAGAAAAACGGAACCATTGTGAAGTTGTGTGTGTGTGTGCCAATGGAAACCCGGCGCGGCGGAACCATTGTGAGGATACTCAGGAACCCGGCGCGGCGGAACTGAGGTTGGGTGTGTAGCTTGGTTATCCGCGGTACGGAGCCAATGCAATTGTGTGCCAATGGGAACTCGGCGCGGCGGAACCATTGTGAGGATACTCAGGAACCTGGAGCGGCGGAACTGAGGTTGGGTGTGTAGCTTGGTTATCCGCGGTTCGGAACCAATGCAATTGTGTGCCAATAAGAACCCGGCGCGGCGGAACCATTGTGAGGATACTCAGGAACCCGGCGCGGCAGAACTGAGGTTGGGTGTGTAGCTTGGTTATCCGCGGTACGGAATCAATGCAAATGATTTTAAAAGTTGGGTGTGTAGCTTGGTTATCTGCGGTACAGAGCCAATGCAAATGATTTTAAAAGTTGGGTGTGTAGCTTGGTTATCCGCGGTACGGAGCCAATGCAAATGATTTTGAAAGATTGGGTTTGTAGCTTGGTTATCCGCGGTACGGAGCCAATGCAAATGATTTTGAAAGGTTGATTTATATATGAAAATGTTGACACGGTCTACGACGAGTCGCGTAGGAGAAATCCAGAAATCTTGGACACCAAAGATAGATGATTAACGAATGTGGATGTGTCATTGTTAGCTGTGTATATACGTATCATGTGAAAATTGATGTTTCATTATAGCCTTGTTTGTAAGTTAAGGTTGGCGGGTAAGGATTTCCTATTGAGTGTTGTAGCTCACGGTGTTACCTTTTTGGTGACCCTAACATATTATATGGGTGGCGACGCCGGTATAATGTGTCAAATTTCTTAGATGAACAGGGTAAGATGTACACCGTAGAAGCTTTTGGAGCAGAGGAGCTTGCTAGGATGGAAGAGCAAGCAGAGTAGTATTAGGAACCCTAGTTTCCTTCCTTGTTGAATAAATGTACCTTTTCCTTATGATGTATTTATGATGTAATAATGAGCCAGACTCTTTTTATTATATAATAAATGCTTCATTTAACGTACCCAAAATTCAGGGCGTTACATTACCTGTGTTCTCGAAGAAACATGGTGAAGATCATCCTCGAAGGGATGTACGATTCTGAGAAGTGGGCCTCGGACTATGTCGAAGTCCGGGGTAACTACGAATTCCCACAACGTGAGTACGGTATGTTCGTTTGTTACGTTCGGATACTAACTATCTTTTCTAATTCATTTCCTTTTGATGTTTAATGCTCCATACAAATACCACCAAAGTTAACAAGGACTTGTTGAGGGCAGCCAAAGATTGTGGGTTAGCTACATCGCTTCTCACAATTTCAAGAGAGGAGAGAGACGCCCCAACGATCTTGAGGTACAAACCAACCTACGGAGGGAGAATCTGAGGGAAGGTGACAGACGAGAGTGAGCTTGCCTCCCAAGCAAGTTCTGAAGATCTGCCGGAGGAGCTTCTTTCGAGTGAAGAGAGGCCACTCTGAGGAACAATCCGTCAACCAACCGAAGGGATACCTTTTGAAGAAGAAGAGATGCCGCCCCGCAGCCTCAAAGCTGTTCTCCAACAAAAGATGGAGGAGAAGGAGAGGGAGAAGGGGCTCATGAAAGCTGGAGCCCCTAGGGCCTCGGGATCTGGTCCGAGCCCAAAGGTCCCTGCCTCCGAGCGTGCACAAAAGCGGCCTACCTCTGCTCCCCCATCCCCCAAGGGCGCCGCAGCCACCAAGAAGGCCAAAACAATACCGAAGGAGTCTGAGGCAGGAGGAAAAGAGAAGAGGGGAGCAGAGGGGAGCGAGAAGGGACCAGGGAAAGGCCTATCCCTGGATCTCGATGCGCCTTGGGCTCCGAACTTCATTACTTTGGACAAAAAACAAATTTTGAAGTCAGACAGCCTGAAGGAGGATCCTTCTCTGGGCTTTGCCCTACAATCCGGGCTAGCTCTTCCGAGGGACATCCAGAGCCCCTCGTCGTTGAAGACAGCTCTGAGCGAGTACTACTACCACGCTGGGAGGGTAAGCCAGTTTTCCATGCTTGTGACAAATTCTGATTTTAATCGACATAGTTTCTTCGGATAACTTTAAATTGGTTTGATTGCAGGCTACTCAATCTATCATGAGTGCACAAATGTACCTCACCAAGCACGAAAAGAAATTAAGGCTCTTCAAACAGCCGATGGAGCACAATAAAAATGTGGCTGCCGACTACAAGAAGAGCCTGGAGCAGTCGAAGTCCGTTCGGCAGTCCTTGGAGCTGCAGGTTGCCAACCTCGCTGACCTGAATAAGGGGTTGATGGACGCTGCCGAATGGACCAGGGGATAGGGCAAGGATGAAGGACTCGCCGAAGGAAGGGAGCTCGGGAGGAGGGAGATGAAGGAAGAGATGGAGAAGGAGCTCACTGTGCATTACAACAAAAGGTATGCTCGAGCCGAGGAGGACCTGGCAGATGAGATCCTTGAAGTCCAAGCCGAGATGAAAGAGATCCAACACAAGGCAAGCTTTATGCTCGGGTACAACAGCAGCTTGGACGATGCAGGGGTTGAGCCAGACGACGAGAGGAGGTCCTTAGTAAAGGTTCCGCCTCTGTCATCCGCCAAGGCTGGCCGTACCTCCTCCCGACGCCCAATAGATGATGTTTTGTTGTTTTCTTTTTGTTTGTAATCGACACGTCGGCCTCGAACAAGTAGTCTTTGGTCACACCTAAATTTGTAATGACCTTTTTTTTTTTTTTTTAAAGGTGGCACCGAACGATTTACCATTGGCATATCTTGTTGAATGATAGTTGCTTTCTGTTTTATGGAAAAATCTATATGTTTGTTTGTTCGGCAAAAGTTTTAGTTATGAGTATTTTCTGTATCAACACTTTAACTTAGCCAATGCTGAATGAACGAAAATACATCACAAATCACAAATTTTCCAAGTCTTTTCACTCGGTAGATGAGAATATGAAATTGGAGTTACTAAGAAATGAACTTGGGTTTACCCATATAGTAGCCCCATGCCCTATTGTATTACCGTGGGAATAGAATAAGGCAGTAGAATGGGTAAACAGAGCCAGACATAGGACGTGCAAACGAGTGATATTTTAAAGGCTACGCGAGCGTTTCTCGAACAAATGTAACGAGGGCTACGAGAATTTCGCCCGAACGAATGTACCGAGGGCTACGAGAATTTCGCCCAAACGAATGAAGTCCAAACCGAGCGTATCTGTCAAAGGGAGTATCCGCGTCCCGAGGGCATGAGCTCGGGGCTAGGTGAGATACCCAAAGATTAATAGAGAAACATCAGAACAAATATTGAGATTTGCATTAAGTAAACGACGCTCAAAAGCGTATTCGCCGAACAAAAATGTAAATACAAGAGAAGAAAAAATAAAAAATGGAGGATGCCAATACTAGCCATGGAATTTCCTAAGTTTTTGAGCATTCCATGGATTAGCAATTGGCGTTCCATCCATCTCAGCAAGCTTGTAGACACCATGCCCAATCTTCTCTACCACTCGGTAAGGTCCTTCATAGGGATCCTTAAACTTGGTTAACTTTGATGCTTCGGTGACCATCCGAAGGACTAAGTCCCCAACGTTAAACGAATGAGCGCGGACATTCCGGTTGTAGCCCCTAGCCACTTCTTGCTGATACGCCGCATGCCGAAGGTTGGCATTATCACGAAGTTCTTCGGCAAAGTCCAACTCGGCCCCCACAAGAGCATTATTATCCACATGGTTAAAGTTCTCTGTTCGGGCTGTAGGGATCATAGTAGACAAGGGAAGGACAGCTTCCATATCGTAGGCCGTAGCAAATGGAGTGCGGCCAGTAGACCACCGAGGTGTGGTACGGTAGGCCCATAAAACATGTGGAAGCTCTTCCACCCATTTATCGAGTTTTCTGTCCAAACGACGCTTCAGCCCCCGAGTGATAGTCTTGTTAGAAGCTTCAGCCTGTCCATTGCCTTGTGGATAGGCCATGGAAGAATTATGGATCGTAATGTGGCGCTTTGCATAAAAAGCTTTGATGGCGGATGCGACAAACTGGGAGCCATTGTCAGAAAGGATAGCATAAGGTACGCCAAACCGCGAGATGATATGCTTTCAAATAAAACGTTCCACGTCGCCTACGGTGGTTTTGACCAAGGGGGAAGCCTCAACCCACTTAGTGAACAAGTCTGTGGCTGTGAGCATATACTCAAATCCCTTAGGTGCCTTCGGCATCTTGCCAACTATGTCAAAAGTCCAAACTGCAAATGGCCATGGACTAGTGATCATTTTATGGGGGAAGGCAGGCTAGTGGATGAGAGACGCTTGTTGCTGGCACCGAATACAATGCTTCACGTATTCTTCGGACTGTTTAACCATCTTCGGCCACCAATAGCCTTGCGTCAGCGCATGCTGTGCATGGGATCGTCCTCCTGAATGCGCCCCACAACTTCCCGAATGTAGTTCCTCCAGAACAGCCTGCACAAGGTCTTCGTGGATGACACGCAGATCTGGGCCAGTGAAAGTTCATCGGTAGAGGTTGTCGTTTGGATCCAGGAAATAATTGGCTGCTCGGCAACGGAGTTTGTGTGCTTCGCGTTTGTTCGATGGTAACACTTGATTCTTTAGGTAATCAATTACTGGATCAAGTTGACTCAGACCGAGGGAAATCGCCATTACTGGTTGACAAGCCTGTTCGAAGCTCGGTGTTGCGATTTCGTCGAAGGTAATAGTGCGGCTGCCCGAGGTCTTATAAACCGAAGCAAGACCTGCCAGGGCGTCAGCATGTGCATTGTGCTCCCGAGCGATCCATTCTACTTCCACTCGGCCAAATCTTCCAAACAGGGCCAACACGTGGCTGACTTAAGCATTCATACGCTAGTTTTTGGCTTGATAATCGTCGTTTAAGTGACCCACAATGAGTTGAGAGTCACAAAAGACATGTACCGAATCTGCATCAAGCCGAAGAGCAAGTTGGAGGCCTGCAATAAGAGCTTCATACTCCGCTTCGTTGTTCGTTGCCGGGTACCCAATCGAGATCATGCTTTCACGTACGGTCCCGCTTGGAGAGACGATGCCTGCACCAGCCTTGTGAACGTTAGAAGCCCCATCGACGGTCAGTTGCCAAGCGTCGCCAGAGAAGAGCCTCCATTGCCGCTTTGGTTTCTTTCGTCCGAGGGAGTACCGAGCGCGGAGGGGCTCTGCTGGAAGGTTGGATGGTCCTTCCAAAACCTCTTCTTCCTGAATCCAAGCTTCTTTAGCGGCGGTGGCCAAGGCGTTGGCTTCGTCTTGCAGGCCAAGAGTGAGTTCAGCAAAGAAGTCGGCCAAGGCCTGTCCCTTGATAGCGGTCTGAGGCTCAAACTGGATGTCGAAATTGGCCAAGTCTTGAGAAAATTTCAGGATCCGGCTTGACGCTTCCGTCTTTCGAAGGACAGCTTTGAGAGGAAACTCAGTGAGGACCACAATCCTATGGGATTGAAAGTAAGGCAAGAGGCTCGTTTTTGCTGAAACGAGAGCCAATGCCAATTTCTCCATAGGCAGATACCTCGTCTGAGAGTCCATCATCGTTTTGCTGGAATAGAAGATTGGTTGATGCTCCATCCCCTCTTTCCGAACAAGCACCGCGCTCGTAGCGTGATTCGAAACAGCAAGGTAAAAATACAAATCCTCGTCGGGTAGGGGCTTGACAAGCAGAGGAGTGTGGGACAAGTATTGCTTTAAGGATTGCAAAGCCTGCTCGCACTCTTCGGTCCAAACGAATCTGCGTCGGCTAGTGGTGATCGCTCGAAAAAAGGGACGACAAAGATCGCCCGAACGTCGGATGAAACGATTCACAGCAGCCATCATTCCTGTAAGTCGTTGTACCTCTTTAATAGTAGTCGGAGCTCGGAGATTTTGCACGGCCTGGATCTGTGTGGGATCAGCTTCGATTCCTTAGCGGCTTACTATGTACCCAAGGAACTTCCCCGAACTTACGCCACACGCACACTTTTCAGAATTGAGGCCCAACTTCTGCCGTTTCAAAATAGCAAAGACCTCCCCCAGGTCCCGAAGGTGGTCCCGAGCAAACGTGCTTTTGCAAACCAGATCATCGATATAAGCTTCTATTATTCGGCCGAGCATTCCAGGAAACATCTTTGTAATGGAGCATTGGAAGGTTGCACCAGCATTTTTCAGGCCGAATGGTACGACCTTGTAGCAATAAGTTCCCCGAGGAGAAATAAAGGTCGTTTTCTCCTGATCATCCTGAGCCAAAGCTATCTGATAATAGTCCCGATACGCATCCATAAAGCTTAAGCGCTCGCATCCTGTTGTTGCATCTACCATCCGCTCAAACCGAGGGAGAGGGAATCGATCCATAGGACAGGCGTCATTGAGGTTTGTTTAATCCACACAAACCCGTAGCTTCCCATTTTTCTTCGGCACAACCACTGGATTGGCAAGCCAAGTGGGATATAAAACTTCCCAAATGACACCAGCCTCTAACAGTTGATCCACCTCTGCCATCACGGCTTCGACGTGTGCGGTGGACAAGATTCAAACTTTCTGCACCACGGGCCGTCTACTCGGATCAACATTTAATGCATGCACGACAAACGTGGGATCTACTCCTGGTATGTCTTTCGGAGTCCAAGCGAATACTTCTATGTTCCGCATTAAGAAGTCATACATCTCCTCACGTTCGGCCACGCTTAGAGAACTCCCAATTAAAAAATATCTTCCTTCGCCCCCGGGAATTGAAAAACGTATTAACTCCTCGGTAGATCTTTGCTCGGCCGGCACACCAACATCTTCAATCACTGGGACGGGGGTGGCTGCTATGCATTGTACTTCCATACAGCTCTGTTTGTTTGTTACACTGCTGATGTAGCATTTCTTTGATTGAATTTGATCCCTTCGGAGAATCTCCTGACGCCCATTCCATCCAACAAATTTTACCAACCGGTGAAAGGTTAAAGCGACTGCTTTCATCTCGTGTAGCCAGGTTTGGCCAAGTATTACGTTGTATGGGCTGGGAGAAGCAACCACCACAAACTCGATCTGAAGAACCCGTGATCCAGCTCACACGGGTAGAGAGATTAAGCCGAGTGGCCAAACCGGGGCTTCAGTAAAACTGACGAGGGGAGTAGACGCTGTCCAAAGTTGAGCGGGAGATAATCCGAGGCTCTGGAATGTTGAATAAAACATTACGTCCGCCGAGCTTCCTTGATCTATCAATACTCGTTGAACGGTTGACTTTTCAATAGCAACAGTAACAACAAGGGCATCCGTATGAAGGAGTTGCACTCCTTTCAAGTCGTCGGATGAAAAAGTAATAGTGCTGCCGAAGCTCGGATCCTCCCATTTTCGCTTCCCCGAAGCGCCAACACTGCAAACGGACGAAGAGATGACGGCTCTGTCAATTTCTGAACGAAGTTCGGCTGCCCTCCCTTCGGAAACCTATCCTTGTATAACGCTTACGAGATTGCCGATAATAGGGGGAGATGGTGGAAGTGGACTTCGCCGAATGTCAATCCACTGATTTAGATGCCCAGTTGCTGCAAGCTCTTCTAGATACCGTTTAAAAGGTGGGCATTGCGTAATGTAGTGGCTGCGCTCCTTGTGCTATGTACACATCCCTGGTTCGCTTCCGACGGTGCCTAAGAGTACCGTCGGCCAAACAAAGAATGGCAATTTGCTGATGATGTTAAGGAGTTTGTAGATAGGTTCGGTGAATGCCGTATGCTCGGCCACATACTCGTCTGGCCGTTGTTCTCTTTTCGTTTGTTGCCATGATTATGGCTTAGGGTGCTGCGGAGGTCGACCCTTATTGATCGGCTTATTGGTTGTTTGGCCTGAACTGCCCTGGCCTCCTTGGCCCTGACGAACGTTTGATACTTGCTTCTTCAGCCCAGTTGTTTTGGCAGGTTCGGGAGCCTTTGGTGTGTGTCGCTCGGCCATGGCTTCCTCGTGAACGCAATCTTTCTCGATTATGGTCATGAGCTCTCCCATTGTCTTAGGCGGATTACGTGAGAGGTCACGGAACATTACCGAGGTTGGATCCAACCCGTTCATAAAAGACTCAGTTGCGACTCCTTGATCACAATCTGGGATAAGATTATAGACCTCCCAATAGCACTCGGTGTAAAGCCGTAGGGTTTTTCCAGCTGCTCTCCGCATGTTCACCAGCATAGATAATGTCTTCGGTTAAATGTTGCTGGTGACAAAGCGTTTACTAAACTCTAACTCCAACTCATTGAAGCAAGTGATAGATTTGGGTTTCAACTAATTGTACCATAACATGATTGGCTCGCTTAGGGTGAATGGGAAGATCTTGCACATAAAGGCGTCAGAAAAGTTATGGAGGCTCATAGTCTGTCTAAAGCGACAAACGAACGCGACTGCGTCCTCCTTCGCCTCGTATCGTTTCAGCTTCGGCATGACAAACCTGTCCGGTGGCCGCTCCTGTTGGATAGCGTCCACGAAGGGAGAAGCCTTTGCCTTCTCGAGCTTCGAATTATCTTCTTGAACTGGGGTTTGTGGGACAATAGGGAGAGGAACTTCAGCATGTGGCTCTGGAGTCTTTCTTCGTTCTCGTCGATGGTGCCGGTGATGTTCCTCTTTCTCCTTCGGTCACCGAGTGGTTAAAATCGAAGGCGCTCGCGCCTCTCCTCTCGAGCCTGCCAAAAGAGCGTGCCAAGGCTGAAGACCTGGGTCGACGGGTTAATACATGGTTGGCAAGCCCGTAAACTGATCGTATAGGATAATCGTATTATCGTGCTCCGAACGGTTTCCTTGGTTATCGGTTTGGTGGCGACTGCCTGAATTAGCCGAGTGTCTCCCGTCTTGACGTTCGGAAGTGTGTCGGGATCGTACCGAATATACTCGATTGCTACTGGTGCATGTACGCCGAGGTGGATAGTTTAGATCCACGGGCCTCTTCCCATCTCTCAGACTCGGTTGCCGTTCAGAATGAAGTTTCACTCGTGCTGATGCGCCTTCCTTATTGGTTCTGGCTATGGAACCTGTAGCTGAAGATCGTGAACTCTCGGCACGAATAATGCTCATCAACCGAGGTTGTGAAGCTCCTTGGTCAAGACGCTCGAAGACAGTTAGTCGCTCGGAAACGACGAGTTCGGCCGTTTGGGCTGGACGAGACGTTCTGCTTCAGTTGCGGGGTCCCTTCGGTCAGCTGGGTTCGGCGGGATGCTCGTGAGCAGGGGTTGCGGTCGTCCCTCCGTCCCGCTCCTCCAGCCGTTGTTGAAGCATGGTAATAACCGCCGCCTGATGTTTTCGCTCCGCCAAGGCGATATCCAACTCGGTGGGTGGAAAAGAAAGTTGGCAAGCCACGTAGGGAACCGTCCTAGCCGCTTGATGGGGCTTGAGGTTGATAGACTCATAGCCCTCCAGCCCAAGGGTGAAGTTCTCTGGACCCGGAGGTGAGAGGCGTTGAGCCATTTGTTCCATTCAAACAGAATTTGAGCTGAAGATCGTATGAACACGAAGAACACTGTAGGGAGATAATCCCGAACAGATAAAGTAATAACCAAGCACGTGATACGAGGGGTCACGTGTTAAAAGCAATGCAATTGATATCCGAACAAATGGTACGTGGGACCGTGGTTTGAACATAGTGATGAGCGCCCAATATTGTAGATATCTGGTGCGGCTAGTCCCGTTTAATGTTGTTTTATCTTACTTTTATTTAGTCGTTATAGCGATATTGCACGTAAGGTAGGTTTTTGTGTATTTCAGGTAATTCGTATAAATAAGGCGCGTTTGAACACCATGGACATGCCTCGGGTGAGTCCGAGCTTCCAAGGCCAAGTGGCAAAGTGCCACCGTTCTCCAATGATGAAGATACGAAGCATCGGGTGAAGTTCGGAAGCGTCGGGTGCCAAGTTTTGAAGCTAGGGGCCATTTCTGCAGTTAACAAGGCGGTATCCATACAACCGTTTTGGTTGTATCCATACGGTGGCCTTATCTTTTGGACAGAATCCTGCGTATCCATACAACCGTTTTGGTTGTATCCATACAGCTCCTTTACGGAGCATTTCCAACACAGGCTTAACAGCTCGGTATCCATACAACCGTTTTGGTTGTATGGATACAGATTGCTTACTGTCAGATTTTTCTACTTTTTGAACTTTCCATTTATGGAATAGTTGCTACTTTTGGAAAGTGCTAGGATATTTGTTATGAGAGAAGAGTTGGTTTTTGTATAAATATCCCTCTCCTCTCTCCTAGTAAAGAGTAGTTAGCTTAGTGGTAGCTTAGGATAGTTTTCTTCCATTGTTATGCTTTCAAGTTTCAAGCTTATTTTCCTAACAACTCAAGTAAGTATTGGTTTTATGTTTAATTCTCAAGTATTAATGTTGTAGCTAAGACTTGGATCTTCTCATAAATCAAGTTTATTTTCATTTCTATCGGTTAATCATGTTTTCTTCCTTTAGCATGCTTTCTAGTCTTTTTCTTATGTGTGAGTAATTGTTTAGGCTTGGCATGGGGTGAATAATGCCTTGTGACTTTGGTTAATCTTGCCTTTCTCAACTTAAGACTTGAGGTTTGGTTTGGAAATGTGAGTGGTTCGCCTTTTATGTAACAAAACTTGTCGATGTTAACCTCCGGTGATCATATGCTTGCACGTATGGTTCCGTGAGCTATGTCTCGCCTCGTGTTTGCCAAAAGAACCAAAGAACTTGCTCGCTTTCCAAACTATGCTTCTAGTTCTTGACCTTGATATTTAGTTTGAATGCAAGTCTTGGCGTTGTTAATCTCCGGTGATCATGTGCTCGCTCACATGGTTTCGAGAGCGATGTCACGCCTTGTGCTAAGCTTGTTGTTCAAACTCTATATCAAGCCTAACAATTTTCATAGCTAAATCTTCCGGTTGATAACCTATGCCGTGTGATTCAACCGTGTTTTCGTTGAGAAAAGTTAATTGGCTTAAGTTACGGGCGTTAGGAGCTTCTATGCCTTGCCGCCTTTAATTCTTAGTTAAAACTCTTTTTCTCGTCATTTTCATAAGGGCAATTCTCACCTTTCAAAGGAAAACTAAAAGTTGGCCGCCTAAACGCCGGAAACCCTTGCATCTAATCCGAACAAGCTAGATTCGAACTCCCTGTGGATCGACTCGGACTTTCTCACTATACTATGCAAATCTTTAGTTGTAGTCCGGTAAATAAATAATTGAATTTGACGGCCGTTTGGTAAACTTCAACGACTACCGAATTCGGGCTCGATCAAATTTTGGCGCCGTTGCCGGGGAATTCTTAATATAGCTTATTTGGAGGTTCGACAAACCACTGTAAGTATTCCGTTTATTTTTCATTTTGTGTATATTGAACTCGACTTAGCGGATACCTCTAACCGAGCCACCAATTCAATTTGAGGTTTAACGAAGCTAATTTGAGCATCAATTGCCTTTTTACTATTTTTATTGCTTTTATATAGCCGTGGCGGTGGCTTAACCCCACGAGACTGTTTTGAGAGAGGTGGTGGCATAGCCCCTCTAGCCTGTTTACTTTACGTCTTATCTATCTAATAGAATGGCAGCAGCAAATTGGGAAACACCCTATAAGACTTTGCGGGAGTACCTTTGTCCCAATCAAATTTTCACACCCCATTGCATAGCCACTCATGAAGCCAATGTTTTTAAAAGTCGTATGACCATTACCAATTGGTTTGATCTCAAGAATCAAATCCAAACTTTTGCTGAAAGCGAGAACGAGTCCTTTTATACATGTTGGGGAAGATATAAAGATTTGCTCATTGCAGTCCCAAATCATGGCTTTGAAAATTTTCAAATTGCTAACTATTTTTATAACGGACTTTCTCAAAAGAGTCATGCTTTCCTTGACATGTTGTGCGATCGAAAACTTTTTGAAAAAGAACCAGCTGAAGCCTTAGATTTCTTTGATTGGTTGGCTCAAATTTTACACTCTCGGGTTTATGCTCAACATTGTCAAGAGTCCAACTCAAATGCCATGGAAGAGGAAATCGAGCCACAAAGTTTTGTTGAAAATGTTAGTTTAGATTGTGACAGCTTCTCAGAGTCTGCTTGGAGTGATGAGCCTATTGATGAAGCTGAGGTCCAGAGTTCTCTTCTTATGGATACCCCTCTTTGTGATGATCCGGGGGATAAATGCCTCACCGCTAAGGTTGTTTCTTCCGATCTCCCGTATCTTGATCCTTCCCCGGAGGACTTACTTCTTGCTCATGAGATGAACATGCTTGACACATCTAGCGTCTACTATGAAGATTCGTTGGCAAAACCTCTCACCGCTAAGGAAATGGATGCCGAAGTGGATTACTTGTATTCTTTGTTGGCTAAACATGATGCTTATGAACCAATCTTTGAAGAGTTGGAGCCCATGAAAGTTGCAATTGTCCCTTCGAATTCTCCGTGCCATGATATTCTCACCGCTAAAGAAATGAGTGACGAGGTAGATTCCTTACACTCTTTGTTAGAAAAACAAGATGCATGTGAGCCTAATCTTGAGAAATTACCAATCATAGAACTAATTGATTTTCTTGGTGTTGAGGATGTTGATTTGGTTTACAATGCTCTTATAGTGGAATTTCTCAACAATTTGAAAATTGATGTATTCTGGAATACGCACTTGGTGAAACTCAAGTTTATGAAACGAATTCGGCAATTGCGGTACTCAAAGTATCTATTTTTGTGGCATGGTCGAATTCAATTTTTGAAGCAAAGTGAGGAGTGGAGTACTATGTTCATTTTATTAGCTCTAGTTGGCATGATAAATGTTCGGAGCCCGCGTTTGGTTGAACGTATATAAACTCTTTCTTTCTCTTTCTCTTTTCTTTTTCTCTTTAATTTGATGGTCTGGTATAGCTACCTGTTTCTCGCTTGAAAAATGGGGAGAAAAGTAGTACCCGTGTAATCGCGTGAAGATTTGGTTGTGTTTTACTTTTGGTTACTTTTGAGCCCGGATACCATGAGCCGGGCAGTTCTAATGTCATTTGCTTCTTAGTAGGTAGTTGGTTCTTAAGTCTTTTGCAGGGTAAGCATACTACCACACCAGCCTTGGTGGTTTAGGTCTAAAAGCTAGGGTGAGTGAGGCATTCAGGAGCCCTAAGCATGGGTGCGATTACGTGTCCCGGTTGTAAGACCAAGAAAGCCCCAGCGATGACCTTGTGTGACTAGTTGTGGTTCCGATGGAGGAGCCGAAAGAGTGAGCCTTGGAAGCAGTTCCAATGACGAAGGGAAGCTATGACAAGAAAGCCTCCAATTTGGTCGAGGTATAAGGGGGTTGACATTCCCTCCAGAGGTAACATCTTTTGTTCTTTCCCTCTCAATACTGTTGTTCTCCATGCTATGAGGACATAGCATCGTTTAAGTTGGGGGGAGGGATATATATATGTTATATATATGTTCATGAGACTTGTCTCATTTTTCCGCTTTTGGTAAAATTTTCAAATTTTCTGTACAATCTTCCCTTGTTAGTAGTGATTTCGCTTGCTAGATACTTTAATTATGCTCAATTGTGTCGATATGGCAAGAGTCATATATCCCGTCAAATTTGATTATATGTTTGAATTCATGTCACATGCATATACATGAACGTTGATAACAAGTTGTGCCTAAAAGTCAAGTCAAGTGTTGTGCATCCCTTAGAGTTGAGATTCGTTTTGAAGCATCCCATGCTTTTTGTTCTCATTTTCCGCATTTGCGTAAATAATATCTTTTGTTCATGCTTGAGTAATGTTTATATCTCTTGTGCATCTTGTTTGGAGTTGTTAGCGTACTTAAGAAATGATTCAAGGCATTTTTTCTTGATTAAACCACATAAGAGTCTCTTCGTCCTTGTTTTGAACCACAGTCCGAGTCTCTTCCATTGTTCAAACCTAGGCAACCGGATGTTTGGAGGGTTATGTGTCAATAGTTTTCAAAGATTCAAAGAAGTTTAGAGGTAGTGTGAATGTGATAGAAGTGGTTGGAATGCAAAAAGGCAAAAAATTGGTACATGATTCCCTATCTCTCCTCTCCCACTACAAATGTTAAAGCACCAAATTTTCATTTCCCTCTCCAAAGCCCTCGAAATTTGGCTCAATCTCTCTTATTTCAAATCTCACCTCAAATGACCCTATTCCTCAAAGAAAAATCAAAGAAATGCTATGAAAGAGCAAAAGCGGATTCGAAAGAGAGTTGAATATTGTGATGAGAGGATTGGCTACACCTTCGGGCTAGCATACATTCCGAATGAGGAAGAGTCCAATGGAAAGGGGGAGCTCGAGGCTCAATACCATGAGGAGCCGGATGAAGACGACGACTATGTGTTGTTGAGTCGGTGGTAGTAGTTTTTCTTTATTTCTTTTTCATTATTTTGTTTGGTGTTTGGTCGATATGTGACCATGCCTTGGGTAGTTTAGGGTTGGTAGTGGCCAAGGGTAGATGAACCGTGCAAGTATATGGCCACTACATTTTTGTAGTCCCTTTGCCTTTGTATCCAAGGTCGTTATAAGCTAATAAAGTCCTCCGTTGATCTTTTGTACGCTAATTAACTCCGTTTGATGCATGATTGATATCTATTACTTTTTAAGTATGATTTGTCCATTGACGTGCATAGTTGTGAATAATTGGCTTTCCTTTCTTTCTTGGCGCTCTTTTGATAGCATGCGTAGCTTTTTGTCTCTGGCTATTGCATTTACTCGCTAGCGCTTGTCATGGGATGTATCTTGTTGTCTCACTGTGTGAAAAGTCGAATAAGAGCGTATCCTTGTGAGTTTTGGAGTTGAAACTCGATGTGGTGCATGTGTACTTGGCTACTCTAATATGGCAAAGTTTGATCATCCTAGTTCATGGCATGCTTGTGTGTGGATTGCATGTACTCGGATTTGAAGGGGTGTTTTGGACTCTTGCCTAGTTGTAGTAGTTGATCATAGTTTTTGTATCTTGAATTTCGGAAAGATTGCATAGCTTAGTTAAGTATGTTTTGGTTTAGTTTGCTAGGGACTAGCAAAGTTCAAGTTGGGGGGCGTGATGAGCGCCCAATATTGTAGATATCTGGTGCGGCTAGTCCCGTTTAATGTTGTTTTATCTTACTTTTATTTAGTCGTTATAGCGATATTGCACGTAAGGTAGGTTTTTGTGTATTTCAGGTAATTCGTATAAATAAGGCGCGTTTGAACACCATGGACATGCCTCGGGTGAGTCCGAGCTTCCAAGGCCAAGTGGCAAAGTGCCACCGTTCTCCAATGATGAAGATACGAAGCATCGGGTGAAGTTCGGAAGCGTCGGGTGCCAAGTTTTGAAGCTAGGGGCCATTTCTGCAGTTAACAAGGCGGTATCCATACAACCGTTTTGGTTGTATCCATACGGTGGCCTTATCTTTTGGACAGAATCCTGCGTATCCATACAACCGTTTTGGTTGTATCCATACAGCTCCTTTACGGAGCATTTCCAACACAGGCTTAACAGCTCGGTATCCATACAACCGTTTTGGTTGTATGGATACAGATTGCTTACTGTCAGATTTTTCTACTTTTTGAACTTTCCATTTATGGAATAGTTGCTACTTTTGGAAAGTGCTAGGATATTTGTTATGAGAGAAGAGTTGGTTTTTGTATAAATATCCCTCTCCTCTCTCCTAGTAAAGAGTAGTTAGCTTAGTGGTAGCTTAGGATAGTTTTCTTCCATTGTTATGCTTTCAAGTTTCAAGCTTATTTTCCTAACAACTCAAGTAAGTATTGGTTTTATGTTTAATTCTCAAGTATTAATGTTGTAGCTAAGACTTGGATCTTCTCATAAATCAAGTTTATTTTCATTTCTATCGGTTAATCATGTTTTCTTCCTTTAGCATGCTTTCTAGTCTTTTTCTTATGTGTGAGTAATTGTTTAGGCTTGGCATGGGGTGAATAATGCCTTGTGACTTTGGTTAATCTTGCCTTTCTCAACTTAAGACTTGAGGTTTGGTTTGGAAATGTGAGTGGTTCGCCTTTTATGTAACAAAACTTGTCGATGTTAACCTCCGGTGATCATATGCTTGCACGTATGGTTCCGTGAGCTATGTCTCGCCTCGTGTTTGCCAAAAGAACCAAAGAACTTGCTCGCTTTCCAAACTATGCTTCTAGTTCTTGACCTTGATATTTAGTTTGAATGCAAGTCTTGGCGTTGTTAATCTCCGGTGATCATGTGCTCGCTCACATGGTTTCGAGAGCGATGTCACGCCTTGTGCTAAGCTTGTTGTTCAAACTCTATATCAAGCCTAACAATTTTCATAGCTAAATCTTCCGGTTGATAACCTATGCCGTGTGATTCAACCGTGTTTTCGTTGAGAAAAGTTAATTGGCTTAAGTTACGGGCGTTAGGAGCTTCTATGCCTTGCCGCCTTTAATTCTTAGTTAAAACTCTTTTTCTCGTCATTTTCATAAGGGCAATTCTCACCTTTCAAAGGAAAACTAAAAGTTGGCCGCCTAAACGCCGGAAACCCTTGCATCTAATCCGAACAAGCTAGATTCGAACTCCCTGTGGATCGACTCGGACTTTCTCACTATACTATGCAAATCTTTAGTTGTAGTCCGGTAAATAAATAATTGAATTTGACGGCCGTTTGGTAAACTTCAACGACTACCGAATTCGGGCTCGATCACATAGACACGTGGAGACATTGTGTTATACAGTGTTCGGCAAAATGGACCAATGACATGAGAAGTCATTAATCCAGGAAGGTTGTACGAAGTCAATAGTCCAAATAAAGAGGACAATGACATGAGAAGCCACTATTCAAGTAGTTTGTTCGGCAATGAGAAAGCCGAATAGGAGAAGAGCTCCTAAGAAAGCAATGGTCCAAATAAATTGATAAAAGATCAATTACATGTGAAGTGACTGGTCCAGGAAGTCTGTTCGGCGATGAGATAGCCGAACAATGAAAGAAATCCAATCAGATGTTGGAGTAAAGGGAACACTCTGGAAGGGTCCAGAAATAGTGGTATTATGTTAAGGAATGAAATCCCGAGAATGTAGGATCTCGAAAAGATACCCAACAGGAATGGGATGTTCGGCCAGCTATGGAAAAGAGTCCTAAAAGGACTAAGGTAGCAAACTGAAAAAGGAAATGAGAATCCTTGATATCCTGGGTTTCCTTTACGAGATAGGAATCCTAGGGCGACAGGAATGCTTGGGCAGCAAGCATCTATGAATCTTTAAATAAGAGGTAAACTTAGAGGTAAAAGGTATGCAATACATTGCATTCTTATTGCTTTCCTACTGATAATTTGGGTTTGACTACTAGTACGTGATACTATCTTTGGCAACGGAGGGCCTTTGCCACGAGAGGCAAAGGTGCACTCACCCCTTGTCTATTTTGCAGATTAGGGCACCAACAACAAATTAGGGTTCCGGTGAAAAGACACGAACAAGCCGTTGCAATCCAAGGTGATCCAAAGCATCAATTGTTTTCATCCCCCTACAAATACGAAAAACACCACAAAGAACCTTGCAACATCCCCAGCAGAGTCGCCAATTGTGGGGGTGGATTTCTTTGTGATCTTTCCTGTGTAGCTATCTCCATGTGTTAAGCCGTGAGAGATGACGCCGAACTTGGGGTACCTGCAGAACCGGAAGGGGATGTTCCTCCGAGAAGAAGCTCCGACGAACTTGTCAGTAAGTGGAGAAGACAAGAAGAAGTTTAGCAAGAAATATGCTAGTAAAGAAGAGAGAGTGTTGTTGTCTAGGATTCCACAGAGAGTTTCTTAATGATAATGCCCTTCTATTTATAGGCGAAGGGGTAGAGTGCTGAGCAAGTTGGCTTTGCTTTCCACGCATCGGGTAATGCTCGGATGACGTCATAAAGCAGGTCCATTTAATGAGCGCCACTTCCCAAATCTTACAAAGTCACATGGGTCGATGTCAGAAAGGTCACATCGTTCAGAGATGTCACTTCGAATATCAGAAAGGACAACTTGCTTATCAAAAGATATTTTTGGAAGGTTCCATAAATGATTGTACTCGGTGGAGCCTACTTCTGACACATGAAAATTATCCGAGCGTCTGGTGTTCTTTCCGAAGAACAACCTATCCGAACAAGAGGACATCCCCGAGCGTTTGGAAAGATATCCGAACGAGCTCAAATATACATACGTTCGGATGGGGCATCCAACATTCGGTGAGGTACCCGGGGGTGCGTCTATCCTTCGGATATTTCGGCCCCTTACACTATCTACACAAATGATAAAGAGTAGAAGACTTCCCATCGAGGCATGCTCTTCACGGTGTGTAGGGTTACCAATATTTTTCTTTTAACACGTGGTTGAGGGAACCAATATTAAAATGAAATTCAAAGTTTTTTTATTGCCCTTAATAATTGATTGTTATATTATTTGATTCTCAGATTCAAAAATGGGCTCTTTCAATCCACTTGTCATTATTCTCAAAGAAAATAAACTTACTGGATCAAATTATATTGACTGAGAAAGGAACTTGGATATTGTGTTAATTGCTGAGAGGCACAAATTTGTGTTGTCTGAGGTGTGCCCTCCTAGACCTGATGAGAATGCCATAGAACAAAAACCAAATTTTTATAAAAATTGATGAGTATCACCCATGTTGAAGGGACCCCGATTAGGGATCATGTTCTGAAGATGATGCTCTTCTTAATGAACTAGAGATCCTTGGAGCTGAAATTAATGGGGAAACCCAGATCTATTTCGTTCTTAACTCACTGCAATCTGACAGTTTTATGTAATTTCGCCTGAACTATTATATGAACAAAATGCATTTATCTTTGGCGAAACTACTTAAGGAACTTCAAGCAGCTGAGGGTCTTTTGGTTGTGAAGAAACCATCATCAGCGTTAGTGGCAGAAAAGGTTTCTACTTCTAAGCTGAAAAGCAAGAAGAAATAGAACAAGTCTCAAAAAAAAGGTTGTGGAGGCAATCCATGCGCCTCAAGGTGGAGTGAAAAAGCCTAAGGGCAAGTGTTTTCATTGCAAGCAGCAAGAACACTGGAAGAAGAAATGTCTATTTTATCTCAATAAAGTGAATAATCAAGATAGATCTTTTCGCTAGTCGTTGAACCATGTTTAGTGGTGTTATCTACCAGTACCTGGTGTTTGGATACATGAGCCACTAATCATGTTTACAATTTGTTGCATGGGTTCAAGGAAACCAGAAGACTAGGTGATTGAGAGATTTATCTGCACATGGGTAATGCTACGAGAGGGACAGCAGTTATAGTAGGAAATGTTTTTTTTAATTTTAATAATAATAGGAGTTTAATTTTGAGAGATTATCTTTATGTTCTCACACTTAGAAGAAACTTGGTTTCAGTTTCTAAGTTGATTAAAGATGGATATTTGGTTTATTTTAGTAACTTTGTGGTTATTAAGTTAAATAAACGTTTTATCTATTCTGGTTCATTGATGGATAATCTTTACTTTATTAATCCTATATTTCCTACAGTGCAACTGCATGAATTGAATAACACTAATAATTTACCATGTAAGAAAAAAAAAACCTTCTAAATTGAACCAAACGTATATTTGGCACTTATGCCTTGGTCATATTAATCTGAATAGGATTTTTAGACTGGTCAGGGATGGATCTTCAGGTTCATTGGAAGTTGAGGAACTTCTAGTCCGTGAATCCTATTTAGAAAGTAAGATGACCAAGAGACTTTTTTATCAGTAAAAGGTTACAAAGCCAAAGAGTCGTTGAAATTGGTTCATTCTGATTTTTGTGGACCCACGAATGTCCAAGCAAGAGGTGGTTTTGAGTATTTCATCATTTTGATTGATAATTACTCAATGTTTGGATACATTTATTTGATGCACCTTAAGTCCGAATACTTTGAGAAATTCAGGGACTATAGGGCAGAAACGGAGAAGCGTCTGAGTAAATGTCTTAAGACACTGCGATCTGATCGTGGTGGTGAATATCTCATGGGAGAGTTTAGGGAGTACTTGTTAGTTGAAGGGATTCCATCCCAGTTATCAGCACCAGGTATCCACATTAAAATGGTTTAGCAGAAAGAAGGAATATGACTCTTATAGATATGGTGAAATCAATAATGAGTTATTCAGATTTACCAATTTTTATTTTGGGGACATGCACTAGAAACAACAACATATATTCTTAACTTGGTACCATCTAAGTCAATACCCATCTACACCCACAGAACTATGGATTGGACGCAAACCTAGTCTGCAGCATGTTTGGGTTTAGGGTAGTCCAGCACATGTGCTGAATGGGAACGCAGATAAATTGGAATCGAGAACAGAAGTTTTGCTTGTTTGCGGGGTACCCTAGAGGAACGAAAGGTGGACTGTTTTATAGTCCTCCGGATAAGAAGGTCATTGTTAGCACTAATGCCCAGTTCTTAGAAGAGGACTATATAATAGACCACAAGCCTAGAAGCAAGATTGTTTTAGATTAATTGAAAGGAGAGAGACCGACAAAGACTTCTTCAACACTAATAGAATAGGAGATTACACTACAAGAAAGAGTTGTTGACACACTGGTACCTCATCATAGTAGGAGGGTTGTTGTCCCACCCAATCAGTATACGTTCTTGAGAGAATCTTATGATACGATCCCTGAAGAACAACATGCTGAACCCTGCAACTACAATGAGGAACTAGAAGATAAAGATGCAAAATTTTGACAAAAGGCTATGAAATCAGAGATGGAGTCTATGTACTCTAATCAGGTCTGGGATGTTGTAGAACCACCCAAAGGGATTAAACCCATTGGGAATGTATCTAGATAATGGAACTGGATAGATTCACAACAAAGGGTCAAGAGCACATGTTATGTAAACTTAAGGAGTCCATTCGTAGACTCAAGCAAGCATCTAGATCTTAGAACATCCGTTTTGATCAAGCAATCAAGTTTTTTTTTGGTTTTGATCAATGTCCGAATGAGTCATGTGTGTACAAGAAGCGCAACGAAAAAGTGGTGGTGTTCATGGTACTATATGTAAATGATCTTCTGCCAATCGGAAACGATGTGGGAATGTTGTCTTCGGTGAATGTGTGACTATCTAGCCAGTTCAATATGAAGGATTTAGGAGAAGCCGGTCACATTGGCTTATCGTAAGCTACTTATATCGATGAGATCATTGCTCGTTTTAGCATGCAGGATTCCAAGAAAGGGTTCCTTCCTTTTTAGACATGAAATCAACCTATCCAAAGATCATTGTCATAAGACACCTGAGGAGATGGAGAAGATGAAGGCAGTTCCTTATGCCTTGGCAGTAGGAAGCCTTATGTATGCTATGTTGTGTACTAGACCTGATATTTGCTTTGCCATTGGCATGGTTAGCAGATTTCAGTCTAATCTAGGGCAAGAACATTGAACTGCAGTGAAACATATACTCAAGTATCTGAAAAGAACTAGAGATCATATGTTGGGGTTCCAGTCAAATAGTCTGGTACCTCATGGGTACACAGACTTAAGACTTTATGTCAGATTGGGATTCTAGAAAGTCTACCTCAGGATATGTGTTTACCTTGGGAGGTGGAGCCATAAGTTGGAGGAGTATCAAACAATCTTGCATTGCTGATTCTACCATGGAGGCAGAATATGTGGCAGCTTCTGAAGCAGCCAAGGAGGCTATTTGGCTTAGAAACTTTTTGTTGGATCTGGAAGTGGTCTCTTCAGTTCAATCAGCCATTACACTCTATTGTGACAATAGCGGTGCAGTTGCTAATTCGAAGGAGCCAAGGACTCATAAGAAGGGCAAACACATTGAGCGTAAGTATCATCTGATTCGAGAGATCGTATAGAGAGGTGATGTTGCTGTGACCAAGATTGCATCGGCGAATAACCTGGTAGATCCTTTTACAAAGAGCTTACCAGCTAAGACTTTTGATAGTCACGTAGAGGGAATGGGAGTGAGATGCATGGCAGTATGGTTTTGAGTCTAAGTGGGAGTTTGTTAGGAGATTATGTAAAAGTTATGTTTTTATATGATGGATTAATATTTAATTATTAATCAGTTTTATCCATTTTTGATGAGAATCTTTTATGGCAATATTTGCAAAATATTTTTGTATGTTGTGCATGTGTGTCTTTTATTTTACAAAATAGATGATCCAGTGTGTAGAGTTCGGCTTACACACAGAAGATCATATCATCGGTTCTTATGAAATATAAGATATGGTTCACAGTCTTAGATGGAATTGGACACACCATCGGTAGGACTGTAGTACAATGTTTAGTAGGTCTATCTTAACTACAGGGAACGGTCTAGTTCTAACTCATTGTGCTAGTACACTTTGTGTGTATTGAACGGAACCACATTGAGGTAATTGTCTTTATACTAACTTTATAAGACAATTGGAACCTCATTGTTATTATGAATGCTTATGCTCTTAATCCAAAAATAATTATTAAAGGTGTATATTTAATGTTGTTGACTTTGATTCATTAAAGAGTGAGATCTTTATACGGTCAATAGTCTCGGTGAGTTGGGTCGCAACATTATGTATATGACAACTATTAATTATTAATGGAATCCACGTCCTGATAGGAATTGATGATACCCCTTGAGTAAGCTTATAAGTTTCGAATATGTCAAACCCTGCAGGTGGATTTTCTATCCAACATATTGAATAAGTTAAGCGGATAGTCTCAAGTTAAGATGTTGATTAAGTGGGAGATTGTTAATAATTTATTTTAATCAACGGGTATCTGTAATCTTAATGTGGGGAGATTAATAAGTATTTAATATCATGGAGCTCGTAATATAATTGAGATAAAGACGGGAGTGCAATTATAATTCTGTAAAAGGGTGAATTATAATTAGTGAAATAAGAAATAGAATCCTGGCAGGATTAGGTTTTCTTATTTATACTGGGAGCCCAGACTTATTACTCCTTAAGTCCCTATCGTAGCCCTATATATATACACGTTATACTCTCTAGGTCAGTTGGATGTTTTTATTTTATTCAGTAAATAGAGGTAGACTTAGAGAGAGCAAACAGATCACGAAAGAGTCCACACTTAGTTCATGTTCTAGACGTGGAGGGAATATGATAGAAGATCGTAAGGTATGGTCGAGCAGTATTCGTGGTTTATAGCAAGGCGTGCTATAACAAGTTCAACCAGCGTTCGTGTCGCAGGGAGTCGAGGTAGAACCCTAATTCCGCTTTATAGGGTTTTATAATTTTTATTGTCTAGACTGTACGCATCATTACTGGGTCTTGGGGATTCAGTTTCCCAACAGTTATGCTGTCATGTTTTCAGCTCCCAAAAACGATCATGAATCAAATCTCAGCTGCGATATCCAATTTCTGGTGGGGTTCCAGAGAAGGCGAACGAAAGATTCACTAGGTTGAATGGGATAATCTGAGCAGGTGTAGAGGTTAAGGAGGTTTGGGCTTCCGGAATTTAGATATTTTCAGTAAGGCGTTACTAGCAAAGCAAGGGTGGAAGCTAGTTTATGGTGAGCAACCTTTTTTTCGATAGATTTTCAAAGGGGGAGATATTTCCCTCGTGCTTCATTTTGGCAAGCGAATGTGGGTAGTCAATCATTTTATTTTTTTTTGATCGGCAAAAGATGATTTTTATTAAAAACGGAGAAAAGGGAAGAAAATCCAACAAATAGTTGGACAAGGACCGAAAGAGCATTGCATGGGCCAAGGACTTAATTCATCAAGGCTGGAGATGGCAAATTAGATCCAGCGAGGAGGTTCGTACTTGGGAGGATCCATGGCTGTCCAAAACCTTCCCTTACACGGCCAACCGGAACACACCGAGGAGGAGGGGTGTCAAACGGGTTTCTGATCTAATAGACAATGCCACTAAAACTTGGAAGATTGATCTGGTAAAGGCATTCTCTCTCTTTAGAAAGGTTATCTTCTCGCAACTAGGGTTTTCAAGGGAGGCCTCCGCCTCCCCCCCTCTCGTTCTTCGCCTCCTATTCTCCTCCCAGTCTCTCTCTCTCTCTCTCTCCTACGGCTCTCTCTCTTTTCCTCTATCCCATTTTGGCTTGTCTCTCCCCAGTCGGGACTTTTTGGTGTTGGGTGGGCGGCGGTGAGCTCTGGGCCATTTGGCCTCTCAGCCAGTCCAGCGACTCCTATCGAACGGTTTCCAAATCTGGTTCAGTTGAGGTGGCGTCAGCGTCTGGTGGTTGGGAGTGGTGGTTTTGAGTTGAGGAGCCAAAATAAAGGTTGGGAGTTGGGGGTGTTTTGCTTTTGTTTGCTGTTTTCGGTTAGTCCGGCTTGCCTCCGCAGGTTTCCCCCGTCCGGACTTATTCCCGGTCTGGGTTTCCCCCAGATCAGGCGGGTGTGGTGGTGGGTGAATAATCCATTGATTTTCGTTCTAGCGTGTTGGTGGTGCCATGGATAAAGGCTGGAGCATGGTCTTCAAGACTTGTTTCAGCCTTGGGGAGACGAAGACGCATAGGAGGATTGCAGCAGACAGCGTGGTGGTCATGTGAGAGCAAAGGCTTTGCCCAGAGTGGTTTTCGCTCGTGCCAGAGGGGGCTCGCTGAAGATGTTGATCTCATTCGCTTGTGGCCAAGTCCCGTCAATGCTTCTGGATGCAGAAACTGAAGGATTTCTCTCGACCGAAGTGTTGGCCGGCGTGCTAGTGGATTAGTCCATGTTTGCTATAATTTCTGTTTTGTTTATGTTCTCTCTTGTTTCCTTGGTTTAATATTGTTTATCTGAGCCTGCCTGAGGCGGGTGGATGATAGGTTGCTAGCTCCTTGTGAACGACCCTTTGAGGCGGTGAGAAGTGAGCTCCGGCTCGTGCTTAGCTCCTCATGAACAACCTTTTGTATGTTTTATCCTCTAACATGGGCCGGTTTAGTTTTCCTTATCATTGTAATTAGAACGATTCACCGTATGTTGCCTTATTGACTTTAATGAAATTCACTTCGGATAAAAAAAAATCTGGTAAAGGAATGCTTTAACAAGGAGGATGTTGATTTGATCCTTTCCATTCCAATAAGTACGGAATGCAGACGTGATCGAAAGATTTGGCACCCATCTCCAAATGGCCTTTTTTGGTCAAATCAACGTAACATTTGGAAAGGGAAAGTTTATTAGTGCAATCTCAACTATCCAAGAAGCCCAAACAAGTTCGGCCGTGGTAATGCCGTCGATTTGGAAGTGCTTGTGGGGACTACCTATTCAACCAAAAATCAAAGTTTTTGCCTGGAAGTGTTTCAACGGAGCCTTAGCAACCAATTCGGCTTTAGTGGGGAAGAAAATAAGGTCTGATCCTATATGTTCATTGTGTGAAAAAATGGAGGAATCTGTTTGTCATTTGTTATTTAGATGTGAATTTGCTGCAAGGGTTTGGATTCACTCGCCATTTAAAACTAAGACCGAAGGATTTTAACGATTGTAGATACATGTCTGACCGGTGGACTTGCATCCAGAGCAAGCCCAACTCCCAGCTTCATCTATGGGACTGGGTTTGGTATATTGTTGGTGGATTTGGAGAATGAGGAATGTCTTTGTTTTCTACGGGAAGAGATGGACGACCGTTGAGCCAACAACTCCATTTCAACCACTGGAACGTGGACTCGGCTAGAGGTGGGTCTAATTAAGATAAATGTGGATGCCGCAGTTTCAAAGAGGAACAATATGGTTGGGACTAGTGCTATTGCTCGAGGAGATAATGGTGCGGTGCTAGGCCTAGCAATTAAAGTACATAACGCCTTGAGCTCGTCCAAGATTGCAGAGGCTCTAGCGATTCGGGAAAGGATTACAGTTGGGAATTACTCCAAACTTTCCAAAGGTGATTATTGAATCGGATGCGGAGGCAATTATTAAGAGTTGTTCGGCTACTATGACTCCGGCCTCAGACATTGCAGTGTTGATTCAGGATTGCTTGGCTTTTAAGGACTCCTTCATTTCGTGTGATTTTCAGTTTGTTAAATTAACGTGATTGTAATCGGACTGTACATTCGAGTGAAAAAAAAAAGCTCTTTGTAGTGGGATGTCCTGCTCTGCACCCATGGGATTCTATACTTTCTAATATTTAGGGTTGTTTCGCCCTTCAAATGAATAATATCATTCCACTTTGACCAAAAAAAAAAAACACACAAGAGTAATTTTTTCTAACATTTTAACTGTGTATGTCTCTCTCAAAAGATAATTAGCTCCTTGTAAATTGAGGTATGGATCTTAAAAATAAGCATATACCTTTGAAAACAAAAAAGTACTAGTCCTAGTGCATGTCGGACATCCCACTACAATATAAGCATATATGTTTGTAGTGGGATGTCCGTTTGTAAACATTTTGCATTTGTTTCGGTAATATTGTTTAGTTTATTTTTTTTTTCTATGAAAAATAATCACAACTCTCTATGGGTTCGACCTTGCTCTTCCATTACAATACTTCGATACGATTCATGCACTTGCGAGTCAAATAAAATTTCACAACACAACACAATACGACACCGCACCACAGCTCTCTACAGTAGGGTTTGTTTTGTCAATGATTCAATGATACTTTCCATTATCTTTTTAATAATGTGCTAGATTTTTCATTTATTTACTTGATCCTCAACGTTTTGTTGAAAAAAAATAGCGAATGGAAGATCCCAATCTCATCCTATATATGACCTTTCGTGGATAGTATTTCAGAATTTTGCGGCAAGCACTAAGGGGGTGTTTGGTAACTTTTTTATTTTTAGTTTTTGATTTTTATTTTCACTTTTTTGAAAATTAATATAAAAAACTTGTTTGGTAACATATTTTTACTTTTTTGTTTTTATTTTCACTTTTAAGAATTCCTAGAAATTATGAAAACTAGAAAAGGGAGTTTTACCCAATTTTAAAAACAGAAGTTCAGCCTTGTCGATCCCAATCGTTTCTCTCTGGCGTTGTTCTGGTACGCTCCTCTCTCTCTCTCTCTCTCTCTCTCTCTCTCCATAACTCTCTCGTCTCTCTCTTCCCCTCTCTCCTAGTCTCCTGCAAAACCCTAAATTCCCTTTGGGTTTGTGTGTTTGGTCCATTGATATTTATTCCTCTTTATGAAACTAAAATTCTGCAGTTGTATATGTATAATCTATGTTCTTCTTGTAGATTACTTGAAGAATACAAGCTTATTCAATGTAAAGACCCGTAAATTCGTAAAATCTATTTTTATGTTTTATAAGGAATAAAAAGGAGGAAATTGATTTGAAATAATGAGATTTGGGGTTAATGTGTTAAAATTGTGTACTTAAAGGGAAAATGTGTGATGTGTGCATAGTGTATATGTGTGTGGGGTGAGGGGGGCAGGGAATTTTATTTCTCTTTTCTCTCCATCTCCCATGTTCCTCTCTCCTTCTCTCGGCTCCCACTCTCACTCTGTAACGACCCGCTCCATCTTTGTACAATATTGTCCACTTTGGACGCCCAAAGCCCATAGACTTCCTAGTGGGGTCACCCATCCTTGGATTGCTCCAGGATGAGCACACTTAACTGTGAAGTTCCTATGCGCTTTGGCCCGCCCTCACGGCTTTAAAAGGCCTTGTACAAGTAGGAGGGATCTTTTCTTATAAACCATGACTTGCCCCCTTCCGTCCGGACACTTCCTGGAGTACCGCCGGCCACCGGAAAGCGGGGTGTCACAATCTACCCCCTTTAGGGATGCAACGTCCTCGTTGCACAGGCCCAGCAACCTTCCCCTGGTGGTCATGGTGTGGCACTTAGTTCTGTACAGCACAATCAGTGTGCTCGTACTAGATTCTAGAGGTGGCCCCCACCATGTAGACCAGGGTTGTGCTCTGATACCATATGTAACGACCCGCTCCATCTTTGTACAATATTGTCCGCTTTGGACACCCAAAGCCCATAGACTTCCCAGTGGGGTCACCCATCCTTGGATTGCTTCAGGATGAGCACACTTAATTGTGAAGTTCCTATGCGCTTTGGCCCGCCCTCACGGCTTTAAAAGGCCTTGTACAAGTAGGAGGGATCTTTTCTTATAAACCATGACTTGCCCCCTTCCGTCCGGACGCTTCCTGGAGTACCGCCGGCCACCGGAAAGCGGGGTGTCACACACTCTCACCCTCACCAAATTTCACCCAAACAATTCAAAACCCACACAAAACTACCTCCAATCTTTCATTTCTACGCGTATTGGAGTTTGTTTCTCGTCAGATTAAGCTCGGAGGAAGCTTATTTCATCCGGTTTCAAGTTTTAGAGCTAAGGCTTGGAAAACCCTTAAAATTCGTCCTTCAATCTTGAGGTAGGGAGTTCTACCTTTCAATATATGTTTATGACTTGTCTCTACTGCTTGATTTGTGCCATTGATCGTGGTTATTGTTGTTGATGTTGTTGTGGTTGAGAAATCCATGAAAATCTGCAGAAAATCTGCTCGAATAGCTTTTGTTATCGATACCTTAGCCTTTGTTATCGATACTTTTGTGTTCCAAAACCCAGAAAAATCACTTGTTATCGATACCATTTACCATTGTTATCGATACCCTTTCGTCTGGAACCATTTTTGACCAAATGGTATCAATACCTTTGTGTTAGGTATCGATACCTGTTGCTTATCTCTAGCTTTTGTTGTTTTGCTTCGTACTTCACCGTTTTGGTTTCCAATCACTTCCAATCCATTCAAACACTTCCCGAATGATCCCTAACTTGATTACTTGTAATCGAAGACCTCGTTGAACATTCCCATGACCTTAATGCTCATTTGAACTTGATTTCACGAAAATCATTTTATAAATCGTTGTTGGATTGGAAAGGCATGAATGTGTTGACAAAAGGATTTTGAACCTTACGGACACGACAAGAACATTTCAGGACATCCCGAATGGGTAAAGTGTCTGGCAGAGGACATCGGGGTCCTTTAATTGGCCCGATTTAAGCTATATGCTCGTATTTGATACTTCAGGACATCCCGAATGGGTAAAGAGCCTGACAGAGGACATTGGGGTCCTTTAATTGGCCCAGTTGGAGCTTCGGCTCATGACACATGTACGAGACACGTTTTGGCATATGGTGTTTTCAAAGTTTGTTCAGTAAGACACATGATTGGTTTTGAAAATGAAATGTTGGAATTGAATTTCTATGGTTGCCCTTCTATTGGTTTTGAGTTGCCATCTTTCATTCTGTGACCATTCCTGCATTTCATATGCATACATTGTTAGATTAGAGCTTTCTACTGGGCTAGTGTAGCTCAGACCTTACGTTATCTTTCAGGTACTAACCTTGGGCAGCAGTTGCATGCTTGGAGTGCTTGGGCGTGGACATGATTTTTGAAAGCTAACCTGAAGAGTTACTAAGTCATCTTTGTGATTTATCTTTTGGAAGATGTTTTCGTAACTCTATTTGTAAATCTTTTGATTAAAGTATATTGTACCTTCTTAAATCTGATTTGATATTCTGTACTATGTTGATTTGGGCCATAGAGCCAATGATGTACTTTTTGGTAAACATTTGGACGTTGAAATGTAACTAATGGAAATGAGAATGTGAAACTGTTTTGGGGTATCGTACGGTTTATTGTGAGGTTTTATCCATGAAAATCCATTATAATTATGTTGAAAATCGAGGGCGTGACAACTTGGTATCGGAGCGAAGGTCTAGAACACCTAGAGACCACGGGGAGACGTTTCGTCTCATGGGTTCAAAATGTCGCGCCTTATAACATAACTTGTGCATGCTTATGTGACTAACATCTATGTGACTACTTAACATTGCATTTTTTTCTCATCGTAGAGTAGTGTAGAGTTGTTAACCCGTGTTGAAAGTTGGGGCTTGACCTCATGGTAATAGTGTTGTGATTAATAGTTTTCTTTCTTATATCTTGTAGTAAGATGCCTCCGAAGATGCGTGTTAAACGAAGTGGGGCTGGAGCCCTGGGTGGTAGAGGCCGTGGTCGTGGCCGTGGGGTGCCACCTGAGGATGAGGTTAGTCAGCTCGGGGAGAATCCTGGTGGAAATCCGGGGGCTGGGGTCGGTCGAGGTGCAGGGGTACCTCCTAATCAAACTCAATTTGCTAGGGACCTCGTCGCAGCATTTACAGCTGCAAATCTTCTGAACCAAGCTCCTAGGGAGAATGTCGAGGATCGCGCTATGGTGGCAATAAGGGAGTTTAGCCGTAGGAACCCTCCGGTGTTCAATGGGACTAGTAGTGACCCTTTGGTAGCCGACCACTAGCTGGCTCAGATCCGTAAACTTTTTAGAGCCCTCAGATAACATTCGGGTAGGCATCGTGGCCGTTCAATTAGTTAGGGAGGCCGACGAATGGTGGGAATCCGTCCTAGAGAGTAGAAAGGATGCAATGAGGGCGACAAGGACTGCAGCTCAAGTGAACAAACCAAATGTTGAAAATCTGACGTGGGTTAAGTTTGAGACACTCTTTGAGGATCAATACTTTCCGGAAACCTCACGTGAGAATTTGAGGGATCAATTTGAGAAATTGGAGCAGGGTAATATGACTGTATCGGAGTACGTGCAGAAGTTTCAGTCCTTGTCTCGTTTTGCTCCGGAGTTGGTGGCAATGGAAGAAAGGAAGTGTTAACGGTTTGAGAAGGGGCTACATAACACTGTGAGGAGAATGGTGATAGCCCAGCATAAGATGAAGTTTTCTGAAATGGTGGAGTGCACGAGAAGTATTGAAATTCCGAAGGAAGCTCAACGAAATGTAAGGGCTTGGGAACCAAGGCAATCAATGGGAAGTTTGAGTTTTTCTTCGGGTAGTTTTGGGAGTCAAGGGCGGAAGAGTCAGAGAGAACCGTCTCAGCAACCACTTAATCAATCCAACTTTAGGGATGCCTTCTTCTTCGGGAACTTGGGGTACCTCATCTAGACCTCCGATTGTGTGTTACAGGTGTAACCAACCAGTGCACGTCCGTACTCAGTGTCCTCAGCTTCTTAAGGCATGTTATAATTGTGGTAAGACGGATCATCTTGCTTGGAGTTGCCTTCAAGGGGCGGGAGCGCGTAGTGAGTCGGGCTCGGTACAGCAGTTAGAGGTAGGGCGTGGTGTTGGCCTGCAGTCTTTCAGAGGTGCTCAGAGGCAACAACAGCCTCATTTCCGCCAGACATCGTCAGTTCAGAGTTCTGGGGTTGACCGGGGAGCGAGTTCGTCTACACCTTCTCAAGGTTCCGGTCAAGGAGGAAGTTTTATGTAAGGGTCAGGGTTCCGAGGGGCGTGTTTTCAACATCAACACTAATGCTTTCACCTTCAGTTTCTCAGGCTCCAGAAACATCGATTATAAGGGGTACTTTTCTTCTATTCAATTCTTTCGCTAGAGTACTATTTGATTCTTGAGCATCACATTCTTTCATTGCCACATCATTTGTATATGCATTGGAGTTGGACACCGAGAATCTTGATTCGCCATTGTTTGTCGAGACACTATTAGGGGGAAAGTCATCTCTAAGCCGTATCTGTAAGGGTTGCGAACTCGTTATTTGTGACCATCGCTTCGTTTTTGACTTCATCGTGCTGGACATGTTGGGTTTCGACCTCACTCTTGGGATGGATTGGTCATCTACATTCCACGCAACGATCGACTGTTTTAAGCGTCGTGTTCGTATATGTCCGCCTGAGGGTGTTTGTTTCGAATTCCATGGGGAGCGTCGGGAACTTTTAGCACCGTATTTGTGTGGGTCTCGGGAAAGGGAGTCGGCTTATGCTATGTTGGCGAGCTTGACGTTAGATGAGGATATGTCTACGCGTGGGGAGTTACCTCTAGTGGTTCGCAAGTTTCCTGATGTGTTTCCTGAAGAGTTACCCGGTTTGCCTCCCGAGAGAGAAATCGAGTTCACGATAGACTTGCTTCCAGGCACCACTCCTATCTCGATTCCTCCTTATCGTTTCGCACCCACCGAACTTAGAGAGTTGAAAGTTCAACTGCAGGAGTTAGAAAATTTGGGGTTTATTCGTCCTAGTACATCACCTTGTGGAGCATCGGCCTTATTTGCCCAAAAGAAGGACGGTTCACTTCGTTTGTGCATCGATTATTGCAAGCTTAACCGTGTGACCATTAAGAATAAATATCCCATGCCAAGAATCGATGACTTGTTTGATCAACTCCGAGGTGCCACTTGCTTTTCCAAAATTGATTTGAGGTCCGGTTATCACCAATTGAGGGTTCGTAGAGAAGATATTCCTAAAAGTGCTTTTCGTACTCGCTATGGCCATTACGAATTCATTGTAATGCCATTCGGTCTGACAAACGCTCTAGTTACTTTTATGGATCTCATGAACCGTATCTTTCGTGCTTACCTTGATCATTTTATGGTTGTATTTGTCGACGACATTCTTATCTATTCATCCACAGAGGAGGAACACCAAACTCATCTTACCATCGTTCTAGAACTCCTAAGGGAACATCGTTTATACGCTAATCTTAGTAAGTGTGAGTTTTGGTTACCCGAAGTTAAGTTTTTGGGTCATGTGGTTTCGAAGGGAGGAGTATCCGTTGATCTGGGAAAGATAGAATCCATTATGAACTGGCAGCGACCGAAGAATGTGTTTGAAATTCGAAGCTTTTTGGGGTTGGTCGGATACTACCGTCGTTTTGTTCTCGACTTTTCTCGTCTAGCGGCACCAATGACTTGGCTAACTCGAAAGGGGACCTGTTTCGTTTGGAGTGACTCGTGTGAGACGGCTTTTAAGGAATTGAAGGAGAGGTTGACTACTGCACCTATTTTGATTGTGCCCGAACATGGAATTGGCTACTCCGTATATTGTGATGCTTCTAAAGAAGGATTGTGGTGCGTATTGATGCAAGCAGGGCGAGTGGTAGCGTATGGTTCGAGGCAATTAAAGACTCACGAGCGGAACTATCCTACTCATGACTTGGAACTTGCGGCCGTCGTCTTTGCTTTGAAGAGTTGGCGTCACTACCTTGACGGTGAGAAATTTGAAGTCTTCTCCGACCATAAGAGTTTAAAGTATCTCTTTTCTCAAAAGGAGCTTAACTTGCGTCAACGTCGTTGGATGGAACACATAGAAGATTACGATTTTGAGCTGCATTATCATCCAGGTAAAGAGAATGTTGTGGCGAACGCGTTGAGTAGGAAACTGATACATTTAGCGAGCTTAGCCATACATGAGTGGAAGATGGTGAACGATTTAGGCCATTATGCTTCGCACTTCAAGGAGGTTCAGGAAGGGGTCACGTTATGCAACTTGACCGTGCAATCGGCTTTATCGACTCGAGTAGTGGAAGCTCAACAACACGATGAAGAAGCTGAGGAATTTCGTACCAAATTCCTTAACGGTGAAGCTCGAGATGGGTGGATGATTCACGCCGACCAAAGTTTACTTTATCAAGGGAAGTTATTCGTACCCGTTTCATGCGGGAAGAAATCCTACGAGAGTTTCATCATTCACCGCTAGTCGTTCATCCGGGAGGAACAAAGATGTATCATGACTTGCGTAGGCAATTTTGGTTGCCGGGAATGAAAAGAGAAGTTGTGATCTTTGTGTCCAAATGCCTTACATGTTAACAAGTAAAAGCCGAACATCAACGACCTGCGGGAGAACAACAACCGTTACCGGTGGCCGAGTGGAAATGGGAGAATGTGACGATGGATTTTGTTACAGGGTTTGCCGAGATCGCCAAGGGGGCATGATGCCATTTGGGTTATCGTGGACCGTTTCACCAAGACCGCTCACTTTCTACCTATCCATGTTACCGATTCCATAGAGACGCTTAGTCGTTTGTATATTCATGAGATTATTCGACTTCACGGGATTCCCGTATCCATTGTGTCCAATCGAGATCCGAGATTCACCGCACATTTTTGGCAGAGTTTGCAGGCCGCTTTGGGCACGAACCTCTTGTTTAGTACCGCCTATCATCCGCAAACCGATGGTCAATCCAAGCGAACGATTTAGATTCTGGAAGATTTGCTTTGAGCTTGCGTTATGGATTTTCGGGGAAATTGGGAAGACCATTTGCCGTTGGTAGAATTCGCGTACAACAATAGCTATCAATCGAGTATTGAGATGGCTCCGTATGAAGCATTGTATGGGAGACCATGTCGATCACCCTTGTGTTGGACCGAATTGGGAGAGGCTATGTTAGTGGGGCCGAACATGATCAAAGAGACTACTGAGAATATGAAAACAATTCACCAATGACTTTTTGAGGCTCAAAAGAGAACAACCGAACAGGTTAAGGTGATTTGCCAAAGGTTGCTAACCGCTCAAAGCCGACAAAAGAGCTATGCCGATCGTCGTCGTCGCCCATTATCATTCGAAGTGGGAGATCATGTGTTTCTCAAAGTATCACCACGTCGAGGCTTGTCACATTTTGGGAAGAAGGGAAAGCTTTCACCGCGTTATATCGGTCCATTTGACGTTATCGAGAAAATCGGGGAGGTTGGGTACCGTCTGGCCTTGCCACCAAGATTATCGAATGTGCACGATGTGTTTCACGTATCTTTGTTAAGAAAGTACGAACTGGATCCGTCACATGTGTTAGAATGGTCCGAATTTGAATTGGAAGCCGACGCATCTTACGGAGAAAAGCCAATACGTATCCTGGATACGCGTGATCAAGTGTTGAGGGGTAAGACAATACCACTAGTGCGAGTGTTGTGGAAGAGTCAGGGTAGCAAGGAATCGACGTGGGAATGAGAAGATGAAGTTAGGGAGAAGTATCCGTACCTATTTTCGGAATGAATCGATGTGAGTGTTTAACATCGAGGTATCATATTATTTAACTTGTTGCATATCAATGTGGTGCATGACTTAGATGAGTAAGATTATTTAAATTTCGAGGACGAAATTTCTTTAAGGAGGGTAGGGTGTGAAGACCCGTAAATTCGTAAAATCTATTTAAATGTTTTATAAGGAATAAAAAGGAGGAAATTGATTTGAAATAATGAGATTTGGGGTTAATGTTTTAAAATTGTATACTTGAAGGGAAAATATGTGATGTGTGCATAGTGTATATGTGTGTGGGGTGAGGGGGGCAGGGAATTTTATTTCCCTTTTCTCTCCGTCTCCCCCGTTCCTCTCTCCCTCTCTCGGCTCCCACTCTCCCACTCTCACTCTCACCAAATTTCACCCAAACAACTCAAAACCCACACAAAACTACCTCCAATCTTTCATTCCTACGCGTATTGGAGTTCGCTTCTCGTCGAATTAAGCTCGGAGGAAGCGTATTTCATCCGGTTTCAAGTTTTGGAGCTAGGACTTGGAAAACCCTTAAAATTCGTCCTTCAATCTTGAGGTAGGGAGTTCCACCTTTCAATATATGTTTATGACTTGTCTCTACTGCTTGATTTGTGCCATTGATCGTGGTTATTGTTGTTGATGTTATTGTGGTTAAGAAACCCATGAAAATCTGCAGAAAATCTGCTCGAACAGCTTTTGTTATCGATATCTTAGCCTTTGTTATCGATACCTTTATGTTCCAAAATCCAGAAAATCACTTGTTATCGATACCATTTGCCATTGTTATCGATACCCTTGCGTTTTGAACCATTTTTGACCAAATGGTATCGATACCTTTGTGTTACGTATCGATACTTGTTGCTTATCTCCAGCTTTTGCTGTTTTGCTTCGTATTTCACCGTTTTGGTTTCCAATCACTTCCAACCCATTCAAACACTTTCCGAATGATCCCTAACTTGATTACTTGTAATCGAAGACCTCATTAAACATTCCCATGACCTTAATGCTCATTTGAACTTGATTTCACCAAAATCGTTTTATAAATCGTTGTTGGATTGGAAAGGCATGAATGTGTTGACAAAAGGATTTTGAACCTTACGGACACGACAAGAACATTTCAGGACATCCCTAATGGGTAAAGTGCCTGGCAGAGGACATCGGGGTCCTTTAATTGGCCCGATTTGGGCTATATGCTCGTATTTGATACTTCAGGACATCTCAAATGGGTAAAGAGCCAGGCAGAGGACAGAATAGGGAGATTTTCATTTTAGACATAGAAGTTTATCAAAAATAGAAGAGAGATCAACAATCGAAGGAGGGTTAGGGCTTGCAAGGGATTTGGTAGCAAGGTTTGGGTCTATTTGGCTAGGATTTATGAGTGGGCTAATATCAGATGGGGCATCAAGTAAAGGCCTGTTTGGAACTGGAGGGCCTAAAGGAGAAAGAGGGTTATTGCGGCCCGGACTATCGGGTGGTTCCTCGACAAAGTAATTGGGCCCCGAGGGGGAATGGTTATGGGTCGGGCCAAGACGGGTAATAGAATATGTGGGGTTAAGGGGGACAGAATTGAAATCGGTAAAAAGGACAAAAGGGGGAGGAGATATACCTTTATCTTTTGATGAGCACAATTTAGAAATCAAGGATAAACACGTGGCATCACGAGACGTCAAAATACCAGCTGGCTCATCACAAGGAATAACGGTCTTATCCTTTCGTACCAGAACCGTACCATCTTGGTCACTCGCAGCGGTCACCGTTAGCACACTCGCCGCCTCAACCAGAGGAGAATCCATTGCAACAAAATCCTCCGAGGAAGAATTTGAGATGGTCGGAGCAGGTTTTCCGAGGTTGATGGTTTCAATAATAGAGTCTTCCACTCTGAGTTAACTCCCATACTCCAAGTTAGAGCGGTCCCCTTTAAACCTTATCCAGAGATCTTCCTTATCCCTTCGTTTCAAAAAGAAACCCTTATTCAGGGCCTTAGCAATATCAATAATAACTCTAAGGTGGAGATAATCTTTGAAAGTAGCAGTATCATATACCTTCACACTCGATGGATCCGGCTTCCCAATCAGATTTGCAATAGCCTCGCCGTTCTTTCTGTTCTTCTAGCCCAGGGGAAGACCATGGACTTGCACCCGAAAAGGAGACAAGGAGAAGACGAGATCCTTAACCGTCATATCATGATTCCAGCGGGCTAAGACCAAGAGTCCCCCCATAACTGACCATGGGGCCTAGTTCATGATCATGATCAGGTCTTCTTCTAGATCAAAAGTGAAAGCATAGAGGCTGTCCCTCCACACAAAGATTGAAAAATTACCCCTGGTTCTCCATGCTTTGTTGATAATATTAAAAATACCTTGTCTGTGGGGTCTCCGAGAAGAGATAATTTTACCCACCAAAACAAAGTTTGGATAATCACTAGAACCCTCAGAGCTTTCATCCAGGGAAATAGAGTCAAGCGGAGAGGCCATGGACGCAGCTTTTTGGGTATAAGATGAGAGAAAAGGAAAAGAGAGTGAAAAAACACCAAACCTAGAGAAAGGAAAGATCTCGAGGAAATCGCAGAAAGAGAAAAAGAGAAAAGGGGGTTTGGTATTGAAAGGGACAGAAATAGGAAAAGAAATAGAAGAAATGGAAAGCAAGACAAGGAATCAAGGTGGCATAGTAGCTACGTGACCTTAATCCGGGGGGCTCTCACCTTAGAGAGAGAAACTCTCAACCTAGAGAGAGAATTTGGGGCTCAGAATATGGGGTTCAAAATTCTAAATCCCAGTTGATATAGTGAAGGATAAGCCAACTCTTATGATGGGAACATGGAGATTACATCTTTACCCTTAATGCGCCCATCTTCTTGGTTTGAGTTTCGAGGGAGATTTTTGGAATAATGAGTCAAGAGAGATAGATAGAGAAATGCGAATAATAATTGAAGAGCAAATTTATTGGGACAGTGCACGAATATGGTCTGTATTTCATAATCAAAAAGTCTAAAGAAATAGATTGGGAAAATTGATGGCCACGGGGTCCACTCTAGACCCCACGCGGATGATCCGAGCTGTTCAACGATTCAAAGAAAAATGTGCGGGCCATTTCGAAAAATCAACTTAATCTATGATAGATGTAGGTGCTTGATCCAATTTTTTATTATTTCACGGATCTAAAATTTGAATGAAAAATAGAAGATTAGATCAAGCACATACACATATCGAATTGAACTTATTATTCACAAGTCCACTCAATTTTTAAAAAAATTATTGAATGCTTGAATTATCCGTGTGGACCTGAAGTGAGCCCCGTGTGGCCGTTGATAGTTAGATTCTCGTTAGCGGATAAACGTTGTGGCGTACACCTTCAATACACCTTAGACGTCCCTTTCTAACACGGCTAGACGCTAAGCGCCAGACCTGATCGGAAATCGCACGGTCCAGGAAGTAGGAACAGGCTTCAACGATGCGCAAGGTCGTATAGGCGTATATTAAGGAAATCCTTCAGATGTGTTCTAAATTGCGCACGTTTGAATGTCCGTCATAACCTAGAAAGACAATTTCGTCTCTCTCTCTCTCTCTATCTCTCTCAAAATTTGGTACTTTTGGAGGCAACCCCAATAGAGTCCGTTGAAGTTACAGGTCTTACTGTTCATTTTTCTCCCTCAATTAACACTTAGTATTATTATGCTTTTCACTCCTGAAGTTAATGTAGTTTGAATTGCATAAAACCTCCCTTGCAATTCATCACAATCTTCAATCTAGGGTTCGAATGTATTTTTGTCCTACCTTTCGTTTGTAACCTCAAGTAGCAATTTTTCATAATTCAGTACTTGAGCTTGGTTTGCTGTATGGTGGTCTGACGGGTCCGAATCTAAGTTGTAATGGGTGATCAGGAAATACCCAATTGGCTCAAAGGGTTGCCATTGGCACCCGAATTCCGCCCAACAGACACCGAATTCGCGGACCCAGTTGCTTACATATCGAAAATTGAGAAACAAGCGAGTGCTTTTGGTATTTGTAAGGTGATTCCACCATTGCCCAGGCCTTCAAAAAAATATGTGATTTCTAACTTGAGCAAGTCTCTTTTAAAGTGCCCGGAATTGGGTGTAGATGCGAACTCAGTAGATGTTTCTTCTTCGTCGAAAAGGGATTCTGGAAACGAGGCAAATGATGGGGAGGGTAGGGCAGTATTTACCACTCGGCACCAAGAATTGGGTCAGAATGCAAAAACAACTAAGAAAGCAGTGCAGCCCCAACCACCTGCTGTTCGTATGCAAGTATGGCAGAGTGGGGAAATTTACACTTTGGAGGAGTTTGAATCTAAGTCGAAGTCTTTTGCTCGGAATCAGTTGGGTATGGTTAAGGAGCTTTCTCCGTTACTAATTGAAGCACTGTTTTGGAAAGCAGCTTCTGAGAAGCCTATACAGATTGAGTATGCAAATGATGTGCCTGGCTCTGGGTTCGGAGCACCTGAGGGATCATTTCGGTACTTTCATAGACGAAGGAGGAGGAGGAGAACATTTAATCGTAATGGTGGAGGAAGCTATAACAGCATGAAATATCGAGTGGATAGCACGACCAATACTAGCGAAAACAAAGGGGAATCAACCGAGAGTTGTACTAATTTGGCTAAAGAGACAGCCAAGGAGTCTATTAGTTTACCAACTACTATATTGTCCCATGAAACACGACAATTTTCTAGGCAGAAGAGTTCAAATGCTTCTTCTAATGAGATGGAAGGTAGTGCCGGTTGGAAGCTTTCAAACAGTCCTTGGAACTTGCAAGTAATTGCACGCTCACCTGGCTCACTCACACGTTTCATGCCGGATGATATTCCAGGTGTTACTTCACCCATGGTCTATATCGGTATGCTATTCAGTTGGTTTGCTTGGCATGTTGAAGATCATGAGCTTCACAGTATGAATTTCCTCCACACCGGCTCTCCAAAGACTTGGTATGCAGTTCCAGGGGATTATGCGTTTTCATTTGAGGAAGTCATTCGTAAACAGGCCTATGGAGGAAATCTTGATCGTTTAGGTATGTGAAGCGTTATTATCTGGTATTAGATCAATATGTATACCTTGTGTGATGTATGGTGCTGTTAAATGTTCTGTTATTTGGTTGTTCAGACTGTCCTTTGATACCTATTGAATTTTTTTAATTGCATACATATGGAAAGAAACTGCTGCTTCTGTAGTAGGATTAGATGGATTTATGTGCTAAGACATTGTTTTGAGTCTTTTGACCAATTTTGATAAAAAGGATGCTGTTTCGATACGATATGTTGAGTATTTCTGCATTCGTATGGATTATGAAGTTGTAACCTGTAAGAGTTTTCTATTTCAAGTTTTATTACTGATTGCAAGAAAAGGAATTTATTGAGCAATTTGGCCTTCTTTTTGTGCATTATTTTACCATCAACTGAGATTTTGCATTGTGTGAGGATCCTTTGGTGATCATTTTAGGTGAAGGAGTTAATTTTATGTGTGTTTTAGTATTGTTTTACAAACCGTTGAAACATATGTTTGTCCTTGAGGCAACTTCATGTTGGTTTGTAAGGACATTACAGTGTGGCTTGGTACCCATGTTGGCTGATAGACGGATAGTGAAGCACTCAGACTCGTATTTACATCCTCTCCTTTTGTGTGACCTACCTGATAATGCCTGAGAAAGGGTGGGGTTTTGTTTGTGTGTCGAGATGGTTGATGACCTTATAGACATTTGCATTTTCTGAGGATCTTAAAGGTAGTAGTGCCATTGGTTTGCGATTCTTGCACAAGTTGTAAGTTGAGTGTACTCTTTTCAAGTCAACAAGCCTTCATCTTGGTTACCTGGGTGAACTAATTTTGAGTTGATTTGGCTGAAAGTAAAATTTGATTTCACACCAATTGACAAGGTCATTTGGTTTGTGATTGTTGCTTAACGACGCTATTCCAGTCCATTACTGTTTTGTTGGAAACAGTTTCTGCCACTGACTTTTTTACGGAAATATTATTTTCATCGCATTTCCTAACCCTAGTTTAGTTTTTTTTTTTTTTTAAATTTTCAGCTGCCCTTTCACTCTTGGGCGAGAAGACTACTCTTCTATCACCTGAAGTAGTTGTCGAGTCGGGAATTCCATGTTGTAGGTGGGTTGCTTCTTAGTTCTTATATAATTCACCTTTGGTTCTTGCTTTCATTGTCATCGACTTCATCTCATGGATGATATTTTCCATAGTTACGTCTATGTGAAGTAGATTTGTGGTGCACTGGTTGGTACTTGGTATCTCCTGGTTCCTGTTTTTCTGATATTCTACTTAATTTTATTCGGGTTTGCTTTTTTCAGGTTAATACAGAATCCTGGTGAATTTGTTGTTACTTTTCCAAGGGCTTACCACATAGGCTTCAGCCATGGTAATCACTTTTTCCAGCTTTTCTCCTTTCAATCATATGCATTGTTATGCTGAATATAATTGTAGAATTTTGTCATTCAATTAATAGTTCCGAGCACATAGACCGTTATGACCTATGCAGCCTTGGTGCCTTGAGAAGCTACAATTTGTTTGAATGCTGAAGTTAGAATACAATAGTTGATGGATTGAACCTTTTGATATTACGTGATGTTCGAGGACTGTACTGTCAAGGGATTCATTAAGTAATTTGGGCTGTCTTCATTTAATGTTCGACTTAAAAAGTCTCTAATCCCATCAATAGTTCTATTACATCTAACATGTTTGAAAATTGAAGTAGTATGATGACTTGCTAAATGTTCTACTAGTTTTGTCCTTTTCCATGCATTTCCCCCCTTTATGTTTGTCATTGACATCTTCCCATTGGTGATTAACAGCATGGTTATATATGCTTTGTTTGGTTTGTGTTTTGAAATTTTTTTTGAAAAATAGTAGGGGTAATAAGTGGAGAGAGAGAGAGAAATGTTGAAAGTAGGGGGAATCTAAGGGGATTTTTTTGAAAAATTCTTTTTGAAAAGGGAAGAGAACAAAGCATTATGCTTCCAAAATCTTTGTTTTCATGAAGTACTGTGTGGTTTGGTGGTATCATTGTTTATGGGATAAGTTTTGTGAAGAAAAGTTGAGTCTCTTATTTCTCTCTCTTCATTTTGACTGTTTTTGGATTCTTATGGCATTCATTACGGCATCTCTAGGTTTTAACTGTGGAGAAGCTGCGAACTTTGGAACTTCAACTTGGCTTAAAGTTGCTAAGGACGCTGCAGTTCGTAGAGCTGTTATGAATTTTCTTCCCATGCTTTCCCATCAGCAACTGCTGTACTTGTTGACCATGTCGTTTGTTTCAAGGTCAGTTTATGCTCTTTTGGTGGATTCCCTTTGGAACATTAAATATTGGATAAGTAATGCTTGTGCTGTATCACTGCTAGGACAGTTTGTCATTCTTTAAATGAGCCTTTTCTTTCTATCGACATCTTGGTTTTCATTACATAAGGAGTCATTTTAATAAAAGGAGATTATAAAAAAAAAAAAATTTAAGGTGGTACATTCAGACCAATTAGGATATAAAGGCTTTTTTTTTAGGGAAATGGGGCCAAGGCCATATCACATCAAGAGGCAGATTCGTATGTGAACTTAGTGGTGTGGATCAAACTTGAATTGAAAAAATATCTGCTAAGTTCATCTTTCTGGGTGAATGAGAACCTGAAACGGGAGATATCAAGTCCGGATATCAGTTTGGGGTTGGTTCCTTTTGCATTGCAACAAAACGGGGAAGCCTCTACTCGTTTGTTTTAGATCCTCTGTTGTATCCTTAGAGATTTGAAATTGGTTTGAAGAGGTTAGGCTTTTGGTGCTCTTATATTGTGTCCCATTTGTTAAGAAGCTGTGTTTCTTTACATTTTAGAGTGTACTATTCTGACATAAACTTCACAGATTAATCATTCTTATAGAGGTCCTGTTTTGGTGGTGTACCATCAAAAGTTAAAAAGGAAAATAGTCAGAAGAATTGGAGAGCAGATGAAAGGGGAGAAAAGAATAGAATAGAGGATACCGGGAGCCAATCCCAAATCAAATTTTTTAGCTAATTCAGACTAGAGTCATTTGTCTCATACAACCTTTACCTAAAGCTTACTTTTAGAAAACCAAAGAAGCGCTAATTATAGTTACCAAACAAATATGATAAACGAAGTCCTGATATTTGGTTTAAGACAAGATCATGATTAGTCTTACGTCCAATACTTTTCCGTTTCCCATCCTTTGTCCCTGGCTGAGACTTGAGAAAAACTCTCCTTTGGAGAGTTGTGGAAGTATGCAATCTTAGAGGTGAAGCTTGTATCTCCCTCAAAGGAAGTTCTGAGAGGCGGGGCCGATTTGAATATTAACATCAGTTTCACACTAAGGAGATATATGGATGGAAGGATTGTGTTGTAGCCACATATGTTTGGTTATTTTCAGTAGGCACGTTATGACAAGTTCGTTACAACGAATCTTTGTGGCTAAATAACTTTCAACCTTTAAAGCAATGTATTTGCATCCTCTAAAGTGCTATATGAAGCCAGCATCTCCCTTTGGATTTCTGGTGTTGCCTCAGTAGAAAGAGTTGGATTTCGACTGCAGCAGATACTGGCATGTAGGATAAGGTTACACAAGATGTATCCATCATATAAATTTTGAAACTTAGGGTCCTACTATAAAGGGATTCATTGCATAGAAAATGTTTGGAGGGTTCAAGAAGTGGACCCCCAAGTGCTGGCAAGGCATTCGTATCGTCGGTTTAATATTTTTTTTAATGACATCTTGAAGATGTATCGGACATGCTTTCAGGAGTTTCAGTGTTCTGCACAAGCAGACTCCTGTGCATAAGTGTCTGAGCTTTGTAGACAAATGTTGATTTGCAAAATTGTTCCCCGCTTTACTTTATATAGTACTTGATACATATGATTATCTAGTACTTGCTGTTCAAAAAAAAATTATGTAGTACTTGATAGTTGATACATATGTTTCTTACATGATGTTGAGTTCCATTGTCTAACTACGCAGTCCTAGATTCTCTTTATCTGCTTATTGTTAAGGAATAAGGAGGAATGACCTCGTAATACATTTGTCTATGTAAAGTATGAAAAGTTGGGATTCTGTTGCATGCCAGGGTGCCAAGATCCTTACTGCCAGGAGCACGAAGCTCTCGTCTGAGAGATCGCCAGAAGGAAGAAAGAGAGTTGTCAGTGAAGAAAGCTTTCATAGAAGATATTTTGGATGAAAACAATCTTTTGGCCATTCTCCTTGGAAAAAATTCATCTTATCATGTAGCACTATGGGACCTGGACTCATTACCATCTCCAAACAAAGATTCTCAACTATGCAGTAACATTGCTACTGTCCTGACCACCACACCAGGAGAAGCTGTTTGCTATGAGGATAAGAATAATCATGATCTATTTAGCGAGATGAGCTTATATATGGAAAGGGTGAATGATTTGTTTGTGGATGATGATGACTTGTCCTCTGATTTTCAAATTGATTCCGGGACATTGGCATGCGTGGCTTGTGGGATTCTTGGCTTTCCATTCATGGCTGTGGTTCAACCTTCTGAGAGAGCATCAATGAACCTTTTGCAAGATGTAGCGTTTTTAAAACCTGCTGAGTCTCATTGCCCTCCAGGCTTTGATCACACAGTTGAGGATTCTGTTTCAGGTATAATATTGCTTTATTTTTCTTACCAATGTTTAGGTTATTTTCTTCTTGAATATTGGTAACTGTCTCTTTTCCTTGTTTTTTTTCCGCCATTCTGGCTAGTAAACTTCTTTTTATGCTATTGGTTGGTATTTTAAATCTTAATCTCATAAACTTAACCGTCTAACTTTGATTTCAGTACTTCAGAATAATTGGAGATTTTCCTTAAAATCTCAGACATTCCTTGCCAACACTTGAAATTGAGATGCTTGTAGTTCAGTTCTTCTATAGGATGTTCAGAGAAATGTGTACTGGAAAGTAGCAGATATAACTACAGATCGTAGCTAGTCAAATATGTTCGTAAGGAAAAACAAGGTTGGCAGGTGGGGGCTGCCTTGCGCAGCTTTGGAAAGGAGAGAATTTCAGAATGTCACTCTCTCCAACCTTTTCTATCTATCCTTAGAAGTAGGGCAAGAAAAAGTCAATATGATATTTGCGTAGATTTTTCCAATGAAACTAAGTGCTTTTTTTTTCTCTCATTCGGAAGGCTCAGTCCTAGACTCTGACTTCAATGATGGGAACAACCCCAGCGCTCCGGCACTCCAGTTGGTGGAAGCATGTTAGCTTGGCATTCACCTTTTTATTCAGTCTCTGTAATCATTTTTCGGTGGTTTTCTACTGAACTCCTATTCCAATTCTCCATTTTATTTTAACTACAAACCGCAAATACTGACACAACACTGACACGTGGACTCGTCGTTTTTTCAATAATAAAGGACATGGATAGTTAAACATAGGGACATGTTGAACATGTCTTTTATTTTTACTGACCTCCCCTGAGGTTTCTGACAATTGCAAGGACCTCCCCTGCTTTTTCTGAAATATCATTGGCCTCCCTTGCTTATAAACTTTTATCAAGATTCCCCCTTCCGTTTCCATCCAAAAACCATTAATTTGACTAGAAATAATGACCTCTCTTTTGCCACAACTCTAACCATCTTTATCACCCTTCCCCATTTTAGTCATTTATTAAACCATAGAGTATCAGAAACCTGAGGGGAGGTCAGTGAAATTTACCCTTTATCTTTTGTTTGTGGTATCTAAAGCAAAACGATACTATCATCAATCGCAGGGGCGGTAGAAAAGAAAAAAAAAACATTAGTTTTGTCGAATTAGGGATGGCAAACACACACATAAGACATAAAACCAACAGTCCCTAAATTAGCATTCAAGACCTAAGCAATTTTGTTGATGCCCCAACTTCTTAGAACTGCATTTTGGCCTCCTAACGTGTCTCCAGCGTTCCCAACAAACAAACTGAAATTTAAAGTTTAGACACCTCAGGCATGTTTCAGACATGGATACATGAGGCAGGTAGACAAGTTTGTCTTTCTTGTGCGTAAAGATCACCAGCTGAAAGTTTCCACCGTACCTACACAAATAATTTGTGGCAAGATAGTTGTATTTCTCTTGCCAAGAAAACATGTGGGCATCACATGGTTTTTCTTTTGCAGATGGACTGAAGGACAAGATTGAAGGGAATGAGAGCAATAAGTCAAATGGAGCATCTCTAATTGCCAAATCGATCAAATGTATGGTTCATTCCTCAGAAGATATATGTACTTCTCCCAGGTTTTACAAGGGATGGAGTGCTACTAGGGGATTTCTGAGACCAAGGATATTCTGCCTGGAGCATGCAATTCAAATAGAGGAGATGTTGCGTTCAAAAGGTGGAGCGAATGTCCTTGTAATTTGTCATTCAGGTAAGGACAGTGCATAATGTTTTTGCACACCTAAGGTAGGGTTGTCAAACAACCCTGTCAACATGTGGAGCTAAATTAGTTCTCTTTTTGCCTTTTGTGATTCTGGTTTCAAAAGTTAAAGGGTGAAAATACATTTTGCGAAACCTGCAAACTTTTTTGAGGGAGCTATAAAAAGGGAATTCAGTCTGGAAGATATCTTCGCTTCATAACATCAACCTTTTTAAATATTGACCGGCAATCTTTTTCAACCTCTAATAATCAACAGTATGAGCTCATCTCTTCTTGGTTTTTCCCCCTATGTCAACAATATACTTCTGTAATAACAAGAATATTATCAGAAATAAGTGCTGTGGAGCAAGAACCACCTATTCAAAAGAAAACGAAACCACTTAATAGTTCATGAGTGGTCAAAACTGTTAGTAATTTGTTGTGTTCGGTTTATGTGCAATACTTGTTTATTTATTTAGTTGTCATGCACTGATAAGATAGTACTGAAGATTACTGTTAGGAGTTTGTCCCACATCCGATAATCATCTCCTCCAAAACTAGTATATGAGCCTGGGAGGCCTCTCCACTCATTGCGAATTGGTTTTGAGTGGACGCTTTAACATGGTATCAGAGCTAGGCTTTCGGAGGCTTTTGGACAAGGCTCTATTTCGTAGTTGGTTGGTTCCCCCTTTGTCGTGGATAGTTGATTGTTGCCGTATGTGTGGACTTTTAGAGCTTGTCCCACATTGGTTAATAATTACCTCCAAACTAGTACATGAGCTTGGGCAGCCTCTCCACTTATTGCCAACTGGTTTTGAGTTGGTTGCTTTAACATGGTATCAAAACTAGAAAATTTGTTCCCCCTTGTGTGTGCCATAAGTGTACCGTCGTTTGCTGTGATCCTTGTGTGTTATGGATTGTTTGTTTACCTCTCCACGTGCGAGTCGTGGGTCGCACGTGCAGGGGAGAGTGTTGTCGTTTGTTATGATCCTTATGTGTTATGGATCGTTTGTTTACCTCTCCACGTGCAAGTCGTGGGTCGCACGTGCACGGGAGAGTATTGGGAGTCTGTCCCACATTGGTTACTTATTTTCTACAAAACTAGTGTAAGAGCCTGGGCAGCCTCTCCACTCATTGCCAATTGGTTTTGGGTTGGATGCTTTAACAATGACAGTACCATAATAAAGATGATGATAATACCAAGATACTTATCAAGAGAAAAATGATGATAATATCAATAGTGGTAATTGTGTAACAGCCGCAACACTTAAAAGAAATTTGTTGAAATGGAGGAGGCCGAAGTAGCGGATAGGATCAGTGTTTTAGATGATTTGGATGAAGTTGTGGGTTGGGAGAATGATGAGGACTTTGAGGATGATGAATCTCTCTCCCTGGATCTGTTCGTGGTTTGTATTTGGGGCTTAGGTGGGTGGTTTGGTGATCTTGGATTTTTTTTGGTGTAGGCTGTTGGTTTGTCTGGCGGTTTTTGATTTTTGGGGGGTGGTTTTTTGGTTGGCTTCTTGCTTTACTTTGGGTGTGGTTCTCGGGTGGCGTATGCCGGTGTGCCCGGAATCCTTTTAATCTTTGTAATCTCTTTCAAAGATTAATAAAATCTTTATTTTGCTGGAGAAAAAAAACAACAGCAACACTTCTAATAAAGATATTATTTTTTCTTTGTATTTTTGGCTTGTCACCTTATCCACTGGTTTGCCCTTTGCATTGATTTTTCCAAATTTTTGTTTGTGTAGATTTTCAAAAAATTAAGGCTCATGCTGCATCCATTGCTGAGGAAATCGGTAGTCCTTTTGGGTATAATGATATTCCATTAGGTGAGGCATCACAGGAAGATCTGAACTTGATTGATCTTGCAATTGATGATGAAGAACACGAAGAATGTGGCGAAGACTGGACCTCAAAATCAGGTATCAACTTACGGTACTGTGTCAAGGTCAGAAAAAATTCTCCATCTAAGCAAGTGCAACATGCTTTGGCATTGGGTGGCATTTTCTCTGACGATACTTCTCCCAATTTTAACACATTTAAGCTTAAATGGCCATCTAGAAAAACTCGGTCAAAACGGAACTTAAATAACTCGGTCCATGTGAAATCGTCTGGGATCATTCCAATGGAGAAGAAAAATGAAGTGCTGGGTACCAAGTCAGATGGAACCACAGTTAGAATAGAAAGTAAACTTATCCAATATTCAAGAAAAAAATTCAAGTCTAAGCGTTGTGCATCAGAAAGACATTGTGGAGGTTCAGATGAACACATAAACAACAGTGTAATTCAGGATATCGTTTCTAACACTGAAAATACAGGAAAGCCTTCCGATCTTGGTGACTTGGGTTCCAATAGAGATTCTGAATTTGTTAATGATCATGGGGGGAAATCCGTTTCATCACAAACTGTGGATTCACTTATAGTGGCCACTTCCGGTGTCGAAAATGTTGAGGAGGTGCCGACTGAGGACAATGAAATGATTGTGGAGGTCGAAGCTAGTGATTCAACAAGAGGAAATGATTCTGAGAGAAATAAGCAATCCTGTGCTGAAAATTCCAGTTTTTCTCTCTCCACTGAAGTTCAAAGTACTATGGATTTTGATATTCAGAGAGACCATCAAATCACAGAGGAAATAAGCACGATACATGTGGCATCAGTGGATAATTCTGAAGGGCAATGCAGTATGAAGTCTGACGGAGATGCGATGAAAGAGAAAGATGCATCTGATCTTATCAACTCGGGAGAGAACATAGATACGAGCATTGAGGTACTTGATTGCGTAGAAAGTATGGAAGTCGCATTAAAGACAAATGTTGTTGGTGAGACGCAGAGTGATAATGAAAATAGTTGCTTGCCTAAGAAGAAAGAACTGGAAAATACTGGCTTCACCGAGGTGTCCCCGAGGTCAAATGCAAGAAATGGAAGCAAAAGGAGGAGAGAAGTGGAGTTTGATTTCAGTTCATTTATTCGGAGTCCATGTGAAGGACTGAGGCCAAGAGCTGTGAAAGATGCGAAAAGAGGCAAAACTGAGAGTACCGTAATGTTTGAGGAGAAACCAGAAGCGAAAAAGGGGAAAAAACCTTCGGATGGTTTGGTTTCTCGCAAAGAAAAGAAAGAGAAGGGAAATCGGTCCAATAGGTGTGACCTAGAAGGCTGCCGAATGAGTTTCCATACGAAAGCAGACCTACTCTTGCATAAGCGTAACCGGTGTACGCACAAAGGGTGTGGAAAGATATTTAGCTCTCATAAATATGCAAGGCTTCATCAACGAGTTCACGAAGAGAGTAGGCCCCTCAAGTGCTCGTGGAAGGGTTGCACGATGTCGTTCAAGTGGGCGTGGGCCCGTACCGAGCACTTACGTGTTCACACTGGGGAACGGCCGTACAAGTGCAAGGTCGATAGTTGTGGCCTTACTTTCAGGTTTGTATCGGATTACAGCCGCCACAGACGAAAAACCGGACATTACGTGGACTCACCACCAACCTGATGACGTTCTTATTGTATTGGGATGTTTAATTCATGGTTAATCAGGGATTGTGAGTTTCTGGGTCCAAAAGTGTCTCGGAAACCTTGTGTAAAGTGCATAGGTTAGGGGTTTGACAGATCTTTTTGTTGGTACGTAGTTGAAAATCCAATCTGGGTTTTGGAGGTTTTCGTATTTTCATGTGGTTAGGAATCAGGAACTTGTTTTTCTTGTGTGCTCGATTGTTTGGCCACACTGGTGT